>OX439051.1:42026458-43226458 GCA_949317995.1 Acholoe squamosa | reverse complement strand
CGAACCAGTCTCCCCTGAGCAGTACCACAGCTTTAGGAAAGACATAGATAATTTTTCGTGACATATAATGACTCTTGTACTCTGTTGATGCTTTACAATACATGAAGCCGATCCTCCTTGTAACTGTAAGGGTAGCAATCATGATTTCTCTATCCCCAGAACTTGTCTATTACAATACAATATCATATATTCTGACTTGGGTTACAGGCCAGGGTAGGAAAATTCAATTGGTTTAGGGTTGGATGAATGGTGAGATTAGACTGAGGTCAGGGTGAGACTGGTTGGAATATCAGTTGGGCTCAAGGCAAGGGGAGGATGAGGGTAAGTGTGATGGAATGGTGAAATCTCTGCCCACTCCTCCCAATCATCAAGCTATTACTAGCAAGCCATGTAAATTAAGGGGGCTTAGTGCAGGGGGTTTCAAGACCCCTTCTCCCAGTACATGTTACATGTGCTTTGTGATGTGTATGTTTAAAATAGGAGTGGATACAGGGGGTAACCTTAGAGCAAATGTATTTCCCCTCCCCTAAACTGTGAATGACAGGAGAGGGAGACCACAGATAGAACGAAAGGGAGGGAGGGCATGGGGAAGGGGAATGCCAGGGAATGATGAGAGGGACGAATAAAAACATACAAGGGATGAATAAAGGCAAACACATTACAGAATGCCCCCCCCCCTCCTTAAAAAACCTGAAAACTTCCAGCAGGTTTGCTAGTATGTGGGAATACAGACATTGAGTTGTTCCTGAGCAAACTTTGAAAATATCACTGTCAAAATATACATTCTGGCTTTATTGTAAGCGGTGTTTCAGTGCAGGGCATTCTGTTGACTTCTGGGAATCACTTCATAACTTCGATCTATTTGGGATATTAAGGGAAATGAAAACACATATTTGTGGTAAGGAGACCTCTCCACAGGGTAGTGACACCCCCCCCCCCCCCAAAATCCATGCCCGTGCTTTTTTTGGAGTTGCTTGCCACATAGCGGCCGGGAGCGCAGTGACCGTAGCAACTTCATTATGTTTTCGGTTTGTCAGTGACGTCACGGTCACCTTGTGATGCAACTTGTGACGTCATACGTCGGCGGTGACGTCACATGTCGGTCGCAGAGTGGCAACTCCTATCCGTGGTCCTTGCAACATTTTTCTTGTTTTTCACAGAGAACATCCGTGATTCAGAGTTCCATTAAATGTCATCTTGAGTGACAGGGTCACTGTCAGAATCGTCAAAACTGACATGAAAATTATTATGTTTCCAGGCACACACAACTCAAAATTAGAAAAAAGTTCTCATCTCTCTGAAAAGAGGAAATATATGATTTTTTTGCTGAAAAATAGGAAAAAAAATAGGAAAATTTGCCGAAAAAATAGGAAAATAGGAATAAGTATGATGCCTGACTTTGGTTTGGCTCATTTGCAAAAATCACTTTCACTTTAAGCCTTAAAGACTGTGTATTAGTTCAACCTGTCCGCCTACCGTCGTGATTTCCTGGTGAGTAACTTACCAGTACTGCACGCATGCATCACCACGACCCTTCAACCGGTTAATACAGTCCCAAAGGGTTGGCATTATTATTCCAAAAATGAAACTCATTGATCGCTGAAAATTCGGAAATTAGGTACTCCAAAAACCAAAATCTGTAGACCAACTTTTTTTTGGTGTGGCCTTATCGTAATTTTCTTAACGTTAAACAGGAAGGCTTATAGGAATTAGTCAAACCATGACCCTAGAGGCATGTTTCCATGTTACATACCTTCATGAGTGGTTTCCACACACAGTGGTCCTGGAAGCTGGTACGTAGTTGTTGTACGCTGCGTGACAGGCTGTGCATGCATCGTACTGCCGCTAGCTGTACCTTAGTCACTGGGTCTGATAGACCGTTCACGATGTGGTCCATCAAGTTCTCTGTCTCTATTATCTAACATAAAACAATGTATAACTATGACACTGGCTCTGATAAACCGTTCACCTATCATCTAATCATTATAAAAGAAATTATGGAAAATGTAGACCATATGCAGTCCTTGTTTGTTATCTTAATGTTAGAAATTCTGTATTTGTAGAGAACATTTGATGCTCTAGGCATCTAACATACATCCTATGTACTTACATTGATGCAGGTGTCGATCAGAGATATCTAGGTCAAATGGATAGAAACTTACACCTGGCAAGTAGTTTAATGACTAGAAAAGGCTTTTTCTACCACTTTTTCTTAAGTGAATGAAACCTGTTTTTATCCAATCTTTTATTTACTTTACTTCAAAATCTAGGATCAAAACACAAGACACTGAACCAAAAAGGTTATTAAATTAACACTTACTTTCTTCCGTATTTCTTCGTCGTTGGCACCAAGGGAGGCGTAAGCTCTGAACGCCGCTTGTCGCAGCTCATTACCTACTATAATATCATCCTGAAATTAGAGCATAATCATATTATCTCACTGTATTTTGTGTGTGTGTGTTCTTTTTCAAGATCACTTAGAGATTGCTTGTTTATAACTCTAAGTCAAACAATATGGTGTAATAATATAATACATGTATATATTCTGCAGCTGGTCTTCCAGTAACTTGTGATTGAGAATACGTCTTACCTTTTTAGATGGCATTAATGTTGAGTCTGGTGGCGAACCAGGATATCTGAAATCAAAGAGTATTGCAAATCAATCAAGTCAAATTTTCCAGAATTTTTAGTTGAAATCTTCATGTATCTTTTTAAGGGCTCTCTGAATTGAGCACCTACGTCCGCCGATGTTAGCACTGTGGCGGTCGTAGCCGATTCAGAGCTCCTTTAACATTAACAGGGACTTTTTCAAAATCCGTAGACCAACTAATTTTTTTTGGTGTGGCCTAATGAGTCATGATGATATACGAATGAAGCCGAGTGAGTGACTTACTAGGCTTCAATTAATGTGTATGACACAATCCCAAACTGTTGGCATAATGCACCCATGCTGAGTTCACTGACATGATACTGTAAACTCCCATCTACCGTAATACCCCGTGTATAAAGCGCACCCAGAGTTCAAGGATCTTCTAGAAAAATTCAAAATGAAATAACTTCTGTTCTAAACAATGGATTTTTGAAATTCGAAAACCTATGGGTAGCTAAGATGTCCCTCAATGGCCCACAACCACATTGGAATTTTGTGGTAGACCTTGGGAAGATTTTCCCGTCAGATTTTCCTCATCCTATAAGGTGCACCAGGGGCTTATCTTCACGGAAAATACGGGGATATGTGGGATATTAAGTAAAAGCTGTGGCTTATATGCAAACTACAGTGGCTGATAATTTACGGTAACAAAGATACATGAAACCAGAGGCATTGTGATTGAATTAAATAGGGTGAGACTTACTTGAAGTATTCTGCGAGTGTGTTGATGATGTGGTCTGAGATGGCGGCAATGCGCTGCAGGTCGAGGTCTACCTCTATAAGGTAGGCCAATGTCTCTGCACCCTCCACACGCTCCTCCCACGGCTTGTCTCGCTTACACATACGCACCAACGCTGGTAGTGTCTGATACAATAGAATATAAAGTTTAATTAACTTTAAGTTATACTTTTCTAATGACTCAGTTTCAGAGACTACTTCGCATATAAGGGTGTATGAGGCACACTCTGAGTCAAAGCAAGGCCTATTAGGTGCACACAAGGGTGAGGTTTTAAATTTCGATATTGTTTTATAGTATATTTATCCGGCTTATAAGAAATACCACAAGTTTCCCTTCCTAGGGTTAGTTTCACATAGAAGAGATGCCCTATACAAGGTACAACGGTCAATACGTCTTACCCATAAATCCCCTTGTATAAGCCGCGGCTTGCACCAGAACCAAACCCAGGTGGGTAGAGGGAGGGTGGGGGTTGGGGTTTGATCTGACACATACCCAATACCGTAAACTCCCGCGTATAAGACGCGCTGCGCGTATAAGACGCACCCCAAACTCAGCACATGCATTTTCGCGTATAAGACGCACATTTTAAGGCTGAAATTTGTAAGATTAGTACATTTCTATTGTAAAATTACCCCTCGTATAAGACGCACCCCAAACTTAAAAAAATCCTATAAGACCCCCCAGGCATTTGTTTGGCGTAGAGGACGCGTCTTATACGCGGGAGTTTACGGTAGTTACCAAACTTAGCTCCTTGAAATTTTGAATATCTATTCATTACAAAAAAAAAATTATGCCATTTAAAAAAAAAATTTAGATTTTCTTTTTCACAATCTCAAGGCGCAGCAGCTTTTGTGAGGGTGCGGCTTATACGAGGGGATTTATGATATATGATTGTGAATGGTTGTATTTCAATAATAGACCTATAGTTTACCTTGTGTGAGATGACGGAGTCTGCTGGGTCAATGGCACCCGCTCTGCACATATACGTCAGGCTGCAGAACACAAACATGAAAAATATCCCTTCATTCTGTTTTCAAAATATCAAATCTGTAGACGTTCTGCGCAGAGTATCGCAGTAATTGTTATAGCCGTGAACCGTTAAAAATTCTGAGGCGATAAAATGACATTCAAGTTACAACAGTATCATGGTTATTATGGTTGGCCGCCTAGAGCAAGTCAGTGAGTGAGAAATAGTTATTTCACCAGCTAATGTCATATTTACAAGAAAACTACATCAAACAATAGTTTCATAAATGAATATGTTATGATGCTAGGAGTGGTTACCATTTGGCAGCAGCACTCTGCATCTCATCAGGCTGGTCACGTGACAGAAGCCGGAGGAGGATGTTCGGGATCAGCTCACCGTTAAATGTCGCTGAAATAAGATGAACGCCATTACATATACTATCTGATATTATTGTAAATCAAATCAAACCATCCCCTGCCACTTATTTCAAACTGACCGAGTCTACAAATATTATTTCATATATAATTTTTAACTTTCAATGACACCTGAGAACAAAAGAAACACGCTGTGTTTTTTTAATGTAATCATGGATTAAATCAGTTTCACAGAGGAATGTGTCAGTGCCCGCGCATATGTGCACCACACACATCCTGAGGGGATAGGAAAGAGGAGAAATAGACCCTTTTAAGTGGGCTAGGGAGGCCCAATAAATCAGTTAAACCACACTTCAATAGGCTTACTTTTGATAACCGCAAGTGAGGCACTAGCTACCTCAATGAACGCTGAAGTGTCATTTATCAAACACTTGTACTGTAATCTTCCGCGTAGAGGACACTGTGCGCGTAAAAGACGCTCCCCCAACTGGCAGGCTGGTTCGCATAGAGGATGCATCCAACGTCCCTAAATCGATTTTTAGAAAAAAAAAACGCATGACACACCCCTCAACCCCCCCCCCTACAATAAAGAGAAATGAAATATTTAGAGCTGTCATCGGACCATCCGCTCCTTACACCCCGGCAGGCGTGCGGACAGTTCCCTGGTCGCCACAGTCTATGCTGTCATCGGCCCATGCGTTCCCTACAGGCCGGGGGTGCACGTTAACACCTCCCGGTCTGCCGCAGCATTGGCGCATTGAGTCGATGCTGTCATTGGCCCATGCATTCCCTACACCCCGGTAAGCCATGCCGCATTGTCTATAGTATCAACCTGTTGAGTTGATGCTGTCATCGGCCCATCCGTTCCCTACACCCCGGCAGGCGTGCGGACAGTTCCCCGGCCGTAAATCATGATTTGGAGGTGTTTCCTTGACTGTCTCCCAATTGGAAATTCGGAAAACACCGCATATAAGACGCACCCCCAACTTGAGGAAATCCTATAAGACGCACCAGCCTTTTGTTTGGCGTAGAGGACGCGTCTTATATGCGGGAGATTACGGTAGTTCACTATAGCAAATATCAACAAATAAAATGATTCACACATTTACTTCCATATTGTTAGGGGAAAAACTCGTAATGCAATGTGCCAAACATTTCCGTGACTAAAATGATCAAACATATCAGATTCTTATAGTGAAAGCTGGTAACCATGGCAACAGGAATACTCACCTGTGGCTACAGCAAGGGCGACCTGCTCGTTCTGGTAACACAACGAGGAGAAACACCGCAATGCCGGCATCTGTACCTGTGAGGTAACCAACAATGACTCAGCAACATTATACACTGTTTGTCATCTACCTGTAGACTAATTACCTCTATGTCTAGTCATTTTGTTTAGGGCAGATCATTAGGGGGAACGTGTAAAGACTGATTATCAGTGTCTTTTTTCCTGCCAGGACCTGGTACATGTATCTTATAAAAGTCCCAGATAATTTTTAAGTCCCATTTAATTTTTCCTACAATCTCACATAAATTATGACACTGTTATGTTACAAAATTTTCTGATCTAAAGACCAGAATATCTTGTGAGCTTTCATAAGATAGTGCATACACAGGACCAGACTTTAGTATAGAAGAGACATTTTAAGACTCATCTCATACTTAGCACTTTAATACACAAGACCAGTGCTCATTCTAACCCAACACCTAAATGTGCTATTAGAGTTCATGTGGTGTTACCTTGTAGATGTCAGACTGTAGGAGAGGTGCAAGTGCAGCCACCGCCCCGTTACTGCACAGCACCGCCTGGTGGTCCACTGTCTGTGTGGGCAAAGGGAAATAACGTCAGAAAAAAGTCATAATATGATAAGCCATGGAAGAATTCTCACACATAAATGTGCCAAATCTGGACTAGGTTCTAGATCATAAGTCTTTTCACTACAATAAGCCCCACAATAATGTTGGTCCATGGATATCACTCACCCTTATCTTTCTGTGCTTTCTTTATTGTTTACAGTTTCATTAATCCCTGTCAATTTTTGGAATTTCTGTTATCAGCTGAAATATGTCACAGACTTCAGACTCTAAACAATTGATACTTTTGGGCCAGACACTTTATTGGTGCATTAAGCCGACCAATGGGTATAATGCACTCCTAAATTGGGAAAGGGTTATATAGTAGGGCGTGTACCTTACAGCAGTGTGCGAGGATGGTGGTGATACAATAAGGGGTTATTTAGTAGGGCGCGTACCTTACAGCAGTGTGCGAGGATGGTGGTGATACAATAAGGGGTTATTTAGTAGGGCGCGTACCTTACAGCAGTGTACGAGGATGGTGGTGATACAATAAGGGGTTATTTAGTAGGGCGCGTACCTTACAGCAGTGTACGAGGATGGTGGTGATACAATTAGGGGTTATATAGAAGGGCGTGTACCTTACAGCAGTGTGTGAGGATGGTGGTGATACAATAAGGGGTCATATAGAAGGGCTTGTATCTTACAGCAGTGTGCCAGGATGGTGGTGATACAATAAGGGGTCATATAGAAGGGCGTGTACCTTACAGCAGTGTGTGAGGATGGTGGTGATACAATAAGGGGTCATATAGAAGGGCTTGTACCTTACAGCAGTGTGTGAGGATGGTGGTGATACAATAAGGGGTTATATAGTAGGGCGCGTACCTTACAGCAGTGTGCCAGGATGGTGGTGATACAATAAGGGGTCATATAGTAGGGCTTGTACCTTACAGCAGTGTGCCAGGATGGTGGTGATACAATAAGGGGTCATATAGAAGGGCTTGTACCTTACAGCAGTGTGTGAGGATGGTGGTGATACAATAAGGGGTCATATAGAAGGGCTTGTATCTTACAGCAGTGTGCGAGGATGGTGGTGATACAATAAGGGGTTATATAGTAGGGCGAGTACCTTACAGCAGTGTGCCAGGATGGTGGTGATACAATAAGGGGTTATATAGAAGGGCGCATACCTTACAGCAGTGTGCGAGGATGGTGGTGATACAATAAGGGGTTAAATAGAAGGGCTTGTACCTTACAGCAGTGCCAGGATGGTGGTGATACAATAAGGGGTTATATAGAAGGGCGCATACCTTACAGCAGTGTGCCAGGATGGTGGTGATACAATAAGGGGTTATATAGAAGGGTGTGTACCTTACAGCAGTGTACGAAGATGGTGGTGATACAATAAGGGGTTATATAGTAGAGCTTGTACCTTACAGCAGTGTGCGAGGATGGTGGTGATACAATAAGGGGTTATATAGAAGGGCGCGTACCTTACAGCAGTGTGCCAGGATGGTGGTGATACAATTAGGGGTTATATAGTAGGGCTTGTACCTTACAGCAGTGTGTGAGGATGGTGGTGATACAATAAGGGGTTATATAGAAGGGCGCGTACCTTACAGCAGTGTGCCAGGATGGTGGTGATACAATAAGGGGTTATATAGTAGGGCTTTACCTTACAGCAGTGTGTGAGGATGGTGGTGATACAATAAGGGGTTATATAGAAGGGCGCGTACCTTACAGCAGTGTGCCAGGATGGTGGTGATACAATAAAGGGTTATATAGAAGGGCGCATACCTTACAGCAGTGTGCCAGGATGGTGGTGATACAATAAGGGGTTATATAGTAGGGCTTGTACCTTACAGCAGTGTGCCAGGATGGTGGTGATACAATAAAGGGTTATATAGAAGGGCGCGTACCTTACAGCAGTGTGCCAGGATGGTGGTGATACAATAAGGGGTTATATAGAAGGGCGCGTACCTTACAGCAGTGTGCCAGGATGGTGGTGATACAATAAGGGGTCATATAGAAGGGTGCATACCTTACAGCAGTGTGCCAGGATGGTGGTGATACAATAAGGGGTTATATAGTAGGGCTTGTACCTTACAGCAGTGTGCGAGGATGGTGGTGATACAATAAGGGGTTATATAGAAGGGCGCATACCTTACAGCAGTGTGCCAGGATGGTGGTGATACAATAAGGGGTTATATAGTAGGGCGCGTACCTTACAGCAGTGTACGAGGATGGTGGTGATAAAATAAGGGGTTATATAGTAGGGCGCGTACCTTACAGCAGTGTGCCAGGATGGTGGTGATACACTCCTGGGTACACACCGACTTGGACAGAATGTTGATCATGTGTGGGATGATCGTAGCATCCTAGAAAAAAATGATAAATCATCTTTAGTATCTTACAACGGTCATGATTTAGGTAATGTGACAAGAAAATATATAATGTACATACTGTAGGGGTCGGCGAAAACGTTTTTAGGGAAACCGGGAGTCGAACCCGGGACCTCTCAGCCTTCAGACGCTTGCTCTACTGCTGAGCTACTTCCCTGTACAACATTTTCTACCTTCCACCCACGCCTGGACTGGGGTGACACAGAGAGGGGACATGTGATTACACAACAACCGGCCCCGCGGTGGGGAAATCACATTCCCCTACACAGCCCCCAACCAGCTTCGACCACCGCTGACAAGCAACCCGGCTCTCCTCCCAACCAGACGATTGGGCTTTATCAAGCAGTGCGAGGCATTCCCGATTCCCTGGTCAACTGCCGGTACAAGTACCGGGCGGTCGAAGCGCCTGCCGTGTCACACCAGCCCAGGTACCTGGTTCCGTAGCCCCCCCTCACGCGGGTCAGGACCACTCGGTTTCCCTACCATTGTAGGGGTCGGCGGAAATGTTTTTAGGGAAACCGGGAGTCAAACCCGGGACCTCTCAGCCTTCAGACGATTGCTCTACCACTGAGCTACTTCCCCGTACGTTTTCTACCTTCCACCCACGCCTGGACTGGGGTGACACAGAGAGGGGACATGTGATTACACGACGACTGGCCCCTGAGAGTCAGCGCCTAAGATTGATTTCAATACCCTTATACCCCGGCGCTTATTTGAGACTGTTACTTATTTGAGACCCTGGTGTTTAACCAGGCCAATACAGTACTTTCTCAATGCTCAGAATGCAGAGGCATATCCCAAACACTAAAATACCCCATGATGATGCTCGTACCTGGTATATGAGGTTTACAGCGGTCACATTGGACGTACACAATGTACGCAGACAGCGGAGACATGCCTCGACGTACGGCAGGTGTGGGTGGCAGATATCTGTACAGTGAAAATGTAGGATTCATTATAATGGGGTATCACACTGTGTAGAGGTCTCTAAAGTATTCCCTTTGAGTAGCTTAACTTAACCCTTTGATATGAAAATGGGTGAATATACTCTATATAGAATTACTGTATCATAGATTCTGGAGAGACGAATTTGTAGCACAGATATATGTATATCACTGTGAATCCTCGCATAGAAGACATGGCCTATGCAATGGAATTGCATGACCTGCGATCTATAGCATTTTGAGCAAACACAGGGTGTGTCTTATAAGCGACAATACTCAAAGGATCATAATTTGACACCAGATGTATCCTATAGGATTTAGGCATCCTCACGGGGAATCCGATATGCTAGGGACGTCCTATATGCAAGGGTTTATGATCAGTCGGTATAAGATGACAGGCCCAGCTAACCCAATATGTTATCTACCCCTTTGTATTTACATGTACACTCCGAGCCAGATAAGTATCAATGTATATTTTACAGTATGTGAGAAATACTTACCCTTCAGAAGGACAGATATACACCCAGCCTCAATGAGTGCGTGGATGTTTTCTTCTGGGCCCTTGGCGAGACTGCCGAGTACGACAGCTGACTCGATCCGTAGATCCAGGGGCATGTTCTCATCCAGCATCATTTGAAGTAATCTGATTCAAGAAATGATATTTACTAGCAAAGGAAAGGGGGAGGTGGAGTATAAAATATGATTTGTCTCCACTATCCCAACACACTATGAGTGTACGAGCGTTTGCCACAATAGGTCCTGGAAATTAACCACTATCATGGTCCAGAAGGATCTCAACATTCCGAGTAGTAATTTGAATATATCTAGGTGGTCCAGCAACTCTTTATATAAATTTTTTTTTTGTATTTCAAACATCATGTAAGCATCTGAACCCTCTGGCCTTGGCTTCTGTCTTAATTGGCTTTACCATCCACATGTACATGCTTTGTGTATAACGCTGTTGACCGGCTACCCTAGATTAGGTTACCGTAATCTCCTGCGTATAAGGCGCCTCTTATACACGAATCAGATCGTGAATCGGTCTTTCTTATACACGGGAGGGTAATTGCCTTGAGTTGGGGGTGCGCCTTATATGCGGGGTACCTCCACTTTCCAAACCAGGTTTTTTTTTGGTTTTTTTTTTGGTTTGAAGCCCCCCAAGCGCGAGCGTTAAAAGGAACAGGTGTTTTAGTCAGAGTAGACCGTCACACCGAACAAAAAATAAAAAAAATCTGTAGTAGGAGAAAAATAATATGGAGTGTTGGTTTGGAATTTATGTGGTAAGAAGAAAATGTGGGAAATTTGGAATTCGGTTGGAGTTTGTTATACATGTTATTAAGGTGGTAATAAGGGTTTTTCGAATTTGGGTAATTTGGAATAAGGCATCTATGTGGGACTTAAGCGTGTAGCCGAGTGTGGGGGTCCTTGATGAGTTATAGTGCTGTATACCCTTGTCCTTTCTCCCGGTGGCTAGTATAGTAAGTCTTCATTTAGTTTATAGAAGCTGACCAAGGGGGAGTAACCCTGGTCCGCAGCAAGTTTGACCATAGCAGCAGCACGATGGCTAATGAGTGGGATGTGTTTGGTTTATTTATAATGTCTAGGAGGGGTTCATAATTAATGTACTTGCAGGACGTTAGAATGTGTGGCATACTGAACTGTTTTGTCCCCACAGTAGCAGTGTGTATACCGAGGTATATCTGCCCACCTTCTATGCCCCAGCCTAAACCGCGTGGCCACGTATTGGACCTTGGGAGAGAGGTTACGTGGGGGGGTTAGGGTGCACACTAATCTGTACCATTTGTTAGATCTGGAGATCGGGGCTTTTGCTCTTTCTTTGGTTTCGATAGAGTCCCAAAGTTGTTTGGAATATTTTAGAATTTTGCTGTTGGCTTGTGTCCTGGAAAGGACAGGGGCAGGTTGGAAAATTTCTGGTTGTTCAGTGGCTTCTTTTGCCGCTTTATCTGCTAAATCATTGCCTTTTACCCCACAGTGAAAAGGGATCCAGTGCAGAACCGTATCCAGATCTCTTTTTCTTCTATTTAAGATGTTTTTTTTAATTTTGATCGCTAATTTGTTGTGGGTGAAGGTGTTGTTTATTTTCTGAATAGCACCCATGGAATCAGTGTGAATGATCATACTGTCGTTCCATTGTTCTAAGGCTAATTGTATAGCTATGAGCTTAGTGGTTAGGGTGGACGAGTGGTCATTGATTCTTTCTTTCAGGATTTCAGACTTAGCAGAATTTACAGCAGCTGAGCCTGCTCTACCGTTGGAAGGTATGACACTCCCATCTGTATAGACATTGGTGAAGTTGGGGTATTTATGATTTATGATTTCATTTTGAGCCAGGATGCTTTGTTTGAGAATGGCGGGTGCCGTGATTTTTTTAGTGAATTCATGATATATATACACGGTGATTGGGACGTGTTTGAGAGGGTGTTTGGTTTGGATGGATGGGCAGTCAAAGATACGATCTCCATTATTGAACCCATGTCTAATTATGATGTTGAACCTAGTGGAAAGTCAGGGTACCTTTCTTACAACGTTGTTTTCTAGTTGTCTATGCTTATGTCTAATTGATCCAAACCAGATTGATTGATTTGAATTTTATCTCACCTCGTGCCTTCCTTACGGCCGACACTCAAGGGCGAGAGGTCCCGCGGGTTGTATCCACACCGAAGTGAGATTACCCTTGTGGCGTTGTTGCCCGGACCCTAGTCTAATGGGGAGGGGGGATGATGGTGACCGAATCTATGGGAAGATAGAAAGCACGCCCCTACACATTTACCGCGGCAATGGTTCTTTAACATCCGTCACTACATAGGCATAGTGAGAGATGGACAGGCCTGTTTTAAGTCATTTGTCTGCCATGACCGCCGAGAGACTTTCCAGCACAGCCTAGCCAGAGCAGGGAGGAACTCAAACGACACCTTACGGCGACGTTTGGAACCACCTCTGTGCTCCGGCCGGGCCGGGAACCGAACCCACGACCTTACGGCCTGTGAGCGGATGCGCTACCGACTGCGCCACGCCTCCCGGCTCCAAACCAGAAAGATGTACACAGATTCATGTATTTTCTTTACCAAAGAAAAGGTGTAGTTGATACCATGGTGCTCTATATGACCCTGAATTGCTGAATGAAGCATTCCATTCTGCTCAGTATAAAAGTGGTTGTAAAAATATGTACACCCCACTCACAGACAGCTTTATTTATTATACTATGGACCTTTTAATCAAGAGAATGCATGCAGCATTATTAGCAATACTGCTGCGTACTGCTGCCACAGATTGTGCTGCCACCTGGTGTTATTCTAGGAATCATTTAAGGAAATACGCATTTACACCCCCCCCCCAAGTAATAAATAAAATCATGGTGGCCTCTTAATGCTTGCTGTGATGGCCTAGGATTAGAATAACACCAGATGGCAGCACAAACTGTGGCAGCAGTATTGCTAATAATGCTGCATGTCTCTTATCTATGTCTGTATGTTATCTTTCTTACTTTTTCTCTTGTCATCAAGGATCACTGATTAAGTTATCAAGGATCACTGATTAAGTTAAGTTAGCTAGTAAGACGGCCCAAGATAATGGACAATTTTCTTATTAAAGGACCTCCTATTTGGGGATACACTCTTGGGCCCCTCCCTTTAGGATATAGAGGTAGACCGGCGAGTACCCAATCTATTGTACCAGTTGAAAATAAATCTATTTTTAAAAAAATGTAGTTCATACCTGGGCACGATGCCGGATGACATGAGTTCTGTTTTCTGTTTGTTGTTTCCGATCACCTGGTTCTTCATGTGACTGCAGGACCAAAGAAAAAAGGTAAAAAAAACATTCGGTGAAGATTCATTTTTTTCAAACAGTACCGGTACTCCTTTGCGCAATGTCGAATTTAGCATATTCACATATAGCTTCCACAATACATTATTTTGACTAAAAATTGTCATGATTTATAAGGACATTTTTCATCTTTATCAAACCCTATTTCAATGATTATTAGAATTCCATGGTTTAGCCAGACATGTTCCGATAGGTAATTATGTGTATAAGCAGAATCCATGAGTACTCACGTGACGGCGGGTAGCCACTTGTCAGGTTCTGGTACTAGAAGGTCAGTCATGTGACCTGTATCCGTGTCCTGACAAGAAAAGATAAAGATTGGTAAGTCATTTTTGAAGATTGATTGATTTGTTCAATGTACCACAAGTGGGATCCCCACATCATGGGGCTGCCTCATTAGTTTAAGGACGTTCGGTCCGCTCTTTTTCAATTTGGACATGTAATTAAAAGCTGCTTGTCCAAAACAGCTAGATAGGTATTTATATGTCGCTTGTCCATCACAGGATGTCAGACCGCATCTTTGGATGACCAAATAGATGAATGATCGGATCTATGTCTAGTATGAGGAGGGTCGAGGGAGAAAATTCACCTACTCTTCTCGAAGGATAGCTAGTGTTCGTTTATTTGACTGGTCCCATAGGAATTTGAATACTGAATTAAAGACCTATGACACGCCAACATTAGCACTGTGGTGGACATAGCCAACTCAGAGGTTCTTTAAGATTAATTTCGATACCCAGGCGCTTATTGGAGACCAGCGCTTATTTAAGACCCCAGTGCTTAAACAGGCCCTTACAGTATACTGAATGGTGACCATTTCAAATTTTCAAGCCATGACTCCATGAGTACAGCTTATTGCATTCTCCCAAACTCAGGGTGTGGCTAATATATGTGGTTGTGGCTTCCAGGTTCTTACCATAGGCATAGGATAGGAATTTTCTTTCAAAATACTGATAGATCCATGATCCCCCCACATCCACCACCGAACACACACACCACCCCATTTACCCACCATGAATCAACACACATCCGATCATTCATATCCACCACTGAATACACATCCATGACGTGGCCTATAGGCATATAGCAGCCATAAGTTATGGCTCTAATATGCCTATAATATACACCTAAACAGGGTTCCGCATCCGGCGCTGCATACTAATGAGTAGTACGCACACAAACTAAACTCGCACTACTTGCAGTTTGGCAGCCCCCCTCAATAAATGTGTCTTTTTCTTTACTTCTTTCCCAATCTTTTTACACGATTGAATAGGATCAAGATCATTAGGTCAAAAGCTGATTGAAACTGGCTCACTTTGATGGAAAAAGGATGTTTTGAATTGTACAACAGTGCTAGAAGATGTGGGTGGGCGATAATGTAGGGGTTTTCCCATTGCCTTAAACATGGCCGATGTTGCGCTTCATTCAATTTGAAGCCAATCTTTGAACTCATTTTTTTCATCTATTTGTTGTTCAAACAGCGATGAAGCTCTCAGACATAGGTGCATACAACATTTCTGAATCAGGAAATGTGGGTGATTAAGCCCCTGTCACGATCCTGATCGTGTGAAAAGCCTAGAATGTCAGTGCCCCCTTTCACCCTTTCTGCTATTAATAATACTATTATCGGTACCCCCTGCACATATTTATTATCGCTCATGCACATTTCAGTGAATGTTCTTGAACATATATCAAGTTGTCATAATCTAATTGAACACAAATCATATTACAATATATGTTTATGACATGTTTATATAGTGCAGACATGTTTTCTATGTGTAGGGGAGGGAAAAAAATCGAGATTTATTTGGAGGGTTTAGTACTCTCAGTTTAGTCTTCCCGGGTTTGTTTGCATACCATGCGGAAAGTAGGTAACAACACCATGCCCAAATATGGCAGACCCTGTGTGTGTGTATATCATAATAAAACCGTAGTGTTGTAGATTTTAATAGAATAGTAGAGAATAGACCTGTGAGACACAACGCGGCAACTTGTAATCTTGTGTCTAGTGATAGAATAATAGGAAAGCTAACTTCAAAGGCAATTAAAGGTTGTACCATCTGGCTCACCCTGTAACTCTTGTGCTGCCTTGTACTACTAGGTCTACTTCCAAGAAGTTCTGCCTGCCCATAGATGACCACTACAAATGGTAGAGGTGGGCATGTTCAATGACCCAGAACCATATACACCAAGGACCCCAGAATGACTAGGGTTGTGTGTGGCAGTCTTACCAACCCCAACAGCATACAGCTGGTCACAACCCCCTCCCCACCAAACTGGTAACCCCCTCCCCTCTGTAGACAGGGTACACCAAGTTTAGCATTTGTCTCTCCATAGAGATTTATAGAGATTCTAAACAGTAAATATCTTCTTCAAATACAGAATATATGATCCAAATGTACCATAACCCCGTGAGATGAAACCTTTAGTACATATATACAGCAATTTCAGAGCACAGAATTATCAGATAAAGCCTACAGAGATGTATTGGTGAATCTTAATTTTGTCTTATGCTAATCTTCCATAGAGCTCCAGGAGCTGAAATGTCTAATCTAATCATAAAACCCAAACTAAACATATATCACAAAAAACAAGTTATCTACTATTAGTACATACATATGCTGATAACAATGCCTCAATATTGTGCCAAAATAGTCCATAGGAGAAGAACAGTGAACGAAAATAGAAATCAGGGCTCCCCTATCCCTTACAAGTTACACCGTGGCGACTCTGAACCATTGACTAGTTTACAAGTCTCACTAGTAGGACTAGAGTCGCCACGCTAATATGGCTGTATGGCATAAGTTAACTGAATACACAGTACATCATGTTATTGTATTAGTATTACACTTCTTAACTTCAATCTCACTATCATGAAATTCAATCTACACTGCAGTGGATCCATGGTAAAATACATCAACCCCACATGTAAGCGGTCAGAGTATTTCGATGAAACAAATGGAAACCGCTGGTATTCCAAAGGTACTTGCATGGATATTGTTTTGAACGGAAGGATTGGAGGGGAGGGCGGGAGTGTCAATTTTTGCGATCAACACAGATTTGAACATCGCATTTTCTACACAAATTGGCTTTGATAACGATGACATTGGTTCTTATTAGTTCGTTATAACTTACCATCATGGACGGAATCATTCTGACAGTGAGTGTAATACCTGGAGATGATAATACCCCTTTACAATCAAAAATAAAAACGAAAAACGCCGGCAAAGCCAGCCAGAGTTTTACGCTTACTCAGCACTCGTTTTGAAACTTTGTTTCGTATTTATAACAAAGGTGACATTTTTACAGCACTAGAAACTAAATGAAATTATCGTGATTCTTTAAAATGATTGAGCTGTCATATTTTCATGTTCATCGTGAAATTTATCAGAATAGCTTGTAAAAAAATCTGTACGCAACTAAATATAGTCCGCAGCGCCATCTTTTAAGAAGCAGGGAAACTTTTGGGTTTTATATTTTTGGCGATTTGAACTCAAAAAATATATGGAAAGCCCTATCTAAAAGTGTTTTGTTGGATATATTTATTTAGGTAATGTATTCATCTTATTTGCCTCCTAGGTTTAGAGCTAACAGTTAAGTTTTGATATAACTATTTGGGTTTGTTTGTTGGTCTAACGTCATGTGCACGTTTTATCGCTCATGCGTCTTCACGCGCCCTGCAGTCTGCACGTTTTATTACCGGTATGTTTATTTTCTATATTTTAGACTCTGTATTTAACGTTTTTAACTCATTCAATTTTTACCGTTACGCAATAGAAGCATCATATTTCAAATTAGAAAACCCAACCCTTTAAACTGCACTACACTGATAGTCACCAGTCTACACTACAGGTTACGTGGAACTACCGTAATCTCCCGCGTAGAAGGCGCAGCTCGCGTAGAAGGCGCCCCCCCTAACTCAGAGAAGGCCTTTTCACGTAGAAGGCGCACGTACCTCTTCTGGATCGATTTCCGGAAAAACCCGCGTATAAGGCGCCCCCCCAACTCACAGGGGGGCTGTTTCGCGTAGAAGGCGCCCCCCCCTCCCCACCCCCTTACATGAGTTCAAGCTGTCATCGGCACACGGTCGGCGTAAAAAAACGGTGAGCAAATCTACAGCGACCGGTCTGCCGCGGTGCTGGCTATATGAGTTCAAGCTGTCATCGGCACACGGTCGGCGTCAAACCCGCCGAGCGCCCATCAACACCTCCCGGTCTGCCGCGGTGCTGGCTATATGAGTTCAAGCTGTCATCGGCACACGGTCGCAGGGATTTTGATAGGATTTTTTTAAATGGGCCAATGGCGCATTCATGGCCAAAACAATGCGCCATTTGGAGACCAATGGGCTAATATGAACCATTTAGCCAAAATGCAGAATCTGTTGAAGCAAAATAGGTGTAATTGCCTTTTCCTTCTAGTTTTATCATACTACATAGGGCTCTCCACATGAATAAGGCATACAGCAGGGATGTGATTTCTCCTACATCTGTAGGATTTCCTACACTTTAAATTAAGGGTAAAAAAGTTGACCCTCGTGATTTTTACAGATCCAATCAGAACGCTTTTTAACATTTTTTTTTTTTTTGGGGGGGGGGGGCTGTCTTAGGTATTTTGAGGCCATGAAATGCCAAATTACCTGTAGCCATGTTGTCGGATCAAGGTTCCTACACATTGGCCAAAATAAAATCACATCCCACATACAGGTAATTTTCAAACACAAGCATTATGTGGACCATGGCAACATAATGTCCAGAGCATGCCTCATAAGAAAATTTTGTAAAATTATAAGATAATCAGGCCAAAAATATAATATGTTTTGGGATTTCCAGAAACAACTCTGCCTTTAATTTCCTGGGTGTATTAAACTTGCAAAATTCAAAAGGAAGTATAGAGATTTCAAAGTGTGCCTCCAGATATTTTTGTACTTCTTACAATTTTCATCCCCTACCACTACGATTTCAAAGAGCAAAATTACAATAGATCTATCCGTCTGACTCTTAGCTTTCCAACGGTATATAACACTACTATATCTTCTATAGATAGAGCTCATCTCAAAGAAAGTTTTTGTAAAATGTTTTGGGGGTGATGCACATTGTGCTAATGCGCAAATGGCGCATTTTTTGGTGTATTTAATGCGCCATTTAAGTTTTAAATGCGCAATATGCGCGATGCGCGGCCCTTTAAAAATCCCTGCGGTCGGCGTCAAACCCGCCCAGCAAATCTACACTGACCGGTCTGCCGCGGTGCAGGCTCTGAGTTCAAGCTGTCATCGGCACACGGTGTGACGGTCGGCGTCAAACCCGCCGAGCAAATCTACAGCGACCGGGCTGCCGCGCTGCTGGCTGTATGAGTTCAAGCTGTCAGCGGCACACGGTCGGTGTATTCCCCGCCGAGCGCCCTTCGACACCTCCCGGTCTGCCGCGCTGCTGGCTATATGAGTTCAAGCTGTCATCGGCACACGGTCGGCGTCAAACCCGCCGAGCGCCCGTCGACACCTCCCGGTCTGCCGAATTGCTGGCTATATGAGTTCAAGCTGTCATCGGCGCATGGTGGGCCTTATCCCCGGCGAGCGCGTCGACACCTCCCGGTCTGCCGCGGTGCTGGCGCTATGAGTTCAAGCTGTCATCGGCGCATTTTCCCAAATGAGATGTTGGAAAAACCCGCATATAAGGCGCACCCCAAACTCAAGGCAATTTACCTCCCGCGTATAAGACCCATGAACAATCTGATTCGCGTATAAGACGCGCCTTCTACGCGGGAGATTACGGTAATTCCATTTCCTCTATGTTTCTATATGGCATAACACATAAAAACAGCCCCCCGTAATGTTCGTTGGTAATATTTTCGACCGTAGCAAGATTCAACCATCTCTCACACACAATGTGTTAGAATATAGGATAGGCTTAACCCTGAAAATCTTAACTAAGGGAGCGATACGTACAGCAAGTGCCATTCTACCCTATTTTGGGCCTCAAAACCTCCATTGGCCAGATGAACATTTGCAGACCTGATAAAATCCCCAAACCTTGGCAAAATATAAAAACTCATCTACTGTTCCATTTAGGAATTATTTGGGTAGGCACTGACGTAACTCCCGTTCGCGGTTCTGGCCGCCACAGCCACTCATAGTGTGATTAACCCTTTGAGGGACACTTTTTACCTCACCTATCTTCAAAAGTCGATTCTGAAGCTATTTATTGGAATATCAAGACAATTAGGGTGTCATATTAACGGGCTTGATGAGATCTATCACATGCATATAAGTTATCAATGATTGGTTGAGAAAAAAATAAGGGTTTGGTCAAGTGAAATTAAAGCCCAACTTTGGAGGCATTTTATTGTATGAAGATCAAGTTGCTCATAAAAATAACTAGTTTGCACGTGTTCTACGGTTAAAAATGTTATAGAATAAGCCTTAACATTTTCATTTAGATATGGACCACTATGTTTTATAAGCAACCCCAACATCCTCACCTACAAGCTCTGAGAGGGGTAGGCTGGGACCACCTCCCACACCTCCCACCCCCCCCCCACACCCCCACTGCACCACTACTCTAGCCTAGGTCCTTCACTCCAGGGGCTACATGGTTTTTCTTCTGTAGTACTGACCAGTAGGTCCTTTTAGTGAACATCTTAAGAGAGGACTGACTAGCAGGATTTCTCTATGAAGTAGAGGGGAGGCCAGTACACAAACAGGGGACTTCTTCTGAGAGGGAGGGTGATGCAGAGGCAGAGGACTTCTCAACAGCACATGGAGGCTAGGTGTGAACCCATCTAGTCAGGTGAATACCCTACCAGGCCAAGTGACTAAGAGGGCATCTCTGACTAAAAGGACATCACCAGACTCCCTTAAATATGGAGTGTGTCTTTTGACATATGATAGTTATATATCATCACCTTGCCTCTTGATTTGAAATGTCAGTTTTACTTACACAAATAAATGTGATAAATCTTCATGTTAACTGCTTATCTACTTTTTCTATCCTAGAGTTTTTAAAATGGAAGGCAATAGTTGAACAGGGCGAAACATGATAATTGGAAATGGTGCCCTGTATTTTAAGATAAACACTATATTTTGCTTTTTAAAACTCATGATCCTTTGCTGACCAAGGATATTCCATAACTAAAGATATTAAATTTTTTTCAACGGAAGTAGTCATTTATCTAATTTCGCAATATTGACCTTTGACCTTAAAATGACCTTGACCTTAGACAAGGTCACCATATGCAAGGTCTTTTGGTGAGCTTAGACCCATTCTTTATCTCAAATTTCTAGTCTTGATATATCATGAGATGTGTCAATTTTACTCCAATCTCATAACATTGACCTTAGAAAGACCTTGACCTTGGGTAAGGTCACCACATGCCTGTTCACACTAATCACTGAAAAAGCCTTCAACTATGTTTTATATCAAGTTTCTAGCTTTAGTTTTTCATAGGAAGTAGTCATTTACCTAATTTCACAACATTGACCTTTGACCTTAAAATGACCTTGACCTTGTCCAAGGTCACCACATGCACAATCACATCCGCCTCGTGATGACCTTCGATCTACTTTTTATATCATAATTCTAGCTGTAATAGTTCATGAGAAATGGGCATTTAACTGATTAAATGACTCCTGATGCCAGCTAGAATGATCACGAAATCTGGATCACAATTAAACTCTTAACTATGGTTAATTGTGGCAGAACGATAGACAGAATTTCAGATCTTTGAATGGCCATAACTTTGCTTCAAATTAACATAAAGACTTCATTCAAAAAGCAAAATCAATCAGTTTTGTGAGATCTATCCATAGATCATTAGCTAGAGTACATAGAACCAAGTCCTAAAAATTAGGTAAGTGCCTAAATCAGCACCCAGATCACCTTCAGTGCAGGCCTGAATACCATATGACTCACGAGAGGGCAGCATTTACTTCCATGTAACCTACAGTGAGTGTAGACTACAAGAGTTCTTTCACGTGACGTCAGTTTGCCATGCATGATCAGGTAGGAATATGACGGGATTCCGGTTGAAGCTCGCCGAGAGTCCTCGCCCTACCGTCGTGTAGTCGCCGTATAGTGTGAGAGAGTGGGGGGGAGGGGCTGGGGGGCAGGGAGAGGGGGGGAGGATAGGGGGAGGGGGCAGGAGTTCGCTTGGGGTAGTTGGGGTTGGGCATGCTTTATTGGTTACCTGTCCCTGGTTACCTGTACTCCAGTGACCAGAGATGACTCGTCCCTGGTTACCTGTACAGCGTACTCCGGTGACCGGAGATGACTTTCTTGAGTCATCTCCTATCCACCTGGAGGATACCTGGGACCTGGAGATGACTTTCCATTTCCTGGATTGTCATCTCCAGTCTCAGAGTCTGTTCTATGGTTACCTGTAGTCTGTACACCGGAGATGACCTTCTTGAGTCATCTCCGCTCCACTTGGAGGATACCTGGGACCTGGAGATGACTTTCCATTTCCTGGATTGTCATCTCCAGTCTGTTCTATGCATGGTTACCTGTACACCGGAGATGACTTTCTGGAGTCATCTCCGATCCACCTGGAGGATACCAGGGACCTGGAGATGACTTTCCATTTCCTGGATTGTCATCTCCAGTCTGTTCTATGGTTACATGTACACCAGAGATGACTTTCTTGAGTCATCTCCGCTCTGCACCTATGGAACCTGTACCCTGCAGATCACTTCCAACATTCCAGGTATACGTCATCTCCAGTCTGATTTAAGGCCATTTCTAAGGCCATTTACCGTAAACTCCCGCGTATAAGACGCGTCCTCTACGCCAAACAAATGCCTGGGGGGTCTTATAGGATCTTTTCAAGTTTGGGGTGCGTCTTATACGAAGGGTAATTTTACTATAGAAATGTACTAATCTTACAAATTTCAGTCTTAAAATGTGCGTCTTATACGCGAAAATGCATGTGCTGAGTTTGGGGTGCGGCTTCTACGCGGGAGTTTACGGTAGTTCTAATAAATTGGATTACGGATTTTTTCAATCAACTCTGGTCGGCCATGGGCAAAAAAAATAAAAATAAAAGTAGCCCCAAGCCCCCATCTAAGACCCAATATATTCTACCGGCCAGAGCAAAAGAAAAAAAAAAAAGTCATGGAAAAGCCATTTTTATCTCATCTAAAGTGTAGATACCGGTATTAATAATTTGTTTTCATTTTTCTATTTTGCCAAAAATCTCGTCGCCAGATCCGTAATCCAAGTTATTAGAATAAGATGGCCTAACCTGGCGATGACTTTCTAGAGTCAGCTCCGGTCTGCCTGGAGGATGCCTGCACCTGGAGATGACCTACCATGTCCTGGGTAGACATCTCCAATCTGTTCTTACTCTTAGGGAGTGGTCATTTTTTAACAACAGGGGGGTTGGTGAAATTTGGCGCGTGTGCACAGAAATTTTTCAGTGCCCACTCGGAGGGGTTTGAAATTTTTCTGTCCCCCCCTTTTATTCTTTAGTGGCGCGCATTCTTTTTCGCTCAAAAGGGGGGGGGGGAGTCTTTTTTGTCCCACCCTAAGAGGGGTCTGACCACTCCCTAAAGCCGAAAGATTAGTGAGGAGGAGGGTATGAAGGGGTTCCGGATCATGAATTATTTCAAATTTTGGATCCACCAAATTTTAAACTTGTGCCCCATCACTGCTTCTCCGGTAGCTGGCTACGACTGTGCCTGCAAAAGCTCCAGGGATGCTCAGCCCTGCAGAGATGTAAGTTGTCAGGGATTTCCCTGAAAATAGGGAATTCAAAACTGCTGAAATGTAGTCTGAATAGGGATATCCAGGGTCTTCAGGGACAGAATTCATTCACAGCCTTCTTTTCCTAGTCATTTACTTCACACAGACCCAGTCCTCAGTTGTATTTTTAACTAGGGACTCCACTAAGCCCCCCTGGTGTAAGCAGAGGGACTCACTGGTCCAGGGGAGACTCTGGGCAGGGAATCTCAGGGGCAGACCCTCCCAGGGAGAAATGAATGGAATGCTGCTCTCTGATTGGTCTAAAATCATCAGTCAGCAACATAATACAATTGTTTAACACCAGGGGGTGCCATGATGCTGTGCTGGGCAGTCTGCCCTGAACACTCTGCTTATATACCAGGGGTGCTGCCAACTCTCCCAGTGTCGTAATAACATGTTTTCAGGGATTTTCCCAGTACCTGACTTACATCTCTGGCCCTGTTCTTATACTTGGACCCTGAAGAGTTACTCCTCCGAGTTAACCAGCTGGTGCACCCTATTGCTCACACGGTGTACAAGTGACCATAGATCAGACTGGAGATGACAATCCAGGGGTGTGCACTGTGGCAATCTACTACCCTGCACATAATCTTGATTTTCTCCTAATCCACAGCTTGATTAAAACATCCTTTTCAGTAGTAATAGTACAAATAGAGGAGAGCATGTAGAACTAAGAATTATGAATGTACAATTTACATAAATGTCAAAAATCTTATGTTCAAGGGGAAGAACATGCCTTGTGGGATCTGCAGGGGTATAGCAGTCAGTGTGAGGCTTGCCTAACTTAAGTCAGACATACTTTCACTTCCACATTAGATTTTTAACATTTATATAACTTGAACCTAAATAATTCTTAGGTTTGCATACTCCCCTATATCTCTACTACTATTGGCTTAAAAGATCATTTGATGAAGCAATAGGATTGGGAGAAAATCAGGATTTTGTACAGGGTAGTAGATCGCCACAGTGAAGCTAGCCACTCATTGCCACATCCTGCACAGGCCATCCTCCCACTTCTACATAAGATTTTCAACATTTATATAAATCAGACATTCATAATTATTAGTTCCGCATCCTCCCCTCTATCTCTACTATTAGTGGTGAAAGGGATTTTTTGAACATGCAAGAGGACTTGAAGAA
The DNA here is from genome assembly GCA_949317995.1 of Acholoe squamosa. Classification (NCBI taxonomy): domain Eukaryota; kingdom Metazoa; phylum Annelida; class Polychaeta; order Phyllodocida; family Polynoidae; genus Acholoe; species Acholoe squamosa. The sequence continues at coordinate 43,201,871 of OX439051.1, read as the reverse complement.
AATCAGGATTTTATACAGACTAGTAAATTGCTACAGTAGTCCTTCCCCCCAGACTGCAGTGAGTGGTTATACTTAGGATCTCCACCAGGGCCGCCGAGGTGGTGAATACAGATTCGCTGAAAGAGCTCTTATAACACCCCTGCACCCACTCCCGCAATGATTTTCTATTTTAGGGCTCTTTTCCACTGTCAACATTAACTACATGTATTTTCATGTTTAAAGGGTAAAAATAACTAAGGAATCAGAATTTGTGGGTCATTTTACTCTAGATCCAGTCATTGATTTATTATCTTATCAGTTCTCAAGGGGTATTGGTGTGGGCAGACTGTAATTTCTATAAAACCTTGAAATTTAAAATGCTGATATTTTGGTGAATTCTAAGTCAATTTTTACATTTGAGACCTCTATTGAAAGCTGAAGACATTATCAGTTATCATAGAGGGAGAAAGAATGAAATATCTGGACAGATTGTATATATTTTAGAAGAGTTTTGACTTAATCCCAAAAATATCAAAACTAAATATTTGTGTAACTTTTTTAAACTTATATGGGATAACCACAAAAGTGTACTTTTAGCATCTTTAATCAGCTTTTTATTATCTATTAGCCCAAAGCTAAAGAGGATAGGAGAGTTGAGTAAAAAATCCCAGAATTTCAGGTCCACTTATCACACTGCCATTTAGACAGGAAATGCGGTTGTGACCGCATAAAAAAAAGCCTCCCGCCGTTAATGTCGGTGTACCAGTGTTTGATGACATGTCTCATAAAAGCAGACATAAAGAAGATTTCACAATTATCAATTTCTTGATTCAGTAATTTTGTATTGTGAGACCTCATCACATGGGGCAAATGCAATCATCAAAGCGCACTCTCGTACTGCTTCGCGGTACCGCCGCTACGTGGTGTGGGAGGTGCTAAAAAATTTTGACTTTCCAACATGATCTATAATACTTATCTTAGTTCCTTTTGATGCAAAATATAGCCCATTAATCCCCAAACTGTTGTGCTTACAGTGATGTAATTGGTTACCCTCTATGATCATTCAATCAAATTTAATTTAAGATTAAGTAAAGCAAGGTCTGAAATGTGTGAGAACCAGTGCAGCCTGTGTACAGTGGGCAGGGACTGATTACTCAAGTTGCCAGCTTCCCGGTGATGTAAAATTATCCGGGTAAATCCAAAATAAAAGTTTGGCATGTTTTCCCTACACGATACCGGTACTTGCAACAACTAGGAATTACACTAGGATTAGTAGGAATAACACCCCTGCACCCACTCCCGTGAGTCCCTATCTGTCACTATACTTTAGTCTATAGTAAACCAACCAATACAATTTTCTCTTTTAGGGCTCTTTTCAACTGTCCAAATTAATTATATACCAGTATCAAGGGTTAAAATAACCAAGAATCAGAATTTGTGGGTCATTTAACTCTAGATCCTGCCAGGAGATCCTGCCATTGATCTGATATCTTATCAGTTCTCAATTGATACTGGTGTGCGCAGACTGGAATTTCTATAAAACCTAGAAATATAAAATGCTGATATTTTTGTTAATCCTTGGTCAATTTTTACATTTGAGACCTTTATTGAAAGCTTAAGACATTATCAGTTACCATAGATGGAGAAAGAATGAAATATCTGGACAGATTGTATATATTTCAGAAGAGTTTTGAATAAAACCTGAAAATATCAAAACTAAATATTTTCCTAATTTTTTAAAACTTATATAGGGACAATATATTTAATCAGCTATTTATTATCTATTAGCCCAAAGCTAAAGAGTATAGGAGAGTTGAGTAAAAAATCCAAGAATTTCAGGTCCGCTTCCCAGGGGGGCCACTTGGATATATATGGACACATTGTGCTTACAAAAACTAAAGGGAAAGGGGGTACCTTTTGAGCCTTAGTAGCGGATCCTCCCGGATCCGTTAAAATGTGTCCTTTTTAGGCAAAAAGGGGTACCTTTTTAAAGGGCTTTTGAATGGCGCAAGAATTTTTTAAATACTCCAACTAGAACCAAAGTTAGGTTTAATATCAAGAGGTTATTATGTTTCTTGAATTCCTGACTTTTTCTGAAGTGAATCATAAAATTTTGGCTGGGAAAGAGGTACTTTATCCAGGAAATCATTGGGGTTTTTTTTTACGGGAAAGGGGTACCTTTTTCAGAAAAAAATATCAAAATATGGTCGAGAAAGGGGTATATTTTATGGAAAAAATCCGTTGAAAGGGTCCCCAAATTGAGGGTTTGTCTTCTTGCACTCTAACAGCAGGAAAGATAATTCCCATCAAAAGGGGTCCATTTTGGTTGAATTTTACCCCGCTGAAAGGGGTACCAAGTCAGGGGCTTTGTACGCACATGGTTACTATAGAAAAGATAGGGAGTGCCCCCCCCCCCCGGATCTGCTTATCACACTGCTATTTAGAAAATTTTGACTTTCCAACATGATCTATAATACTTATCTTAGTTCTTTTTGATGCAAAATATAGCCCATTAATCCCTAAAATGTTGTGCTTACAGTGGTGTAATTGGTTACCCTCTATGATCATTCAATCCAATTTAATTTGAGATTAAGTAAACAAGGTCTGAAATGTGTGAGAACAATGCACAGTGGGCAGGGACTGATAAGACCCACACTGGCTGGAAATCCACTGACAGAAAATATTATAGAAATTCCACATTCAATCCCATATAACTTCTGTTCTAGTACCATTATAAAGACAATTTAAACACCATTAAATTACTCAAGTTGCCAGCTTCCCGGTGATGTAAAATTATCTGGGTAAATCCAAAATAAAAGTTTGGCATGTTTTCCCAACAACAACAAAAAAAAACTGTCTGTATTAAAATTAAAGAAAAAGAAAAAAAAAATCCGGTAGGCCCTAAGCCTAAGGCCTAATTTGATAGATAAAAAGGAGGAGGGGAAAGTGGGGTCGTTTCAAAGTTGTCGCCGCTGTCGACCCCTTATGGGTTTGAGTTGGGAGGTCCAAATAGTTCAAAGAAGCTCATGTGCACAGTAAGTGAGTAACAGTTTTAACTTACTAAGTGTGGGTTGTGCTTCTATTAAAGTTTTAAATTGAATGTGTGGCTTCGGCTCTGAGAAAAAGTGATGACGGTGGATTTTTGACCTCTTTAAAAGTTAAAGGGGGGCTAGCACGGCAAACTTCAACATGGTACCGGATTGATCATATTTGATATTAAAATCTGCGGGACCCAGCGGAAAATTTAAGATGACCTGAATGGTCAATGCTAGAGGGGCTGTAGCAGAGGACTGAAAACCTTGCGTATAAGACACACTCATAACTTGAGGATTACACTTACAGCACCCTCCTAGGGGACAAAAAAATAAAAGCCAGTGTGCTACTAAATGAGAAATGTGGGGATGGAAATATTTCAGACCCCTTGGGGTGGGGGGTGAATTTTTTCACCCCCTTCATCTTAAATTGCATCACCTTCCCCCTGTTGTTAAAAAAATGCCCACTCCCTTATAAGCCACAAAGTAACCTTGTGACATCTACCGTAATCTCCCGCGTATAAAGCGCATCTTTACGCAAATCGGATTGTGGATGGGTCTTGTATGCGGGAGGCAGGCTGCCTTGAGTTGGGGGTGCACCTTATATGCGGGGTGCCCTCACTTGCCAATCCAGCCCAGCTGCTGCTGCTTGAATTTTATCTCACCTCGTGCCTTCCTTACGGCCGACACTCAAGGGTGAGAGGTCCTGCGTGTTGTATCCTCACCACCGAAATGAGATTACCCTTGTGGCGTTGTGCCCGGACCCTAGTCTAATGGGGAGGGGGGATGATGGTGACCGAATCTATGGGAAGATAGAAAGCACGCCCCTACACATTTACCGAGGCAATGGTTCTTTAACATCCATCACTACATAGGCATAGTGAGAGATGGACAGGCCTGTTTTAAGTCATTTGTCTGCCATGGCTGCTGAGAGACTTTTCAGCACAGCCTAGCCAGAGCAGGGAGGAACTCAAACGACACCTTACGGCGACGTTTGGAGCCTCCACTGTGCCCCGGCCGTGCCGGGAACTGAACTCACGACCTTTCGGCCCGTGAGCGGACACGCTACCGACTGTGCTATGCCTCCCGAACTTAGTTCTGTATTGTATTGTCAGTTTTCTCTTCTCCATTTGAGCATTCCATCACTGTAGCATGTTGGGAAATGAATATAAATCAACACATTATTGTAAATATAGATTGTATCTCCTTTTTTTGAGTTATCTTAATTCATCTGTGCTGCCAATTATATAGAAATGGTAGAGTGGCTCCATCTGGCGTCAAATCTAGGAATCATTATCATCTAGATGAACATAATTCATCTGTGCACCCAATCTAATGAATCTAAATGATTCATATCTAAATTATTCATATGATTCCTAGATTTGATGCCAGATGGAGCCACTATACCATTTCTATATAATTGGGTGCACAGACAAACTAAGATTATTCAAAAAAGGTTATACAATCTAAGTTTACAATAATGTGATGATTTGTATTCATTCCCCAACATCCTACAGTGACTGGATGCTCAAAAGGAGAAAAGAAAACTGATAATACAATGTCAGAATTAAGTTCTACTTCTGTTCACACCTCAATTGTGGCATTGGAAAAAAAAATATGGTCAGCATCATGGGCAACCTGACCTGAACCCTCATAAGGCCATCCCCAACCTCAAGGGGTTCTTTGTGTGTAGGCCATGCACAAGATGCGCCTTGTACGCGGACCAGACCCCCTGAGTAAGGGGTGCGCCTTATACGCGGGTTTTTGGAAATACCAATCCAGAGGAGGCATGTGCGCCTTCTAGGCAAACCAGCCTTCTCTGAGTTGGGGGTGCGCCTTCTACGCGGGCTGCGCCTTCTATGCGACAGATTACGGTATAAGCCAATTGGATACACAGGCAGATCCAGCATTGTGTACATGCCCCCCCCCCCCTCAGGAATTTTTTTGGTTTTAGAGGACATTTGGTATATTCTGCTACATTTCTAGAACCTAATCCAGGGGGGCAAAGAAAGGACAGGATAAACATTTTGTCAAAGCTACCTGGGGCTTAATGGGTTGATGGAATTGTCAAGCAAGGTAAAGGGAATTCGCCAGAGTAGAAAAGTAATTTTGGTATTTGGGGTCTTGGTGCACGATCAAGAGGGAATATTGGATTTTGGAGGGCGTTCGACGCATTCTGGTGCATCTTGAAAGCTATACTCATGATTTTCCAGCCATTGCTTAGGCCACTATAAAAAGAAAAGTGTTTCTCATCACCACTCTCATCAGAAAAAAAAAAAAAATCATCATCTTGAGTGATGAGATTCAAATATGAGTGGTCTTAGGGTTGGTTTTATTCATTGAAAAGAAAACCCCATCTTCCCCTGACGACCCCTTCCCCTTCCCCCCGCTCTCTTGCCAAATCAGCAACAGAAACTTGAAATCTAGCCATTCTAGACTAAGGGAGTGATCATTTTTTAACAACAGGGGGGGGGGCGGTGGGTTTGAGTGGGGGGTCAGCATTTTTTCAACCCCTTGACCGGGGGGGGGTTAAGAATTTTTTCAATACCTCTGATGGGGGGGGTCAAAATTATTTCACCTGTTTTCAGTGGAAAACCCCGTGTGTTACTATAGGCAAAAAGGGGACGTTCGCGCGTCATTTTTGTCCCTTATGGGGGGGGGGTCAAAAAAAATTTACCCCCTCGAGAGGGGGGGTCGAAATTTTTTTCGCGCGTCCGTGCGCAAACCCACCAGCCCCCCCCCCCCCCTGTTGTTAAAAAATGATCACTCCCTAAAGTTGAAAGGCTGCTCCAGTATACAAAATATTCATTTGGAGGAATGGTGGCATTGTGATGAGGGCAGGTTGAGACTGGTATAAATAACGGTGGGGCTGGAGGGGAGGGTATGGTGACACTGAGGGTGGTCAGATGTTATAACTAGGGGTGAGGGCGGGGTGAGACTGAGGATGGAGTCGTGGGGAATGATGGAGAAAGGAAAAGAGACAGAAAAATTTCAAAATTTTCATTGTCAAAACATGCAGTCTGGGGACTTCTGGTAATCATTTCATAACTTTGGTTCTATTAGGAATATTTGAAAAAAAAAAATCACTGTTGAAAACTAAAAAAAAAAAAAAAAGTGAATCCCCGCTCCCTAAAAGGGGTCTGGATTTTTTTTTTCTGCAACCCTATTATTAAATATTGACCAGAAGTTCAGAAAAGGATTGATCGAGGGCACCTTTTAAAATATGTGTTTTCTAGAACCCCGTTCATAGAGAGTCAGACCAAAAAGAAAAGAAAAAAATCAGAACTCAGAGGGTGGCCCAATTTACTATTTAGCACAAACTACTAAGCAAATAAGGCTGCTACTAATGATACATGTATAAGGTTACTCAAAGGCAAAAAAAAAAGGCCATAGAGAGGAGGGACTTATTACACCACCGTTATAAGTAAATGAGTGGCAGTAAACTTTCACCAAAAGTCAAGTAAAGTGTTAAGCTTTAATTTGAGAACAAATATGCTAAACTTTTTAGAGAAAAATCCTTATAATGAAAAATAGGTAGGAATTAGGGGAGCACAATGCCCCCCTCTTTTGTATAACGTATGTTTGGAACAATATCATACCAGGGTACCAGTAATATAAAAGATGAGTATATATAAGATAAAAATGATGACGCAAAGAAGTCCCACAAACCCGTGTGGACCTGTGGTCTTTATCCTACATTAGGAATTAAACTCGCCACTGTCCTGTTTTGATAGTCTATTATGGTGATATACATGCTGCAAAACATTATTATGAAAACTACAATCGTGTAGGACCTTAGATATTCTATAACTCCACTTTTCTCCTGTGAGCTTTTGCACATTTTGCAGAGTTGCCACCTTCTACGTTACATGTGTAATCACACTGGTGTAATGTAGTGCGGCTTTTCACACACTCACACTGCCGCCTTTGACGCCCACAGCTCTCTAACCAGGGTGTGAAAACCACACTCCTACTCAGTCTGCCAGTCTACATAAGTGGTTGACCAGTCACAATACGCCCTCATAATCATAGGGATTCGCATTCGGCTTACATTGCTGTGCACTTTGAACGCGTGTTTTGACCCACATAATTATAGCCTGCAAAAATATCTCCCAAGCCTAAGGTTCTACGAGACTGGCAAGAGTGTTTTCGTCCTTTTTTCACTGGAAGTTGTCTATGTCATAGTAAGTAGTCCGTGAACTGATGGGTATTGTTGAAAAAAAGTTAGGACATTTTTCTTAAGAAAATTCTTGAAATACAAGTGAAGTACATGCAAAAGTTTCATGATTGCATGGTATGGTGTGGCTTCCTAGGTCTACGAGTAGCCAGGTTGTGTAATGCAATTATAGAAGGTAAATCTTATTTCTGGGCCTTACCTTATAATTATATTAATTGCAGTTCTGCGTTTTGTCTATTATACCCGATGTTGATCTGATATAATGGAGATGCTTGTCTGTTTTAAATTTTCCACGCTCGGGTAGGTCATGATATATGGATACCCCCAAAAAAAGTAAAGAATTTTTTTGGTTACCTGCCCTACATGACAGGAAACAACAAGATATAACAACAGTCGTCATATTCTAATTGTATTTTCCCTTTTACATTTGTAGAAAATGAAGATCGCTGTAGAGGGGTGTTGTCATGGGGAGTTGGACAAGATTTATGAAACGATCGCCTTCTTAGAGAACAAGCAGGGCATCAAGGTGGACGTCCTGCTATGTTGTGGAGACTTCCAGGCGGTCCGCAACCCGTCCGACCTGGGCTGTATGGCCGTACCACCCAAATACCAGAAGATGAACACTTTCTACAAGTAAGAACATATGGGAAGTTAGAAATATTTTTATTAGAAATAATAATGCAAAATGCATCGGTAGATTCTGCATATTCAGAGAAGATACCATAACATATCTGCAAATTCGTCAGTTTTCTAAGTTTTTGAAGATCCATCTGTCTGAGTCAATCTTGTGATTCCTTCCTTCATCCAAAGACCGTGATATCTCTTTTGTCGTGTAGTCTTAGTTACTTATATGGGAAGGGCTCAGTTGTTTTTTGGTTTGTTTGTTTTATCATTCTCGTCTGTAGTTTGTAAGATCAGTCTTTTCATTTTTCCTTTTTTTTTCTTTTCCTTTTAAGCATCAGTCTGCACATCCAAACTAGATCCATCTTTCTGACATATTTGCTTATTGGTCATTACTTACAGATATTACTCGGGGGAAAAGAAGGCGCCAATTCTAACAATATTTATCGGCGGAAATCATGAGGCATCAAATTACCTTCAGGAGTTGTCATACGGTGGATGGGTCGCACCCAATATCTATTACCTTGGTACTTATATTACAATTTACATCTCCATATAGTCTTTTTAACCCTGGATAGATAATAGCTCTGATAATCCCTGCTTCCATATAACTCTTTTAACTCAGAGGTTACTTTTTAGATTTTGATATATAAATAAATAGATATGGCCAGATATGATCCAATTGTTCTCCAGGGGCTTTCTTGCCAAGTCACCTAATAGGCTAACAATATCAAAACCAAAACCACAAGGAATCGAAAATCAAATTTAAAAGTCAAATTGTAATATGACAAAATGATTAATTAGAGAACTATTGGTTGGAATTCCCTTGAGTTAAATATTAGCAGGCACCAAGACTTCCAGTTGTACTGATTTTGCTTACAGCGAGTGTTTCTTTATCATTGTCAGGATATGCCGGAGTGGTGCAGATAGGTGGGGTGCGGATTGGTGGACTCTCCGGGATCTACAAAGGACGCGACTACATTAGAGGTATGCTGTCTTCATTTGATAACTTTTATCATATATTTTTTACGCATTCTAATATCTCCAGTATAATGTACTAAAACGAGGCCTTCTGAAAGCATTTTCTTTCACTGAAGATGACATGAAAATTGCAAAATCTTTGAATTCTTCATATTTGTATATTACAGGAAGGTATGAACATTTGCCCTACACAGAAGACTCAAAACGCAGTGTTTACCACATTCGTAATTTGGATGTATTCAGATTGAAACAGGTAAAACTCTCCTCACGCCTTACTTATTTTTCCGATCACTTCATGCTTCAGTTAACTCAGAAGTTTTTAATATTCTCTCTGTTTGTTTGTTTTTTATTCTTAAAAAAAAAAAAAAAAAAAAAAAAAAAAACATTGTAAAGTCGATTAAACTTCCCTTGATAGGTTTCTTGGTATTCATTGGCCAGCAAATGGCATCTCTGAATGGGATATGTGACAGAAGTATCTGGTAGTAATCTAACATTATGTACTATATGTTGTAGTTGAGTCGCCCGGTGGATGTCTTCCTGAGTCATGATTGGCCGGCGGGGGTGTATAACCATGGTAACTACCAGCAGCTGGCGCGCTTCAAGCCATACTTTGCTGACGAGATGGCGGCTGGCACGTTGGGGAGTCCACCCGCGGCCGAGATTCTCTACCACATGAAGCCCAGCTACTGGTTTGCTGCTCATCTACACGCCAAGTTTGCTGCCCGTGTCCAACATGAGGTAACAAAATTACACTATTATACCTAATGTGTGCTCTTATAGTTTATGATAAACATGCATTATATGAAGCCCAAAGATATGGAAAGATTGTGGGTGATTCCTAATCTCAAATTTCTGCCAAAAATATGTGTACTTCTATTAGTGTCTGTGGCAATTCATGGATATAACGAGATAAGACAGTGACACAAGTTTCATTCTAGATTGTTAATGCTTTGATTTACTCAATGCTTGGTACTTTTCTATTGGCAGGGCCACCCAATGATAAGGCCTTTGATATTCTTCAGCTTTTATAAAACTAATCACCCGATTGTGTTCATTTCAAGTCGACTGATGGCTCACCAAAAGAAACTCGCTTCCTCGCCTTGGACAAATGCCTTCCTAAACGAAGATTCCTTCAGGTCTGATACCATTAATTTCTCTCAAATTCCCAATATCGGCTTTTCATATTTTAGATTCTATATATATCATGTTCTTATACTCAATGAATTGAGTGCCTAATTATCTTTAATAAAGGCAATATGTAATATTTGTAGTTGCTGGATATCCCACATGACACAGAGCAGAAGTTGAAGTTGGAGCTGGACCCGGAGTGGTTGTGTGTCATCAAGGCAACCAACCACCTTATGAAGGTGACACCCTCCATGGTCTACATGCCGGGACCCGGCGGCAAGGAACCGTAAGTACCGTTAACCCTCACACTTGAATTATCCACATTGTCAATGATATTCCCCAATTTCAAGAATATTTGATATTTAACAAAATCAATGAGTTCGGTCTATGTAATTGAAAAAAGAAAAGTTTTCACTAAAAAAGAAATGGGGGAAAAGTTGAAAGAAATTTCAAGAAAATAATAAGCCCTATTTGAAGTTACGTGAGTCCTTTGTTTTGGGTGCATCCTCCCACCTGGCCACTGATGGACAACTTCGGCTCAACGTCTTCAGCCAGCAACAGAACGTGTGGACCAAGGCCGATGTTGTTCTTATTAACTCAAACATTGCTTCACATAGCCTTTACTATCTACAGGTATGACTTTACTGTCAGTGACCAGGAGATCTCTGATATAAAGGAAGATTTTGGGGGCGATATGTCAATTCCGGAGAACTTTGAGCGTATCGCAGATCCCTACCACGACTCACAGGGGCCACCCAAGGCCAAACGATTCCCCACACCTCGCATTCACATCAACCCACAAACAACACTCATATGCGAGATGCTAGATATAACCGACCCAATCACTCACTTCACAAATGAAAAGCCCAAATTAAATCTGCCAGTCGATATCCCAACACCACCCCTTGAAGCGAACCCAGATGAGATTGCCGTCAATGATGCAGATAGCTGTAGTGATGCAGATAGCAGCGAGGAAACGCCAGCGTATGATTCGTTCATAGTGTCACATGATGCATCCGCTTTTGGGATGTCGACCTCAAAACTGGACGACTCCTTGGATGAGAAATATGTGACGGCTTATCAGAGTATGTCTGAAATGAGCCAAAATGACAGCACCTGTAACGAGCTCCCGGGTATTAGTGAAACCTCGGAGAATGTGTCCCAAGACGAGGGTGCGTCCTCACCCCCACAGGGCATGATGTCCCCACCAGCGACCTCTAGTGAGGAACAGTCATCAGACAAAGACTCAAGTGCATACCTCAGTCCACTAACGACTGGCGAGAGCACGAGTCCAAAACGCCCTCTCGAGACTGAAACTGAACCAGCTGAGGCACTGTTTTCTTCGCCTAAAGCCAACTCAGAAACAGAATCCTCTGATGCAAAGCCAAAGAAATTCAAACGGAGAAATCGGTCTCTATACGAAGAGACTGAATAAGAATTGTTACAGTTATCATCACTATCCCACAGTCCCAAATGCTCATCTCATCTGAATGTATCGCACCTTAGAGGTCCTTGTTTCATTTTCATAAAAAGAGAGAAAATTCATCAGATATATTTTTCTATGTCCAAAATCTCAGGTTCAATCCCTTGATGGTTTTAGTGTCAAGATATTATTTTAGCCAGTCTTTTAAACCAGAATTACACAGAAAATAGAATGGAAACAACAAGTCTTCTGTAAGATAGTGAAGGGCGATAATGTAAAATACTTAAATGTGTTCGAATTGTACAGTTTTTAGATATTATTATGCTCAGCAGAGTATAACTTGTAAATGGTGTAAACAGCAAGAGCGGTCCTTCTGGCGAGAAGGAACGTCATGTTACAGGTGTTTCCGTTGGCTAATTTAACAAGCCAAAATTGTTGTTTTGTATTGTGTTAAAAACACACTTTTAACCCACATTGAAAAAGAACTAATGCAGAGACTGCTGCGAGTTATTGTAACACTTGATAATCATGACATTCATTAGTAATCTACCTAATTGTGTCGCAATTGATGAAAAATCATCAGAGCACTATTTATTTGATTCAAAACAAGATGTTTTCCACCGATTGTTAGTAAATTGGTTTTAAAGAAATTTCAGAGCCATTTTAATCAAGCAGGAAAGAAGAGAATAAAAATATTGAAAGGGGTTATTTATTACAGGAGAAAGTACATTCTGACATAAAGAAAATTATTTGTTTAGCAGAGAAAATAGTACGGCTGTCTTTGCAATAATACAAATGCTTCTAAAGAATAAAGAAAAGGATAATTTCAAATTTCTTTCCACAAAGTCAAAAGGCCAGGTCTCGTCAGCTTTTGGCATGTGCACTCAAAGTTAAATACAAAAGAAACTGGAAATGGCAGCAAAGATCAAACCGCACATGCGCAATACTTATAAATGAATGTTCCAAATTGTATACTAAAAATGTGTCGTACAATAATACAGAATAAATATAAATGAAATAAAACTTGTTTCTTTCACTTCATGCTTATAGTTGTAGTATATATAAATAGTTGTATTTATGAAGTACATGTGATTAACTCGAAAAGAGTTATAGGAGATGATTATGGGTCCCCTCATTTTCAGTCATTTTGGTGGTGCGAATAAGTTTTAAAAAAGATGGAAATTTTATATATAAGAGGCAGATTTACTAGTTAATGAATTTGTAGTGTTGTTAAAGGAGGAGATGTAGGGGGGTCTTGCAGGAAAAGGTATTTCAGTACCAACTATTGTAAATTTTGAGTAATTGTCTATATTCTACAGGGTCAGTTGGTTGGCGGCCGTAAGACGCTTTTGGCCTGCAATGTTGAACCATGTTCCAACTTTCCTGCCTTTTTTGGCAAATAGGGCAGTTTTAGCGGGAGTTATGCGAATAGTGGCTTGGTGGTGCCCATAACCTGGGTGAAGGAGTGCTGATGTCAGACCACAAGCTAGACTTGCTCAAGGCTATTGATTTATTTCTTTATTTGTTACGAGCAATGCACATTGCTGCCCTATATTTCTAGATTAAAGGAATATAACTACCGTAAACTCCCGCGTATAAGATGCGTCCTCTACGCCAAACAAAATGCTGGGGGGTCTTATAGCTTTCTCTCAAGTTGGGTGTGCGTCTTATACGAGGGGTAATTTTACTATAGAACAGTACTGGATTTACAAAATTGAGCATTAAAATGTGCGTCTTATACGCGAAAATGCGTGTGCTGAGTTTGGGGTGCGTCTTATACGTGCAGCGCGTCTTCTACGCGGGAGATTACGGTATCCCAAGTATCTGAAGGAATTAACTATCACAGTACCTCGGGTCTAAAACACAGTGGCTTAAAGAACCAGTCGAAAGTAAGGGTGTGTCTTACAGGTGGTGTCTTTTTTCCCCTATAGAACAGTATTAAACCTTCAAGAATCAAGTCTCAGCTAGCTCTATAGTATTTTCTTCAAAGTCCACCTTACATGCGAGGTACAAGTGTATATACCAGGTTTGTTGCCATAACTGTAAACTCCCGTGATTTCCTTTGATATTCACATAGGTCGGTTTCTTGATTTCATCCTAATCTTATGCCGTAAAAGCTCCCTCAGGAGCTGACCAAAATCTTGGATTCGGAGCCTAATTTGGCTTATAGGTTCTTTGAAGGTCGGGGGTGTCGGCTTCTTAAAGATGTTTTTTGATCAAGATTATATGGTCCCTATTTCAGCTTATACATTTACCTCAAGTTAGGGGGTCAGCCTATGAGGGAGGTCGGCTTATGATGGAGGTTTTACAGTAGATCTGGTTTGAACTCAGGGTGCGTCTTATACGCGGGGCTGCCTTAAATGGGGGTACTATGGTACCTGATATTATGATAGGGGGGGGGGGAATCTAAAAGTCTTTGTGTTATAGACACATGGTTGGGTATTCTGAAACTACAAGAATACACTATTTGGCCCTTCATTTTACAGAAGAAAAAAAACATCAGATTTTGCTGAAAAGTTACTCTTGAATAAGGTATTGCATAACGGGCAGAACAATAAAGTGCTTGGTTGAACATTTCTGATTTTGTATAACTCCTTACTATGCTGTCGACATGCTGAAGCAAGAGCGGACAACTATAACAAAGTCAGGTAGGAAGCCCTTGAAGATTCTTCAAATAATATATCAGCCTGTATACGCACCTGGGCATTCAGCGATTGCACCTAGTATACACCCCTGGCCCTTTTTCAAGGTCAGTGGTAATTCAAGACCCAGATCATCGTGCATTTTGGAATTGCAATACCCGTATGTCCTGGCACTTAATCAAGGACCCGGTGCTTATACAGGCCAATATGCTGACACACCATGTGTGCCAGTAGGTGATAACTTGTTTTGGTGGTATTAGGCTAAGAGGGCATCACAATTCATTAATTCCAATTGTCATGCATTCCGTTTTGATATCTGTATACAGCTGTGCCTTATTAAGCTATTAATGTATTGATATTCTAGGACTGTGAGGTTAGCTTGAGATATTTGCCCTCCCGCTCCGCGGTCGGGCGAATATTTCAAGCTAACCTCACAGAGTCCTAGAATATCAATGCATTAATGCGTTTATCGCACTTATTCATCCATTATGTATGAATTTCTTACCTTATAACCCCAGAATTAATCCAGGAGGAGACATTTTGTAACTGCATACAATCCGCACGGTTTGCCAAGCTGTCGTGGCCATGTTGTCACTCTGCCCAACATACCTCCACCTTTACACACATTTTTCGGGTATAATCCAAGCATGTCAAGTCCTGTACTTCTAGCACTGCCAAATATACGATCTCTAGTTGGTGTTCGCCTACATTTTGTATCCATTTTCTTCTAAATAAATAAGAATCTATTGATTTTCCATAGCGATACGGGTCGGGACCCGCCCTGTCAGGCCATTCCTTGTTCGATGCGTATTTGACCTAGTTCTTACATCCGGGCACCTCCCCGCTTCGTCAAGAAAACGCAATGGCCGTGTACCAGGCTGTGTGCGTTGGATCGCTATGGAAAATCAATGGATTCTTTTTTATTTAGAAGAAAATGGATACAAAATGTAGGTGAACACCAACTAGAGATCCTATAGTTGGCAGTGCTAGAAGTACAGGACTCGACATGCTTGGATTCTACCCGAAAACTCGTTTGAAAGACATCAGGTATGTTGGACAACTTTTTCAAATCCTTGATGTACATTGCTTTGTATCACCGGTCGGCATGGTATAGTGGACAGCGAGCTCGTCTCCTGCTACAGCGGCCGGGGATCGATTCCCCATTGAACCTAAACGGTTTTAACTGGAAAACTATGGCGTAGTTGACTTTGTATACTTCGCCAAATTATTTACTTGGTTGGGTTCGTCTTAGAAAACAAAATGGATTCTGAGAGTGCGGTTAAACCACGATAACGGAATGGGGTTATGACCAAAAAGGCACTGTAGAGGCCAGAATCGTGAGATAAACCTACCTATACGTAAGGTTTTGTGTTGCCGTATATTACTTTCATGGGAAAGGGTTAAAAAGGTTTTCCTCTGGCAGGGGTAGGAAGACCATATCATTTGTCCTGTTAAAGTTAAAAAGGGTTTCCCTTTTGTCTTTTATTTTCAGCCAGCGAGTGATACATTTCTGTTTTCATGTCTTTGATTTGTAAGAGGTGAAGGCTTGTTATCAATGGCTTACTAATGAATCAATTAGTGCATCAGATGTTGATGGGAGATGATAACATGCAGTGCTTAAAATTGTTGTTTAGTAACATTTTTGAGTGTATTCCCACAAGATTTCCTTGGTATAATCTCCATAATACTTCAACTCACATGTTAGTCTCAAATCATCTCAAAATTGATTCTGTATAACTCCTTTAAAACCTTGCCATAACGTCTCCGGAGACGTGCAGGTGATGTGACTAACATTGAATGACATCACTGAATAATATGAAGCGATGTCACTCAATGACCCTCTGATGTTAGACCATGCCAATGTTTGTCACCACTCAATGATGCCAGGTGACAGGTAGGTAGCATGAATTCAGGTGACAATTGTAGGCCTAAACAATCATAGAAATTACGATTTCAGAACCGAAAAAGTTTGCATCTCTTCTATGGTGTAAGGGTGACATCACTCCATGACATCACTGAATACATCATTCAATGACAACCCCCTCCATAAATGTTTGAAAAAGTTCTCAGTGAATCTAGGAAAATCACTGGGGTCAAGTTTTTGGCACAATAGTCTAGGAAAATCTAGAAACATCGCAGAAATCATGTCCCTAATATTGACATCAAGTGACCTGGTTCATTATGTCACTTCATGACATCAATAGGATAATCAATCAGGGTTCCCACAAAATCCTCAGACTCAAATTCCATGACCTTTTCTTGACTTTCCATGACAAAAACCAAAATTTTCCATGAAATAATTTGGACACAATCGGGCTTGGTCCCCCAGCAAAGTTTCTTCAATTGAGGTGGAAAAATGGTATGGACCAATGGATTTTGAAATAAATATTCAGGTTTCCTATTTTCCATGACTTAAAATCAAATTTTCAGAAATTCCATGACTTTCCCTAACAACTTTTTATTCCATGACGCATGGGAACCCTGTCAATATCACTCAATGACAGGGTGACATCACCCAATAACATAGGGTGACTTACTCAATGACAGGGTCACATCATTCAATGACACTGGATGACATCACTCATTGACAGAGGGTGACATCACTCAGTGACAGGTGACATCACCTAATGACAGGTGACATGACCCAATGACATGGGGTGACATGACCCAATGACAGGGTAACATCACTCAGTGACAGGTAACATCACTCAATGACATAGGGTGACATCACCCAATGACATAGCGTGACATCACCCAATGACATAGGGTGACATCACTCAATGACAGGGTAACATCATTCAATGACACAGGGTAACATCACTCAATGACACAGGGTAACATCACTCAATGACACAGGGTAACATCACCCAATGGCATAGGGTAACATCACCCAATGACATAGGGTGACATTACTCAACGACATAGGGTAACATCACTTAATGACAAAGGGTGAAATCACTCAATGCCACAGGGTGACATCACTCAATGACACATGGTGACATCACTCAATGACACACTAGGTGACCTCAATGACAAGGTGATGTCACTCAATGACATGATACCACTCAATGACAGGGTGACATCAATGACATAGAGTGGCAGCACTCAAGGGAGTTGCTTCAAAATCATAAAAGATAAAGAGAAACATGATGGGGAAGGAATTGAGAGTGCAGATCTAATACACCAGGTGGTAGCACCATACAGAGACCACCTCTGGCTATAGGTAGGGTTAGCACTTCTCTCATATAAATGTCCTAGCTGGGGAATCTAAAATGCCTAAGAAAGTAATTGGCCCAGCTCCTGCTGGGTCATTGGCGGCGCCTTGTCTGTCGTAAACTGATGGTCATGAATTTGAACTTTAGATGGGAATTGCTCATCGAAATTTGGGGATAGTTAAACAAAAAATCATGGAAACATGTTCTTTAGGATCTAGTCTTTCATTGTACATGCACAATTCCTGGGAAAAAAATTTCTTTAGCTATGAAAATAGCTGAAGAAAAAACCTGACATATTTAACCTACTTTCTCACGAAAACGAGGCTCCATAGGATAGCATTTTTACGCGATAGACATAACACATGGGTTCCTATGGGAATTGTCCAATTAAGACGCTTTTTTTCAGCAGGTAAGGCTGGAAGACCGTCCATGTAACGCGATAGCTTGAGGAAAAGTTGGTATAAGACCGTTTATATACCGACCCTGTAAATCAGACCGCCATAAGTTTGTTACGCCTAACGCATTTCCGGCGAAAATGCGACTTCCGGCAAGGAGGGGTCGCGCATGCGCACGGAACATCAAAATCCAAAATGGCGGACAGGGAGACGATCGCCTTACGGTGCTATCGAAACTGCTGGATTATAACAAAATGGAGGAGAATTACATTGTCTCATGCGTTTGTATGGTTAATATGTATCGTTATTCAAGACTTGCTGGTATTGTGCAATGCTTAACTCGCCAGGAGAGGAGTTATTCGCCAATGAAACATGCGAGCGATAATGGGTGCATCCTCCATAGCCTTAAGCATTGACGACTTCGACACACTGTCACTATAGTGCCAGTCACCTACGGTAGGTCATGGACGCTCCAACTGTAGACCCTGGGCCATATGTGATATATATCACACTTTAAATTTGTTACCATATAGTACCTTGCATATGTGCTTTATAGCTTTTCTGTCAACTGTCTTATACGTGAGGTCACCTCATACGCAAGGTACAGAGATGTTAACTTTCCTAACTTTTAGGAATTCTGAATTTCTGGCAGTCATTCTTATAAGCACTTCCTATTGCGAATCAGGACGATTTCGGAATTTTCAAAGATCAGTGAGTGGCATCTCTGAAGGTACTACAGTAGATTCCTCAAAATCTAGCAATCATAAAACATTGTCAAATTTTATTTACCACCCAAGATATTCAAACACTATAGGAACTTGTATTCAGAGATGCCAGTTTCCCTTGTTTTTGTGCAGAGATTTCTGTGTCAAATCCTGTAAAATTAAAATGTACGAATCGTTGTAGCAATGCATTTTTAATGGCATTGGTAGGCAAATTGCTCTGAAAACTTTTTCAGCTTCTACTGTCGAAATTCGTGTATTTTGGGGGTTCGGGGAGGGACACTCCCCAGCACCCCTCCCGTTTTGAGAAATTATGTAGCAAATTGCTACAAGAAAATCTTCAAATTTAACCTTTAAGATAGGTGTGGTATTGGAGTTTTAGGAGCAAATTGCTCCTGGAAAATTTTCAGATTCTCTGTTCTAAATTGGGGTATTGTAGGGGATGGAGAGGGGGCATACCACCAAAACCTCTAGATAGGATATGTTTTGAAAGATTTAGGGTAATATACACCCAAGAAAATTTCCAGATTTTACCTTAAAACATTGGAATTGGTTGGCAAATTGCAGTCAGAACATGTTCAAGGTTTACATTTGAAATGAATGGGTTTTCAGCACATTTTGGGACTAATTGCTCCGAGAAAAATTACAGATTCTATATGATGATGTAAATCAAAATTGGTGTGTTCTATTTTATAGACAAATATCTCCAAATTGCTCCAAGAAATCGTTTAGATTCTACCTCAATGGATTCATGTGCTCAAGGGATATGTGGCAAACTGCTACAAGAAATTCTTGATCTTGAGGTATTTGGAGGGATATTGCTCCAAAAAAAATCTACAGATGCTGCCTTCAAAATCAATATGATCTTGATATTTGGAGGCATATTGCTCCAAGAAAATTTTCAGATTCTCCCTTTATAATCTGAACAGGTATCAATTCCAGAAGGAGCAAAAGAGGAGTATAATATTGCTCCAATTAAATGAAACAGAGAGTTCAATCATTAGCTATTCAGACTTCAAGGTGAAATCACAGTCAGAAGTATTTAGATTCTTTGGTTCTAGTTGGAATACCATATTTCCTCGAATATAAGCCTGGCCTCAAATAGAAGCCTGCCCCATTTATAAGCCTGGTCAAAAGGGTTACTGGGTCCAATAGAAGCCGGGTCCCAAATAGAAGCCTTTGTATGGTGTGGGAACAGAATTTAGATCAATTAATTTGTCATAATATGACCTTAAGGCCACACCAAAAAAATAAGTTTGTCTAACATCACAAAGAGAAAACTTGTAGAAACTGAAGCGAGCGAAATCCGTAGACAAGATTTTTTTCAAAGAAAAAAATTTGTACTTCCGAAAATATGGAGAGGGCGATCCGTAGACCAACTTATTTTTTTGGTGTGGCCTAAAGTGAAATGTTTTTTCACATACCTTACACAGGTTAATTGTAAAATGACCACTGAGACATATTTAAATAGGCACAAAGTTATATTGTGTGCTTTAGTATTGCGACAGCTGCCCACCCCTCAGAGGGTGGTCACGAGGTCTATAAAAGTAGTGCTGTTTACCCCCCCCCCCCATCTGTGAATGATGCAGTGAGTGATTGTGTGTGTGGTGTCTGGCCAGTGGATAGTTTTTATGGGGGAGCGTGAGTATTGTAGCTACCGTAATCTCCCGCGTATAAGGCGCAGCCCGCGTATAAGGCGCACCCCTAACTCAGGGAGGCCTGTTCCACGTATAAGGCGCACCCCTAAGGGCAGATTTTTGTTAATTTAGTACTGTTCTATAGTAAAAATACCCCCCCCCCCTATAAGGCGCACCCCAAACTCAAGTCAATGTCCCTCCCACGTATAAGACTCAGCAGCATTTTGTTTGGCGTATAAGACGCGCCTTATACGCGGGAGATTACGGTATAAATAGTATATGACGTTGGTCCCCCATTTTATGAGAGGGGGTTGGCAAGAAAAAGGAGTAATCACTGATGGCATTTGTGATGAAACTGGTTGTTAGAAGTTTATTCAAATTTAATGAAGTGTACAGAAGTGTTGTCTAAAAATGTTGTAATAAAGGTGTAGAGCTGAATTTTGGTATGGAATGGGGGATTTATAATAGAAGTGGATCCCGAGAATGTTTTATGGTTAGAACAGTGTATTTTTATGAAATGCAATATACATTTAAATCAGTTCCAAGTGTAACCAGTTGCCTAGAGTGCATAGCAGTACATATAGGTAGAGACATTCCATCAGCTGTAGCCCCTTTTTCTAGACCAATCACTACAGGCCATGATTGGCTGTTGAGTTTTGATTGGCTGAGGTGATCATAGCTATTCGTAGACCAATTTACAGGGTCTACCAGCACAGCAAAGGATATAATTATGTAGTTTAGGGTAAACACTCCTGGCCACCTCTGCTGTGAGCCACTATGGGTATTGCTGTCATATCTGTCATAGTAGTAGAGCCGTATTGAATCTAACTACAGTCCCCCATACAAGTACTAGTTTGTTTACGAGTCAAGTAATACCATAGATCTACTTGATCTAAGCCTAATGGCTCTATTGGTTAATTGAACTCGTTTTCTGAAGGGCCTTTTCAATATCAATGTTTTCTGTCCTATTTCTACATTTATGGTTCTATGTCCTAGAAAATATGCATGAAACAAGTTGAAACTGATATGTAGGTCATAGGATATTTGTTTTATCTTTCATTTCTTTTTTTTTTTTACCCATTTTTCTGTAAAAAGAAGTTATTTTTCCAGTAGTTACCAAAAAACATCACAAAGCAATGCTACTTAATGTGAAATAACACCCTTACAGAGACAGGGATACAGCCAAATTTTATTCTAAAGTTATCTGTATGAAAATGACAACAGAATGGTGCAGTTATTTTATTTTTTTATTTAAAGATTCCATATTTTCCTGAAGGTCTAAAAGAAATGTCACTTTACTGCAAATTGTACTAGCTTTGGGTTCTACCGTAATCTCCCGCATGTGTAGCTTGGGCCATCCCGGACCCTCCTGGGCCCCCTTATGTCCTATTATGACCAAGGGGGCATGTAAAATATCAAAAGAAAGGTCTAGGTGCCCTCCTTGTGGATCCAATGAGAACTGAAACCCCCCATATAAGACACACCTTATATGCGGGAGATTACGGTAGTTCCTCTTCTCCCCATGAGATGGTGCCACCTAGGTTTACTATAGAGGGCAGCACACGTCACCTACCTCTGTCGATAGCCTCATAGACTGACTTAAGTCTGTCCTGTTGTACACTGAAGGCCTGTGGCCTATGCCTATGACCTCCATTATACAATCTACTATATGCCCATTTACTTGACTCGTTTTTTAATGGATTCCAGACACCCTTCTATTCTCTATTAAAGATAATGCATGGCACCTTGTTACATATTCTTTTCCTCTATCTTTTAATTGCCGTCTAGTTTCTTCTGGTCCCAAGTCAAGAACAGCATTTATTAAGAACTGGTATTTATAATCTATGAATCTGGGAGAAAAAATCAGCATTCCTTTATGCTGGTAGCTTCATATCACTTATAATTAAAGACCTGGCAGCTATATGCAACATTACGGTAGTACATTGGTGGGTAGAGGGGTGGTGGGGTGTCATCTTACACAGTGTCCATTACGGTAGTACATTGGTGGGTAGAGGGGTGGTGGGGTGTCATCTTACACAACGTCCATTACGGTAGTACATTGGTGAGTAGATGGGTGGTGGGGTGGCATCTTACACAACGTCCATTACGGTAGTACATTGGTGGGTATAGATGGGTGGTGGGGTGTCATCTTACACAACGTCCATTACAGTAGTACATTGGTGGGTAGAGGGGTGGTGGGGTGTCATCTTACACAACGTCCATTACAGTAGTACATTGGTGGGTAGAGGGGTAGTGGTGTGTCGTCTTACACAACGTCCATTACGGTAGTACATTGGTGAGTAGAGGGGTGGTGGGGTGGCATCTTACACAACGTCCATTAAGGTAGTACATTGGTGGGTATAGAGGGGTGGTGGGGTGTCATCTTACACAGCGTCCATTACGGTAGTACATTGGTGGGTAGAGGGGTGGTGGTGTGTCATCTTACACAACGTCCATTATGATAGTACATTGGTGGGTAGAGGGGTGGTGGGGTGTCATCTTACACAACGTCCATTACAGTAGTACATTGGTGGGTAGAGGGGTGGTGGTGTGTCATCTTACACAACGTCCATTATGATAGTACATTGGTGGGTAGAGGGGTGGTGGGGTGTCATCTTACACAGCGTCCATTACGGTAGTACATTGGTGGGTATAGATGGGTGGTGGGGTGTCATCTTACACAATGTCCATTATGATAGTACATTGGTGGGTAGAGGGGTGGTGGGGTGGCATCTTACACAACGTCCATTAAGGTAGTACATTGGTGGGTAGAGGGGTGGTGGGGTGTCATCTTACACAACGTCCATTACGGTAGTACATTGGTGGGTATAGATGGGTGGTGGGGTGGCATCTTACACAACGTCCATTAAGGTAGTACATTGGTGGGTATAGAGGGGTGGTGGGGTGTCATCTTACACAATGTCCATTATGATAGTACATTGGTGGGTAGAGGGGTGGTGGGGTGGCATCTTACACAACGTCCATTAAGGTAGTACATTGGTGGGTAGAGGGGTGGTGGGGTGTCATCTTACACAACGTCCATTACGGTAGTACATTGGTGGGTATAGATGGGTGGTGGGGTGTCATCTTACACAATGTCCATTATGATAGTACATTGGTGGGTAGAGGGGTGGTGGGGTGGCATCTTACACAACGTCCATTACGGTAGTACATTGGTGGGTATAGATGGGTGGTGGGGTGGCATCTTACACAACGTCCATTACAGTAGTACATTGGTGGGTAGAGGGGTGGTGGGGTGTCATCTTACACAACGTCCATTACGGTAGTACATTGGTGAGTAGATGGGTGGTGGGGTGGCATCTTACACAACGTCCATTAAGGTAGTACATTGGTGGGTATAGATGGGTGGTGGGGTGTCATCTAACACAACGTCCATTACAGTAGTACATTGGTGGGTAGAGGGGTGGTGGTGTGTCATCTTACACAACGTCCATTATGATAGTACATTGGTGGGTAGAGGGGTGGTGGGGTGTCATCTTACACAGCGTCCATTACAGTAGTACATTGGTGGGTAGAGGGGTGGTGGTGTGTCATCTTACACAACGTCCATTATGATAGTACATTGGTGGGTATAGATGGGTGGTGGGGTGTCATCTTACACAACGTCCATTACAGTAGTACATTGGTGGGTAGAGGGGTGGTGGTGTGTCATCTTACACAACGTCCATTATGATAGTACATTGGTGGGTAGAGGGGTGGTGGGGTGTCATCTTACACAGCGTCCATTACGGTAGTACATTGGTGGGTATAGATGGGTGGTGGGGTGGCATCTTACACAACGTCCATTACGGTAGTACATTGGTGGGTATAGATGGGTGGTGGGGTGTCATCTTACACAGCGTCCATTACAATAGTACATTGGTGGGTATAGATGGGTGGTGGGATGTCATCTTACACAACGTCCATTACAATAGTACATTGGTGGGTATAGATGGGTGGTGGGGTGGCATCTTACACAACGTCCATTACGGTAGTACATTGGTGGGTATAGATGGGTGGTGGGGTGGCATCTTACACAACGTCCATTACGGTAGTACATTGGTGGGTATAGATGGGTGGTGGGGTGTCATCTTACACAATGTCCATTACGGTAGTACATTGATGGGTGGTGGGGTTTGTTTAGTTTGGTGGTGGGGTGTCATCTTACACAACGTCTAGTGTGTGGACAGTCATGCTGTCAGAAAGGGGCACCCACATGGTTTTATTTGTAAACTGACCAAAGCACACACTTTGTATCCTTCACTGGGACTATTTTCTTATAATATTTTGCGCATACTCTCCCGTTTTCTTTTTGTGTAGTACCCTCATACTCAAGTTGTCAACAACAAAGTAATATACACTGAAACTTTGCCTGAGGCACAAAGGTATTCACATTTTTGTTAATTCATGTTAATTTATTTTTTGTCAGCCAGCAAGTGGCATGCATTTCTTTATGTCCTACATGTAAGATATCAGTAAAAATAACACAACACTGATTTTCAGTTTGAAATACTGACACCATCTTTATTCGTACATACAATTACATTGGGAGCTTTCCACATGAAGCCCGATCTAGTCTCACCAGAATCTCGTCTCTCAACGTATAATGCGGACAATCTGTTTGCTGCCCGCGCTTAACGGCTTCATGACATGAATGCAGGTGGCCAACAAACCAGTCAGGTCTGTGCGGGGCTGCAGTATTGACTGATTTGGCGGCCATCTTCCTTCACTTTTAGCTTCACAATGAGGCTCTACCCAGAATGCACTGCATCAAGGCCCTCTGGTGAGTAAAATAATAAATAAATCCACTGTTCTTTATGTTCCAGTCAGCGGTAAATTACAATAGCACGAAGACATGATTGTTACATAGAAATAAATTTCATATTCTTGTCTTCTTTTAATCTCGTCAAAAACAACATGGTAAATTCACTACCAGTGAGGTAAAATCTCTAGGAACCCAAGTCCAGCTTTGGTTTCGAATATAAAAGAAGGGCATTCCTTCTTTTTACATATATAGATTCCAGTATAGTCCAATTATATAAGTTGAAATTGATTTAAGAGCCCTTCACATTTGATTAAGAAAATGGAAATATCAACTTAATGTACCAAAGATAACAATATGTGGTGCATTCTCCTACTCCACCAGTACCTCTCAGAATGGATATCGCAGCTGTTGTTACATCACTATGAAATCCCATGTGAAAAGGTCAAGATTGTGGTCGATGACTTCAGTCGCAAGTAGCCTCCACCGGTCGGTTATTGGCTGTTAGTTAGTGGATTGTCAATATAGAGTATTGTAAAGAATCATGATGGACACAGGTGGTATACATCTACCTGTATGTACAAAAATCTCCTTGTACTATTGTGGGGTTTACAAGTACCTGTGTTACTTAGGTCAAGTGCTTACTGCAATTCTGAGACAAGAACTCAGTTCAAACTCGCACAGCTTTCCAATCTCAACCGGTGTTAACTTGAGCAATAACACACTGTCTTTATCAAGCTGCCACCGCCTTGCGCCTCAGTGTTACATGCAGCAATAATATTTACCCAAAATCAAAGAGTCTTCCCATGGGCAAGTTTTGTACAAACTTAAACTCTTAGTAAAGGGGCACAGTCTTTAATGTATGATGTCCATTTGCTGTCATGATGCACAAAGGCAGCACTGGTAGGTAAATTCGTCAGTACTTCATTCACGCATCATGCCGACCCTCGGGGAGTAAACATTCCCGATAAGGTCATGCTGATGCGTCTTTTGAAGTTTCAGCAATTTACTCGCCAGGTCTGCGATACTGCATTATGACAGCAAATGGACATGAAATTTAAAACACCATGCCACATTTAAAGGGCTTAAATTTGCCTCCAATACCACAATCATGAATATATATGAAACATCCTGTTTAATGCCATAGCATTCTGGAATGTACTGCAAATAATCTTTGGGACATCTCAGCGATGCGCGCCAAGAGAAAGTGTCATTGTGAACTTTAATTTGTATATATTTTTCATTTTCTTGTTTTTCTTTTTTTTTCAGATTTTTTTTTCTTTCTGAATTAAGGCTTGATATTTACAGCAACTGTCAGTTTCAGCTGTTCACGAAATAAAGTCAGTGACTCGCGAACCAAGCTGGAAGATTGTGCTTACCATCTGTCTCAACAAATACCTCTGCCAATCATAAATCATTTGCTCAATGCAATCACACACTCAGCAATTCATATACAATTCCAACATACAAGGCAGCATGAAGAAAACAATGCTCTGCATTATGTATACCCTGATCATTATTTACGACGCTCTGTTCTAAACCATGTCAAACAGAATTGCGAAAGGTTCAGTCACACAGTAATAATTAATCAGCTATTAGTTTTGCCAGATTTAAATCTAAATAAAGAAACCCAATCAGTTTTCTTAGCATGATATGGTAGATAGGAACTGAAATTTGTATACTTGAGGAAAATTCCCCAAGACTACAAAAAAGTCAATTATACAGAGTCAAACAAAAATGTTGGACTACAACCAAGGTCAAAATTTCTACTTGGCTGAAATGGACCAGCGAAAAGGTTCACTTGTCTACAATGATAGTTTTGGAGGAGGTGTAGAAAACTAGGCACCTGATAAAGTCGGTGCGGTCGGTCAGGTAACCACAGCACTCAGTCTAGTAACAATTTGCATAAGCTCTTCACCACAAGGAGAAATTGAAGGTTACATGTTGATTTATATTACATGATGCGTGTAAAAAATCTATTGTAATATCAAGACAGATGATAGTGCCCGGTTTAGTACAACAGGTCAACATTTCTCCTAGGATTCCTCACCATATAGGTACCAAAGGAACAAATGGTAGTGGTATTATTCATGTACAGCCACTATCAATCTCACTATCAATGCTGCCGCCTAGTGGCTATCTATCTAATCACAAATTGGGCAGGGATAGCCCCGATTGTTATCTTCAATATTCAATGCTAATAAGTTACAAACCATTATGCAGCATTATTCTGAAATCCACAAACAGACAACCAATCATTCTGATCAACTGTCGCTAACTTTCACTTGATGCTTCGTGGAAATGCTGATTTGTGCAAATAAAAATCTGTCCAAACACAATTTCTTTCTGATGATTGGAGAGAAATTACAATTTTTATCTTCACCTCTCACATTGGCAAAACACAAGTTTGTAGTCACTTTATGAATAGCCATGTTATTTAAAAGTGGGACAAATTCTGAGTTTGCTTACAATAATAGTGGTGGTTGATGTAGCACTAGCTGACTGTTTAAAGCTATGTACACTTTTAGCATTAGGTGACAACATTGCCGGTAAAACTACAAAAGCCTATTTGTGATGTATGGCGACTAACACCACACAATGGAGACGCATGCACAGCGCTGAGGAGATACGTGGCTTCGGTCGCCAATGTACATTAATCAACATTGTTTATTCTATTGTGATCTGTCGATAACCATACTTAGTGTAAAAACCTGCCATAATCAAGACAACATTGACCGGAAGCAGCGTGTTTAAATCCTAGTACCAGATTTGTTCAAGTTTTGAGAAAGGGCTACTAGTACTCCCCCCATAAGTGACATTGGGGTAGCATATTTCACACAGCCCTATTTCTAGTGTCTAATGTGGATGGTAGTTTAGAAGACGTGGTTACAAATACTATCAAGCTGCTAAGAGCTATAGCCTCTATAAGTATGGTAAGAGTGGACAGAGTTCTCACTCACCTTTTGTTTCAGTCTATTATGGAACAGGTAAAAGTGGATGTGATGTAAGATTGAGGTTAAAATCTCAAATACATCTATGAGAGATTGATTCAAACAGAGTCCAAATTGGAGTCAGGTGGGTAAAAAATGGGAAGGACTAGCAGTATGAAAAGTCCAGTGGGTTATATTGGTGAGAAGATGAAAATTGGGAGTTTTGTTGAAACAGTACATATGGTGAAACGCGACCCTCAATTTCACATCATCACTTTGAACCGTTCCTACAATGACACAACTAAGCTGCCCGTTCTGTACACCGCGTGACTGCGTCATATTTCACTGTTCGTGTCAAATATCCCTGCCCAAAATACCAATATATACAAGCTCATGATTCCTTTTATGTCCAGTAGTTGCCTTGTTTGCATATGAATGCAGAAAGAGAATGCCACCTTGCACATAGGTCATGAAGAAAGGTGTAGTCATGTTGGCACTCGGACTACTCTGTACATGTGGCTACCTATGGCTCAGGTTGTTTTGTCGTAGTTTGGAGGTCAATGATCACCAAACCTTGGTATCGGGAGGACGTTGCTTGATTGATGATACTTTGATATCCGAACATTCGTCCTCTGAGTCACTTGAATCTGATGTATCTTGTATATTCTAAAAAGGGAGGACAAAATCCGAATAAATTGACCATCACAAAAACATAACAATTTAACGAGCTTTAAGTTGAAGGAAAGTGTACATCTTATGAATTCTATCAGGATTCTGATGGCAGGTAAAATCTAAAGTGGACATACAACATGGCACATGCTGAGGGTCATTGTGATATAATAACGCATTATGCGGCCGATAGACTTAAGCTAACCAAACCGCCATCAGTAACCAAGATTGCTCTTTCTGGTGAGTGTTTGGCTTCATTATTAAACTTACCAGGAGTGCCCATTTAGGCAGATGATTGGCTTTATTATTAAACTTACTGGGAGTGCCCGTTCAGGCGAGCGCTTGGCTTGGTTCTTCATCCTGCGCACAGTGTTCTCCTTGTCAGACAGTCCGTCTGAGTGGCAAGATGTTACCAGCTCAAGTTGTAGGTTCTCTGTGGAGAGGGAGGACAACATGACGTCAGGCGTCAAGCGCCGCTCCCTCTCACTCGTGTTCTCCTCTTCCGAGATGCCCTCAGAACTGAGGGCTGAGTGGTAAAGCTGCCGAACACCCTTCACTGGGATGATCACACGTCTGAAGATACAAGGTGTACATGTTAACAAATTTCAAACACTACCAAGCAAGGCATTGATCATGAGTTGCTGTCCATGGTTTCTAAAATTTCATACATTTTATTTTGAAACAACATAGGATAAAGGTTAAACAGGAAAGAAACAACAATGAATATGAAAACAACCACTGAATGCTAAAACCAAACATAATCCACAAATGTGGGAATTGAGACTCCAAGCCACACCATGTAGCCCATGCACTGTACTCTTACCTGCGGTCTTCTTCGCTTTCTTCGACCTCTCCATCATCAGAACAGGAGTGTCTGCGCCAGCCTCCGTTAGGAGACGTGATCTCACCCCGCGAATTGCTGTTGGCGGCCATTTTGTTGGGGCCATCTTCCTGCCCGTCCCCCATACTACGTGCACGTTTACACCGCTTGCTTCCACCCCGGGCACGTGGCGATTTTGGGGACCGTGAGGGCTCTCGTTTTGGGGAGTCTGATTGGCTGTTGCCATTTTCAGGGTCCTTTTCGACATTTTCAATAGTCTCAGTTTCTTGTTGTCTGTTATATATGTTCATATTGGTACTGTCGTCCTCGATGACCTTACGGCCGTGCTGTCCACCTTTATAAGCAAGCGGCCGCAGGTCTCGTGGTGCTAGTTCACAAGAAGAGTCCAGAGCCACAGAAGGGCTAGTACAGGGGGTGCAGCTGTTACTCTCTATGTCGGCGCTAACACGACTAGAGCGCTTACTGCTGCATGTGACGTCACTACAACCACCGTCACACCCAAAACACACGTCATTCAGGTTACGTGTATTACTCTGTTGGTGTGTGCACTCTCTGGGTGCATTGTCTTTGTCTGCCAGGTTCTGGCATTCTTCACAGCGCCCCCCAGTGGAGAGTGTCTTCAGCTCACTGGGACTCACGTGGGTACCGTCCTCATGCCGTAATGCGGCCGTCTTGGACGTCAGCTCATGGTGAAGCGCCTCCTTGGTTGGCGACTTCACTGGGCTTGTCACTGCAAATGGGTTATTCCCACGGCTGTTTGTTCGTCGGTGCCGGGATTTACGCATCCGGCCTCTGTTTGGGGAACCGTTTATGGGTTCCTGGCCAAGAGGCGGTGCTGGTGAGTTGATATGATTGACCTCAGGGCTGCAAAAATCAACGAGAAAATCTTTTACTTAAAAACTATTTTTTGAATTGGTATAAAATGCTGCTGGTAAGGCAATTTTGATTTTGCTTCTCTTAACCTTAAAACAAGTTGGGGATCACCATAAGTTATGGACAATTTACAGGTCTTTGGAACTAAAAACTGTAATACAGGAACACATTCAAAGATCTTTTCCCTTGAATATGGGTATTAACCTATTCAGCCTACCTTGTGCCGGGGTCAGAGACGCTCTTGTGTGCTTTCCGTTTACTGAAACGCTCAATGCGCTCCTGTGCCTTGATAACTGGGCGTAGGATGCTCTTAGCACGCCGCTTGGTGTACGACTGTAGTGCCTGTTCACGTCTGTAACACAGAATCACCAAGTTTAGGGACAGGTTTTACATGGGTTTATTCTACCATTACTTGTAACCATCTGTAAACTCACAACGTGTGGTCATGGATATCACAAGTATGCACGTAAAGTGCATATCCAGACATGTAATGATATCTATTTTTCATAATAAAAAGGGAAAATCCAGCACTTCGCATAAACACCACATTGAAGAAAGGGACTGAGCAGCAAGCATGATGTCTGTCAAATTATCTTCATTAAGATGTTCATAGACCATAAGCCTATCCTAGAACTCATATGTTCTCAATGCTTTATACTAAGCACTGGGTGAAACGGTGGGGTTATGTTATACTGTCTTGCAAGTGTGATACTGTATCTTGTGGATAACAAAGACACTTCACATTTAAGACACTTACTTGATGAGTTCTCGCTCACGTTTCTCCAGTTGTAGCATACAGGCGGTGAGCTCCATGTACAGATTGTTGGCACGTTCCAGTTTCCGCTCGTAGTGTTCACGAACATCTTGTGCATGTCTACAAACACAAGTACAATGAGTATTACAACCACTCCTACTTTGATAAGTGGTCAACCCCCAATGGGTGTTTTCTGACGAATATTATGAAAATGAACGCAAAATTTATTTCAATTAAAAAAAAAAAAACATTGCCAGGTGCATAAAGGCTTCATTCCAATCATATCAAATCTGACATTGATCTAAAATATACACATTTTCCAATCCTGCAGTTTGGCAGTTTGCATTTTCTAAGACAAAATATAGTTTATTGTGATATAGATTTGCTTACCTAAGCTCCTCGCGGCGGCGACGGATGAGTTCCTCTTCTAGTTGCGGCATGTGGGAGCCCTCACTCTTAATCTTCTGTAGCTGCTCCTTAATCTCCTCCTGCCACTCGAGCTGTAAGACAACGACAACCATGGTGGTTAGCTTAGGTGTGAGACACTTAGAGAGGTTAGCTCAGTTGCCAGAAACGTAGGGCGTTAGCTTAGGATAGATGCAAGACATTGAGGGATCTCATCTCAGGTGTGAGAAACAAAGAACCGGTAGCATGGGACAGGTTAGCTTAGGTGTGAGACTTGGGACAGGTTAGCTTAGGTGTGAGACTTGGGACAGGTTAGCTTAGGTGTGAGGCATAAAACAGTAAGGTTAGCTTAAATGAGGGGGGAGGGTGAGGTTAGCATACATGTGAAGCACAGAGGGAGATTAGCTTAGGTGTGAGACTTGGCAGTGTCGTAAGTGACACTTAGTCTCATAGATAGGACTTTGTACATTACTGACAATTGTTAGGTAAATGTATAAATCATGTTGAGTTCAAAGTCAGGAATGAACCCTTACCTGGTACTGGAAGAATTCCTCCTTGGGGATGTTGAGTAGGTCCGGGCTAGCAATCTCAAGGTGCATCAGGATTTGCCTGTAAGTTGGTCGGTTTCTTGGTTTCGCTGCCCTATAGATAATAACATGTAAACACTTTGAGAAAATTCTACAACATTGCTGTAATTCAAGGACCAGTATCTAGCATCAGAATCTATCATCTGATAACCCTTTTATGTGGTGCTTCACTTTATTACACAGCAGTTTACTTAATGGCATTCAGGCTTCCCTAGCCAACTTAAAAGGGTCTATTTCTCCTCTTTCCTATCCCCTCGGGATGTGTGTGGTGCACATATGCGTGGGCACTGACACATTCCCCTGTGAAATTGTGTAATGTAATTCTCGCCATGAATATGACCTTAGCTGTCGAAATGGCGTTAAACATCTATTACTCACTCACTTAATGGCATTGAGCTATAACATTACATGCTGTTCTAAGTCTACATCCCACCTTGGAAGGTTTAAACCTTTAAGAGCCAGGTTGTGTTTTAATGGATTATGACAATTCATCCTCATCATGCAACAAGTAGGACTCACTAGTACTGCATCATGCCAAGCGCCTAATATTGATAAATCCCAAAGGGTCGGCATGAAATATCAATGCTGTGTTGGCAAATAGACTTGCCAGCACTGCATTGGCGCAAAGTGAACTGAAGCTGAACTCTTAAAAGTCTTCTACAGGTTTAAAGCAATAGAATACAAAGTACTTACCAACATTGGCGCATGAGTAGTTTGAAGCCGTCGGGGCAGGTCGAGGGTACGGGGAGGTGGAGGCTGTTACTGCCCACCCCCCAGATAATGGCGGACGAGTCGACGTCCTTGTACGGGATCTCCCCGGTCAGCAGCTCCCACAGCACCACGCCAAACGACCTGAATATACACAATAATGTATTAAAGTTAATATCCATTGAAAAGGTAGGTTCGATATTTGGGGGAACATGGCTAAAAATGGTTTTCTTTTGTGTCTTGCATGATCTTGTGAGATTTGATTTTGACTTTTTTAAAGGATTTTGTTCCTGGTCACTATTATACCAGGGAAGTTTTTGAGAGGTAAAATACCTGCCTCTGATGAAATTTCGGCCTGCGCAATTACAATGAATTATTAGGCATTCCTGTACACTTTATGTGCATATTACAATAGAAGGTAGAAAGTAGAATGAGCAAAATTGCCGCAAAATTAAGATGTGTGATTACAATCCTTGACATGCACATTTAAACAAATAACAGAAGTCCTATCAAATGGAACAAACCGTCATTGCCATAATTTTATAATATGAATTGACATAACTCGAGCCACATACCAGATATCGACTTTCTCTGAGCAGGGTTCATTCCGGATGACCTCGGGGGCCATCCATGCGACGGTACCAGCAAAGGACATCTTGGTGCTCTTCTCATTCATCTCACGACTCGTGCCAAAATCAGAAATCTTGATGACGTCGCTCTTAGCTATCAGAACACTGCAATAAAGTATTGTCATATAAGTTATCCTTTCCTGTTATAACGTGCTACGTTTTCTGAATTATATATATCATATTTTTCACAATTGGGGAGACCCCTCTAAATATGACACTAGACACCATGTGATTGGCTATTGATGAATAAAATGAATACATTCATAGAAAGCACCTGAATTCTGAAAGCAGTTAAACATGGTAATTCACACTTACTTTGGAGACTTGAGATCACGGTGTATAATTTTGTGAGAGTGGAGGTAGCTCATGCCAGAGGTGATTTGCTTGGCCCAGTCTAGCAGCAGAGAGGGCGGGATCTCCTTGCCGTCCCGCAGCACCTCGTATAGCTGTCCATACGGGCAGTACTCCATGATGATACAGTAACATGGCGCCTGGGTACACACACCCCTGTACATGATAAAACATACAGTATGCAATCTATATTGGTGATAACTCGGAATGAGTTATACAGTATTTGATGATGCAGTAACATGTTGCCTGGGTACACACCCCCTAGAAATGATACTAGAGGAATGCGCCATAGTCGCTCCTATCTCGGAAGAGGAGGGGTGGTTTGTGGTATCATTCAGACTCTGTCATAGAACATGTATGACATCAGTACTGCAGCTGGTTAACACACCACAAAAGGGTGGGAAAAAGGGTTAGGGTGACCATGAGTCGTCCACCTGGGCCATCTTACCACCTACTAGTCAGTCTAGGATCTTTCTAATAGTAGGAAAACTTGCAGGGGTCATCTGGAAATGGATATAAATATCACCCAGATGTCTTACTCTTTCCATCCAGCAATGTTACAACTTTCATACCCATAGTCATGGAGCTCTTTGAGCACCCTTTATTCAATAGATATGAACTTTTTTTCATCAGTACCATGAGTTGGCCACTGTGGTACCTTGAGTCAGCCACATCATAAAGTGACTCAACTAATTCATAGTTAAGAGTGTGCCTTTGAGGCAAAACAAGGAAAACATTTATTCCTGGCTGAGTGATCTTGGTCAGAGTGTTTCCGGAATGATTTTACTAATTATAATGCTGATTAATACCATTCCTTGGGTAAACATAGATTATAGCAAACTTATTCCAATTTTTCAGCTGTCTGTCATTTTAAAGTGGCTGTCAATCTATCAGAAGACCTCTCTACTTAATTGGTAGAATATAGTTGATTTTGTTGAAAAATAATAGATAGTGCTAGATTCACTTTCCCAAAGATGGAAAGATAGCAGGTGCTAGAGCTGAACATATTCTAGCAGTGTAAATAACTTAGAACCCAATGAAATGGTCACTACTAAGTTCAATTTGGACTAAAAAGCAATAGTGGCCGACTCAAGGTACTTGTATAGTGGCCGACTCAAGGTACATGTATTGCTCGAAGACACCTTTTGTCAGTCTTATCATACCACGAGTCAACTTCTATACAGCAGATTGTTGCTTTTATACTGAACACTATAAAAGGAATAATTTCAAGTTAAATGATGTTTGACAGAGTATGAATGCAATGTTTTTTTTCCAATTTTAGTTAGGTTAGCTCTGTTACTTGGTCAATATCACATTATCACTCATTTATCATTTTGTTGCTGGAAAACCATCGGAAACCTATATCTGACTTCAAGAATAATTCTTAAAATCTAGTGTCATCTAGAGCTCCTGGAAGGTCCTAGACTTACATTTCAAAAGATGCTAAGATAGCTTATAGCATATCTTGCCATATAGCATCCGTGCAAATAGCTTAGAATCCACTAATATATTCATTAACACATTCATTTTGGGCCCAAAACCAAGCAAAATGGCCGACTCAAGGTACCTGGACGACTCAAGGTCACTCTACCCTAACAAAGGTTTCCAAATGGAATGTGTATACTTTAACATTGTAGCAAAGAAGCGTCCCCTTACAGTGATGACAGGTATGCCTTCACTATCTCTCTGATATCTCCTTATCTATCATAAAACCAAATTCTGGTCTATATTATATACCTCTATGATCTATACATCACAGGCTACTTCTACAGCACAAAATCTTCATCAATATACACTGGGAATACCCTTTT
The DNA here is from genome assembly GCA_949317995.1 of Acholoe squamosa. NCBI lineage: Eukaryota > Metazoa > Annelida > Polychaeta > Phyllodocida > Polynoidae > Acholoe > Acholoe squamosa. Next base: position 43,166,599 of record OX439051.1, on the reverse strand, counting down.
ATTTGGTGATGAATGTGGAATTTTGCTCCAATTTTGAGGGGTCTAAAATGTCTTAATCCATGGTGGCTCCTATAACTCTTCCAAGTTAACAAGGTGAGCAATCTCAGTTAGTGATAACTCAGAAAGAGGCATACACAGTACTCATGATAATACAGTAACATGGCGCCTGGATACTTATCACCTTACAAATAAGGAGCATAATCGGGGATGTGATTTCAATTTGGCAATTGTGTAGGAAGATCGATCAAACAACACAGCGGTGGCCAATTTGGGACTTAATCAGCACAGAAATAACAAAGACACCCCTGCCTCCATAAGTGTTATAACATTTTCTGATTAGATCTGGGGAAATTTTGGCCCAAAAGTGTAGGAAATTCTTCTTATGTAGGAGAAATCACATCCCTGACAATATGGTATACAATTTACATTATTAATAACCAAAAAAAAAGTATACTGTATTAAGGTGTCTAGGTATAAACACGCCCCGATAAATAAAACACAAGTACTTTGAATTGGTGGTAAGGCGAAAAGAGGTATAATTCAGAGACAGTACTCGATGGTGAGGCAGTTACACGGGGTACAAACATACAGGTGTGATATTTGAATACATATACCATGAATATTTAGTATACTGTATCCTCCCTGCATATACACATCATCTACCCAAATAGTCTCAGCAGTGAAGGTCATGAATATTACCGAACTAGGATGCAGAATTTCACCCCCACATCTCTTGTTCAGCTATCTTACAGCTCATGTCGAAAATGCCCACTGTGTATAAATGTCTTGGGGAGGGGAATGTTCTACAGGTACTTGGTCGATCTTCACAAATTCTAAGCATTTTGTAAATTTGTATTTGACCATGATAAGTAACCATTATGAACGAGGTACAGTTTAATTTTGATCCGACTTACCTGAAGCTGATAATGTTGGGGTGGTTGAGTTTACGAAGGTGTCGAATGTCGGTTTCTTTAACGTCTCGTACTTTCTTGACTGCCACCTGCTCCGCAGTGAGGCGTCCAAGGAAGACTGCGCCCTGCGCTCCTGATCCTAACCACTGCAGGTCTGAGATGTTCTCAAACGGAATCTCCCAGTCATCTGTAAATCAACATAGACACAATGAGTAAAGAAAACATTCAGGTGTCTCTTCTCAAATACAAGCTGTACCGACATTATAAGCCGGCACCTTGACTTTGGGTAGGAGCCACACCTGGGCCTTAAATGTATAGAACCACATTGTTATAATAGAGTGAATACCTGCGTATAAGCCACACCTTGAGTTCTCTAAAAGCCACACGAGTGCCTCTGGTTCTTAATACGATCCGCTCACTATAGCAGTAGTTTATGTTAGATAGAAAGTGTTTTACCGTAATAAGCGGCACCTTGAGTTATTAGCTACACCTACAGGCTGAAAAGTGATGCTCTATATACCCATGTATACACTGCACCTAGACTTGGGCAACATTCTGTAAGCCACAGTAGGCCTCTGGTTCGCGTATAAATGGCGTATAAAAGGGGGAATTTGTGGTAATTGTAGAATATATAGCACCTGTGTCACCCTATATAATATACACATGAGATTACCTGCTTCATCCTCCACTGTTATCTGGATGCGGCCACTCTTGCCGCGCAGGCAGAGCGCGTTGTCTGAGTGACCGTTCCCCATGGGTTAATATCAAGTAAAACCGACTTCTACCTGTATTGTCTACTCAAAGAAGGCCTGGCCTGACAAGCAACACGAGATTAAAGTCTCAAACACATCAAAATGATGTGGGTAAGGTTGCCTGTACGACAGCAATCTATTCCAGGTAATGTCAGAAGGCAAGTTTGATGAAACCGTTCTGGCTATCATTTAATTTTAGACATGTGCGCCCTTTATACATTTAAAATAATTAATAGATCCAACCATGGCTGGGACACAGGAATTCCATGGTTTATGTGCTTTGTTATGCATCACTTTGTCCTAAAGCGCATTTTTCTCTCTTTCCTTGCAGTCCGTCACAGCCCTGCATACTTAATCCATAGAAACATATTTAGGCTTGGGTAACCTGCAATTCCTGCCTTAATATTTGTCACTACTCCAAATATATCCTTTCTGGAAAACAGCAGTACCCAATATGGGTCCTATCTGGCCCTAGGGTGTAATTGTCCCACTAGATATGAGTACATCCAAGTGGTGATATGTGTCCATAACGTTCTCGCGCAGAGTTTAGAGTGACTCACAGAGCACCTCCTATATCTCCACCACCGCACTAAATGTACAAAAAAATACAAGTCGCACTGAAAACTGTTCTACAGGTAGGACCGTTATTAAAAACCTGCCATCTTTTTAATACCAACCACTGGCATCATGTGTGTTCCCATGGCAACGCCTGCCTATACCCAGGCTCTGACAACTCCAGGTAATGATTATTGAATTGATAGCCATATGAAAATTGGTGTTATTAGTAGCACGTCTTTGTGATAGTCCTGTGCTACTGTGTCCTACGGCTGACCACTCCTTGTTGAATTCTCAATTATAGGGACACAGGTATACCTGTATATTTGTGATATTAGGTATCACCATGATTGAACTAAGGTGCTGACATGATTTTTAACCCTTTAAGGGCCACTGATGTATTCATACATCATGCTCATGGGTCGTCATGATGCTTGAATGTAGCCCTGGCGATTAACTCACCAGGGCTACATTCACGTCTCATGCTAATCATACGAGTTGATGGATCCACAGAACTCACCAGGGCTACATTCACGCCTCATGCTAATCATACGAGTTGATGGATCCACAGAACTCACCAGGGCTACATTCACGCCTCATGCTAATCATACGAGTTGATGGATCCGCAGAACTCACCAGGGCTACATTCACGTCTCATGCTAATCATACGAGTTGATGGATCCACAGAACTCACCAGGGCTACATTCATGTCTCATGCTAATCATACGAGTTGATGGATCCGCAGAACTCACCAGGGCTACATTCACGCCTCATGCTAATCATACGAGTTGATGGATCCGCAGAACTCACCAGGGCTACATTCATGCCTCATGCTAATCATACGAGTTGATGGATCCGCAGAACTCACCAGGGCTACATTCACGCCTCATGCTAATCATACGAGTTGATGGATCCGCAGAACTCACCAGGGCTACATTCACGTCTCATGCTAATCATACGAGTTAATGGATCCGCAGAACTCACCAGGGCTACATTCACGCCTCATGCTAATCATACGAGTTGATGGATCCGCAGAACTCACCAGGGCTACATTCATGCCTCATGCTAATCATACGAGTTGATGGATCCGCAGAACTCACCAGGGCTACATTCATGCCTCATGCTAATCATACGAGTTGATGGATCCGCAGAACTCACCAGGGCTACATTCATGCCTCATGCTAATCATACGAGTTGATGGATCCGCAGAACTCACCAGGGCTACATTCATGTCTCATGCTAATCATACGAGTTGATGGATCCGCAGAACTCACCAGGGCTACATTCATGCCTCATGCTAATCATACGAGTTGATGGATCCGCAGAACTCACCAGGGCTACATTCATGTCTCATGCTAATCATACGAGTTGATGGATCCGCAGAACTCACCAGGGCTACATTCATGTCTCATGCTAATCATACGAGTTGATGGATCCACAGAACTCACCAGGGCTACATTCACGTCTCATGCTAATCATACGAGTTGATGGATCCGCAGAGGGTGGGCACGGTGCATCATGATGCATTAACATCAGTGCCCCTTAAAGGGTTAACTCCATTACTCGCACACTTTTATGATGTACAATATTCACCGCTCGCCAACACTATGCTTTTTTTTCTGCGTCATGATGTGAATTGCTGATAGTCCATTGAAAGCATACACATGTACATTGTACTTTGTCAAATAGTACCATTCAAGTTGATTTTCAGCAAGAGGCCACACCCAAAAAGAAATTAATCTATTGATTTAGAATATGCTACTTTCGGACATTACTGCCAAAAACTAAATGAACTAGAACTTATCTAAACCTTTCAGGGAGCACCTATAGACCCAAATACTCTAAATTGAAATTATAACTGAGACCAATATGATTTGTTCCGTTTTCTGTTGTTTTTTTGGGCGGTTTTTGTTCACTTCTTTTTTTGGCTTGTCCTTTCTATGAATTACGAAAGCCTAAAATAGCCCAAAACCGGATAACAGGAAACCTTGACAAACACTTTTATAAGTGTAAGAAGTTCAGTAGGCCTCCAGAATCCAGGTTATTGCCTTTTGTTATTACTACCTACTACGGTAGTACGACAATATGCTTGCCTGTCCTTTTTACTGCTATTTATCCACGGTCTTTAATTAAGATTTCTCCCACAAACAACCTGTCGCTACAGCCTGTACATATTGATTAAATAGATGACGATGGACTGGAGGGCAGTCTGGATATTGTATACTGCGAGTCCATGAGCATAAGGCACTTAGTGGATACAAAGTACCTTAATTGATTCTTTACGCATACCTGAGCTTATCATTTTCCATGTTCTTATATAGGACCTGCATTTACTTCAGATCTTTTCATAGAGAGTTTTGGTTTTCAGGGGACCCAACCCCCTGCGCTCAGATAAAACCTGTGCTCATTTGGTGGCTTATATTAACAAGACAGGAAATCTGGGGTATGGCTTATACACAAGGTATTCAACAATATACATGGTGAAATACTGCATGAACCAAAACTTAAACTGATTTCAACATATACCTGGTATTCTAAATTGACGTGTGGGGGACCTTGTCATGTTTACATTTAGGAAAATCAGAAGGTGCCACTTACTACCTTGTTGTTTTAGTTCAGCGGTTGTAGCTTTCCCGATGATGGTCCACACAGGACGCAAGCATCCCAGAAGTCCCTCAAAGAACCCCCGCTGCTGCTGGCTCGTTCCATCACGGTAACTGACGTCGACGCTCGCTGTCACGGCGCTGTCGTGGACTTGACGCGCAGGTGACGCGGGTGCAGACTTTGTCGATGTTGGTACCGGAGGTGGAACCGGCGCAGGCGGGGGGCGGGAGGACCCTGGTGAGCGGGTGGGTGACAACTGGACACGCTCTATCTCGTTTTCTAGACATAGCATACTGCAATAGACAAAATACAGGAGTTTCTGTTATTTGATGTCATATGTATCATTGTATAAAAAACTCGTATATAAGGTCAGCTTATAACTTATTACTTTTTATCTAAACGTCATAACCTAGGAAGAGTTGAGAGAAGCAGGTGTGTATACATGACAAACGTAGACAGGTAAGATAAATGCTCTAATCACACTCATTGTGACACTAATCATTACCATTACATCCTGTACATTATAGTACCCTGTGGCTGAACGCAAACCAGTGACTTGGAGAAGACCTGTTCAAAGGTGAAGTGAAATTGCATGAAATCTGTATCAAACCGCTCAAAGTCCATCCCAATGTCTACCTTATAGCATTTCTTTTAATTTCCTTCAACTTAGGATGTGCACGTTTCGATACATTGCCTTCAACGAGACATCTAACGTCTCAAATATCCACAACCTGGGTCAGCTCCTACAGGTTAACGGTTTTTTGTTTGTTTGTTTGTCAATACCAGATCATCACTTTCAAATGCCCAGTGCATATAAAGGTGAAGGATTATAAAGGGTCCTGTGGTCCTGCTACTATTGTCTAATGTATCTAACATAGAATGCTCTAGGAGGTGTCGTAATAACAATACCACATAATACTACTGAGGGAGTCATGGCTGCATTTTCCTTCCCCACAGCTCAGAAAGTGCTTGACCTTTAAAACAGCCAAGTCGATCTTCACGTTGGTGCCGTGTGCCAAACAACTGTCAGATCCTGCTTAAACAGCAACTTTATCTACTGTTTTACTCACTTTTCCCCCTGTCTTTCCTAATCTATTCCTCTCCTTTTGCTTTTAAATCTTATTCAGTCCCTAAGTTTCCTATGGCTTCTAGTAGAGTTGAACACTGAGAGTTTAACCTGTGTGAGGTTATACACAGAGCACCGTGCCTATTCTAGATACTCATACTGTAACATCTCGGTGTTATGTTTGTGAATATTGGATTTATTTCATCATTTCTCGCAAATGTTGGTTGTGCGGTTGAGAGGTTAGGCGGAGGGGGGGTTATTTTTTCAACTTTTTTGTTTTTCTCAGACATCTCGTCCACAGAAAGGAGGGGAATGTATGTGAGTGACATATTGGTTTTCATATCTATTCCTTTCGTTTTGCTATCTTATTCAGTGCTTAAATTTCCTATGGCAACTACCGTAGTAGAGTTGAATGCTGGGTGAGAGGTTGAGGGGTTATGCAGGGAGTTATATAACTTAAATACTGTTTTCTATCTTTTTGTTTTTTTCTCAGATATCTCGTCCACAGAGAGGAGGGTGTATGTGAGTGACATATTGGTTTACATATCTTGTAAGTGACATGTGGTAGGGTTGGTGGTGGCTGTGAGGCTGTGATGGGGGTGTGGTTGTGTCCAGGTGTGTTATTGTGGATCGTGTTTGTCTAGCTGCACACCACCCCTGGTACACACACCCAGGGTCTAGGTACAGTACCCCTCCCCCACACCACCCCTGGTACACACACCCAGGGTCTAGGTACAGTACCTCTCCCCCACACCACCCCTGGTACACACACCCAGGGTCTAGGTACAGTACCCCTCCCCCACACCACCCCTGGTACACAAACCCAGGGTCTAGGTACAGTACCCCTCCCCCACACCACCCCTGGTACACACACCCAGGGTCTAGGTACAGTACCCCTCCCCCACACCACCCCTGGTACACACACCCAGGGTCTAGGTACAGTACCCCTCCCCCACACCACCCCTGGTACACAAACCCAGGGTCTAGGTACAGTACCCCTCCCCCACACCACCCCTGGTACACAAACCCAGGGTCTAGGTACAGTACCCCTCCCCCACACCACCCCTGGTACACACACCCAGGGTCTAGGTACAGTACCCCTCCCCCACACCACCCCCTGGTACACACACCCAGGGTCTAGGTACAGTACCCCTCCCCCACACCACCCCTGGTACACACACCCAGGGTCTAGGTACAGTACCCCTCCCCCACACCACCCCTGGTACACACACCCAGGGTCTAGGTACAGTACCCCTCCCCCACACCACCCCTGGTACACACACCCAGGGTCTAGGTACAGTACCCCTCCCCCACACCACCCCTGGTACACACACCCAGGGTCTAGGTACAGTACCCCTCCCCCACACCACCCCTGGTACACAAACCCAGGGTCTAGGTACAGTACCCCTCCCCCACACCACCCCTGGTACACACACCCAGGGTCTAGGTACAGTACCCCTCCCCCACACCACCCCTGGTACACACACCCAGGGTCTAGGTACAGTACCCTTTCCCCTCGGGTCTGGCAATTACCGTAAAACCCAGTGTATAAGCCGCAGACTGTAGACAAAATCAGAAGTCTCTGGTAGCTTACAGAAAGTCCGCTAAAATGAGACTGTCTTTAACTAGGACAATATGAAGACGCTTCTTGACACTGCCCAGAGGACTGCAGCTTATATGCAGGTTTTTATGAATAAAGACGAGCACTATAATTCCCTTGCGTATAAGGCTGATTCAGGAGTGAAGACTTTAAACTGTAGAAGAGTTTCAATGTGACCTCAGAGGGGGGATGCGTCTAAAAAATCAACATAAGTTGGGGTGCCTCTTGCAATGTCAGGTGCGCCTTATACGCAAGTTACTTCAGGAAAAACAGAAAGGCTGCTGCAAGTGTGCCCAATAGTCACTCCTGAAGTCTATGTCTTACACGCAGGGTTTTACCCTCAGGTTTTAAACAGCATTTTGTATTTCTAAAGCATCACTACTTCATACCCTGTAAATTCTCTCACCATATGCAACCTGTAGTACATAGGATCAGCCCAAGGAAGTGTGCGGCTTATAGGAGGGTATTTGGCACTATAGAACAGTACTAAACAGTACTACAATTTCTAAGCCACCGATGCAGCTTATAACTCCCTCTGAAGTCGGGGGTGCAGCTTATCCGAGGGTGAGGCTTATGCGAGTGAATTTACGAGTGAATTTGCAGTATCTTATCTGCCTGTGGCGGGCTGCACCACCAAGATCCACCTACCCCCCACCACCACTTACACCAGCTGCTATCTGTCTGTATACCACCACTGGCCCAGTTGCCTAGAAGCAGCGCCCAGTTCTGGGAACCTCTCCACCACCACCTGGCCTACTTCTACCTACCTCCTGAGCAGCTCACCTCACAGGATGTATTAAACACTCACACCCTCACTCTACACACAACTACTTCTAGTTATATATACTGACATGGAAATCAGACATTTCTTACTTCAGTCCTGTACTTCCTATTAATGAATTATTCACTAAAGTATAAAGATGCCTAACTTAAAACCTAATGTATAAGCAGCAGCTTATAGACCATTTCAAAGCCTTATACCAGTAGTACCACCCTGAACCCTGGGTGTGGCTTATACCAGTAGTACCACCCTGAACTCTAGATGTGGCTTATACCAGTAGTACCACCCTGAACTCTGGATGTGGCTTATACCAGTAGTACCACCCTGAACCCTGGGTTTGGCTTATACCAGTAGTACCACCCTGAACCCTGGGTGTGGCTTATACCAGTAGTACCACCCTGAACTCTGGATGTGGCTTATACCAGTAGTACCACCCTGAACTCTGGATGTGGCTTATACCAGTAGTACCACCCTGAACTCTGGATGTGGCTTATACCAGTAGTACCACCCTGAACCCTGGGTTTGGCTTGCCGGAATATGGTACGAGACCAGGGCTTCATGAATTTTATTCGAAAAAAGATCTATCCCTAAACTTGCTCATGATGTATTAGAGTATATTTCTAAAAGTTTGTTTTTCTTCTTTCTTCTTACTTGTCTTCAGAAGTCACTTCTGTTTACCATGTTGTAAAATCAGGCACCCTATATACTGGTACAAGGTAGCCTGTTTCACAAGTGATCCTCCTGGATCTAATCTTGGATAATTTCAGTCTCTGCTTATATAACTTCAACTGCCCGGTCCTCCTGGTTTGATGACTGCCACTTAATATGATACTAATATTACCTCCTTCAGGCTCTATAGAACTTACTACTGGCAATTATACTGTTATACAGTATAACACTTCCAACTTCCAACAACCAACTAACTGAATCTTATTTCAATCAATAAGACAAAGTCACCAATACAGTTCCAAGATAGCCTCCACCTTCAGGTCCCCAGGAGCTCAGTCCTGTTCTAGACGGCAACCCAAAGAGTTCTGCCCTATCTCTGCCTAGACGGCTTTATTTAAGGGGGGTTCACTCCCCCGCAGGGGGAACCTCCGTCTCTCCCTCACGCATCACACCTACGTCATAAACACACCTCCCCGCCCGGTACGGAACATCATGCTTCCGATTGGGGAGACTGTCCATTAAATACAGGTTGGGAATACATACAGACATATACACATGCAAGTAAGGTAATAGACCTTTAAATTCCCCCTAGGGAATATCAAATAACCAGGTCCCCCCCTCCCTATCCCAGGAAGGTGGGTGCTTCCTGTCACAACCCAATACCCTCATGTAATTACCTGGGCCGCAGGTGTGCCTCACCAACTCCTGCCCGCACCTCCTCCATCTTATAGTCATCGTGCACTTATACCATAAAATGTTTGTGCAATTATACTATCCCCTTTAGGGTCACTAAATGGCCCTCCACAGACTCCGAATAACTTCTAATAAGTTCTAATAACATATAATGTGCATTCCTCAATGGGCCTCAACTTTTAGTACACAACAATTACCATATTGTAAAATATTCCTTCGCTCAACTTTTCCTTCCCCCAATTTAAAGGTGGCAACTAGGTCCTGCACATGAATCGGAAAGGGTTGTTCCGGCGGTGGGTGCTTATAAAGTTTACAGACACTTAAATGAAATAGGTGTAATTAGGGGTTTCCCCCTCAGTTTCCCGGACCCAACTTTATGGCCGGCACAGGTGCATAATGAGCCAGAAGACAGGAAAGGTTCTTCTGGTGGGCAATTTTTGTGGGAGAGTCCCTGCCCATTAGCTGACCACCAACTTTACAACCCACAAAAATATATCCCCAATCTCCGATAGCTGAATAGGGCAATTCCCACCTCCCACCTGCAGGTAGGAGGGGGAGGGGATGAGATGTACACCATCTCATAAATCGCCCAGCTGGATCCCCTTAACTTATTTTGCCCCCACTCACCAGGGAGGCCCATCTGTTCCCTGGGGGTGGTGGACCATGACACATACTCTACTGACCTCTCCTTCTTGGGTGCATACATGTATACTTATACACCATACCCAGATATTCATATCGATAAGTATAATTATTATAGAAACCTGCTAAATTCAGGAGGCAGAATACTCCTGACTTTACAATGTGGAGTAGCTCACGGTGGGATTATATCAACTCCTGCTCTCAGCCTGAGCTGCTCACCTCACACAGAGGGTTAAAATGATGACTTTGTACACTGTGTTATCAAGCCTACCCCACTAGCTGCCTGGTCATCAGTATTTCCACCATCTCAGGACTAATATATAATGTTTGTCCTCATTTATCAAACGCCCAAAGGGTCATGGTAAAACATAAAAGCCTTCATGCATCAGGACAACCCCCCGGGGTTCACACTAGGAGGCCCTCAAAATGAGAAACCCACAATATTATATATCCAAGCCCCACTCCCATCTTATTTTAATCCTCTTACCTGTTGATGGCGAGTCTGAGTTTATCAATGAAGAACGTCACAGCCGGCATGGTGTTACTGGTCAGCGTGGGAATCTTCACAGAGATCACTACTTTTAAAACTTAAAAACTTACACACTCCTGGTCCTTATTAAGGCTCCAAGGGAGTTTTTTTTTTTTTTAATTATAATAAAATATCCAGTTAGTGTCACCCTCCCGAGGTCAAACCGGGGCTCGGTTTCACAGGTGGTCGAAAACTGTCGAAAAAAAAATCAAAAAAAAAAAAAAAAAGGGTGGAGGTCGAAACGACCGAAAAAGCCTGGTGGCCTTTCAAGCGGTGTGCTTGCGCTGAGGCGGATGTTAGCTCTGAGGGGCGGGGCCGAGGGGCATGGAGGTGTAGGAGCTCAGGGTGAGCCCACTAACACGGACAGGGAGGGACAGGGGTGTAGGGATGAGCTGGGTGAGGTGCTATACTGGAGTAATAACTGAGGCTATTCATTTCTCAAGGAGTAAGGCGTGAAGGTATACACAATTGAATGTTACTTTGTTTATCTCTTGCTGTTTCTTAATCTAGTTATTGATTTTTCTTCTCTTTCTATTTTCCTTTTTTCTTGGGGGGTCTCATCTACTTTTTACATCATTTCATTTTTCTGAGCTATAAAGTAAAACAAATTCTGTTCTAATCAATAGCTTTTAAAAATTCAAAAAGAATTGAGAGGGTGCGGTTTATAGGGGCCTACATCCTATCCACTGGGTATATTGCATTGTGAATATCAATACACTGAAAATGTGTTTCTACCTGAAATAGCTAAGAAAATGGGTGTCATCACTAATTAAATAATACTGCGTGACAAATTAAGTGTTAATAACTTAATGATGGGTTTATTCGACAGTTATAATAACCTAACAAGTTAAGTACTATTTTTTTTTTCATCCTCTCTTGTAGTTAAGTACTAATGTATGATATCCTCGCCTATAATGCGCACCCTTACTTTGACTACCGTAATCTCCCGCGTATAAGGCGCGTCTTATACGGGGGGGTTTAGTTCTCATTGGATCCCATAGGTTTTTGAATTTTGAAAATTCATTCAGTAGAACCAAAGTTATGAATTTTTCATTTTTTTGAGAATTTTCCAAAACTCTAGGTGCGCCTTATACGCGGGCTGCGCCTTATACGCGGGAGATTACGGTACTTCTACAAGGCACACCAGGAGGCCATGCTCGCGTATAAGTCGCACCTTATACGCGAGGTATTACTGTATTGTGAACAGTGTTCACACACTTGGTGACTATATACAATCAAACAGTGAACTGAGGTAATTCATTTTTAACCGAGCTCACATTACTTAAAGCAGCATAGAGAAAACCCCCAATTCACATATATACTAAGACAATGTGCCAACCCAATGTATTCACTGATGAAAGGGGTCTGAAGAGAGAATTCGCTGAAATGCTCAATTAGAACCCTAAAATGTCGGTTTATATAGGAATGTATCTATGTGCATATGCAACTTAGAAATTCCTGAAATCAGGAAAAATCCTGGAGACCTCCACCCCTGTATATACTGCCCATTCAATTCCACAATGCACTAATTATGTACTGGCATATCCTGTGCATAACGGCGCCTGTTACCAATAACACAAGTGGTTAAACCCCTGCCACACGCACTACAGGTAATCAGCATGAAGATTGATATTAATTAGTTTAACATACAGCGAGTATGAGCTACACGTGCTACCCTCCACCCCAGGGATCAAACAGTGGTAGACTCCAGGTGGTCACGTGACTCCATCCTCCAGGGTGGGTGAGGAGGAGGATCCTGGGGATTCCCCTCGTGTTGTACTGACTGTACCTGCTGCTGGCTCTACCTACCCTACCCGTTACCCACCTTACCTGCCTTACTTCATCTAGCACCAGTTTCCATGGCCCCTAACAGCCCATTCCCCGCTCTCAGCCCTAAAAGACACCATTTACATTCGACCACTACTTTATCAGGGGAAGAACAATGACTATCTTGATCTTATTTCTGATGGGTAGGGATGGGGGTCACCCCTACTTTGTGTGAGAGAAGCGGAAGCATTGCAGGAAAGTTATCACTTGAAAATTGCCAACCACTTTCATATTCTACCCCCTCCCTCCTTCTCAATACCTTAGGGAGTGATCATTTTTTAACAACAGGGGGGGCCAGTGGGTTTGAGGGGGGGTCAGAATTTTTTCAACCCCTTGACCGGGGGGGTCAGAATTTTTTCAATACCTCTGATGGGGGGGGTCAAAATAATTTCACCTGTTTTCAGTGGAAAACCCCGCGCGTTACTATAGGCTAAAAGGGGACGTTCGCGCGCGATTTTTGTCCCTTATGGGGGGGGTCGAAAAAATTTTACCCCCTCGAGAGGGGGGGTTGAAATTTTTTTCGCGCGTCCGCGCGCAAACCCACCAGCCCCCCCCCCTGTTGTTAAAAAATGATCACTCCCTTATATGCTATGTCCTTGTGGCCAGGGGTAAATGGCAGCCTCTACTGGTAGGTCCAATTCGTTATATCCCTTCTTTCCACTGCCTACCAGCTCATCATCTCTCTTTATCTTAATACAAGCTTTCCTTTCCCTTTACTTGTCCTTCTCTACTTCCCACCACAGTGCCCCAGTACAGGCTGTGGTTGGTGCTGTACAGTACCAAACCACAGGTACACCTTAGGACGTTTGTACAGCCAAACCACACTGGTACCTCCCTCTTATAGACAACTACCGTAAAGCCCCACACATAAGCTCATCTTGTATGTATAAGGCGCACCCAGACTTGGGGGGTGAGCAATCAATTCAGTATATGAGAAGTTGAGTGATCAAGCAGACAGACTATTGAGGGGTGGGGATAAAGTGTGTGAGGTAAATGAACCAGAAGTTGTAGACCCCCCCCCCCAATAAAAAAATCAGTTCTCAGTTCTTGTATAACAGAGTATGTTCCATGGAGCCACCACCCCCCCCCCCCCCGTGGCTGTATAACAGAAGGTGTTGTAGGGAGGTGGCTGTCCCTAGTTGTTGTGTAAATCAAAGAGCTGCGGTTAGCTGCGTTCCTGCCCACTGACTCACACCTGACTCACCAGGTGGAGCCACTTCCACACCTTCCTCCACCCAGCGGCATAGGTCAGTACCAATATCCCAGGTGAGCAGCTCACGGCACCTCAACCATACACAGGTTTAGTGTAGTTTATATACCTGTAAGTCACTACTGTATAGTGATTCTGAGGGGAGAGTGAGAGCACTGGGTACAGTAGCACCTACCCAGCCAGCAATCTTCAAGCATAGGTGTAGTTTGAGCAGGTGTGAGTTGATACTCAAGGTGAGCTATTAACAGGAGAGAACTCAGCTTGGAGAGCGGCACCTGTCCTAAGTGATGGGTCCAAGCATACAGTATATGTTTGAGAGACTTAGTGATAGCTATTATCTGCTCGGAGAGCTACTATAAATCTACTCACCAGTCTAGGGCAGGGGCAGATCAGTTACTTCTCCAAGCATTTCTTACCGAGTGTTATGTGTTCAAAGTAACCATTGATGTCATGCTTGGAGAGTGTAGAAGGGAGCAGCTCACTAAATGCTGAGGTGAGCAGAAAGTGAGCTGACTGTAGAACAATTCTTTAACCCTTCTTTTTCACTTAGACCATGATGCACTAATTCAGCCTTGGCAAGTAACTCACCGGTGATGCATGAGTACCTCGTACTGATGCTCCATAGGGTCGGCAGGATGCATGAATGCAGCCCTGCCGGCGAGTTACTCGCCAGGGCTGCATTCATGCATCCTGGCGACCAATAGTCATGGTCAATGACAGCAATAGCGGCAGATAGCAGGTTAAGTGACTAATGTATACAGCTAGTGTAGAGGATGATGTGAGTGAGGGGCGCACTGTGTGTTATATACACAAACAGCCCATGTACAGAAAGAACGCCGGCCCGCAACACAAGCCACACACCATTAAAGTACCATATCTCATGTCTTATAACAGTAAATTAGCACTCATACTAACAAAATAACCTTCATGTATTCAGTGACAAGTCACATGTACTGTGTCAGGTATGTTAACCTCTGGTGTACTGCAGAACGTTTTCACAGGCTCTTAAGTTCCAGTGACATGCACTGATAAGAGTGGGGCACAAACACAGTTCCTCACTGGCAGTGGTGTATCATGTCGACAAAGGGACATCATGTCATAACCCTAGTACAAGAAGGTTGTAGCTGAAATTTTGGCAAAATTGAGTTTTTGTCTGTTTTAACATGTATTGTCTCTTACCTAGCTACTGTAAAGTACTGAAGTTCTGTCTATGATATGTGTGCCTACAGGACCCAGTGCAATGTTGCTGTTTCCACTTTGTGCTTATAATTAAGTGGAACACCTCTTTTGGCTCTCCTGCAAGACTTGAAAAACGCAGTTACCACCTTCTTGCGCTCAGGTGACTATGTTCGGGTTACAACATGTGACCAGGGTAATGGTTAATTTACAGTCTGTGGACTGTGGCTGCTATCAGTAGCTGATTGTCATGTCTGTTACAGTGTTTCAGCACCTATGTAGTACTGAGTCAGTGTTTTATCTACCTGACACAACTTACCTTCATTACTACCCATCTCTACCTGGATACAGCCTCATGCCCTTAAACACTTTTAGGGCTGCATGATAGTCTGCTCATGACACATGCTTTTATTGCCAAGATGTACCAGTGCATGTGAATTACTCGTATAAGCCTTGGAACATATGGTTTTATGGATCCCTGGAGCACCTTATAAGATCTCCCAAGCTCAGGGTGAACTTTATAGGATCTCCCCAGGCCAGGGGTGCACCTTATAAGATCTCCCAAGCTCAGGGTGAACTTTATAGGATCTCCCCAGGCCAGGGGTGCACCTTATAAGATCTCCCAAGCTCAGGGTGAACTTTATAGGATCTCCCTAAGCTCAAGGTTCACCTTATAGCATCTCCCTAAGCTCAAGGTGCACCTTATAGGATCTCCCTAAGCTCAAGGTACACCTTATAGCATCTCCTTAAGCTCAAGGTTCACCTTATATAGCATCTCCCTAAGCTCAAGGTACACCTTATAGCATCTCCTTAAGCTCAAGGTACACCTTATATAGCATCTCCCTAAGCTCAAGGTACACCTTAAAGCATCTCCCTAAGCTCAAGGTACACCTTATAGCATCTTCCTAAGCTCAAGGTATACCTTATATAGCATCTCCCTAAGCTCAAGGTACACCTTATAGCATCTCCCTAAGCTCAAGGTACACCTTATATAGCATCTCCCTAAGCTCAAGGTACACCTTATAGCATCTCCCTAAGCTCAAGGTACACCTTATATAGCATCTCCCTAAGCTCAAGGTTCACCTTATAGCATCTCCCTAAGCTCAAGGTATACCTTATATAGCATCTCCCTAAGCTCAAGGTACACCTTATAGCATCTCCTTAAGCTCAAGGTGCACCTTATAGCATCTCCCTAAGCTCAAGGTACACCTTATAGCATCTCCCTAAGCTCAAGGTGCACCTTATAGCATCTCCCTAAGCTCAAGGTACACCTTATAGCATCTCCCTAAGCTCAAGGTACAATGCTATATCAGGCTGGCATCAACTCAGGGGGCGCCTTACATGCGTGGTACAACTTGAACGCTAGGTACTATGACATTTACAAGCACTGCGTTTAAAGCCTACGACAGCGCTATGTGGTCTCACAAGGGTTAACTGTCACTATAAGTGATGCATAAACTGGTAACACATTGAGTTTCATCATTACCCACTGGTTACCACTACATGTGTCTATGTGTACATGTGGTATAGTGGGAGGAGGAGGGAGGGGTGTTTATAATAGGTACTGTACACATGTGACCCCATGAACTTATGCCCATCTCTCTATATGCTGTTAGTGGGGTAGAACATGCAATTAATTACACAGCTAAACAAATGAGAGCATATATCGTACAAATGGATAAAGACAGGGCTAGGTGCTGCAGTTTTTTTTTTAAACGGGCAAACTTATATGGTGATAGATCTTGATGTCCGAATCAACTAATCTAGAGTAGCAGTAGCCCAGGTGAAATACAGGCCTAAGAAAACTTATCAAAATAAGGAAAAGAAAACCTTCCCAAACCTTAAACTCCCTCCCCATCGCCTGTCACCCCCTACCTTACCATTCATCCCCCGTACAGACATGTGGGTGCACTCAGCTTCACCTGTAGCTAGTATAACACACTTATCACACTGCTTCCGCCCCACCTTACCCATAGACTTTACCGTATTTTTACTACAGGGTATTTTTTATACTGTAAACCAGGTGTGCACTCCACCCGCCCCGGGTAACAGGACAAGCAGACAGAGAGAGGTAAGATGAAGCCCCACAGGGCTAACCTACTGTGGTGACTGTAAATGTACATTATACTTATGTATAAACAGTTTATAATCAAACCAAATATTCATAAAATATTTTCTCTTTTTTACTAGTTTTCCACCCTTTTTTTTGTTTGGTGTTGTCCTTTTTAGTTTTTTTATTTATTTATCTTTTCTCTGTGCGAATAGATATGGGAGTGATACATGTAGAAGCTCCAGGCTTGGATTGTAAACATGGGTGGGGATGATATTACTGTTTGTAGACAGTAATCACATGCTCAGCAGTAGAATCAGATAGTGGTGTAACATTCTTGTAAACCTCCCCCCCCCTTAAATCACAGCACATGGTCTACTAATATTGTTGCCAGGATCATGAATACATTTTCATCTGGATTGGAGCCTTAAACTGGTCATCTCAAACCAAAGCCTTGGCCGTAGACCAGGATGTTACTTCTTGTTATCTTAGTCTCCTGTGCTATTTTTCTGTCTGTGAGAATGTTGGCGTAGTGAGGAGTGTGAAGATGTTAGGGGCACAGATGGGGGTGGTCTAAAGGGCACAGGATCCAGACGTACCGTACCAGAGTGAATATGCACCCCAGCACTTATTATACTTTAGAAATTGATGCCTGATTACCCAAGCACTGATATACAACAGGCATTTATCAAATATGTACAGAAATTGGAGCTATTTTCAGACTCAGAAAAGACCCATTTTTTTCAAATTTTTACATGCAGTTGAACTATCAACTATCATAAATATACTTTCATAAGCGCCCTGGGTGCTTATTATGTCGAATATGGTTACGTATCAGTATTTCAAGACCATTCTACCCTAGCGGTTAAATGAGACCAGAACTTAACAATATGCTTAAAAGGTACAGTGCTGTTGCTGGCAGTTTAAATACAGTTGCATCCATATGTAATATTGGTTGTATGCTGTAGGTAGGAGACCATATGGACAGCAAGAAGATTGGTTGGTTGGAACAAAGTGAAGAGGCTGGTTACAATCACTCGTCTCACTAAAGGCGTAAAACAAGTTTTTACAGGTAGGTGTAAAGGTAGCGTCCCTGCATGACTTGTGCGCCACCATGTGAGTAAATCTGGGTGCTGAGGCTGCTAGAACATAGTACCGTAAATCCTGATATATGGGACGCCCCACAAGGATAGGGCCTACTCTAATTAGGGTTGAATCCTATGCTGAAGGACGCATCTGCATGGGGTCATATTTTGTTTATTTTAGTACTGTTCTATAGTGTAAAATCCTCAGGTAAAAGACGCACCCGCAAATCCTAGAGGATGCGGATGATGTAGTCCCATGTATAAGCCGCATCTTTTATGCGAGGACTTACAGTAACATGTGTAACACTGTGTCTGGTGCTGCCTGTACTTGGTGATAGATAAGGAGACCTAATTGCTGCTTAAGGACCAGGGGTAGACCCAGCTATTGGAAAAACTGGGACTACTAAAAACAAAAGTGTCGAAAAAACAGTGCACCGCAGGTCAGAGCGGATGTTTCTTTTTTCTGTCCTGCATCAACCAGATCAACCCCAGAGAACGACCGCACAGGTCTAGTTTTCTCGTGAGTTTTTGTTCGGAGTGACCAATTTCTACAGCAGAAATTGGCTTTTACACAGGCGAAAAGTTCCTTTAAGAGATGGAAATGCAATCGATGTTCCCTTTCCCCCAACTCCTTTCGGTTTTTTTTTTTAATTAAATGTGCTTTCATTTTTAGCTATGTGTAAATTAGGCAGGGTTTTAGCTGTGTGTAAATTAGGCAATGGTTTTAGCTATGTGTTGCATTGCTGCATCATATCCAACCTTTTTCTGAAGTGGAGCAACTCCATATAGAAGGACAACATGTATCGATGCAGTCCTAGTGAGTTAAACACCAAAGCCTCAGTTAACTCCATATAGAAGGACAACATGTATCAATGCAGTCTTAGTGAGTTAAACACCAAAGCCTCAGTCAACTCCATATAGAAGGACAACATGTATCAATGCAGTCTTAGTGAGTTAAACACCAAAGCCTCAGTTAACTCCATATAGAAGGACAACATGTATCAATGCAGTCTTAGTGAGTTAAACACCAAAGCCTCAGTTAACTCCATATAGAAGGACAACATGTATCAATGCAGTCTTAGTGAGTTAAACACCAAAGCCTCAGTTAACTCCATATAGAAGGACAACATGTATCAATGCAGTCTTAGTGAGTTAAACACCAAAGCCTCAGTCAACTCCATATAGAAGGACAACATGTATCAATGCAGTCTTAGTGAGTTAAACACCAAAGCCTCAGTCAACTCCATATAGAAGGACAACATGTATCAATGAAGTCTTAGTGAGTTAAACACCAAAGCCTCAGTTAACTCCATATAGAAGGACAACATGTATCAATGCAGTCTTAGTGAGTTAAACACCAAAGCCTCAGTTAACTCCATATAGAAGGACAACATTGTATCCATGCAGTCTTAGTGAGAACACCAAAGCCTCAGTCAACTCCATATAGAAGGACAACATGTATCAATGCAGTCTTAGTGAGTTAAACACCAAAGCCTCAGTTAACTCCATATAGAAGGACAACATTATATCCATGCAGTCTTAGTGAGTTAAACACCAAAGCCTCAGTCAACTCCATATAGAAGGACAACATGTATCAATGCAGTCTTAGTGAGTTAAACACCAAAGCCTCAGTTAACTCCATATAGAAGGACAACATGTATCAATGCAGTCTTAGCGAGTTAAACACCAAAGCCTCAGTCAACTCCATATAGAAGGACAACATGTATCAATGCAGTCTTAGTGAGTTAAACACCAAAGCCTCAGTCAACTCCATATAGAAGGACAACATGTATCAATGCAGTCTTAGTGAGTTAAACACCAAAGCCTCAGTTAACTCCATATAGAAGGACAACATTGTATCAATGCAGTCTTAGTGAGTTAAACACCAAAGCCTCAGTTAACTCCATATAGAAGGACAACATGTATCAATGCAGTCTTAGTGAGTTAAACACCAAAGCCTCAGTTAACTCCATATAGAAGGACAACATTGTATCCATGCAGTCTTAGTGAGTTAAACACCAAAGCCTCAGTCAACTCCATATAGAAGGACAACATTGTATCAATGCAGTCTTAGTGAGTTAAACACCAAAGCCTCAGTCAACTCCATATAGAAGGACAACATGTATCAATGAAGTCTTAGTGAGTTAAACACCAAAGTCTCAGTTAACTCCATATAGAAGGACAACATGTATCAATGCAGTCCTAGTGAGTTAAACACCAAAGCCTCAGTCATGCATCGTGACAGCAAAATGTGACCCACAGAGAGTTAAACCAGGGCCATGGTGGGAACAGACACTGGTATAAACTACAGCCTGAGAACAGGAGGTAAAGGAAATTGAATTGTAGATATTGGTTAGAGAATCGGAAAGGGTAAGAGCAAGGAGGGAAACAAAAGCAGAGACTGATGGAACAGGAGGCTAAGGCACAGATTAAAATAATACTCTGGTCAATGAAATTAAGGAAAATAGTTATACAAAACAAGGAAAAGAAACATCAGTTGAATGGTACTAAGAACATATTACAAGTGTGCAGAAAGAAGCTGCTTCTACATGTTCATTATTCCAATATTATCTTTCCCCATGTCACCATACCGTGGGCAGGTCATGGCTCAGCACTGCCGCCATCTTGTCTCCTATCACGTGATCAAAAGGTGCCACCTGGTGGGTAAAGGCCACCTGACGGCGGGTGAAGAAACCACAGAGCTAATCTAAACCTGCAACAAGACACCATGTCTGCCCCCAGCTCCACCCAGGGTGCCGCAACTCATCACAACCCTTTTTTTATTAACTTTTTTTTTCTTTGTTATTCGCTTCGTTTGATTCAATGTACATCATTTGATATTTTTCTCGACTATAGCAGTGAAGCAGAATTTCCTGTGAGTGGCCATTCACATTTCACAGAGTCCCATGGACAGTTACAGCAATGGCCTCTATGAGCTCCAACCTGCTTATCAATTTGGCCCAACCAATGAATTGTATTTGGCACTCATGGAAGACCAGAAAATAGTTCAATCTTCTTTTTTTCTTTTTTTTTAACTGCTTTTAAAACCCCCTCAAGACTTAAGTGTTGGCGCTTTACTGAAAACCCATCGCTTATACTGGACAATGTGGTACTTAATGCGGTGGTCTCAGCTAATCTTGACACCGCCAACCCATTATAGAAATGGAGAATCTTCTGATTGTATAAAGCTATCCTGCTTGTCCCCTATACCTATTGCACTCAGTACTGCTGTATGATTGCCTCTCTGAGGGAGCGCACTTTGGGTGGTAGCAGAGCGGGTGACCCTTTCAACTCACTCTTATCGTGAGCCAGCACGATAAGCTTGAACCCCTCCCTCTGATCTCTCCCCGTAAGACCTCTCTCCTGCTGCCCTGAAAACCACATCAAAGGCGAAATATATACCTCGCAATGCAAGTCCAACATCACCCAATGTTTCACTCGAAAGGGATCCTGTGGGCAATTGTCGAATGGATCTGCCCCATGTATACTCATCGTAAATCAGCTTCTATATCAGTTGGGGACAGAATAGGGGATTTTTAAATTACAAATAGCAAATAGCATTGGTACTATTGCGCTTTGGAAGTATGCTTGTGTAGGAAAGCTATAAAGTAGGGTTTAATAGAAAAGCAGTAAGGTTTTATGGATTACGACAAGTTAGGCGCATCATCGCCTCCTTAATCCTTGAAGGGCCACAAAACCTTTGTTGATATAGAGCTTGAGAGCAACCATGATCGGTCTTAGTTTTAGCCAGAGCTGCATCAATGCATCATGCTTCCCCTAAGGAGTGTATCAACCCCATAGGGTTTGTATGATGCAGCCCATTCGCACCGATTTGCCAAGGATGCATTCTTGCCTCATGATGAGAAATGGCGTAATGCGTTCTGCGACAGGTAAAGGGTTCAGCATGTGAGGCAGGTGTGAGAACATCAAAGCAGTGCTGAGTACAGTTTTTGGTGTGGTTAACTGGATGTCAGGAACACTTTACAGACTGCAATGTGATTTAACACTGCATGCTCATGGCTCGTATCCATGCATGGATGAAGCCAAGGCAAATCAACTCACCAGAGCTGCATTCATGCATGCATTATGCTGACCCTACCAGTCTGATACACTACCAGAAGGCTAGTTCTCCCAGCAGAGGCTTTAAGTGATAAGTATCACCTAACATCAGTTGGAGAGTAAATACACATCCTACTTCAATCAGATCCTTATCTAGATCAAAGGGGGCAATAAAATAATAAACTGGAATACACAACCAGTGAAATGTAGAGGTGATCCCAGGCTATTGAACTGGTATCAATAGCCGCTGGCCAAGGCTGTGCATCGTGACGACCATGGACATGAACCAGTAGGCATCACGTGGCACATGGAGGGTACGGGTTGATGTGCTGACATGCTTTGATCTGAGTACACGTGTTTACATGAGGCCTGACCACTGTGTAACTAACCTTATCTCATCTTGTACACTGTACGGGCCGCAAATCGCTTTAATGCACTATGGCTGCCTGTTGTGATTTAGGAATGCAGAGTTGGTGAGTTACTCACTATGGCTGCATTCATGCATCATGCTGACCTAACTGGATCCATAAAGTGCCATTGGGTTGGCATGGCGTGCCAATACAGGCAAAGCAATTTACTTGTGGGTACTTAATTGGTACCTAAACCTGAAGCTTTGAGAATCCTGTAGGCCTACAAGTTTAACTCAGGTGGTAAAAGCATGCTTGGACAGGATGAGAAATGAGCTGGTGTCACTTCTCAGTTGTTACTCGCTAAACCATGCAGCCTTCCCGGTGTTTGATCTAAAGCACACTAAAGTTGCTGAAAGCAGTGCTAGTGAAAAGGTCCCTGACTTCATGGACAGGGGTGAAATGAGCTGTCATAAAGTAACCCTGTGTGTACCCAGGCTGTAACTGCTGCTGATTCCATGCTGGTGTACCACAGTTAGTGCTGACCCATCAACTCCACCACCAAATGTCTTATCTGTTCCGCTCGCAATTCAAAGAGATTTTTCAATCCCATTTTCCATGCAATTTATTCCATCTGTTATATATCGTTTTCAAATGCTTTCCCTGCACAGAGTTCTAACTCAAACTCACACTTCTGCATCTTAACCATGTGAAATAGATGCATATTGCCGATGATAGATTCTGATCCTTGAGGTCCAACTTTCAGTCTTCAGGGTGCTCTTTATATTTGAAGTGCCCCTTAGATGCTGTAATTACATACATGTATTATGTTCTACTACCAGGCTATTGTATATTTACTGTTCAAAACACTGTGTTACTCATAAGTATGACTCATAGTGACTATTTTCATGATGTTCTTAGATTACATAAGGCACCCTTAGGGTTATTGGTACTCTACCCTACACAGACATATGTACCATGGAGATGCTGACTACACCGTAACACGAGGCACGCTGGTCTGCTACTATATAACCTGCCAAGGGCTGCATAGCATGTAAATGGACTAAGGCCGTTGTTTGTCAGGATGCATGAATGCAGCCCCGGCGAGTAACTCGCCAAAGCCACATTTATGTATCATGCCGATCATATCGAGTTGATACACTCTCCAGGGGTTAGCACCATGCTCCAATGCCGTGCTGTGCCGTGCCGAGCAATTATGGAGAGCAAGGACCATGGATATTCGCATACGGCAATATTGGCGAATTATTGTAATTAATCGTGAATTAGGCTTATGAGACACACACTGAGACACACTGAGTTGAGGGGCTTGATTTTCAACAGGTAAAAATACTCATCTAATGAAAATTTACCCCACACACAAGGCCCACCCCCTTTATGGGAGGTTCTATAGGCACAGAAGGCTTCAGACTCACATATAAGCCACAATAATCAGCAGATGCTGCTTTAAGGGAACATTCAGATCTCAAAAGGGTTAAGTGCTGGAGCAGTAGGGGGTTAAGGGGTAGGGGTAGAGACATCCTGGATACTGACGTAACCTACACACACAAGGGCACCAGCAGAGCACTCGCCAAAATCTGCTGAGTCATGATTTGTGTACCTCTCCAGGTAAAGACTCTGCATCCATAGGAGAAATGTGCTGTGGGACTGGGACTGTGCTGTGGGATTGAGAGGGGGCCATGTGATTAGTTTGGGTGGGTACTGTATGTAGGATAAGTGCCCAGCAGGGGCAGAGTTACTGGTGGCTTAGGCTAAGAGAGTTACCTAAATGATTTGTGCTTCAAGTGTTTCATTGTGTTTGTATGTGTACCACAAAAACCTAATGTATACCAAGGTAGCAGATAGTCCAATCGGCGCGACAATTGCTGAAGCTGATAACCAGCGGTTATTGCTGATCAATAGTTATCACTTGGGCACCAGCTGCCCGACGAGAGGCCCGCAATGAATGATACAGATTATTCTATTGCCTGATAACTAATTCCCGCATACACCGCTCCTGCATATAAGGTGTGAAAAGCTTTAAGTAATAAACCAGTGCTTGAGTATTGTTTCTTTAGAACTGAACATCACTTACAGGGTTCCGCCCTGTTGTCCTATGGGCCACTGCTTGAACTGGTGCTAGCGAGATGAGCACTGAAAACAGCTTTCACGAAAGATACCAGTCGCACCTTAAGATTTTAGCAGTGAATACAGGAAATAAGTCCATTGGTCGGAAATCTTTCCCGTCTGACCTTTATAAAAAGCCAGCCCTTGACCTTTGAGACATCCTGTAATGCACAGTAGGGCTCTGATTTATTTACTTTATTAACCAAGGGAACTATTGTGATGAAAGGGATCCATTGACAAGTCCAGCTAAGGTCCAATATCCCTAATTCTCTCATTTCCTCAGTCAGTATAGAGACTGTAACCAATAGATTCATCATGAGTAGCCTAAGAAGCCCTAGATTTGCCGTCCAGGTACCCTTAAACCTGCTCTATACCCAAACCCTAGGTAATGGCTGACTCATGGTGACGTCACGTCTTACCCAACTGCCGCCAGGTGGCACCAGGTAGAGGTCACGTGATGGTCAACCTCCTACTTCCGGTGTTGTCAGGACCATGAGGCAGGTAGATAAGACGTAGGTAACTAATGGTGGAGGTTAGCAGGGAAGATACAGTATAGAGAGGTAGCAGGTTGTCCATGGGCGCGGCCATTGCTGGAGCTTGTTCCCAGCAAGTTCTACTGATAAGACCTATCAGATGGGTACCAGTTGGCCCCCGAAGGACTGCAGTGAATAGATTGGGGTTCTCTCATTGGCTAATAATTAAACCTGCTAAGTCCGTATATATTCATGATGTGTATGTGTATAGGGGGGAGGGGTTCAAGTATATTGGATATATACATAATTATATATGTACATCATTCTAAAAGCCCCTGTCATGTAAAAACTATCCAAACA
Organism: Acholoe squamosa; assembly: GCA_949317995.1. Classification (NCBI taxonomy): domain Eukaryota; kingdom Metazoa; phylum Annelida; class Polychaeta; order Phyllodocida; family Polynoidae; genus Acholoe; species Acholoe squamosa. The sequence goes on along the minus strand of OX439051.1, from coordinate 43,141,086 downwards.
GTCAGAAAGGCATTTTATAACACTTTTTATGTCCAAGGTGACTTAAGCTTATCAACGGTACAGAAACCCCTGCCACCCCCCATTCTCCTACGCCCCTGTATAAGGCGCACCAAGGGACTGAAATGGTCTTTAAACTGCAGCCTATATGTGGGGTTTTACCGTACAGTATCACTATAGGGCTCAGTATTGAGGTCCAGTGGATCCGCCATTGCTTGATCTTGGACCTGGTTAGATAAGCACTGATAACAGCCCGCATGGTAGGTACCAGGTGTAACATAATGTACCCAAAGAATTCTGCAGTGAATGGAAGGAGTCATCTCATTGGTTGAAAATGTATCCTGGGTCAGCCCTACAGTACTCACCTATTGTTGAAGTCCTCGTTGTACACAGGTGAGTATGTTATCACTACAGTACTCACCTATTGTTGAAGTCCTCGTTGTCCGTACTACAGGTGAGTATGTTATCACTACAGTACTCACCTATTGTTGATGTCCTCGTTGTCCGTACTACAGGTGAGTATGTTATCACTACAGTACTCACCTATTGTTGATGTCCTCGTTGTCCGTGCTACAGGTGAGTATGTTATCACTACAGTACTCACCTATTGTTGAAGTCTTCGTTGTCCGTGCTACAGGTGAGTATGTTATCACTACAGTACTCACCTATTGTTGAAGTCCTCGTTGTCCGTACTACAGGTGAGTATGTTATCACTACAGTACTCACCTATTGTTGATGTCCTCGTTGTCCGTACTACAGGTGAGTATGTTATCACTACAGTACTCACCTATTGTTGAAGTCCTCATTGTCCGTGCTACAGGTGAGTATGTTATCACTACAGTACTCACCTATTGTTGAAGTCCTCGTTGTCCGTACTACAGGTGAGTATGTTATCACTACAGTACTCACCTATTGTTGAAGTCCTCGTCCGTACTACAGGTGAGTATGTTATCACTACAGTACTCACCTATTGTTGATGTCCTCATTGTCCGTACTACAGGTGAGTATGTTATCACTACAGTACTCACCTATTGTTGATGTCCTCGTTGTCCATACTACAGGTGAGTATGTTATCACTACAGTACTCACCTATTGTTGAAGTCCTCGTTGTCCGTACTACAGCTGAGAATGTTATCACTACAGTACTCACCTATTGTTGAAGTCCTCATTGTCCGTGCTACATGTGAGAATGTTATGACCACAGTACTTACCTATTGTTGAAGTCTTTGTTGTCTGTGCTACAGGTGAGTATGTTATCACTACAGTACTCACCTATTGTTGAAGTCCTCGTTGTCCGTGCTACATGTGAGAATGTTATCACTACAGTACTTACCTATTGTTGAAGTCCTCATTGTCCGTGCTACAGGTGAGTATGTTATCACTACAGTACTCACCTATTGTTGAAGTCCTCATTGTCCGTGCTACAGGTGAGTATGTTATCACTACAGTACTTACCTATTGTTGAAGTCTTCGTTGTCCGTGCTACAGGTGAGTATGTTATCACTACAGTACTCACCTATTGTTGAAGTCCTCATTGTCCGTGCTACAGGTGAGTATGTTATCACTACAGTACTCACCTATTGTTGAAGTCCTCGTTGTCCGTGCTACATGTGAGTATGTTATCACTACAGTACTCACCTATTGTTGAAGTCCTCGTTGTCCGTGCTACAGGTGAGTATGTTATCACTACAGTACTCACCTATTGTTGAAGTCCTCATTGTCCGTACTACAGGTGAGTATGTTATCACTACAGTACTCACCTATTGTTGAAGTCCTCGTTGTCCGTGCTACATGTGAGAATGTTGAGGGTGGTGGGCGAGTTACGGCTATGGAATGGTTCATCTTTCTGTGGTACTTCGAGTGACGTTGTTGTTGTTGTGCCATCAGCGTTCACCGTCACCTCTGACGGCCGGGGTTTGGGCCGCTCCAGCGTCATGGGGAATTTGTGTTTAATACTTGGTCAGTCTGCAAAATATAAGATTCAACATCTGTTAAAAATCAGATCAAAATTTTTGCAATCGATTTCATACAATATCAATGTTAATTATATCTTCTTCATATTAAAATGATGGACGTTGATGGGAAATGCCATATCAGTATTGCACTTGCAGCTACATGTATGTACCAAAGTGTGCCGCCTATAAGACATACCCTGACTTTGGGGCTGTGCTATAAGGAACGCCTGGGCTACCATCAAGCCAGGTTCAATGTATAAGAATGACCTCACCTAAAAGGCTCACCTAGACCTGGGGAATGTACTACAAGGTGGAAGTAGGGTTCGCTTAACGTATAAGCCGAGCCATGTACCACAGTAGTTATTCTATTCCAGACCCAATCACTGTGGTATTAAGCTCTATTTCTTTAATCTCAACACCTTTCAGCTTCTACTTTATATTTAAATGGGTGTTCAACATATTGTTTACAACTACATACATCTCAACATGCACTATTGGGTTAACAAGACAACCTCACGTCCCGAAACTGGTGTTCAGATAGCACAGTATCGCCCCCTATAGGAAACTCTTGTAACTTTTCTATTACTAAGAAAATGGTGCTGCCACCTACGGTAGACTCCATCGTCCTTACTACTTTGCCATCAGCCTTTGCCACTAGCCTGATCTCTAGTGATCATTCATTGAACTAAAGTGTTGGGATTTCCCATTCCTCCAGTCTGGTATTTTCCTTTAACGTGAAATCAATCAAGAATGTGGATGTGTGATTTCTTTGTAGGACAGCCCCATAGCCCTCCCCACACCCACCCATACATCACAGTCCCACCCTACCCGTGCCACGAACCACCTCACCCTCCATACTGGGAAATAGATGCATCTACTCTCGTTCATCTGCCCTTTTTTGCAGTCTTTATTGGTAATTCCCTGTCTTCTCCACCCTATCCCCTCCAACCACCCATCCATACAGGGAGCTACAGTCAGGTTACTGTAGTGCCTACGTATAAGGCGTAGCTTAAAAGCTTGGATGGACGCCTAGAACATCTAATAGGATCCTCAAAGTTAGGGGTGTGCCTTATACGAAAGAATTTTAAACAGTGCTAAAATGGCCTAACTTTGACATCAGATGCCCATTGTAGGGTTAGTGTGACTTGGGGGTTCGCCTTACATGCAAGGTGCGCCTTATACACTGGCTACTACGATACTATACATTGTGTTGAGAGTGTAACCCTTGCCGTACTGTGCCCACTACTCATAGGACCACTACGCAGTTAGAGTGAGGCCTTAGTATGATGAGTGTTGTATAACGAACCTGTCCAACCCCTGTACATATATACGGTGTACATGTACACATACAGTCTGTCACATCACAACATTACCATCTATTCCAGGAACTGGGTGATTTATTGATACTGATATTGTATTGAGTGCACCCACATGTCGGAGTACATGTATATGCATAGGCGGGCTGTATTCATGAATCATAATAATTAATGTAAAGAGTGAGAACTGCGGTAAAAAACAAACTCATATAAGGCCACACAAAAAAAATAAGTTGGTCTACGGATTTTTGTTTTGAAAAAATGGTGCGAGCGAGCGAATTCTTTTTTTTCCCTTTTTTCTTAAGAATTTTGTGGCGTCCAATGGATTCCTTGCTGGAAAAGTGAGGTGAGCAGAAAAAAAAAATTATTTTAAAAAAGATTGCCAAACATCACAAAGAGAAAACTTGTAGAAAGTGAAGCGAGTGAAATCCGTAGACGAGATTTTTTTCAAAAAAAAATAAAAAATTTGTATTTCCGAAAATATGGAGAGGGAAATCCGTAGACCAACTTATTTTTTTGGTGTGGCCTAAGCTGCACCTGCATATAAGCCGCACCCTGATATCAGTTGCATCAGGGGTCTGAAATGGTGCCCATTCTTTACTATTGTCTCTGCATAAAACCCCTCGTATAAGCCGCACCCTGACTTCCGGGAGGTCCTATAAGCCACAGAATGGGTCTAAGATGGTCTATAATGAAATGACCCTTTAATGGTTAATGCTGAAATCACAAAAACAGGGAAAAAAATCCCTATAAAACTAATATCCACTTTGCTGCCCCGCTAATGTAGGGGGGCGGGTGTACTGGGTAGTGTCATGTAGTGAGAGGGCACTGGCCTTCGCTGGTCACCTTGTGTACCAATCTACAACACAACACACACAGCGCCGCAGGGTACCGGGCGGGGATCTGCCACTCCATGATTTGGGAACAGGACACTTGTTACCATGGTAACCACAGGAGGTCTGGCTAACCTCCTACTGTAGGATGAGGTGTAGCAGGGTGGGTAGATCCTACTGTAGGACGGGGTGTAGCAGGGTGGGTAGATCCTACTGTAGGACGGGGTGTAGCAGGGTGGGTAGATCCTACTGTAGGACGGGGTGTAGCAGGGTGGGTAGATCCTACTGTAGGACGGGGTGTAGCAGGGTGGGTAGATAGTTAGAAAAAGGTCCTGCAGGAGCTTCTTATACAGACCTTGCATATAGCCAGCAAGAGGGAAAAAATATCAAATAATTCCACGCATTCACCGTGGAATTCATAGGAGTTTTATTGGGTTCACGGTGTCATAGATTGCCGGGAATAAACCCATTTGTCTTCAATTTTCCGATCAAAACGTATAAATTACAAACACTGAGTTTCCCACAAAGTAGCAACAGTATAATCAGTGGTAGAGGCTGGTTATATACTACTCTGTTTGTATGTGGGTGCTGATGTTGGGGAAGTGAGGGTGGGGGGTAAGTAGTACAGACAGATGGCCCTCTGTACCAGCCTTCTTGTAGTTCCACTTCTTCTCACTAGGGGGCCCTCCTGTACCAACCTCTACCACCAGCAATCAATACAGGCCCTGTACAGTCTCCGTGCACAGGTTTGGTGAGTGTTAACACTATGTTCTAGCTGTAGACTGTGATTGGAGAGCAGCGTCTAGTGAGTAGAGATGTGAGGTGAGATTGTGTCTGGAGGTATTAGATTGAGCGCCCACTAGGGTAGGGTTAAAACACGGAATGACACTCCCCCATTACCGGTACTGCACGGTTTGTCTTCCTGCCTGACTGCCATCTTAATATCATCATCTATCCAATCCATTATATGGTGATTTCCTTTTTCTTTTGATGCTGTACATACCACAATAGATTGTGTTATTGTTGGTTTACACCATCTCAACAAATAGATATGAGATAAAGACCATTTTAATTGGGGTTGGGAAGCAACATACAATTTTACCTGGGACTATCATTACTCTTCCCACAGATTCAGTATCCAATGACACCTAAAGTTTTTATATTTCCCATTCATTCTTTAAAACGCCATGTAAGCTAAGGCCTACAAGCGTAGAGAGCCCGCTGAGATCCTATATATAAGCTGCAGTAGACCTCTTAAATGATCTCTAAGCCGCGGCTTAACATAAGCTAGGTTTTTATGGTAAGTGGTAGAGATCTAAAAGTTTTAGAAGCCTATGACTTACAGTAGTTTTAGTAAAACTACAAGCTTATTCCCTAAAACGACACAGTAAAACCCCTGTGTATAAGTTGCACCCCCTTGTGCATCAAATACCGGTAAGTTTTTCTTGGACTTAATATGCACCCTATATGTGCAGGCTGCCTTACACACACGGTACTAAGTGACTCTGACCCCCAAGCACATCCTTGGTTGACAGTGGTCTCACAGAAGGAATTGGTTCCGCACTATAATTTAATGTAGCGCAAAACGCGATAGCACCCATTGGAACATGTTCATTTTCTAAAAATCACCCCAGAATTAATAGATACATCTTTCCTTCATAATATAGGCTGACTTAAAATATGAATTGACCACGAAAATTTTGAGCACTGGACTATCGCGTAAAAACACCCTGATTCTGCCTAAATCTGCACTGAATAAAATGTAGATTCACTATTTCCAATCTAACCTTTGAAAAAATGGGTAAGCACTTTGAGAAATGCCCTCCTGGTATTTTATCCAAAGCAGCAAATGTTCAACAACATGTGTAGTGGTTTTATATTTATTGGCATTATTTTCAACATGGTTATTGACCATTCAGTGTGCCTGCAGTATTCACTTCTGACCACAATCGTATATGACTTCCGGTTTTCTGCGGGATTTCCTTCACTGAGACCTACTATTAATGGGCTGTGTGCATGTCTTGTCTATAATTGAGATTTTTATAATCCAATAGATGTTTTTACACAGGCCCCTAGGTTTTATGCTCCTTGGACCACTCTATCTCATGATATAGGGTGCCTTTCGGGCCAAGTTATACCCAAAATCAGCCTGATTTCTATGTCTCTGTCCGAGGACACCGCCCTCTTCATCTTTGAGTCATTTTCATGACAAGCAGTGCCTCTAGGACCATCAAATTTGGCATGGATATTCTTTTGATCTTGCTCTATATGGTGTAAGTGTCCTTGTGGTAGTTTACTGTGGATATAATTGACAAATTATGAAAAATTGTAGAAAAATACATAAAAATCACTGCAAAAAGTACACAATATTCACATGCCATGCCTGGGAAGATTTGTGAGAGTACATAACATGGATACTGGGTTATACAATACTACATTTCTAGATGATTTCAAAGAAATGTCCCAAAATATTATACCCTGGATAGTTTCCTTGAAGCGGTAGATATACCATTTGCGGTGTCAGTGCCTAACTTAACTAATACAGATGATATGTCAAAGCGCAAAAATAACCCCTCTCTGTACTACCTAGACTAGCTGTAAGTGGCCAATACTACACAGATATGATATGCATACCCTGTTAAGAATAAGGTAAAAAATAAATCGGGCCTATCAAAATAATCTGCACTATGCCAGTGGGCCTAGACTGAAATGAACCTGCAGCGCGGCCTGCAGACCACTCCGACAGCAATATAAACATGATTTTTCCTTGATTTTGGACACATTTTAGAGACCTATGAACATATTTTCCATAGAATTTGGCAAAACCAATCCTTCTCTAAATAATTAATATAGAAAAGAACTGATTTGAAGGGTTTTTTCCTTCTTCATGCTAATCCCCCATGTATGCTTTAGGTCTCACAGAAGGAATTGGTTCCGCACTATAATTTAATGTAGCGCAAAACGCGATAGCACCCATTGGAACATGTTCATTTTCTAAAAATCACCCCAGAATTAATAGATACATCTTTCCTTCATAATATAGGCTGACTTAAAATATGAATTGACCACGAAAATTTTGAGCACTGGACTATCGCGTAAAAACACCCTGATTCTGCCTAAATCTGCACTGAATAAAATGTAGATTCACTATTTCCAATCTAACCTTTGAAAAAATGGGTAAGCACTTTGAGAAATGCCCTCCTGGTATTTTATCCAAAGCAGCAAATGTTCAACAACATGTGTAGTGGTTTTATATTTATTGGCATTATTTTCAACATGGTTATTGACCATTCAGTGTGCCTGCAGTATTCACTTCTGACCACAATCGTATATGACTTCCGGTTTTCTGCGGGATTTCCTTCACTGAGACCCAGTGGAACACAGCCTGTGTGTACACACAGTATGAGTCAATGTGCACCAACAAGTGTCTCCTGTGCTGACTTCTACTGCCGCCGCTGGTCACTGCAGTCACACACTCTGTGTCTATGTACACAACCAGTACCAGCGGAAACCTTCAGAGATGCCACTCACTCGCTGACAAAAACCAGGAAAACTAGACTTTGGAGACATTTTTCCAGGAATGTAACATAATTAAATACAGATATCCTGTAATCAAAACCAGGACTTCCTGGTAAACCAGGAAAAGTGGCATCTCTGAACCTTAGGCCAAAAGAAAAGTTGTGCTAGGTAACCACACCCAACTGAGGAAAAGAGGCACTTATTTGGGATTAAGTTTTGTTTGGGTCTTTGGATGAAAAGTTCATTCAAAGCAAACTGTGCGTTAATTATGTTATATCAAATCCCGTTTTAGGATGCATTTTTGGTCGATTTAGTTGTCCGCTAGTCACTGACATGGCCGCAGTTCAAGAAATTTGATAAAATTCTGATTTACCCTATCTACCGGTTATTCGTTTTCAGTATGTTACCTGAAACATACAACTTTATCTTTTTGTTGGCATTATCATCTCATACGCCACATTACCCCTCCCTAAGCCTCCTCACCTTTGCCCAGCCTTAAGTGAACTCCACTCACCCAATGATCTAACTCCTAGTCAATTGTACCAAACCACCTGTTGCTATCTCTGATACAGTAACATGTGTTCATAGAAATTATTCATGAAATGCAATAACCTTGTCAGATTGCTTTTTTTTTTTTTTTCTTTTTTCCTTCTTCTTTTTGTATAGTTGCTGAGGTTCCTAACCTGTCTCACACAGAAAAACCATGAGATACGGTACATTCCTCCCCTGTCTAAATGGTTAAGGTCTGCAAAATAGATCCTCCCCTCCCTCAGGTGGCACATGTCATGTCCATGTGCTCCTGATATCAACATACATCTCTATATTTCTTAAACACATGTAGAGAGGTAAGATAAGAGATAAAGTAGCACATGTTAGACACACCAGGTCTACCACCTCCTCCACCCCCCCCACCCCTCCCCCCACCACCACAGCTCCCACTGTCAAACCGCTACAGCTCTATATATGGAGGTGATAATAAATGATAAAAGATAAAGTAGCACATGTTAGGGACATCTCTACCAGATCTGTGTGTACTATTTATAGGCGTGACCTCACTGCTAAAGGCCCGACCCTGGACCGTGCCCCCCCCCCCCCCGTACACGTGTAGTACATACCGCGTACTGTCACTGTGTGAGTGCTGAGGACAATGGGCTCACTCTGCACTGTGTAACTTATATCATACATTGTATTTTTTTAAACTTTCTTATCTTTGTTTGGGGATGACGTGGACCATATGGCATCTTTGTTAACCCTTTAAGGGCCCTATAGTGTATTAAACCCTCAAAGGCTGATGTTGCTTTTTTTTGCGAACATTTATCGTTATTGCTGACAGAGGTTAATATAAGTGAACACATATGTGTAGTATACATGAAAACGATAATTGTGAGTGAACTGAGATTACATAAACACCACATGAATACAGCACCGACAATGTCAGAAATCATATACCCCTGGCAATAAAGAAAGGAAAGCCTTCTACCCACCCAAGGTGTGGTGGGATGTATGATGCTAATTGGTTGTCATGATGCATGAATGAAGCCTTGTGAGTAACTCACCAGGGCTACATTCAAAGTAGCTCAACAGGGCTACATTCAGAGTAGCTCAACAGGGCTACATTCAGAGTTACTCACCAGGGCTACATTCAGAGTAACTCACCAGGGCTACATTCAGAGTAGCTCACCAGGGCTACATTCAGAGTAGCTCACCAGGGCTACATTCAGAGTAACTCACCAGGGCTACATTCAGAGTAGCTCACCAGGGCTACATTCAGAGTAGCTCACCAGGGCTACATTCAGAGTAGCTCACCAGGGCTACATTCAGAGTAACTCACCAGGGCTACATTCAGAGTAACTCACCAGGTCCAGGGCTACATTCAGAGTAGCTCACCAGGGCTACATTCAGAGTAGCTCACCAGGGCTACATTCAGAGTAGCTCACCAGGGCTACATTCAGAGTAGCTCACCAGGCCTACATTCAGAGTAACTCACCAGGGCTACATTCAGAGTAACTCACCAGGGCGACATTCAAGCATCATACATCACGGCGACAACACCTCCACAGCTCAGTATAACCCATCTATGAAGTACTGGCGAGCTGACCAGCGCACTCTTCTTGATGCATCATGATGACCCATGGGCACGATGCACTAATGCATCAGTGGCCCTGCATCATGCCCATTTGCTGTCAGAGCGGCATGTATACATCATGCTGACTGTATTTAGACCTTTAGGATGGACGATGCACGTTGATGGTAGAGTAAGAAGTTAAGAGTGTATGTGACGTACACGAGGTATGAGTTATGTACCGGTGTGCACCATGTCAGATTGTCACACCTTATCAGTGTTATCACCTTCACCAACCACCTTCATACCTACACCATGACTGCTGCTACACACACTGTGTTGACATGGGACAAGGAATGTAAACCAAACAGGCTCAACCTAGCACATCAAATAAATGCATTAGGTTGACCCGGTTTAATGGTAGTTGATATGGCATGCCCTTTTATTATTTACAGGGAACCCCGGCAGGCAAAAATGGTTAGAAATGTTTGTTAAATATCTCGATGCTCACCTGGTACATCCAGTAGTCACCATACCACAAACATTACGTATGTGGTGTAAGTAATTTGACTCTTAATATATCCATAATTGTACAGGTAAATCCAGTAAATCCACACCCTCATTGGGTAATGCTGTATCCATTAATATCATAGTCACTGACATAGCAGTTATTCCTATAGCAGTAGAGGTAGCAGTTTTAGTGTAAAAGTAGTTCATGTTGACCCAAACATAAGGCTATCTGTGGTTCCATCCTTGTAAGATTTCACAAAATACACAGAAAAAATGTCTGTGGAATTCACTATACAACACCCTGAGACACACGCGGGACTAATGTGGCAAGAAATCGTCTTCCAACATAGAAATCAGTGTCAGTTGTGCGTAGTTATACCGATCAAGATAAATCGCTTTCAGAAATAATACAATCAGCATGCCAGTATGCTCAGTACGCCACAATAATAGCATTATAACAAGATAGCACGTAGATGTAATTCCATACTGACCAATATTGATTGGTTGTGTAATTCGTCTCTGTACAATATGGTTATTACCTCGCCAGTACCAGCTTAAGTAATGGCTGCACCTACAGAACAGTATGTTTGTCTCTATAATAATTGAGCACAGGGGGAAAATGGACTGAGCGCAAAAATCCCTGAAATACTCAAATTGAAAATCCTAAATAAAGGCTTTGTACAGGAATGTGGAGATTTTTAAAATCCCTGAAATCAGGGAAACTCCTGAAGCTTTCCAGCCCTGTAGTAGCGGCAAGGTAAGGCGGTGGTATTGACACGGTGCAGCGGTGAGTGGGTGGGACCGTGTCTTGTGGTGGTGGTGGGTGATGGTGGTGGTGGTAGTAGTGGGTGGTGTGATAGCAGGCTTTAGGTGGTGGGTATAGATCAATATACACACTTTGTGTATCACTGTGTGGTTGTAGAGGCACCACGAGTCTTGGATGTACTCCTGTAGGTGAGCTGCTCACCCCGGCTGCTGTATGTGTGTTAAACTTATCAGTCATGTATAGTGTTGTCCATTGAGATGTAGTTCTATAGGTGAGCTTCTCAGCACTGATCCTCTGCTCTATATAAAGATAAGTACTAAGTCTGAGCAGATCCAATTCTGAATGACACTGGGAGGTTGTATTGAGTGCAAACCTATCAGTTGATATAGTGTTGTCGTTGAGAGTTGCTCAATCCACTTCCTCTAGTCCTATACAGGTGAGTACAATCTGTGAGCAGCTCCAACTCTGATACAGGCACACTGTCTGTGTCGCTTACTGATCAGTTGACGTGAAGTATAGTACATATAGTATATTCTTGCTGTATAGTCCTGTATCAGCGGATGTTTTATATTGTAGGTCAATTAGGATCTGCTCAACCCTACTCTTCTAGACTGATACAGGTGAGCACAACATTTGAGCAGTTCTAACTCTGCCTGTATTTGTGTCAAATTATCAATAGTTTTGTATATTGGTTGATGTATAGTCTTGTATGTACATCAGCAGGGACCTGCTACGCGCTAAGGACACTGAGTTCAACATGTGAGCAACACTTCCCAATACTTAGAGGTTGTATGTATCAGGTCTCAATTTGGTCATTTGTATTCCTTGTTAATGCCGTTATATGGAGTCACTGGTTAATGTGGGAGGGTTTTTCTGCTTGAAAATTATCAAATGAGTTGACCCAAATAAGCTTGTAGATCAGAATATAGCAGTTGAACAGTTGGAGAGATAAGGAGAAGAAAATATTGTCAGAAAGCCTTAATACTGTAAAAAATACACTGAGTGCTCAAAAATATTATCCAATACTCCTTCAAATTGCCTTTAAAACTCCACAAGAAGAAGCAGTAAAGTATACAAAGCGGTGGGTGTGTGTGTAGTAGAGGCAGTCTTTGGCCGCTTGCAGCAACAACAACAACACTGTCTGCAACTCAAAGCCCTTTGGTAGGCACCCTACTACAGCTACAACATAACGTGGTGCACGCTGCACGATAACTGACTGATGGAGCCTACACACGGCCTACTATAAAACACACACCCTCCACACACTCACTACTAACACCTCCATGCAGCCCAAGGTCTGTGGGAATACCCCGGGATTCCCCCACTAACAACCAATCACCGCCTGCCACGTCATCAGCCCCAACTCTGACGCTCTCAGTCTTCACTCTCCATGCACATACTGGGTGAGCAGCTCTTGTATGGAGCAGTGCTGGCTGGAGGTGGGGTTGGAGAGTGAACTGGAATCCCCCCCCCCCCGCTCAGCTGCTCCCCCATCACCATCAGCATCCCCCAGCAGTGGCCTGCTCCCTCCATGTTACTACTGCTGCTGCTACCATAAACCTTCGCGTATAGGACGCCCATCATGTATAGGACGCACAATGAGTTAAGCGGAATCCAGTGGTGGATTCAGGATTTGGAAAAGGAGGGGACGTGGCCCTAAAAGAGGGGGCATACCCCCTTCTTTGAGCAAATTTTGGGGTCCAAAATATGTAATTAGACTCTAAAGTACTGGGAAAAAGCGGGATGCGCAGGCCTACCCCCTCTAAGTCCGCCACTGCGTCGGATGCACGTAGGGTCAAATTTTGGTCATTTTAGTACTGTTCTATAAGTCTAATATTATAAAAAGCCGCAGGCTGTGTTGGGGGGAATCTTGTAATTCTGGTATATAAGCCGCGTCTTATACGTGAGCATTTAAGGTAGTACTGTTGGCTGTCAATTCTGCTGCTGTGGCTGCTGCAGGGCTTCCATGAAGGACGGTCAGTAGGTGACACAGCACTAGGTGCTGTTATTGCACACTCAGCACAAATCCTGACTCATCACAACACTGGGAGCTGGATGCTGTTTGAGGGTGGGGTGGGGGTGTTGTGGTTGTGGGACCGTGTAATTGCTATGGTATTCCTGGAGCAGGAATTACCCTTCAATGTAGGCCACTGGTTCACATGGCAAGACGTGGGATGGGAGGGGGGGGCAAAAGGACAACATTCAAAAGAAGCATCAGTGTTCTAGAAGTCTCACATTACAGAAACACCTAGCATAAAAGGTGTGGCGTATATGCGAGAGTGGCCCTCGCCCCCCAGTTGTGCCTTAAAGAAAGTGGCTGACGTGCGCCTTATAGGCATGGATTTTGCACTGTACAATAGTATGAAACTGCCCAATATCAATTCCCAGATGCTCTTTGTACTTGCTTTGTATCAAACATCTCCTTCGACTCAGTGTGCGCCTTATATGCAAGGTGCGCCTTATACACAAGGTATTATAAATTTTTATATCCAAATTAAGGCGTTCTACTTTGTTTAGGCCACACCAAATTAAAAAATTGGTCTATGGATTTTCTGTTTCAGAAAAAGAGGCGGGAGGGCGAAATTTTTATTTTATTTTTCTAGAAAATTTTATTTGTCTATGGATTTTGCATAGCCAAAATATGGAGAGGGCGATTCTTTTTTTTTTTTTTGGTGGTTGGAAACTTGCTGGAAATCTCTTTTTCCTAAGTGCAGAATAGGCCTATATAATAAAACCGATGACATCTTTACATATCCAATAAGTGGTCTGTCATTTCTGTACTTCTATTGTTTGATCATGTAAGCTCCTTGAAAAAAAAAATTCTGCAATTTTCCAGAAAATGATGCGGGCGAAATCCATAGACCAATAAATTTTCTTAAAAAATTAAAATTTGTATTTTGGAAAATAAGGTGCGGGAAATCCATAGACCAATATTTTATTTTGGTGTGGCCTTAGTATTGGAGGAACCTGGGCAGATGTTTTGTGTTTAATATGCAAACTATTGTCAATTACTTTTCATACTTTGCCTTTAAAACTACACCCTACTAATTGCCAAACATTAAGACCATTTCTAGGCTTCTCCTAGTAAATTTCTTTTAGCTGTTTCCTTATTGACATGCAATTACAGTTGGCTGATCATGAGAGTAGTCCCCTGCAAACTGATTTTACAACAACTAATTATTGAGAGGTTGTGTCATACATAATGTATTCCATACCTGGCTGTGGTTCTATTTGAGGCGGTATTCGTCATGTCAGCAGATCAGTACAATTCACTCATACAGCATTCATAGTTACCTGTTTAACCCTTAAACGCTCGTATCAGGTTTATCATTTGGGAGTGTATCACCCGCCGGTCCCAGATAAGCGCCAGGGGTAATGGGGGGGTGGGTCTGAAATATCTGTTAAGCCCTAAAACTGAGGTTTGTAAGACCGTCTGTCTTGTTTAAGGGCCGGGGTATTGAGGCCGTCAAATCAAAAACCGATGGGACGCTAGAACACAACCGTATTGGGCTGCATAAGTACCTGGGCACACAGTAGCCTCTGTCCGCTCTAATAGTTCAAGACTTAAATCACCATGCATTTAAAAGACTTGAATACCCCTGTACCACTGGCGCTTATTCAAGGCCATCGCTCGTTCAATGCGGTAATGCATCAAGAGCCTCATACGGCCTTTCAGGGTAAACTGTTTCAGTACAGTAGTAGTACTGTAGGGGTGTGTCACCTGTTGAGTGTGTTTATTGGTCTATGCCATGTGTCACTCTCCCACGGTGTGTGTGTGTGTGGGGGGGGGGGGGTAGGAGGCTGATTCAACCTACTCACACAGGCCACATGATGCCTGGATGGGTGATGCTGGATTCACCACAAATACATGTACTTGTTTCCATCTATAAGGTATCTATTCACATCTGAGGGTTAAAAGCACTGATGTATTATAAAATGCAGTAGCTGACCTCAATGTGTCAATGTACAATTGTGTGTACTATGTGTATGATACTTTATGCATTATAGGCTACTGAAAAATGCAAGAATTGGGCTAACGTCTTGCAAATCATGTAATACAGAAATTCAGGCAGAATGTCTAAATCATCCACAAAAGGACAGGTTTTCCACTTGTAAAAGAGAGGAGGCAGTGTTTAGGCACTTACCTAGTTTTCAAGACTTTGTCCTATGTAATTATCTTTTAAGCAATGGATAGATCTCATAAAAAGAAATGGATTTGCTCTTTAAATGAAGTATTTATGCCAAAATTCTGCCACTATTAGGAGTTTAAATAGGGCCCAGATTTGTGATCAAGCATATCTGATACAGGAGTGGCTACATCTCTTAAATCATTATTTTTGACTATTTTCTTTTCATGTATGGAAGAGTTCCCCATAAAAGGTTGAAAATCAATGTATATCAAAATTTAACAATTTAAAGGGATTTATCTTGACCTAATATCATCTGCTGTTTAGCGATCTCACAGAATTGGCGCAAAATTATGGAGTTGATATGAGATCTTTAATCGGTCAGAATTTCCCTTTAAATTGATGTAAAGACTTCATTTAAAAAGGAAATCCACTTATTTTTATCAGCTCTATCCATTGCTATATAAATGATATACATAGGTTTGGATTCTAGCAAACAGACAAGGACCTAACATGGAGAAGCTGGTGGAAGGGTGATAGCGAATGGCACGCTAAATTTTTGTTGTGGTCTGGCAAACATCCTGTTCCCCTATGAAATGAAAAAACCTAGACAGTTTCTAAACCATTTTTTCCTGTAGAAAGTGTGGGAACTATTCTCTTTTATGTGAGATTTGGCCTTTATACCAAAAAATGATTTCAAAGTTATAGGGTAACTTCACTTGGGGAGAATGGGATGTTTATCTGAATCAATTATTTCTCAAATAGATTCTTATTAAACCCCTAATCAATCCCTTTAAAATGAGCCCAATAAATAGCTACACAATGAGCTTGCAAAAAAAGGAGAGTTTAGCACTCCCCAGTTTCAGCTTTATCACAGTTTCACACCTCCACTGCAGCAGAACCATGCACTGGGGGTAGGTAAGTGCCTACAGTGTTAGATTTTGACGTGGGCGGGCTCAATACTGGCATGTTGGGGAGACAGTCACAAAACCTTTGGTCAGCAAAAAAACCTCGAAAATTCCAAAAAAAATTAAATTGGAGACGGCAGACAAAAATCTTGGACAGGACTGTGCGACTTCCGATGGGTTTGAATGGTTCATGACAGCAAAGTGGGATATGGGCGAAAGCCAATTAAGTCCAGTGTGTTTTTTTTTACCCCAGTTGTGAGACACGAGGCGTAAAGCATAGAAAGCTGTCACTAATAATTAACACAGCTGTCAATGCATAAGGATACTAAGGACAATGTTTTTACAGTTTATTCTGCACTGTCACATGGTGGTGTCATGGATATAGGCCTCTGTCATACAGTCACAAGGTGTCAATACCTCCAATTGTCAGGCTGCATATTTTGCAATGTAAAGGCTGACAGCTGGGGAAAATGTATTGAGTTGCATTATAGGGCAACAATATTACTTTGTTGGTTGTTTAGATGTATTTTGTTGTTGTTCTTTTGGGGTTTTGAATTTCTCTTTCTTGCTTTTTTATTTCGTTTTCTTTCTTTTTTTTCTTGTTCTTTTTCCTTTGAAAATAGATGGTCTGACAAATCTGTGACACCTTGGCATGATATCTATTCAGTACTACCCACACTGCCCCTCCCACAGGTCCTCCTGTCTTCGTACCATTAGTCCCACCTGACACTATAGAAGGCAGGGTGACACCCTGGGTGACAGCAGCAAGACGGAGAGGGAAGCTTATACACGCTGCACTAATGGCAAGTGCTCAACACGAGCCATGTGCTGGTGTAGGAGCTACACTGTAAAAAAAAGGTCATGGAAAAAACAATGTGATCCTCGTTTCAAAGTTGCCAGAGATCTCTCGTTATTTTCAGAAGTCCCTTGTACATTTGTGTACCACCGTACTGCCATCCTGGGATTCTTGTGAAAACTATACTGGTTCCCTTCACTTCAATTACGATGGTTCACTGTTCAGTTTGACGAGGATCCCAGGTAGATTCAGCAATTATTTTTTACAGTTTAGTATAGGAGGAGAGATGTGGTGTCAGGGGATGGTTCTACTGTTCGACACCTCCCACGCACTTTCTGCCACTGCACTATTGCTTGGTTTTGTCTACAGCTGTTGGTACTGCACAGTGGTAAAGGCTAGACAGGTAGCATAGTCATATATACACAGTTTGCCCGTGTACATGGAGAAAAAAACATACTGCAATACCTCGCGTATAAGGCATACCTCTGAATAAGATGCACCCTGCGCTGAAATAGAAGGCGCAGCTGTGGCTTCATCATGGGCAGTGTATTACAAATCTAATGTAATTTTACCCCGCCTAAGACAGACCCCATCTTTGGTAAGTGCAGTAGGTCTCAGATTTAAGTATAAAACCATAGTGTTGTAGATTTTAATACAATAGTAGAGAATAGTCCTGTGAGACATGGCGCGGCGACTTGTAATCTTGTGTCTAGTTTCAGTTGGTGAGACAGATAGGGCATACTATCATCTGGGCTTTTGGTAGAATATAGCACAAATTCAACCTGAACTACCCACTGCAGCTAAGTACTAATAGTCTGTAGACTGTCCATTCTGCATGCACCTCACTCAGCTGCCACAGGGACCTGTCTTATTCAATGTTCAATGCCATAGTCAACAGGAGTGTCATTATGAGTGTACACTGTCTCAGATTGCCAGGAGCCTGCTCTGCCTCCCCGCCCCGCCCCCCACACACACACACCCAACTGCCAATCACTTGTAATAGTCTGTACCTCGTCACGGGCCAGTGGTCAGCAAACCCGCCAGATCACTCCACCTCTCTGTAGAGGGGGAGCACAGTGTAAGTTCCTCGGTGTACATACATGTTTTCAGTGTTCCACAAAATCGTTTATATAATGAAAGGAGTAATCAAATTAATCTTTCATCACCAATAGTAGATACATATTCTGAGATAGCATTATTTCAATGTAAACTAAAAATTTTACACAGAAAAGAATGTAGCAGTTCTACAAGGTGGCCTTACACTTCAACCTCCTCTGATTTACAAAAATGCACATATGGCAACACACACTTTAGCACTGATTTCTCCATAGAGATCTTTGACAGTGAATACTTTGTTCAAATACAGAAAATATTATCCAATTATACCATAACCCACTGAGATAAAACCTGTACTACATATATATAGTAGTTTCAAAATGAACAATTCTAAAACAAAGGCTACAGGGATGCATTTCTGAATCTTAAAATGCTCTAATGCTAATCTGCCATAGGGCTCCAAATGATGAAATGTCTTATCTGCGAATAAAATCAAAAGTATGAGATATATTCTGAAAATTCCTTCACTGATAAGTAAAGTACACACACTGTTGTTATTACATTAGAATAGTGAGCAGGAATAGTCCATAGCAGAGGAGCCACAAACAAAAATAGATTGCAAGGCCTCCCTATCCCTTACACCGTGGCGACTGTGAACCATACACTAGTCTACTCATCTCACGAGTAGTACTCACTAGTCGCCGCGCTAATAAGCTGCAGCTTATCACGAGGTAATATATACCACGTTAATCTAGCTATCTTTGTATCCAAGTGTATGTACTTGATTAACCCTGGTGTGTAAGATTGATTTCAAGGTGAGTCAAATGTCATAAAATAGATTGCGGGCTTCCCTAACCCACTTTAAAGGGTCTATATCTTCTCTTTCCTATCCCCTCAGATGTGTGTGGTGCACATATACGTGGGCACCAACACATTCCCCTGTGAAATTGTTTAATTAGTTCTCGCCATGAATATGACCATAGCTGTCGAAATGGCGTTAAACATCTATTACTCACTCACTTACTCACTCACTCACTCACTCACTCACTCATAAAATAGATTGTCCTCGCCCACAATTGTCTAGTATGTACCTGTTGGTACCATGCACCACACAGGGCATATGGAAGCATGTGGTCCGAGAGTGAGAGTATAGGTGTTCTAATTATAGAGAAGGGGTGACACTCCTGAGGCACAGTCATCTCTGCACTACAGGAGTGTTCAGTAGGCACACATCCAGGTGCCCCCCTGCAGTAGTTTAGGTATATCATTTGTGTGCCTCTTGCATAGTCTACCAAACACCCCTGCTAGTCTCCCTTCATCTCTGTGTCAACAATGTGTGGTTCTGAAAGCACATGGCTAATTTACATACCTACCCTCATGCAGTAGGCAGCTAAGGGGAGATTGACTAGTACTATTATTAATAGCTGTTGATTTCAAGTATGTGTGCCCTATCAGTAGGGCAGCAGGCTTATAGGCCCTACACTAAGCAGTAATGTAAGGCTGTTCTGAATTACAACTGCAATGACTCCCATATTATATTCTTATTAAGTGAGAGGAAAAATACATCAATACTTGAATCAATTCAAGTTAATTCATAGAAAGTGTATTTGAACCTAAAATACACTAAATACATTGGTTCAACTTTAATCAGCATGGATGCAGCAAATATGGTCCCTTACAACATAGACCAACCCCTACACAACAACAATAAATAATAAATGGCTGACCACCAGGTGGCATACCTTTAGGAACTACCGCCTACCTCACACTGTCTCCACTCACAGGTTTAGTCCATCGAGCCTGTGATGCACCAGGTGGTCCTGAGTTCAGCTTGTGAGTAGTGCAGGCAATGGTATTTTACTCAGGCACGCAGTCCTCCTGCTTTGCGTTTTAAATGATTTCCAGTAGTGAGCAGTATATGATATGTGGGTGTGGACCAGGCTCAGGGCAGACACTGTATATTGTATAGGTCAATACCACTGTCTGTTACTTCCACTTATTCTGGCCATTCTCCCCAGGAGCATACTGAGTATGGTTTTATTATGTTGAACCAGGCAGCCAGACCTACAGATATTAGCCACTAGATGGTAGTGTTTGGTAACCATACATACCGCAACATGTAAATGTAAGTAGTACCAGAACATGGGAATTTTACCCATACATATGTTATTGTAAGTAGTGCAGGAATATGGGAATTTTGCCCATACATATGTAAATAGTGAAGATATATATATGGGGATTAAACCCATACATATATAAATGTAAGTAGTGCAGGAATATGGGAATTTTACACATATATATGTAAGTAGTGAAGATATATATATGGGGATTTTACCCTTACATTATGAAATCGTAAGTACTGCAGGAATATGGGGATTTTTCCCATACATTATGTTATTGTAAGTAGTGCAGGAATATGGGGATTTTTCCCATACATTATGTAATTGTAAGTAGTTCAGGAATGTGGGAATTTTACCAATACATTATGTAATTGTAAGTAGTGCAGGAATAGGGGGATTTTACCCATACATTATGTAATTGTAAGTAGTGCAGGAATATGGGGATTTTACCCATACATATGTAATTGTAATTAGTGCAGGAATGTGGGGATTTTACCCATACATATGTACCGTAATCTCCCGCGTATAAGACGCGTCCTCTACGCCAAACAAAATGCTGGGGGGTCTTATAGCTTTCTCTCAAGTTGGGGGTACTTTTACTATAGAAATGTACTTATCTTACAAATATCAGCATTAAAATGTGCGTCTTATACGCGAAAATGCATGTGCTGAGTTTGGGGTGCGTCTCATATGCGTGAGGCGTCTTCTACGCGGGAGATTACGGTAATTGTAAGTAGTGCAGGAATAGGGGGATTTTACCCATACATTATGTAATTGTAAGTAGTGCAGGAATAGGGGGATTTTTCCCATACATTATGTAATCGTAATTAGTGCAGGAATATGGAGATTTTACCCATACATATATAATTGTAATTAGTGCAGGAATATGGGGATTTTACCCATACATATATAATTGTAATTAGTGCAGGAATAGGGGGATTTTACCCATACATATATAATTGTAATTAGTGCAGGAATAGGGGGATTTCACCCATACATATATAATTGTAATTAGTGCAGGAATATGGGGATTTTACCCATACATATATAATTGTAATTAGTGCAGGAATAGGGGGATTTTACCCATACATATATAATTGTAATTAGTGCAGGAATAGGGGGATTTTACCCATACATATATAATTGTAATTAGTGCAGGAATAGGGGGATTTTACCCATACATATGTAAATATATATATAATTCTAAGTAATTTTACCCAGGCATTCCTGGTTTCCTTCTACAATGGTTTACACTTGTTAGTAGTACATGGAATGTCGGTGTGAGGTATTGTATATTGTATGAAATGTGCATGTGAGGGTGTGAGTAGTAAATGTAATGTAGGTGTGGGCCAGGCTTTGTTGTCATACTTGTTTTCCCTCCAAATGATATCAATTTGTTATCTGTGCTTGCTACAAGGTGATAAAACAGTACCATAAGGCCCATAACTGAGTTTGTTTTTCATCTGTTACATCTAATTTATGGTGAGTAGACAGATGCGGCCTATTTATGTGCACATAAAGCTATGGATATCTGCGCATTATGATACTGTGGACATTTAGTCTAGTTTACCATTTAAGGCCCACATGTTGCTCCACGGCTTGTACTGACCTACCAAAATATATTATTGGCCAATGAGGCTCATTCCCTCTATTCACTTCAGACTTTTAAGGGTGTATTGCATAACAACTGGTCCCCAACATGCTGGTTGTTACCAGTCCTTATCTCTCAAGGTACCAGACCAAGCACTGGCCTCCCCACTAAGGATCCCGCTACCCAAGAATATCTTCTTCTTTTTTTTTAAATTCAGTTTATTTATACTGATGGCGCAAGGTATTGGTCCTACGGTCCTCTTTTCACTTGGCTCCAGTTAGGGCCTTTGTTTGACAATATTTCAATTATCGAGTGAGAGAAGCATGATGCTTATTTGGCTTTTCAGCTTGACACTTTGGTGTCTACAGATCATTAGGATATGTGAGGGTAACATTATCATGCATATAGAAAATCTCAGTACATATAAGATCAATGGTTGAGAGGGGAGGATAAAAAAATGACTAGTGGTAATGTTCACAATCTTTGATGTAATATAATATATTCCTGAATTGACTAGTTATTTTATCCAAGGGTTACAATTTTAAGCAAACAACAATTATTCACTAAGAGAACACAATGTTCCAATATCTTCAGTGGTATGATCACCAAGACACTGCTGACAAGTCCACTCACCAGCACCACATTGGTGCATCATGCCAAGGCTGCTGGAGGGAATCAACACTGTATGACACATGAATGGTAAGTCTACTCCCAGGCACTTCATTGGTGCATCATGACGACCAATGGGCATGATGCACTCCTGTATCAGCAGCCCTTAAAGGGTTAGTGGACATCAAGCTGGAGTTAATACATTTACTTGTGTGTTATGATGGCACAGGTATCTAGCCTACAAAAATAGTGTGTAATAATGGGTGTTGTATTTAACTGGTTACTTACGTGTTGCCATGCCGTTACCCCGTCTATCATGGGTACCAGCAGTACAGCACTCACGTGTCCGCTGTACCATCATAGCTGGCAAGCTGCCCCTATCTACCCCAAACCCCTCCCGCCCTGCCTGTCTCCTGTACTCAGTCTCCCATCGTATCACAACCATCAATGCTATAATACTGATTGCTGCTATCACATCCAGGCATCACTTAGGTAATTAATCCAAAGCTAAATACTGGTACATTCTTCTTCTTATCATTCTATTCTTTTTCTGTTCAGTATGAGTGTCAGCCTTTTGTACTGCATTGTATCTGACACTAATTCAAATTTAAGTCCAATGTTAATTTTTGAAGGGACATAAAACCCTAGATTACAACAAACCTAATTACATTTTAATCCATCATTACAGCATTATTTACTGTTCATCTTGTGTCAAATAAAGCAATTATGAAAGAACTATGACCTCAAACCTCACTATCTGTGAGTGTCCAGTAGCAGATCCAGAATTTCGAAAAGGAGGGGGCACATGGCACCTCCTATTTTTGAGTTAGTTTTAGGTGTTAGAATAGTCAATTACACTCTTGCGCTACCAGGGAGGAGGACTGGTTGGTGCTAAGTGCTGTACACAGCTTCTATGTACCACTCTGTGTGTCCTGACACACAGTGCTGCATATAACACTGGGACGACCGCATATCGCCTTAAACCAATATTCCGTAGTCATGAAAATAATGATGCACAATTGCAGCACTACGGCTACATCGTGTTAACCCAGTGCGATCTGCATGATGTATGAATGTAGTCCTGGTTAGTCACTCATCAGGACTGCATTCATGTATTATGTCGACCGGCGGGCGTAGATCTACAATGTAGTATATTTACACTATGTTCTTTTTAATGGGTTACAGTGCCTCACAGATTGGTAGTTTACCCTCTCCATTACTATCATCATGTCCCGAGTGGCTCACTAACAACACCTCACTGCCACCACGAGTCACTCACACTAACAACCCCTCACTAACACACTAACTACAACGTTGGCAGTGTGGTTCTCACTTCGACTCAAAAAGTGGATGCCAAACGTGCCAGAAATGATTGTCTAACTTGTACATCTGGGGAAAACAGAGGGAAACATTGCTAGGGGCAATAGATAGGATATTATGGGTGTGGACCACTAAATTTGACATGGTGACATGGCAATTTCTTAAAATCGACATGTGACATGAGAGGTTCTTAGAGGTGACATGGGACATGGGGATTTAAGTGACATGTGACATAACCATTTCTTAAAATTGACATGTGACATGGGGGACCCCCCATCCACACCCCCGATATTAGGATCAGGATATTGATTCACCTGAAATCTTAGGATCCATATCTAGGATCAGGATATTAGGATCAGATTTCTGCATTCTCTCATACTTTTTGCCTCTAGAATAGTTTGTAACTCCCCATAGATTAGTAACAACTACACTTGGCACAGTACCTGTACCAGCAGGTGGGTAATAGTTTTCGAGCTCAGGGTCTAATGTGGTGTGAACCCTTCAGCACCCCATGAAGTATAATAGACTTTGCTCTCCCTTCCCCTTATGATGTACAACTCTGCTGTTATAACTCACCCTTCATACACCAAGTCACTCTGCTTGTTACATCGAAGCATCACACCATGCGATCGGCAATTTCGACCCATTTAAGGGCTTTTAACCAAAGGGTCGCTGTGATGGTGCACTGATCAATGCTTTAGTAGTGCATCATCATTACTGCTGAACATGGACTCAGGTATGATTCTATCCTTAGGGGGTTAACCACGTCTGGGATCTATATGTGTTTGTGGAGAGGCTGGTGTAGCGACCTGTCTGCCTGTCACGCCTCACTGCACACTGATACTTCACACTTCACTGGTTCTGCCGTGTCAGCCTGTGACGTCTGTCTGCTACGCCTCACACCATCTGTGTGCCCTTCGGTAGAAAGAATAACCCCAGCATGGTAGAATGGGTTATCCTTTTTGCTTGTCCCTTCCAACACTCTGTAAGCAGTATAGGAAAATGTGCCCCAAGCCCGGCCTAACAGTCAGAGATAAAACCAAGAAAGAAATAGGTCTGCCCGCCCTCCCCCATCCCGCCAACACTCCCTAATAAAATGCCCGTTCATCTAATTTGTCAAACCAAGGGTAAAATCTCATAAATCCTATAAGGTATACTGGGAAAATGTGTAAGTATTCTATATACCGGTATATGTATGAAAAGCACATACCGTATTCGACCTAATAAGCGCCCAGGGTGATGTGCTTTAAAAATTGCATTTATGACCCTCCAGTAGTTAAGAGTTCATTTAAGTGACTCTAAAACATGAGTGTCTAAAATTTGCCACTTTTTCTAGTCTGGAAAAAGCACCAAAAAGGGAGAGGGGCGCTTAATAGGGGAGGGGCGCTTATTACGTCAACTTGAAAATTGAATTTGGGGTTTCCTACTCCATCTTATGCCTATTTTGGGCAGTCTAATTCCCTATCAGTAGACTTCCATCCATGTACCATTCCCTCTCTACCCCGTTGCTATCAGTAGTCTGCATGATGCATGAGTGAGTGAGTAATAGATATTTAACGCCATTTCGACAGCAAAGGTCATATCCATGGCGAGAACTACATTACACAATTTCACAGAGGAATGTGTCAGTGCCCGCACATATGTGCACCACACACATCCGAGGGGATAGGAAAGAGGAGATATAGACCCTTTTAAGTGGGCTAGGGAAGCACAGCATGATGCATGAAATCTTCTGAATGAATGCATCAATAATGCATCAATGACGACCGAAATGAATGATGCAAATGCATTAGCACCCTCCCCCCTCTTACATGTTGACTTGCTTAACTGTAAGTTTCCTTTGATATTTGTGTCCCCATGCATTTTAATTATTTTCCTTCTTACGTATATCAATCAATTATCACCATATTTGTTTTCCAACATAAAAGCAGTGGCCGCTCACCACAGAACCACAGCACCAAGCAGACACACTGCGTTAATCCTTTAAGGGCCGCTGGTGCATCATGCCCATATGCACCAATGAAGTGCTAGCGAGACTGCTCACCAGCACTTCATTGGAGCATCATGCCGACCCTCAGGGTTGATACATATACTACCAGAGGGTCGTCATGATGCTCCAATGAGGTGCTGGTATGGAGTCTTGCCAGCACTTCATTGGTGCATCATGACGACCAATGGGCGTGATGCACTCCTGCATCAGCGGCCCTTAAAGGGTTAGTTAATCATATTTACTGCTACATCTTGTCGATATCCTGCCGCACGCTCTATTACCCCACGTTTTGTATATTCAATCAGTATTACCCCCTCCAGTAGAGGAGAGTTCCACCACCCCAGGGTAGGGGAAGGGGAGTGCTATATGACCATATCCCATTACACACACACAGGGTCTGTACAGGATCAAGGGGATACCATGTCTATGTACTAGACGTGCACACCATTGTGTGGGTTTGTCTACATAATAGTACATGAGGGTATATGTATACGGACTTAGCTGGTTTGATTATCAGCCAATGAAATGACACCAACTATTCACTGCGGTCCTCTCAGGGGCCAACTGGTACCCATCTGATAGGTCTTATCAGTAGGACTCGCTGGTAACAAGCTCCAGCAATGGCCGCGCCCATGGGACAACCTGCTAACTCGGAATACATGTGTGTTTCTCGGGCTGATCTAAACATCTGACTGTTTGCATAATTTCGGGAATCAAAAGCTAGATGGGAGTGCCCAGATGTTGTTCACCAAAAGACAAGTTATGTCGAGTGCAACTTATGTATTGCGGTTCAATTTTTATTTTCTTGTATTTTTTTTTTTTTTTTTTTTGTTGCTCTACCGGAAGTCAACATCAGGAATATCAACTTTTTACAATTTTATCAGCAAGGGATTGCAATCAGGGAGCATGGGTTGGAAACTAGGGAGCTTTTTTCAAAACTACCCCAGCATGGTGAACTGAATTTATCATGAATTTCAGTAATCCATCACTCTAACTCGTACTATGTTGACCAGCAAGTATTAACTTGTATGACTTCGTGCATGTACCAATTATAAACCCAACATTTGGCATTTCAGTCCAAGCCGGTGAATCTTGATGACTTAAGATATGAATATTATGTTTCTCTGCGGGGCCATGGTGCATGTCTATGTATGACTCAGTGAGGGGAATCCCCGACCTGGGCCGACCCCAGGACGAGGACTCAACCTCCTCAATCCGCTCCTCACACAACTATAATTTAGTGTCATTTATTTTTACGGCCTACAAATACAGACTCCCTGTTCATGAAATTTACACACACATAAAAACGTAAAAGTTTAAATGTATTACATGTAGTGTTTTGCATATGACTTAGATGCTTTTGAAAATGATAACTGTATCTTGTTTCATAAAAATATAAATGTCACAAAACACAAGTAGGGAGCGCCCATGGCCTGGATAGTGCAACCTGAATGTCACCAAAGGTCCTTCTTTCTTAAGGCTCTTTCTGATTTTAATTCTCTCTTTTCCCCCCACTCTTTTTCTATCAACATTTTACCCTATCCGTTTCCTTTGCTGTTGGTATGAATTAGAACGGGGGCATGTCTAGAGATCCTTTCTGTTTTAGTTCTCTCTTTAAATTGTCTGTAGTTTGCTGCATTTTAAACACTTTAGCTCGGCAATAAGCCTGTTTGCATTCTTTGATCTCGTTTTTGCTGAGTTCTTCTCTGTCCCCAAATGTCACCAATGTGATCTTGATTTAGCGATGATGAATCGCTTCCTTCTTGTTTACATGGATTAAGTGTTGGAAGTTATCCGGGGAAGTTTAATATTCAGGGATATCAAGGTTAAATCTTTCAGGGTCACTGAGTGGCTGACACATTCATGACCATTCGTCGTCATGATGCATGAATGCAGCCCATGTGAGTAACTCGCCAGGGCTGCATTCATGCATCATGGCAGCCCTATGGGATTTAAACACTCCTGGAGGGTCAGGTTGATGCTTCAATGAAGTGCTGCCAAGAGTGTGTGCTAGCACTTCATTGGTGCATCGTGAAGACCAATAGGCATGATGCACTCCTGCATCAGCGGTCTTAATATCAGTGATATTATAGTATACTGAAGCTATATATAGAGTTAAATCTCACCAGTTTGCCAGCTAAAATAGGTTTAGTTTGGTGTAGGCATTAGCTTCCTGCACTAATTGTCCCTCTATTAATTTTGTGTAGATTTGAACCATTTTGATAACCCAGTTTATAGATGTTGACATGTACAGCTAGGTTCTGTTTGTGAATGGATCTAACTTGAACTTTGACCCAGTCACTCCGGCACCAACACCATCATGGTACGGAGAGGGATACATCAAATAAGCATGGATCTCCATGGTTCTTAATCAATATGCAGAATAATTATCGCCTTGTGGCATCTTGCTCTACAGGATGGTGGCCAACGATCACTTTTGTCATATAGAAAATTGGCACTTGTAAAATGCTGCATCAGATTACAGATAAGTTTACCAAGAGTAAAGTTTTTATGGGGTAATTAAGTTCAGCTGCAAACTAGTGCAAACTAATGAATCATGTATGTTTACAAGTGAGTCCATCACATGGTAGTATAGTACCAGGACATTGTATACTTGGTATTCTATATATAGAACAGTACAGGACCTAGATCCTCCTGTGTGTGACATGTGCCCTATATCAATACCGTAATCTCCCGCGTATAAGGCGCAGCCCGCGTATAAGGCACACCTAGAGTTTTGGAAAATTCTCAAAAAAAAATGAAAAATTCATAACTTTGGTTCTACTGAATGAATTTTCAACATTCAAAGACCTATGTGTAACTTGGGCCCCATGGACCCCCCTGGGCCCCCATACATCCTGTTATGGCTAAGGGGGCATGTAACATATCAGAAGAAAGGTCTTGGGAGTCCCCCTTGTGGATGCAATGAGAACTAAAACCCCCGTATAAGACGCGCCTTATACACGGGAGATTACGGTATGTACACGCCCTATGTGGATATTTCACGTTTATTTACTCTAAGTGGTATATCGCCTCTACAGGACACCTTGGACGTCATAGCCTTATGTCATGTTTAGAACTGCATGTTTAGAACTGAAGTTGTCGTTTGTCCTGATAATGCACACCACAGCAAAATCGCAAGAGCAGTGTAGCATATGTGAGGTATTTGAAAATATAGTAGGCCCCTATGACACTAAAAGCTGCGTGGAAAATCCAAATTGCGCCTCGCAGTATGTTCTGAAAGTTACGATGAGCCTCATGCTTAGAGAATTTACTGTACATGTAAAATGCTTTTTACACTCGTATATTTTCATCAACTTCCCTAAATCAATTTTAAATCCTACATTATAGCTTACACAGCTGGTTTCTACAAATAGCTCCTAGTTGTGCTCGTGGCGGCCCCTGGCGGCAGGCCTTTGTATCAATACAGGATCAATCCTCCATGTGCTGCTGCAGCAGGTGATGAGCTACACTGATGACCTGTGCCAGTTTACACTGGTGACCTGTGTTACACTGACATGTCCTACATCCACTTAAGCCTTTAAATGCTGCTGATGCAGGAGTGCATCATGCCCATTGATGCATCATGACGACCCTCAGGGAGTTTATGTATCAACCCCATAGGGTCGGCAAGATGCTCCAATGAAGTGCTGGCGAGCAGTCTCGCCAGCACTTCATTGATGCATCATGCAGACTAATGGGCATGATGCATTAATGCATCAGCGTCCCTAAAGGGTTAAATGCTGATAGTGCAATCAGCACCATGCCCATTTGGTCGGCATGATGCATGGATGCAACACTGGCGAGTAACTCACCAGGGCTGCATTCATGCCGACCCTAACGGATTGACTCACTCCTGGGAGGTCGGCATGATGCTCCAATGAAGTGCTGGCGAGCAGACTCGCCAACTTCATTGGTGCATCATGACGACCAATGGGCATGAGCCCAATGGGCATGAGCCCTTAAAGAGATGTGTAGCAGTTACAGCAGCAGCGCAGAGTACCCGCGGGCGGACAGTGTAGGGCTGATGTAATATGACCAGTGCAAGACAGATGAAGCTGACATGTATGATGTATGATGGAGGAGGGGGAGGGTGCACGTGGTAGGGTGGGGGAGGTTATCATAGCTCAATATGTCCTACCCAAGTCAGCCTGCTAGTGTATAGGGGGACAGGGTGTGGTCATTAGTCAAGGGTGGCGGCCTGCATTTATGCCTCAGGAT
Organism: Acholoe squamosa; assembly: GCA_949317995.1. Taxonomy (NCBI): domain Eukaryota; kingdom Metazoa; phylum Annelida; class Polychaeta; order Phyllodocida; family Polynoidae; genus Acholoe; species Acholoe squamosa. The sequence goes on along the minus strand of OX439051.1, from coordinate 43,111,390 downwards.
GACCAAATGCCACAGTGCATTAAAAGCAATATATGCTGGTTTAAAGGACTTAGACTGAATACGCAATCAAGGGTACGGTATACATATCTACCCTCCTTGGCCCAATGCCAGAAATACCAACCTGAGTTTCTCTTTTGGAACAGAGCAAATTGATTTAGTTCAGAGGCTTGGGACTGAGTGAGACTGAGTGATGGGGGGGGGGGGGGTAAGTGGGTGTGTCGGTAGCTGTCCTATATAGATGTGAACGTGTCCACCACCGTACGGCCTACATCACATGTCCACCCTACAGCCTTGCAGTACATGTATGTCATAATTATACAGTATGATGAAAGCCATCACTGCTCATGTGGCTTCAACCAAATTCCAAAAATTAGTTGAGTAGAGTAATGGTTATCCAACTTTTCTTCTTTTTCTCAATAGTAAAGTCGGGGTGCAGCTTATAGCCAAAGTGCAGAGTAATTATAGTATACTGAAGCTATATATGGACCTGACTTTTTTTGTGTTGAGTGCTTTGTCTCACATAGTCATACAGGTGAAGTATGCTATGTGCAGTCTGATAGATGCTCAGACGCAGCGAGTCGCTCACGAGTGTAGCATGCGACAATGCATGTCAGAAACATAGTTAAAGGTCATACGCATGGAGGTGGACATAAACCTCTGGTAGAGGAAATCCTAGAACTAAACTTGACTTAGTAGTCTGGTTAGTGAACTCATATAGATACTGGTATGACATGACATGTTTGTATATCATAAACCTATGTACATAAATGACTTCTAAGGAAAATGCATACTAAGACAATTTCTAAATCAGCATTTTCAAGGCTTATCTTTTTATATATAAATCTATTAAATCATGCCATGCTGTTTAGGGAATAGCTACTAACATAGGAGCAGTATGTGAGTGAGTGAGTGAGTAATAGATGTTTAACGCCATTTCGACAGCTAAGGTCATATTCATGGCGAGAACTATATTACACAAATTCACAGAGGAATGTGTCAGTGCCCGAGCATATGTGCACCACACACATCCCGAGGGGATAGGAAAGAGAAGAAACAGACCCTTTTAAGTGGGCTAGGGAGGCCCGGGGAGCAGTATGTTGGCTTCACTGTACCACTTAAGTATCCAGACATGAAACACAGGATACAATATGTTAACAAAATATTTCTTAAGCACATGCACATTCGACTGGCTCAGAAGTCATGAAAATGAGTGTTTCCCCCACAGCATGCAAACTCATGTTAATAGATATTATAAAACCATAGTGGTGTAGATTTTAATACAATAGTAGAGAATAGTCCTGTGAGACATGGCGCGGCGACTTGTAATCTTGTGTCTAGTTTCAGTTGGTGAGACAGATAGGGCATACTATCATCTGGGCTTTTGGTAGTATATAGCACAAATTCAACCTGAACTACCCACTGCAGCTAAGTACTAATAGTCTGTAGACTGTCCATTCTGCATGCACCTCACTCAGCTGCCACAGGGACCTGTCTTATTCAATGTTCAATGCCATAGTCAACAGGTGTGTCATTATAAGTGTACACTGTCTGAGATTGCCAGGCACCTGCTCTGCCTGCCCACCCCCCCCCCCCCCCCCCACACACACACACCCAACTGCCAATCACTTGTAATAGTCTGTACCTCGTCACAGGCCAGTGGTCAGCAAACCAGCCAGATCACTCCACCTCTCTATAGAGGGGGAGCACAGTGTAAGTACCTCGGTGTACATACATGTTTTCAGTGTTCCACAAAATCGTTTATATAATGAAAGGAGTAATCAAATTAATCTTTTATCACCAATAGTAGATACATATTCTGAGATAGCATTAATTCAATGTAAACTAAAAATTTTACACAGAAAAGAATGTAGCAGTTCCACAAGGTGGCCTTACACTTCAACCTCCTCTGATTTACAAAAATGCACATATGGCAACACACACTTTAGCACTGATTTCTTGATAGAGATCTTTGACAGTGAATACTTTGTTCAAATACAGAAAATATGATCCAATTGTACTATAACCCACTGAGATAAAACCTGTACTACATATATATAGTAGTTTCAAAACGAACAATTCTAAAACAAAGGCTACAGGGATGCATTTCTGAATCTTAAAATGCTCATGCTAATCTGCCATGGGGTCCAAATGATGAAATGTCTTATCTGCGAATAAAATCAAAAGTATGAGATATATTCTGAAAATTCCTTCACTGATAAGTAAAGTACACACACTGTTGTTATTACATTACAATAGTTACCGTAAACTCCCGCGTATAAGACGCACTGCGCGTATAAGACGCACACCAAACTTAGGACATGCATTTTTGCATATAAGACGCACATTTTAAGGGTGATTTTTGTAAGATTAGTACATTTCTATAGAAAAATTACCCCTCGTATAAGACGCACCCCCAACTTGAGATAAAGCTATAAGACTCCCCAGCATTTTGTTTGGCGTATACGCGGGAGTTTACGGTAGCAGGAATTGTCCATAGCAGAGGAGCCACAAACAAAAATAGATTGCAAGGCCTCCCTATCCCTTACACCGTGGCGACTGTGAGCCATACACTAGTCTACTCATCTCACGAGTAGTACTCACTAGTCGCCGCGCTAACAAGACATGATATTCTTCCCGGCTGATACAGTTTGTACCAGAAGGCTGTCCAATGACGAGCGGCAATACCTTGCAGCTATAAATAGATAGGTTTTATCTCTGTGTTCACGAGCCCTATTTGACCCTTTAACCGCTGCACAGTTCACTACCTCCTTACACCCTTTGGTCCGCGAGCTGCTCGAAAGAACTGCATTAATGTACCATGCAGACCTCATATGGTTGATACACTCCTGATGGGTCGTCATGATACACTAATGCAGTGCCGACAAGTCGACTTTCCAGCACTGTGTTGGTGCATCATGACGCCCCAAGAGCATGAGCCCTGAGGCACAATTCGGGTGTTTACCCTTTATGGACTGCTCATGCATTAATATATTATCTTTGGTCAGCATGATGCACGAATGACGTGCTGGCAGGACTGCCCGCCAGCACCCTATGGAGCATCATGCCGACTCTCTGGGACTTTGTGTATCAACCCTGTCGGGTCAGCATGATGCAAGAATGTAGCCCTGGTAAGTTACTCGTCAGGGCTACATTCATGCATCATGATGACCAATGGGCATGATGCATTACTGAAGGTTCCTACAAGAAGTTCAGATTGAAATTCCCTGACTCCCCCACACCAAAAATTATCATTTTCCCTGACCAAATTATGGCAGCACAGAATATGAAATACCAACATTTAAACATAAATCTACATCAAGGATATAATTTAGAACAACAATTATAAATTCTACTTTAACTTATCAATAGTAGATCAAAACCTTACTTTCACAAATGAAATCGCCATCTTTGGAAATAATATTTGAAAGCCCTCAGCCTCAGGGGAACTTGTCCAAAATCGAACACAAGTGAGCACTGCATTTTGGCAGATTTTCCCTGACTTTCCCTGACTCATTGGCAAATTTTGTATAAATTCACTTACTTTCCCTGGCGATTTGATTTTCCCTGATTTTCCCTGATCTGTGGGAACCTGATTACTGCATCAGCGGCTCTTAAAGGGTTAGAGGGTTCAGAGTGGCTGGCAGCTTCGGCTGCGGCTGTGTAATTAAGGAGTATTGATTAGTGCCTGTGTTACAGCACTACACACAGAGAGGCCCCATCTACACTAATTTGTCTATGGCTCTTTGTGAAGGCTCTATCCTCTTATCTAACTACTTATACACTTTTTTATAATCATCTTAGTACCCTGTTGTACCCTGTTGTATAAGGTGCACAATCACTTGGATGTGAAAATGTGATTAATTTAGCAATCACCTATAGTTTTAAGATCCTCGCCTTTAAGGCGCAACATCAACTTTTGCAGACCCTATAAGGCTCAGTAGGAGGTCCATCGTCGTGTATAACTCCCTAACCTAACTGCCTTGTATGTGACCATCAAGATACTTATAAACACGAGGTAGCCAAATCAAATTGTCTTTACTTTTAAATGGGGGCAGATAAGGTACCTATATAAAATCTCAGTAACCAGTTCAAAGTGCAAGGTATCATGTATGGTATATACTGGTACATACACCAATCTGGGTCAGTCTTGTATACGGACTTAGCTGGTTTGATTATCAGCTAATGAAATGACACCAACTATTCACTGCGGTACTCTCGGGGGCCAACTGGTACCCATCTGAAAGGCCTTATCAGCAGAACTCGCTGGCAACAAGCTCCAGCAATGGCTGCACCCATGGGACAACCTGCTACCATCGAATACATATAGCACAGTGTTATGAGGCCTATACTTGTGCTCCCATGTACATAGCCATACACTATACAATAGAGCATAGAGAGGAGAACAAAGCATGGTGTACAGCCTACTGCCTGCATACTGTCAGCTGTAAATGTACATGTATAATGTACATGTATGTAGTGGTAGTGGTCTACACACATAGCTGAGGTTAATGGGCACAGAGCACGGGCCACTCCTACACACCTACTGCAGCAGCCTTAAGGCTTTATCATAGCACACATCGTCGTCCTAGTACAAGAAGCTGGTTACAGATTATAAACGTGCTACATTAATTGTCTACCAAGCTATCAATCTTCCATGGTGTTCTTAAAGTTATTGCATTTCTAAACTTTTTTGTCTATGTGATCTATGAGCTGCCCCACGTCATCAAGTTACTGCTCTATAATCTAACCCTAGCCCACTGAAAAAGGGTCTATATTTCCTCTTTCCTCTCTAGACGCAGGCACCGACACATTCTCCTGTGAAATTGTGTAATGTAGTTCTCACCACGAATATGACTTTAGCTGTCTGAATCGCGTTAAAAATGGCGTTAAACATGGTTTATCAACGAATAAAATAGATACCCTAGTATATAACTTCAGCATGATTCTAAAACATACCACTGATATGAAAAAGAAGAACTTGGAGTAGTTTCACTTTTTGCACTGTTTTTGCCATCCACTGAAATGCAGTAATGAGCAAAAACATTGAGGTCTAAGCAGTGAGGAGAGTTGATTGTAGAAAGGTAGACCTATTCTTCAGCATGTGGCGCCATAGTGGTGACTGCTGCAGCATAATGATGGATTCATCATTGTGGTTTAACCCTTTTGTATATAGACTCAGCATGATACATGAATGAGGGAAGTCCTTGTGAGTTAAATACCAGGGGTGAATTCATGCATCCTGACAACAAAAGGGTCAAGACCATGGTGTACATTGTCTTCGATCCACCCTGAGGGAGACAGCCCCCGAGGGGTAGATGGATGACAATGTATGCTGGGGGAGTTCAGTTCTATATTTATTTCATATTAGATACATTTAAAATTGCATAAATTCACCGAATTTGGCATCAAAACCTGTCACGTGACCAGGGGTAGCGATCGAGAAATGTTATTCACCCAGGGGTGTGGCGATCAGTACTCTATATCAATGGGCAGTTGTTATTCACATGAAATAAATAGATAGAACTAAACGACCGTGGTGTACAAGGTGGCCGATCCACCACGAGGGGGAGACTCCCCCCGAGGGGTGGATCGGCCACCGAGGACACCAGGGGAGTTTAGTTCTATATTTATTTTATGTTTTTAGAGTTTTTAATAACTGAAAATTAACAAAATTTGTTACCGTAGTGCCCCGTACGAGCGGCGGTCCGCCATTTTGAATGTTTACATGCACCCAGAACGAGGCTGCAGTGGTGGATCGGCCACTGTGGTGGATCGGCACACATTACGCCACTATGGGAAGAAGTTATTCACATAAAATAAAAGTGTATTAATGCACTCTGCAGCCCTTTATTGAAGGGTTATCCATTAGTGGTTGGGTAGATGGGTGGGTGGATAGGTGGGAGTAGAGCAAGCAACACATGTTTCTATATTTAGGGCCACATGGTGGGGATGTGGATGGGGGGTCCCTCATGTCACATGTCGATTTTAAAAAATGGCCATGTCCCATCAATTTTAAGAAATGGTCATGTCACCATGTTGATTTTAAGAAATTGTTCATGCCACCAAGTCAATTTTAAGAAATTGTTCATGCCCCATGTCACTAAGCCTAAAAAGGCCAATGGCGCCATGTCGATTCTAGTTGTCCACACCCATCATGGTGGGTAGGCAGACAGTAGACGGCGTAATTAATGTAAATATGCACTTTGCTATCTGCCGCTAAGAATAGCTGACATGTGTCAAGAAATATAATCCTAGCTGATGGTACAAGATGGTACAAGGCTCTAGGACTACAGGTGCCATGAGGCAGGGACAGCTGAGAACAGGAAAGGTAAAAATGTGTGATTTCTAATACATTAAGGATGTCCTAAGGCTTCTTTAATTTCCAATGAAATCAAAAATAGAACAGCGGATTACATCTAAGAACAATACATAGTACTTTCTTAGGCGAGAACTTCATTTCATATGTCTTGTTTTCTGGTGAAGTTTGGTTCGCCACTATAAGGTGAAATAATATGGTCTTGTTTATTGGTCTGTTATTTGGTTCTCTAGTAAAGGATATGTATGGTCATACTGATTGGTTTTCTAGTGTGGTCGGATATACATCTTGTTAGATCATTGTCCATTATGAGAGATCTCGATGTCGTCTTGTTCACTGCAGCTCTGATATAGATAAAATTTTGTCAAATAGGGCCGTCTTTTAATTGGATCTCTAGGGCGGTTGAGACATTGTCTTATTTTCTTCTAGGTGGTTGTCTATATTTGGTGGGATGGCCTTTTTAATTGTTTCTCTAGAATGTCCGAGACCGAGAATTGTTATTTTCAATACCTGATCTAATATATCTGAGATATGGTCTTGTCAATTAGTGCTCCCGTATATCTGAGATATTCTCTAGGTAATTGGTTTTCTTTTGTTTATCTGAGATATGGTCCTGTTATTTGATTCTCTATTATAGTTAGGATATGGTCTTGTTAATTGACCAGTCCTCTCGTATGGCTGAGGTATACCTTGTTAATTGGCCAAAATTTATCTTGTTAAGCATTGTTTCAGTATGTTTAAGACATTGCCTTATTTATGTTTTCTCTAGTATTGCTGATATGGTCATATGGTTGATAATACAATGTGTATGTATGCGATATAATATTTTTGGCTAGTTCTATACTATGGGTATCATGATATCATGTTTCCAGAAATTAGCCCTCCAACATGCATGAGAAGCAGTCTCGTAAATTGTTCTCTCATATCGGTGAGATATGGGCTTGAAATGTGATTCTTGTTGGTTATCTTAGCATGGCTGGGGTAAAGCAATGTCAATTGGTTCTCTAGTATGGGTAAGATATATATTAATTGGTTGTCTAGTATGGCAGAGATAGGGTGTTGATAGGCCCCTAATTGATGGTCTAGTATGGTAAGATATTGCCTCACTGCTGTTGACATATTGCTCAATATCAGCTACACAGGCCCGCTGTGCTGCACCACCCTCTGCCTTAGTACTACAGCTTCTCAGTCACCACAAGCAGCCAATGCCATATATGGTAGCAACTGCCCCAACGTTTGGCGGCAAATCAATCCCAGCTCAGCGATAGCCAATCAGCACCCCCGCTGACGGTCACACGAGAACCATGGGCGGAGCCAGGTCGTCTCAGCTGAAAGCTGGGAGATCCCACAGGTGGTAACCATGGCAACAGGATCCTCTATTGCACTGGTACTGGTAAGGGGGCCTCTGTAACCATAGCAACTCTCTGTACGTCAGAAGGGACACTCGCCCACGCATTGCTCGCAGGGCTTTAAGAGGCAGAGAGAGGTCTTAGCGCCAAGGTCCCGCTAAAGCACAAGGTTAGCTGAAGATTCCACTTAAATTAATGAATGTTATTCTTCCACACAGAGGCCTGTAATTCAATTCTGAGGAAGATGCCCTCTGTTTGTGCATATAAATTTGAAAGGGGAATGCCACATTAAGTCCATATTAAACGTAATATCTATGGCTCCATTGCTTGTAAAATACCCATTCATGCAGACTTTTATCATCATCATCATCATCATCATCATCATCATAGCCCTGCTCGCCTTCTAATAGCAGTGGGTATTCTAACCAGGCAAAAACATACAGTGAGCCCACGGTACCTGCCGGTGTAAGGAAGCAGGCCCGTAACTGGGGGGGGGGGTCGTCAGTTCGAACGACCCCCCCCCCCCCCCAGGCCCCTGATGGACAAAAAAAGGTCCACCCTAGCTAGCCTAAAATTGCACATGATAAGCTACATGTCAGTTTTTGCGGCTCGTAAATGGGACAATTATTAAGGTTTTTAGAGAGTAAACCTTAAAATCAGAACATTTTGCCTCAAATGACCCATTACCATACAGATTTGTATACAAATTAAGTAAATATTTGCTGTTTATTATATGGAATTTTTGGCAGGTTCCACTCTTGAACTGATCGAGTTCCACCTTATCGAAGAAAAGAACCACCCCGCAACGAGGGCTAGTTACGGGCTTGGGAAGAAATATCTGAGGCGTTTGACAATTTAATGGAAGTCCTAATAATCATAGGGTACACAGAAGGGCTTTTGGAACTTCTGCCAGATCATGTTGAGGGGAGTGCCAATAATTTGTAACACTCCTCTTATTATTTCATTATGCCTTTTAGATTTAATCAAAGAGTATTTCATTGTTGGTATTTTCGTTGATACTCTCTTCTTTTATTTTACACATATTATTATCTCAGGCCCCATCCTCAGTTTTCCGTCTATTTTCTTTCAGATTTTTTCCCCTTCATATTTCGATCTTGAAACCTTGCTCTCTAAGTAGGTACCCGATAGTATTTAAGCACTGCCTGGACCGCCCGTTCAATTGCCTGGGCCCATCCCTGCTTCATGTATTACACTTATACAACAACTACTGCAATGTCACTGTAGAACCTACCTTACCGGTATTTACAGAAACACATGGCGGTGGTAAAACTATTTGTAGTCACCAAGTCTCTGTCACGGCGTCTTCTAGTTGAGGCCAGGAGCAGGCAGAGAGGAACACTTGCACTGCTCAATTTAAGACATATAATTGTGTGTCCTGCCATGGGATTCCCCAGTGACCCTGGGTATATATAGCAGATGACACCATCACTGTGCTGTGTACCCTACATGGACCAGGGACAGGAAAAGGGGTCAGCTACCAGAAAACCCTGCATATAAGCCGCAACATAACAGAAGCCGCATCCTGACTTTGGGATCTTTATGGCTCTAAGCTGCATCTGAGATCTGAAATTGGTTATGATATTCTAGATGCAGGAGGCCTCTGAAAAAAACGAGCAAGCTGCAGGTAGTACCCGATGTTTTATGGTACTAGTAGTATATGGCAGTGGTGTAGCTGGGAGACATATAGTCCCCTGAGGCCTTGCAGGAAGTGAGAGGTAAACCCAGAGGCGTGATTAGTCAGCTTTGTTTGTCCAGAGGATCCAGACGGCTAGAAAACACAATGCCTACCTGCCATCATTTACCTATCTATCTACCGTAAAACCCTGCATATATACCGACTTAGCGGATTAAATATCAGCCAATGAAATAGTCCCCACCTTTCACTGCGGGCCTATGGGGGCAGGTATTACCCATCTGATAAATGTTATCAGTGATATCCACTCAACCGATAACCAACTTCAGGAATGGCTGCGCCCACTGGACAATCCGGTACCTTAGTATATGCTTCATACTGACAACCGTAAATCTGAGAGATTGGTAACACCCCCAGATTCCCTGTAGTCAATCCTTCTTTGGCTACTATATTTGCCAGTGGGGGGGGGGGGGAGTTAATCTCTAGAAAAGTTGCATACCCCTGACATCAAACCAGAGAGTTGAATCCTGTCTTAATGTGTAGTTCTGAGACTGCTACACCGACTCATCGTATGCACATTCTGCAAGTATCACCTAATCCTTTGAATCCCTGTATTTATATATCTAGTGCGATAGTATTTAAGCAAATGTCCATGACCAGGGAATAAATTTGCATCGTATTCACCGAGGTGAGGCTGTCCGGATTCAACGACGCCTTATAGGCAGAGTTGAATGTGGACAGGCCTCACTGAGGTCTGCATTTATGTCATGGCCTACAGGGTTAAATTGCTTTTAAATAAAGAAAAACGGCTCAGCTCTGTTCAAAATCCAAGATGGTGGATACCCATTGAATACGGCCACATTGTATTCCATGCCCCTCATTGAATACAACATGTCCAGTACTGTTCTATAGTAATGGTCGTATCTGCCATGACATAAACTGAATATATGTAGTATAGGGAGTTAAAGGGCCAAACACACTTTAACACCCATCATGCATTGCCGGTAATGAAATATTGAAAATGCTATACCAAGAATGCAGACTCACCTGTGTTAGAGGTATTTGTAGCGGAATGGCATCCACGTGTGGTGGCCTGGCATATGATAAATAACAGTAATACTCTCTCCGTGGGAATGTAGTAATATGTAAATATTTATAACAAGGTTAAATATAATCCAAGTTCAGCTGAGGTAGACGAGTTTTCTGTCTGTGTGCGCAGGGGTGGTCAGCGTGTCGTGGCACGGCTGTACGCGGGGTATCAGAAAGGTTGTCCGCAGGATGGCTATATGATGGTTTTATGGCTCGTCAATAAGTAAGTGGGATCTCACTGTGGCACCACGCAGTATGCCCGGTCTGATGTGTTCACTTGCCGTTTCCATCTTCTGAAACAAGAAAAGAAGCAGAATATTAGGAGGAGTTTTGGTAAAGATTATTTGTCAAATTATCGAGTGGACCAGCAGAAAACCAACTAAGGCCTGCATGATGCATTAATCTTACATGAAGGCTGCATAGTGCCTTCATGTGTGATGATACTGGAAGGCAGCCTTGACAAGAACCTCCGAAATTCTGCACTCATAAACATGATTTAGACCAATCCTATGGGGATGATACCCCCGGGTTGTCCTGACGCATTAAATGCAGTGCTAGTCTCCCTACCACTGGATGTGGTGTGCCAAGACGACAAATATGAACCTGGTGGCATCATGTGGCCATTAAGGGGTTAATGACGATAGAAACCTGGCATCTAACAATTGAGTTATCATCATGACCTTCCCGAAGAATTAAGTTATTAATACCCAATATCAGCTCAGTATGACTGCTCACGTAAAGCCTGACTTTATCGATTACCGCTGTAAAATAATTACTGTGGTCAACCTTCACACCACATCATTAATACAATTTGGGACAATCATGTGGTATCATTGTGTCAATTAACCTTTTTTTAAAGTGAATGTGCTGGCCGAGGTTAAGTGGGGGCTAACGTAAAGTGGTTTTTAGCATACCCTAATGAGCACACACACTCTCTTTTTGGCAAAAAATTCTCTAATAGAAATAACCTAAATCTCTTCATTTTTAGAGCCCCATTAAAAACTCGCATTTATGTCATGGCAGATACGACCATTACTATAGATGGAATACAGTGGGCCCATATTCAATGGCTGATGACCATGTGACCTGCTGCTGCAAACAGAGCTAAATATTGTTGAGTTTCTTTATTTAAAAGCTTTCAAACCTGTGTAACCATGACATAAATGCAAATGTCAACTCCCCATGGGATATTTTAGCATCGCATTCACCTCAGTGAGGCCTGTCCGCATTCAACTCCGCCTTATATACTAGAAATACATTTCAGATACTTTTTCAATCGCAGTATGCTAATTATGTCAAATACGGTATTGTAGTACCTCGTGTGCATCTTCGTAGGTTTACCATGAAATTTTTCTCTTCAAGGGGATAGGCACTTAACGGAGCTACCCGTGGGTTATAAATTTTCTATACTGATTTATTTGAACAGAACAAAATATACAGAATGTCTTATGTACACGTATACGTGGGTCCGATTACTCCAGTAGTTTGTGAATATACAGGGTTATTCAGCCATCGCTGTCATCTATAGTCCTTAATTCATCATGGCTTTATGACTCGGTGAATAATCATATATCTTCTAAGTGAACCTTCCAGTGAAAGTTATTCTACTCCTTCAGCATGTGGCTAAGGGTAAGCAGCTAAAAGCCCGGCCGGGGCACGTTAGATGGTGCGAAGTGAAGATACACCCCATGTATGGTGGTGAATACACAAGTCGATAGAACGCTACATTTAGGTAAATTGAAGATCCACTTAGATGGGGAAAGTTGGAAAGAAACTTTCTGTAAGCACTGAGCAAGTCCTCTCTGCAGACCTCCGTGATATAGTGTAGTCTAAAGCTATTTGTAGAATACATATTACTTTGGCGTGGAGGCCATTCTATATATTAAACCTTGTAATTTGTAATACAAGGCAGAAGAGAGGCCTACCATCCAGCCTAACCTTCGCAACATCGGGGATATACAAGCGCGGCTTAAACACACAACCAGGGCCAGCTGCACCTTATAGGACCTCGCCAACGTCATGGTTGGCCTTAAAAGCGGGGTAATATTGATAGGAAAGGACTACCCATGCCTTATAAAATTCTCTGATGATCAGAGTACCGTATTCGTTCTAATAAGCACACATGCTCTAATAAGCGCACACCCCACCTATTGGGACCTAAAATTATGCAAATACAGTGAAATTTGTGGGCAGAAACATCGATGTTGAGGGCAAAAACATCGATTTTGAGGGCAAAAACATCGATTTTTAGGCTATAGGTTACGTGGAACTAATTCCATTTCCTCTGTGTTTCTATATAGCACAACACACAAAAACAGCCCCCCGTAATGTTTGTTGGTAATATTTTCGACCGTAGCAAGATTAAACCATCTCTCACACACAATGTGTTAGAATATAGGATAGGCTTTACCCTGAAAATCTTAACTAAGAGAGCGATACGTACAGCAAGTGCCATTCTACCCTATTTTGGGCCTCAAAACCTTCATTGGCCAGATGAACATTTGCAGACCTGATAAAATCCCCAAACCTTGGCATAATATAAAAACTCATCTACTGTTCCATTTAGGAACTATTTGGGGTCACTTGTGATTTTTTTCATAATTTTATCAATATTTCTTGCATATGATTTCTAAGCCAATCAGCACCCAGATCACCCTTCAGTGCAGGCCTGAATACCATATGACTCACGAGAGGGCAGCATTTACGTCCATGTAACCTTCAGGAGGTGCACTTATTAGAATTAATTTTGTATTGATGTTTTGAGAATCTAACAAATAAATTTCCGCACATGTGCGCCAATTAGAACGAATACGGTATGCCCTATCCATGGGTACGCCTTATACGCAAGTTACTTCAGTATATGGGCTTCCCTAGCCCACTTAAAAGGGTCTATTTCTCTTCTTTCCTACCCCCACGGGTGTGTGGTGCACATATGCGTGGGCACTGACACATTCCTCTGTGAAATTGTCTAATGTAGTTCTAGCCATGAATATGACCTTAGCTGTCGAAATGGCGTTAAACATCTATTACCGTAAATCCCCGGTCACAAGCCGGCCCCGGTCATAAGCCAGGGGAAGAGTTCAGGGAAATCCTACAAGCCGGTTTTAGGGTCAATTTTTTACCATTTTCTCTTTAATCTATAGTAAAAAAAAAAAACGTCATAAGCAGGGGGGGGGGGCTTTAGGGAAAATTTAGAAGCCGGTTTGGGCCCAAAATAGAAAAAAAAATCCGGCTTATGACCGGGGATTTATGGTACTCACTCACTCACTACTCAGTATATATGGACGGTACAGTAACCATCTGACCATTATAGATAGAACTGAGCCTAAAGATTATAGGCCTAACTCCTGGATAGTACAGAACTACATCCAGGATGCAGTGGGGCAGGGTTATCTGGTGCAAACCTACTTTTATCATAAAAGGGGATTTTCCCGTCCCCCTTTGAGGCCATGTTAATGGCTAATCTCTTTAAGTGGACAAGACAGCCATTCCCCTCCAGCCCCTACTTCCCCATCTTAAACCCTTAACCCTTTAAAGGCCACTGATGCAGGAGTGCATCACGCCCATTGGTCGTCATGATGCACTAATGAAGTGCTGACGAGACTGCTCGCCAGCACTTCATTGGTGCATCATGACGACCGGTGGGAATGGTGCATTAATGCATCAACGGCCCTTAAACCCGTAAAGAATCCATGCTTCCTAAAATACATAGTTTTTATGATCATTTGTCACCACGATGCACTTAAGCACTTCACCAGGTCAGTGCATCATACCAACCCTTAAAGAGTGTATCAATTATGTAGGGTCTATAAGATGCATAAATGCACCCTTTGTGAGTATATCCGCCATGGCTGCATTTATGCATTAAGCAGGTATTCCACTGCCGTCGGTCGGTCATATTTTTACTAATCCGAACAATTTTTTCTATACTTTTACATAATCAAAAATAATCGGATTAGCAAAATCTCGGCTGACCGACGGCAGTGGAATACCCGCTTTATGCTGACAACACTAGATGCATTACTGTCATATGCGGCACATTAAATTGTACAATCCTTCCTCTACAGCTAACATTTACAAACACTCCCCCTGCACTAGCACCTGTCTCAGCCCTGTCCTATAGGTTATCTGGGAGGACCTGGACGCCCCCCTGACTGTGAGGTGATAAGCACATTCATTTGTGGTAGATTTACCACATACAGGAGGAGGTCAGTCTCAGCCCTTTGAAAAGAGATTTGAACAGAAGGCAGTGCTGTCATTAACGCTTCAATCAATGACCCTGGAGGGATGGTTTGTGGGGTGAAATTTTTGGTGTACTTTAACACCTTGGTGTATTGACTGACCACAGCTATAACACTCCCATCGAGAAGTCATTACCCAGGCTCTTTGTCGGCCTCGCCAGGTATACCTGAAACATAAGTCATTTATGTCTGTCCTACCTCAGACTCGTCCCTACTGCCTCCCCTACCCTGCCCTTCCCCTATCGTCATGCCGCACAGCCCCGGTCCCTGTAGCAGAAGGTGATTCCCCCTCAGGCTCAATCTTAATCAACACAATTTAAGTCTGCCTCGCTGAATGTCAGGATCGAGATTACACCCAAACTCAAGATGTTAATTATAGAAAGGGGTCGAGAAAATTTCCTCTGTTAAAACAAAGTCTTTCTCATGATTTAGGTTGACAGTCACTGATGAAGCCGCGGCTTATAGATCAATCAACCCCCTAGTGTGGCTTATAATACCGGTATAGTACCTTCAGGAATTCAGACTACAGGAAGGAATCAGACCCTTTTCAGACCCCTAGTGTGGCTTATAATATAGAACCTCCAGGAATTCAGACTACAGGAAGGAATCGGACCCTTTTCAGACCCTTAGTGTGGCTTATAATATAGAACCTCCAGGAATTCAGGCTACAGGAAGGAATCGGACCCTTTTCAGACCCTTAGTGTGGCTTATAATATAGAACCTCCAGGAATTCAGACTACAGGAAGGAATCGGACCCTTTTCAGACCCTTAGTGTGGCTTATAATATAGAACCTCCAGGAATTCAGACTACAGGAAGGAATCGGACCCTTTTCAGACCCTTAGTGTGGCTTATAATATAGTATCTCCAGGAATTCAGGCTACAGGAAGGAAAATGGACCCTTTTCAGACCCTTAGTGTGGCTTATAATATAGAACTTCCAGGAATTCAGACTACAGGAAGGAATCGGACCCTTTTCAGACCCCTAGTGTGGCTTATAATATAGTATCTCCAGGAATTCAGGCTACAGGAAGGAATCGGACCCTTTTCAGACCCCTAGTGTGGCTTATAATATAGTACCTCCAGGAATTCAGACTACAGGAAGGAATCGGACCCTTTTCAGACCCCTAGTGTGGCTTATAATATAGTATCTCCAGGAATTCAGGCTACAGGAAGGAATCGGACCCTTTTCAGACCCTTAGTGTGGCTTATAAAATAGTACCTCCAGGAATTCAGACTACAGGAAGGAATCGGACCCTTTTCAGACCCCTGGTGCAGTCTATAACAAAGCCCTAACTGAGCATGCGGCTTATACGCTGGGTTTTACTGCAGTAGTAAAATACCTTCCTATCCTTTCTATGACTCTTTATTTTGCAGTGAAACATTTGGCCTTCCCATTGTGGGTTAGGTTAGCCTCATACCAGTTGAGTAACAGGAGCTCTGAGAGTTGGTGTGTATGACTGTAGCTGTGTAGATGTGTACCTCTGAGTATAGATGTTATATAGTAGTACAGACAAAGAGGCCTCAGAATCAGGTCATGTAGTCTGGCCACTTATAGCTAGGTAGTAGTATATGGGTGGGATTGTCTGCCATTGGTGGCTATATTTTTTTGGAAATATAAGGATGTGTTCGAATGAGCAGTTGCGGGATCGGGAGGAAAAGCAAAATCGTATTTTTGAGGGGAGTTGGAGGGGGATCTTTAAAAATCAAAATTGCAATGGGAATACAATCCCTCTCCCCTAGCTGTTTATAACGGGGTATTGGCTGATTTCTTTTTGTTTGCTTTGATTTTTCTAAATTCATCAGTTGCCTTATACCAAGCCCTGCACAGTGGTGGATCTAGACAGGCTTTGGGGGGGGGGGGTTGGCGTGCGCCCCCTCCCTTTTCCCTGTAATTTAGAGTTTATTTGGCTCAGTTAAGCCTAGGATTTAGCCTCAAATAATGGCTAAACTAAGGGCGCGTCCCCTCCTTTTCAAAATCCTGGATATGCTACTGGTCACTGCCGCACCGTTAACACAGCTGACCACTCAGCTGTAATCCCAGACAAGTAGACCCCACTGTTCACTTCCCATCCCCACTTCTACCCCACTCACACAGTGACACCACCAGCATGCTAAGCACCCCGGGCTATTGGGCTGCCATAGGGTTACACCCGTACCTAGCGCCATATCATGGCACTGGTAACCAGTAGAATGACCCTGAACTTGTCACTCTTCAAGTATACGTTTCACACTAGAAAAATGCAGCCTATGCTTGAAGTGTGAGTAGTATTTCCTGTTCCTGTCTAATTAAAGGGCACTTTCGCGCGACCCAACCTGGTTAACCAGGTGACTTGATCTGGTACATCCGGGGTGTAGCTGTGGTGTATGCCCGATGGGTACAGCCAGTCAACCGGGTTAACCGGATCGGGGCAAGCGAAAGTGCCCAAAGTGAGGCATAATGGGTGTCCAAAGTTTTTTACATACTCCCACTTTTCTATTCCGTGACAGTTCCCCGTGGAACCCAAACACATAAAGTAGGTACCCCAACTATGTTTCAAAAACCTAACACAGGTAGTTGAAACGCTATTCATTAGAAAGCCTGATAAGTTGGAATCCAATGGTATAAGTCCTGTTAAGATCCATTGGGAACTTGTTACAGGATGACAGTTTTCATGGGTGAAGGTTTGCCCTAAAGTTGACACCTTTTGCTCATAGCCACTGGAGCATTTTCAGAAGGCTCATACAGCAAAAACATTATAGATATAATGTCAGGAAACATTGTACTCATACTCTATGATATGGGTACTAGAAGGAAATTGATTTGAACTACATTCACATGCATTTAAATTTGACCAGGAACCCTCCAAACCTGCAAAATCATTCAATAATTCCAAACTAACAACTTGTGTTGATAAACATTCTGCCATTTTCAAGCCTATACAAGTTGATAAATATTTAGGTCAGGTGTAAAGGATTTCATACATGATATCTCAGGAGGAATGCTCAACTTTTTTTTTACACCTATTTACACAGCAGTTATCCGATATTAGATTGTATGAAATTGACAAAATTACTAAAATGCAGTGAATAATAGCTTTGTCTTAGAAGCATATTAGACTATAAAATATGATGAGCTATAGAACTTTAACTACAAGTCTGATTGCTTTCAAATCTGAAACATGAATACTACGGACAATACTCTCTTTGTACAATCAACAAAGGTATGCAATGATACAGACTGAGGGGCCACCTGGTGGCAAATAGGGGATAAAATGTGGAAGTTGCTGGAATCAAATCTCTGAAACAAACTCATTTATGGTCTCATAAGGCTGAAACCCATACAACAGTCCTATAGTTTGGGACAAGGGAACTCAGACCCTTTTCAGATGGGGTCTGCCATTTCTGTATCTTAATATCCATTTGGCTTCTAGGGCCTATGGAAGAGGAGGCTCTTTTTGTAAAACACCACACTGCTACACTGAGGGGAGCAGCTAAATAGCCTACATTCTATGGGGGGACTGTGTGACACCCCTACTTTGGTGGGCTCTCACATTTTAACCATCATTTGGAATGCTTAGTTTTTTTGAGTGATCATTCTAAACCCATCTAAATTTTGATTTTGTATAGGAAAGTATAGGGCTTTGGGAATTGAAAATCCCTGAAATCAGGGAAATCCCTGAAGACTTCCATCCCTGTAAGGTGCAGGACTTTCTTATGTATCTACCATGGCGATTTTGCAAGAGCCCTCCATAGCAAACCCTTAAAACTTATAGTGAGGACAGCAATGGACAAATTTAAGAAATTGCTGAAAGTGACCATGTTAACACTGCCCTTTTATGGTCTCATAATTCCATAATACCATGCATTCATGTTATCAGGTAGAGAGAGGAGGTCTAGACCTTTCGGAAATGTGGTCTGCCATTTATCTTTAGTTGTTTGGCCTACAGAGCCTTGCAGGTCCCTGCTTTATTGCATGGGATGTGCCTTTGGTGTTTTGATGAAGGCCTTAGCACTTTAAAAAGCGCTAATACATTGATGCGCCAATGAAGTGCTGGCAAGCAGGCTCGCAAGCACTTCATTCATGTCACATCATGACGACCACTGGGCATGATGCAGTAATGCATTAGCGGCCCTTACCGGGTTAGGGGTGTGTGCATTCAAGGTTGGGTGAAGTACAACGGTAAAGGCTGGAGATGCAATAACGGGGGTGAAGGGTAATGATAACTTTCATAAGTATTTTTAGTACTCAATTCAAGTGTGCACAACCATTTGGGTCTAAAGAGTGAGGAGACTGCCTGGGGCTGAGAGGATGTGTGAGGGGATGGGGTGGGTGGTTGGGAATAAGGAGAGTGTAAAAAGCCTGTAAGGTTCATGGGGGTTACAAGGATGGGGGGGGGGTTCCTGACTGCTGCTCAGGGGAATCCCCTCACATGTCACCGTCTCCATGGTAACAAGGTTAGTACCCAGGGATGGCGCCGCCATGGTTACCCCTATGTCGCCAAGGTACGGGACGCTGACTCACCCCCAGACATGGCGGGAACCATTCAGCCATGTGTCTGCGACAGTTAATAAATCACATCTTAACCCTGTTTTAATTTACTGAGGAACTCTGGCGCTCCATGGGCAATGTGGGTCATTTTACATGTCGTGAGTGACGGCTGAATGGGACAACATCTGTCAACAGTCTGCCAGATAGTCTCCAATGTATTCATGTCTCAATGATAAATCATGGAAATCTGACCTGTCTACTTCATCCTGTAAATAG
The DNA here is from genome assembly GCA_949317995.1 of Acholoe squamosa. Classification (NCBI taxonomy): domain Eukaryota; kingdom Metazoa; phylum Annelida; class Polychaeta; order Phyllodocida; family Polynoidae; genus Acholoe; species Acholoe squamosa. The sequence goes on along the minus strand of OX439051.1, from coordinate 43,091,997 downwards.
TGCACTGTGCAAATAAAGATTTATGTAACAAAATCTCAAATCTCGAAACTCTATTTAGTGGAGACAACCTCCTTCAATATCTACATGCATGATTTGTTGTTTTCAAGAAGCTAACATTTCTCTCGATTTTTTGAACACCCATAAATCTGTTCTGTTTTATCTATCTTAGTTATTGTATAACATTTAATGTAAGCTGCTGAGATGCCACTCCCTGGCCAACGAAGAACAGGAAGAGTTCCGACTTTGAACACCTATTGCCAGGTAATTAACATAATCCAATACAAAAATTTCTACCATAAACAAGGAATTCCTGGTAAACCAGTATGAAAAAGTGGCATGTCTGAAGGTGAGTGAAGTAACTATAAAAGTCCATTATGGCAATATATGAGGTACAGGTGAGGAGGTACCAGTATGTATATCAAAGAGTTCACCTGTCTATTTCCACATACAGTCAACACTGGCTTCAGCACAATACGCCAACAATGTATCTCACTTTGACGACCTGACGTCTACATCGTGTACTATGATCCTCACCTAGTCTAACACTGCATTTTGTTATGATTCTAGCATTTTAATATTAAGAGATGACACAATGTCTCAGTGTGACAGTGATTCACTTATCTAGGGACATTAAAGAAAATGCAGTGTTTGGTAATTAAAGGTGGGATGTGATGTTATTAGCTGTGCTGCTCGTGCCTTGAGAGAGTTGAGACGAGGTGACTAAAATACAGCTCTGTGCTGTCCTGGAATTACTTCCTGTGTCTCGGTGACTGTTACAGATAAGGTCCACGTGTTTAGTACCCTACATGTATGAGAGTTCTTTTAAGAATGGTATATTGCTCACCTATGCATAGTTTTGCCTAGTTTAAAGGAGAAGAGAAAACTTATTTCATGTTGACTTCTATTAGGTCAATCTATTGAACCTTGTTGGTGAAGCGCACCTAGATGTTGGAAGTGTGCCGTAACACCACAACTGCCTCTGACTCTCCCTCGTATAAGCCGCACCCTGAGTTGGAGAGAAGGCTATAAGCCACATATAGTACTTTTTTATGGTGTAAAAAAAACCTCATATAAGCCGCACCCTGACTTTGGGCTGATTCTATAAGCCTCATTTTGATATGGGTTCTGGTATAAGCCGCGGCTTGTACGAGAGAATTTACGGGTATTAATATTTGTGTGTATACCATCCGTCCTATCTTAATTCCTGTCACATGCGAACCCCTCCCCCCCCCCCACACCCACCCACTTTCTAATACATGTACAACCTTTGCTATAAATAGCGTATACAATACTGGTTTGTCCTACTATAACTATCATACCTGTGTATATGATCTTAACTTATACTGATCATAGTGTGCACAATCTCATTGTGTAACCCTTTGCCCCCTGTACCCTGCGTTTTATACCCCCTTGGCCAGCATGATGCAGTTCTGGTTACAGGTAAGTAGACGATTGGTGCATCATGCCGACATCTTCAGGCCGTCTCCACCTCATGAAGTTGACATGATGTATGAAGGAGTCACTCGTGAGTTACTCCTAAGGAGTACATTCAATCACCACGACAATAAAAGAGCATGGTGCATACAAGCACAATCAGGATTTTGAGAGTTTTAACCCCCCAACCACCGCATACCCCGTCCTACCGTTGTAGGAGGTGGGGTCGGGGGTTATGGCGGCGTCTGTCTGTGTGGCGCCATCCTGTCGGCTTGTTGTCAAGGTGAGCTGCTCGCCGCACGGTGCTGAGTTATTTATAGTACAAATCAATGACTGCGTCACGCCGCGAGCTGCTCCCCGAGGTTCCCTCTCCCCCCATCAGAGGGGGTACGGGCGGTTTCAAGTTAACCATTTAAAGGATGTATAGAGCATTCACGTCCATTGGTCGGCATGATGCATTAATGTAGCCCTGGTGAGTAACTCACCAGGGCTACATTCATGCATCATGCCGACCCTACGGGATTGATACACGTCTGGAGGGATGGGATCATGCCCCAATGCAGTGGAGCAGGTGGACTCACCAGTACTGTATTGGTGCATCATGACAACCAAGAATGGTGAAACAAAGCTTGAGGCATCATTTGGTTCTTAATGGCTTGAAGTGACTACATAGGGTAGGGATGGGGATGAGGGGGTTTCCCTTTTTGCAGTATTATGGTTTATGAGGAAATGGTTCATGTATATTGCATGCAGGTGCATTATTGCCCCTGTATTGGTTCCATTCTACTTAACTACAATTACCGTTATATTAAAAAAAAATATGTTCTCATGACCTAAAAGTACTCCCATTACTACCGAAATACTCGCATATAAGGCGCGTCTTGTATGTGAGGATAGGCTCCTGGTGCACTGTAAGGGATGAGAAAAAGTTGAGCGCAAAATCTCCCCAAAGCTCCCAATATATTCCAAAATGGTTTTAACCTACTGGAGAATGTCTTAGCTACCTATAGGTTTTTGAATTTCGAAAATCCATTGAGTAGAACATAAGTTATTTCATTCTCAATTCTTCTAGCAGATCCATAACGTCTGGGTGCGTCTTATACGTGGGGAACACCTTATACGCAGGGCATTACGGTAGTAAATGTTGCACACTGAAGTGGTCTCCCCTACCCCTTACTTAACCCATCCTGTAATAGATATATATGACAATAGGATTCACTGTGTATTGTTATTTCACTTTATCATTGTCTCTTGTGTTTATTACTTTAAAATTTAAAGTAGAGTAAAGGCTTACAAAACATGAGGAGCGTTTCTGTAGGTTTATTCTGATTTCAATTTCCACGCCCACAGCTCTAGTTATTTGTAATCCCAGTACTTAAATTATTTGTGTAAGGCCTCATTGTCAACACTGGCGGTTGGGGGGTATATATGTAACCTGAAGTTTGCTGAGTATTGCAATTTACATTTCCATAAATATAAGAGATAAACCGTTAAATATCTAGTGTCGTTGTGTAGTTTTGGACATTAAAGTTTGTTTTTGTTTGTTTTGTTGTTGTTTTTTTGCTTTTTGGGGGGCGGGTTCAATCACAACAAGAGCTTAATACTTTGAATGCGCATTATTTGTCACAAGGTATGAATGCACACCTACCGAAACCTACCGAATCTGAGTGGGCAGAAAACATTCATACTCTATGCAGCATCAGATAACTGACATTATTAGCGATATTTCCTTCAGCTTTGATACTGAAACCCTAAGTTAGGCCTAACCAACCCCTACCTCCTCCATCCAGTCTTGAAAACCCTTTAAGGGCCGATAGTGCATTAAATGTGGTGTTCAGGTAACACTAGCTACCCTAATTTTTTGGCCCTACCCTAATTTCTCTATGGGTCTTTTAGGGGGGGGAAATAAGAATTTTTGACACTTATGGGGATACTGGAATTTTTTTTACGATGCAGTGCATTAATTTGTTTCTCGTAGGCAAAGAAATTTGCAGCTGGTCTGCATTCTTGCATCATGCCAACCCTATGGGGTTGATTCTGGAGGGAGGACAGGTGTGCCGATATGAAACACTCACCAGCACTTATCACATCATGACGCCCAATTAGCATAGAGCACCCATGTATTTACGGCGCTTGTAGTGGTGACAATGATAGGAGGTTAATGTTAGTTGTCACCTTCCTGTACTTCTAACCCACACACAGTAGAGGGACAGTGTAAACACCATGCTACGTCGTAGTCTCATATACCGTATGTAGAAACCAGGCTAACAGCCAATACCTTACAGGGAAACCTATGGCCGCAGTAAATGGATATTTGTAGGTCTCTATCACCATTAATGACTACCGTAGTTGCCTTTAAGAGCGCCTGAGTGCTTATTTCATCTAATATACTTTCCCGGCCACTTCCACACCGTTTATTACACAAGACCGGCGCTTATTTAAGTCTGACAACATTTCAAAGTACACCTATAGAACTCAGGAATACCATGGCCCCATCGCTTATTATAATTCAACGTGGGCACATATCCTAAGGTTCTATGCTTATACGGGGCACTACATTAAATACTAGTTTACCATTATGTTATTTCCGACCACAGTAGCGGATCGGTTAACTTAGACATAGTGTGACTAGGCAGCGGAAGCCTTGGATGTTTTACATGGGACTAATACCAGTACCTTATATACGATATATTACCCCTCAGCAGTGAATGGTTTTCCTTCCGATTTATTTTCCATCAACCTTTTTCAATGATTGTCCCAAATCCAACCTCCCCCATTTCTAATTCTCTCCAGACAACAATAGAATATCTCTTTCATCTTGTTCTCCATATCTCTGTACCTAGCGGTATCTTGACTATCCTCCCACCATGTCTGACCAAAGACCACTTACCTCATCTCTAGCTGTAAAACTGCATGATGAGCTTTATCTGGTACAATAGGGGATATCTAACCCCAGTCAACCTTACATTCCCACCCCCATCCCTGATATCTTCGTACCCACCTCAATCACACCCCCACATCCAATGATCCATAGGGCAAACCGAGGAGAAACCACTGATACCCATCAGGCCACCCTTAAAAATAGGTCCGTTTCAGACCCACAGGGATGAAAGTCATAGAGCACGGAAATCCCTGAAATGGTCCAATATTCGCCCCAAAAACCTGGGTTTATATATGAATGTACAGGGCCTTGGAACTTCAAAATCCCTGAAATCAGGGAATTCCCTGAAGACTTTCATCCCTGAACCCATGAGTGGGGGAGGGGAATTTTTTTTTAGGAAAATATTTGTATTTGTCATGAACATCGTAAGCGGGGATGGCATGAATTTGCCATCAAGTTCCAAGATTTAGAAACCTAGATTATTGTGCTGATAGATAAAAATTTCTTTTTTTTTCAAAACTCAGGAAAATATTTTCCCATTCTCACAAAAAAGTCCACCAGGCCTCTGGACAGGCAACTAACATATTTTTAAGGGTGGCCTCAGTGTCATGTGAAGGCTGCCACACACATATATATGTACCGTTATATCTTGCGTATAAGGCGAGTCTTATATGCGAGGATAAGCCCCTAGAGTGCCTTAAAGGAGGAGAAAAGAATGAGGGCAAAATCTTCCCAAGGTCTCCAATAAAATCAAGAGTGGTTGTAGGCCATTGAGGGACGTCTCAGGTGGTCATAGATTTTCGAATCTCGAAAATACATTGATTAGAACAGAAGTTATTTAGAATTTTTCTAGAGGATCCTTAAAGTCTGGGTGCGCCTAGTACGCGGGGTGCGCCTTATACGCGGGTATTACAGTATTTCCCAAGAGTTTGCCTCCTACCTCAGAGCTGGTTTCTGGCAAATCATGGAGAACGTTCAACAATTACGTCAGTGCTTAGGGGGTGGGGGTGGGGGTCTTTGGGTTACTCTATATGTTCCATACAAAAACAGTGACAAGGGGGTGGGTGGGTCCTGAAAAATTCCTAAATGCCAGTGACATAATTGTTGAACGTTCCCATGCATGCACCGCTAAATCCCCAGAGATCAGTGACATGATGGTCTTTCCCACCAGACACTATTCCCACCATACAACTGTTGTATAAGCCACACCTTCTGTACAAGGCGCACCATGACTTCAGCAAGACCATATAAGAAAGATGTATTTTTTCACAGCTTTCTTATTGTTCATTCTTCTCATGCATACCGTTCACCCGTATAGCTTCTGTAGGAGCCTACAGCTCTGTTTCAAGTATAAAGCGTGGCTTATCGGTGAGGTTTATGGTACCGTAAAACCTTATGTATAAGCTCCGGCTTATACACAATTTCAGGCCTCTGATGCTGCTTATCGCATTACGAGAAACTCTGGTAGTGGCTTATACACAAGATTTTACTTGTATAGACTAAATGAAGGAATGAGCACCATTTCAGACCTGAAATCAGGGTGCGGCTTATGCGCAGACACAGCTTATACGCATGGCTCTACGGTATTATCACCAAGGAAGTTGTCCTATGAAACCCAGAGATGGAGTGCAGGGAGGTGGTGAGGTATGCGTGGGAGGTGGTAGATGAGAGCGCTGCTTGCAGCACCAGTTGGTGGCTGGTATGGGGACTGGGGTTCCACCATGACAGAGGTTGTCTTTAGAGAACAGGAAAATGTCGTCTGCTTCGCGTCATGCCACAGAAACAGGGCAAAAATAACCACAGCTGACGATCTTTACTGGGTGCAGTATGTGGGAAGCTGTGTGTGTGTTTTGGGGGTAACTGGGGACTTGACTGGGAAAACTACCCATAACCTGGGGACCTGCATATTGGGACTTGAATAATTCAACTAATAATCAGATATCAACACCTAATCTTTCCCCTGGAGGTTTCATGCCATATACACACCTATCCCATTCGTCCTGTGGTCCAACCATACTATCAATCTTCCGGTTCAGAGGTGTCAGTTGGGCGTTGGTCCAACCTCAGAAAATTTAAGGGCACTTAAAACACTTTTTAAGTGGAAGGATATCTCAACATATGAAACTGCACTGAAGTCTAAATTTGAAGGGACCCTGAACCTCTGAAAATGGATAAACCTTTGAGGATCTGATATCTCTGCCGGTTTCCATCAGCCAAAACTGTCTCCACCCACCTAGACTCAGGAACTTGAATAATACATATTGAAAACTGTTTGTCAAGGAAATAGCTTCCTGATATATTTATTGTACCTAAAAGTGATTTGTGCAAAATGTTCCCAATCAATCAAATTTGGAATATACCAAATATTGGCAGCCCACATCACCATCTGCTGAACCCCTAGTTACACTAGTAGACATTCCTGTTGCCATGCCTGTGACGCAAGTGATCTATTTAGCCATTCTCCCGGGTGACAATATATTCCAGAGGTCAAAGTTATACAATCTCTCATGTTGCAGACTCAATAAACCCGGCAGAAAGCAGTGGCGGATTTAGAGGGGGGCTCGGGGGCACCCCCCCCCCCTTTTGCCCAGTACTTAAAAGTTTAACTACATATTTTGGACCCCAAAATTTGTCCAAAAATAGGGGGTGCGTCCCCTCCTTTTGGGCCGCGCCCCCTCCTTTTCAAAATCCTGGATCCGCCACTGGAAAGCAAGGCCGCCACTTTACAGGCATAAGTCTTTGGTTCTCAGTTTAGACCATGAACCAGTAGATCTCTCAGTCCGGCATCTTTTTGTGTAATAATGGCAGGAACCTAAGATATTGCACTTCCCTTTCATTAGGCACTGACATATATGCTGTGCGTGGCTCTACCCTGTGCAGGTGTGAACGTTGTGATCATGCACAGCTGTAACCTCACTTGTCTTTCCAAATTGATTTTGAAGATATTCATAGGAGTTATCAGGACAACCAAGGTACCATTTTAAACGACTTGAAAAGATCTATTGGAATCATATTTTTAATTTAAGATCAGGAACAGAATACAAAACCATTCTCCACACCTAAGTTGAAACAAAACTTTAAAAGCTCTTCATAATATGAAGATGGCATAGCACATAAAAAAAGAATGGTTTGCATGCATTCTCTGGTTAAAAATGGTCCAGAAAATATTTGGATTTATTTTTTCTATAGGGCCCCCGGATGTTTGACAGACAGCCCCAAAATTGTGACCTGTGGTTCACTCAGAGACTTGCTCCAGCTTCCCAATGTTAGGGAGTTCCCTGTTTTCCAATAATCTATCCTATTGTGCAATAGATAGGTATGATAAAAAGAAGGGGATTTTCTTTTTGAATGAAGTCTTTACGTCAATTTAAAGGGAAATTATGACCAGTCAAAGCTCTCAGAAAGGACCAAACAATTCTGCGGTGATTCTCGCCGACTTTGAGTCTAAATAAACAATTTTGAATTATTATACTGATATAAAATGCATCAATATCCATAATCTTGGCCATAACCTTGCATCTCAAAAAAGAAAATCATTAAAAATTCTCCTGTCTTCAACTTGCTTGATCACAAAACTGGATCCTATTTAAAATCTTAACTATGGCAGAATTATGGGTTCGATTTGACATCTTTAACCAGTCATAATTTCCCTTTAAATTGACATAAAGACTTCATTTAAAAGACAAATCCGCTTCTTTTCATTAGGCCGTTTTATTCTAATAACTTGGACTACGGATCCGGCGACGTAAATTTTAGCAAATTGCCAAAAAATAATTTTTTTTTTTTTTTTTTCCTTATCCCCGACGGGAATTTTGCACTATTTGACACAAAAAAAGTAAAGTTGGAAAAGAGATCGATGTAGTTATTGCACAACCTTCCGTTTTTTTGTATTCCAGTGTTCGAAATTTCTCTTTATTCCTTTGTTTGATGTCCAAAAATTTTCCATGCCACTTTTTTTTTTTTTTTGCCTCCCGGCGTTGGGTATATTTGGTTGTCAGATAGGGGGGTCAGTGAGCTTTTTTTTCTTTTTTTACCGATGCCCGACCTTACAGATAGGTGAAAAAATCCGTAATCCAAGTTATCATAATTAAATGGCCTTAGCTCTTTCCAATGCTCAATAGATAAAATCCAAGGGATGAAGTTTTGAAAAATAGGTAAGTACCTACTTTGATGGGAATCAAACTTCACAATTTGAGCCCTCATCGAGCGGCCTAAAAGGCTTAATGGGTGTGTGTGTGTGTGTGTTAGGTTTGTTTTGTGTTGTTTTTGTTGTTGTTTTGTTTTTTGTTGATGTTGTTTTTTGGTGTTTTTTTGGTGTGTTTTTTTTGGGGGGGTGGGTTAACGTTTGGGTTCGGAGGAGTGGGATCTAAGTGGTTAATCAGTCTAAGACTCCTTATTAACACTCTACCACATCAATGTGCACGTGTCCATTAGGCTCGTGAGCTATTGGTATCACCCGATCTGAACAATACTAACACATTATTTTAATTTTCCAAAGAACCGTTATCCACTAGTTTACCGGCAGTTTACATGCATACTCTGTGAAACAGGTGAAACACAGAACTTAAATACTATTTCGGACAACTGAAACACCTAAAATACCAATTGTTGTAGTGCCTCGCCTATAAGGTGGACCTGTGTATTAAACACACCGATGCTCACCTTGACTTTAGGAACATCATGTGAGGCCCACCTGGGCTTAGTTACATGCATACCCAGTAAGCGAGAAGATACTACAGTAGAAGGAAATAGATCACAATACATACCTTCACAGGACGCTGACAATCATGAACCCTGCCATACCGTACTGAGGAAGTACCATGTCCACTAGTACTACGTACACACACCGGTATACACTGCTACCTCAGGTATGTGGGCACAGGGCGCCTCAGTACCATGTCCACTAGTACTACGTACACACACCGGTATACACTGCTACCTCAGGTATGTGGGCACAGGGCGCCTCAGTACCATGTCCACTAGTACTACGTACACACACCGGTATACACTGCTACCTCAGGTATGTGGGCACAGGGCGCCTCAGTACCATGTCCACTAGTACTACGTACACACACAGGTATACACTGCTACCTCAGGTATGTGGGCACAGGGCGCCTCAGTACCATGTCCACTAGTACTACGTACACACACCGGTATACACTGCTACCTCAGGTATGTGGGCACAGGGCGCCTCAGTACCATGTCCACTAGTACTACGTACACACACCGGTATACACTGCTACCTCCGGTATGTGGGCACAGGGCCAACACCTTGGGTGTGTTATGTGCAGCTGGAAGAAGGCAAAGTGTGTGTGTGTGGGGGGGGGGGGTGTATATGTAAATAAAACCACTGTAGTCGTTATGGACTGACTTGTATCAGGTGATTTAGGGCAGGCTTGACCCTTTAGGGGCCACTAATGAAGGAGCACATTATGCAGATGCCAATAATACAGGAATGTTTGAATCCCGCAGGGATGATGCAATAATATAGCTCTGATGAGTTTCTCGGGAGGGCAACATACATGTGCCCCGGTATGTACTTAATATGGGCATCATGCAGTCATGTATCATCGGCCCTGAAAGGCTTAAACCTGTGTTTAATCCCATCACATGACAAGCCCCCTACTAACACACTCCATCCTTAATCCCTCAAATGTTTTTCCTAATATTTTACATATTTTGTTACATCAGAGGATTTTACATACACATTCTATGGCTTTGTCAACAGAAATCTCAAGGACTTTATAGACTACCGTAAACTCCCGCGTATAAGGCGCGTCCTCTACGCCAAACAAATGCCTGGGGGGTCTTATAGGATTTTTTCAAGTTTGGGGTGCGTCTTATACGAGGGGTAATTTTACTATAGAAATGTACTAATCTTACAAATTTCAGCCTAAAAATGTGCGTCTTATACGTGAAAATGCATGTGCTGAGTTTGGGGTGCGTCTTATATGCGCAGCGCGTCTTATACGCGGGAGTTTACGGTACATAGCCTAGGTGCATATTATAGACTGGAAATATTTCTGAGTGACTTTATCAACTTTTAGTACACCTATCAGATACATTTGTGTATTACGATGCTACTGTAAATGCCGCAGCTTATACGAGAACCAGATGCTTATTGTTGCTTAGGCCACCCTTTAAAATATGTTTGTTTTCTGTGCAGAGGCCTGGTGTTTTTCTTTTGTGAGAATGAGAAATATTTTTCCTGAGTTCTGAATTTTTTTTTTTTTTTCATCTATCAGCATCAGAATCTAGGTTTCCAATCACTAAATCTTAAAACATGATGGCAATTTCATGACGTCCCCCCTTATGTTCTTGACAAATAAAAATATTTTCCTAAAAAAAAAGTCCCTCCATCCCTCAAGGGTCTGATAAATCCAGCCCTCTGGACAGGAAACAGTGGTCTTATAGCCTATGTAGCTTATAGCTTATCCACAAAGGGTGCAGCTTATATGAGGGAATTTACGGCAATGTGCCAGCAGAAAAATATCTTCTTAAATTCTCATATATAAAGAACCTCTCAAATATATGCCACATTCTGGTCTTATCCCATTCATATATGTGATTCCCTGCTCGGCTCGTTGGGACCTTTACAGTCCTGTCCACCAGGTGTGGGCTTTAAAAGCTCACCATCAGTTCATCTATAAGTGATGCTCCATGAAAAGACCCTAAGTATTCATTGAGGTTCTAATGGTGTATACCGGGATACTGATAGGTAGTTTCCATGCTCCAAGTTAACCTACAGCTTACATGTTATACCTTTCCAGGTTAGTCTCATTTATCATGTATAGCATCATGTTACCCTTTAAATGCTGCAGAGCGCTTAAATCGCCTATAGCGTCAGATGACAGCGTCAGATGACAGCGTCAGATGACAGCGTCAGATGACAGCGTCAGATGACAGCGTCAGATGACAGCGTCAGATGACAGCGTCAGATGACAGCGTCAGATGACAGCGCTTCATTCTTAATCATGGCAGACCTACAGGGTTGAAGCAAGGGTTGGCATTAGTGACCAACCATAAAGGAACATGTAACCAAGGTGTCGTGTCCGTGCATGTGGCCCTCAACCCTTAGAATACAGATAATGTATCATGTTCATTGTCTGGCATCATACCTGAGTGTAGCTCTGGTGGTTAACTTGCCAGGGCTACATTCATGCATCATGCAGTCAAACCCTGCCTGAGTGTAGCTCTGGTGGTTAACTTGCCAGGGCTACATTCATGCATCATGCAGTCAAACCCTGCCTGAGTGTAGCTCTGGTGGTTAACTTGCCAGGGCTACATTCATGCATCATGCAGTCAAACCCTGCCTGAGTGTAGCTCTGGTGGTTAACTTGCCAGGGCTACATTCATGCATCATGCAGTCAAACCCTGCCTGAGTGTAGCTCTGGTGGTTAACTTGCCAGGGCTACATTCATGCATCATGCAGTCAAACCCTGCCTGAGTGTAGCTCTGGTGGTTAACTTGCCAGGGCTACATTCATGCATCATGCCATCAAAGCCTTTGGGGTCGTACACTGCCATAGGGTCAAGCATGATGCACCAATAAAATACCCGCGAGCAGACATGTCAGCACTTCACTGGTGCAGCATGATGACCAATAGGCATGATGCATCCCGGCATTATTTAATAGCTGCCCTTAAAGGGTTCAAGGGTAATCCAGGCCATGCCTGTCAAATATATAAAGGTTAAACAATGGCATGATGAGAGTGTACCCAATACTGTGATGTCAATCAGTAAGTAATGGGTAGAATGTTCATACAGGTAACGGTACTTAGTATATCTATTGGGTACCTGTACCAGTATTTAGTATATACATTCTATATTTCAGGTCTATCAATGATTGAGTCTGGTAAACCTACCGACAGACAGGCATGATTTGATCATCACATCAAGAGAAAATAGTGTGCCATTACATGGGTGTCACAGTGTCAGATTTCACCGATGCTGCTGTGTCGCTGTGTTGATTTTTATCTAATGCAATCTGCTGCCAGCTCCCGTGTCCGTCGGATTTTAAAAGTGCCGTGCCATTTAACACCCTGTGTCACGCTTGTCGAATTTTACCCATGTATAGGTACAATAGGGGAACCCTAAAAGCAACCGCAGATGGAGCAAATTCAATCGGTAGTTAAAGACAAGTGGCAGATCCGATCAGGGACATCAAACATGTTTGATATTGTCAGACTCGATCGGACATACTTGCAGAGATCCTCAATCCTACCAGTTGGGCCCGTCTGCGAACAGCTGAGAGCTTTTGCCATGGTGGCAGTAGATGGACATATTCAGTCTGTAAGGACTGGTGTGATCTGATCCAGTAGATAAGAAGGATCAAACATGTATGATACTCTCACAGCTGAGATCCATCTGAGTAAACACCTTACTGTTCAAGAGGTAGCCAAGAAGTACTGATTTTTCAATATTAACTGACTGATTTAGTTTAACTCTAGATGATCAGTGCGCATCCAAAAAAAAAATAGATCAGTTGCGTTTGATATTGTCTTGATCGTACAGACTCAATTGCTGAGATGTCTCTTGTCAACACAGACAGATTCCCTAGTTTCCAATCAAGTTGGACTCGTCTGCAGTCATCTTAATGAGATCGGCCCATCTTTAGTCTGCTTCATGCTAGATCTGCAATCTCAACCCATCCCAGCACCCCCACCCCCCAATCAGTATTCCAATAGGCCAAGCCTTATGCCCGGGATCCACTACAGCGACAATCCCTTTGGATACCATTGTATAGCAGCAGATCCACACTGCAAATTACTTGCGACTTTCCCTCGTGCTTGTGTTCTCACAGAAAACGTTCCAGCAGTGGACCTGCTGCTGTGACAAAGTACATGCGACATCCAAGCGGCTTGTGACAATATTCACAGAAATCAAGATCTTTGGATATTTGCAGCAGTGGATCCCATACTTTTGACAAAATGTGCAAGAGAAGTTGCAGATATCGAAAGTTGTTTGTTTTTTTCGTGAATCCTGTTGCACACCGCTCACACATGAACATTCTCGTACCAGGTGATCCACTGCTGGAACATTTTCTGTGACAGCACATATATAAGGCCTAAAAAATATTCTTGTGTTCAGGTAACATGCTCAAAAAAATTAGGGTAGGTAGGTCGGACTTCTTTTTTTTTTTAAAGTTCCTGGAACCACGAAAACTGTAAAAAACATATTAACCAAATCATGTTTTATCTTTTATTGACCAAATTAAAAAAAAAAAAACTTAAAAAAATGACGGTTTATGTTAGTGGCATTTGTGAGGCCATGGGCTTTAATTTGATACCAAACATGCCTATATACTGTAATTTTTTTACATTTTTCTTTTATTTTGGGTCAAATTTACCAAAAATTTCTAAAAAAAAATAAATTTTAAAAAATTAGGGTCGGGCCAAAAAATTAGGGTCGGTCGGGATACCTGAACACAACTTTTTTTTCTCTTAGGCTTAAGGGAGTGATCATTTTTTAACAACAGGGGGGCTGGTGGGTTTGAGGGGGGGGTCAGAATTTTTTCAACCCCTTGACCGGGGGGGTCAGAATTTTTTCAACACCTCTGATGGGGGGGTCAAAATAATTTCACCTGTTTTCAGTGGAAAACCCTGCGTGTTACTATAGGCTAAAAGGGGACGTTTGCGCGCGATTTTTGTCCCTTATGGGGGGGGGGGTCAAACGCACCAGCCCCCCCCCCTGTTGTTAAAAAATGATCACTCCCTAAGCGCAATATGACAAGTGAAAGTCAAAATTTTAGCTGAAGCCTGAAATCCATCACCTTTTCCCTGCCCCCCCTACAATTCAAGTACCGGTAGGTATATGGCATGGAATTTGCCTTAAAGGGGGGCTAGTTTGGCAAACTTCAACATGGGTACCGGATCGAAGATAGTTGATAAATTTGCGGGACCCATCAGAAAATTTATGATGACCTGATTGGTCAAGGAATGGTCACTTAACTCTTTAATGCGGGCGTGAATTTGCATGCTAGGCCCCCTTAAAGGTGTCACCACCCTAAATCGAACCACTTCTTGGTTTACTGGCCAAATAGTCCCTTCTGAACTTAGTTATTTTGAGGAATTTGGCCCCAAGGAAAGGGAAAGAGGGGCCAAACCCAATGTTATTTGGTATCAGAATGATGAGTACCGCTAGGAGTGTTTCAATAGTCCCAGAATATTTTTTGTTCAAAACATAAATTCAGTGGAAGTTTATGGGGTGAAGGGGTCCTGATATGTATTCATGTGCTGATCAGGCCTCACTATGCAAAAATCACTACCTGGTTACCATGGCAATTTGCGCAAAAGCTAGCCTGACTATGTTTATGTAGACCTATCTTATTTTTTTCTCCATTTCACCTTAAGGCGACCACAGATGGGCAAGGCTCGATCGGCCGATCCAGATGATCAGGAGCGTCTGCGTGGACTTCCGATCAAGTCTGACAATAAAAAAACAAGTTTGATGTCCCCGATCAGATCGGAGCCACTCTCCCTAAGGCTAACTAGTCTGGTGTACCAGGGTATTCATGTCAGCAATTAAAGGGTGGCTAGCACAGATAAGACGTACCCACGTAAGAATGTCACGTTTTTACTCGCTGGGTCCCGCGGATTTGTGCACGTTCTTTTGGTGGGTGCCCATGTTGAAAGTTGCCGTGCTAGCCCCCCTTTATAAATACTTTCACATAAAAGACACATGGCCCATGGGCAGAGCTCTCAAGTTTTGATGAAGCCAAAGAGTGAGACTTTGCCGGGGCGCCCAAAAATTTCCAAACGTTAGGGGAAATGACAGTCACAATTTAGGTAAATCTGGGGGGTTTGGGGGGCATGCCCCTAAGAAAATTTTGAAAAAATAAAGACAATTTGTATATATATATATATATATATATATATATATATATATATATATACAAATTGAGAGAGAGAGTGAGATTAGCCCCAAATGCGTGAGACCCACGCACGCATTAGCTAGGGATCCACTGCCGCGAGTTTGTTGCGAATTGTACTCGTGCGTGTGCCCTCGCAGAAAACATTCCTGCAGTGGATCTGCTGCTCTGAGAAATGTCATGCGACGTCCGAGCGACGTGCGACGACACTCGCAAAAATCAAAATAATGTGATATTTGCGAGTGCTCTGCGCGGACACATGCACGAGTGCAAGTCGTAAGAAATTCGCAGCAGTGGATCCCTAGCTATTGAGAGCTATGCATGGTCCATGGGCATGGGGTGTTGTTATATTCATGATACAATGTCAATGATACAGAGTAGATGTATTCAATGCATGTTTTCACTTCTTTTTTTTTTTGACAAAACCACCTGCAAAGAAATTTATGGAGAGGACAAAAAAGTAGGTCTAGTCTCAAAACACATAGACAACAGTCAGTGTAGATCATGGCACTGCTCAAATTGAGGTCAACAGAGAACACCCATTCAATTTCAGGCCATTGCCATTGGCCATTCAATTCACTCAGAGTCAGACTCAGTAGACTGACCGGAGACTGACTAAAACTGACAGGCATTGTCAAAATCAATTAACGTACCTCAATCCAATTACTAATCGATACAGCTTAAACATGGATAGAGGATGATCTTCCTAGTTTAATGGGGCCTTCTGCTGACTTAAAGAGGCCAAAGAAATATGAGAAATTCTTGTTTTCATACCACAAATGTCTGGGAGTCTTTGCAGTGTTGGGGCTTGACACATGACGTGCCCTCGTCTAAAAACAACTGTCAACCACTTGCTGTGGGTATTCCCATCAAAATCCGTAGTTTCTGACCTTTACACAACCAGGGCATGATATCAGATATATCAACACCTAGAAGAACAAAGATTTAGGATGAAGTAGGACCAACTTACCATGCCATTGGGCGAATACAAACATCCCCCGGGTTGTAGACGCAAAGAAGACCAACCCCAGTCGCCATTTCTGAAAACACCACGATGTTTATCGGCGAGCAATTGACGGAACAGCTGGGATAATACTCGGGATTTTGAGACACTAACGCAATGTCTGCCTCTATATTTTGAGACACTAAATAGATAAACTTGTTTTCATTGGTTCAATAGTTTCTCATTTGTGATCATGAATGAAAAATGATGAAATTTGGGGTAGGATTGGTAACATTTGAGGGAGGACGTGTGATACCTAGAACAGCCAGTCAGGTGACGGGGCGCTAATTTATTCGTGACGTCAAATCTAGCTTGTTTGCAAACAGTACCCCCACACCCACCCGACCATGTGCCCGCCCCTCCCCCCTCCATGGCGAGGAAATCCCCAGTGCTAAATATATATATATGGAGGTCCTGTTTTTGGCTGTTTTTGGTAATCATTACCGTAATGCCTAATGGTCTTAATGGGTATGTTTGGTATCAAATTAAAGCTTACGATGTCAGTAATATAGTTAACTACTGTACTAGAAATTATTTTCATATTCAAAAATTTATAGTCAACTTCTACCATGTGTTAGGTCCTACAAAGGCTACAGGGGCTGTCAGAGCATCCCTTATTTCTTGCACCCATGGTTATATATATTTTTTTTTTCAAGTTGTTTATTGGGAAAAATTTACTTTACAGAGTAAGTGCAATTTTTAACTTGGCGCCAACGTTTTGTTGTAATTAAACCAAGCCCCCTACCATGTTACATTTGATAAGTATAATACAATCAATAACAGTCAGCGGAGTTTTGTTTTCATGTACATTATAATAGTCAGCATATGAGAAAAAAAAGTATAAGGAAAAACTGTTTCATATAATACAATTTTCGTAGCAGCCAGAGTGATGAGATGATTATGAGATACTCGCTTAATAGTTCACAAAATCATACAAAACAATCTGGATAGTTCTTTTTGATGGCAGTTTTAAATTGTTGTAAGGTATCAATTAATTGAAACAGTTTATTACCGGTACAAAATTCATCTACAGTTGAGTCTTCCACATTCTTTTTACTCCGTAGGTTGACATTAAAGTCTCCCATAATGATGAGTTTTCTGTTTTTAGACACTTCCTTAAGGAGTTTGCTAAGCTTTGTATTTATTGCATCTTTTTCTTTACAATCAGGGGGTCTGTAACACACAAATACTTTGTACCTAATTACACCAATTTCTACATCAACACAAAGTATTTCATATTGATCTTCAATAAAAGATCTTGTTAAATCAGGTACAGCAATATAATGATCTTTTAGATAAAGCATAAGGCCCCCAGCATTTTTTTTTTCATGACTGGGGAATCTATCCAACCTTATGTATTGATCGTTTATAGATGGCTTTAACCATGACTCGACGATACCTGTCATATCAGAGAAAGATATTAATCTAAAGACATCAGTGTGCTTTCCATACAGCGATCTTGTATTAGTACAAAACATTTTAGGCCTCTTACAAATTTAATTTCATTTAATAATACCATTCTGTACGTTCATATAAGTATGTGAAAAATAGATGCGGTGATATGAAATGGTACCTAGTGTGAAAATGACCGCTGTGCTAATAACTGATGCTAGCAATTTGGCAATCATAGAAAGGGGAGGGTGTTGGAGCACGCTCTAGGTTTGTAAATGAAATACAAACAAGATTTTGTAAGTGCATCGCTTTCCTGGTGTGACATTGTAGACACATTTGTCTGCAAGTATTATGTGTTTCTTATAAAATTATAATGATAATGAGAAAAAATAAAAGTAATGACTGTTTGACTCAGCTTAGTTGACTGCTATAAGAGTCAGGCACATCGCATCCAGGTCGGTCGCTATAGGTTTATCATAGAAACTGTCCTATTTTTGGACGCTGTAGGCTTAAAACATAGTGCCATTCAAGTGGTGGTCATCTGTTGTGTTTTAGTTCTTACTATGTTACTAGGTCAATATACTCATCTTAGTTGATTGCCATAGGGATTCAGGTGCGTCGTGTCAAAGTCGGTTGCTATAGGCTTATTATAGAACTGTCCTATTTTTGGACGCTGTAGGCATAACATACTGCTACTTGGAGAGGGGTTCACAAAGCTTTTTAAATTTCAATCATATACAATCCCCATGATATTAACAGAACATCTACCTTAATTACAAACAGAAGGACATACACTTTGTCCCTTAATTGTTAGGGAAAAAGATACCCCCGGTAGGCATAAGTGTATTGAAAAAAAACTTCACAGAAGATACCTGACCATCAAATAGAGGAATAGATAGAAATCTTATTAAATGAATAAATACATTAATGCAAATAGACATTTGGCTAGATAATCAAACTTTATATGCATATTGCAGATTAGCCTAATCATATTAGATTTTTATAGAAAATAGGAGGTGACAATAACTAGACACCTTGTTTTTCATATTTTCTGCAAGGGAGCAGGGGGCAATGGTGGTGTGTACATGCACTATTTCTGAGCCCTCAAAGGGGGAGTACAAAATGTTTCACCCTGTGTTTCCCGTGCATATATTTGACAACAAAGCCCTTTCTCAACAAGAATTTTTCCCCGTAAGCCATAAATTTCTTCAATAATCCTCTTTCCCTTTATCGAAAAATAAAAAGAAACCAGCGAGAGTTGGACAAAGCTTGTGTTGGCCTCTATATCCCCATGGCATAGGGTAAAACGTTAGAATGCCTACCTGATGTACTCTGGTATTTCTTTTAAAAGTTTATACATCTAGCCCCTCCCCCCTCCCCAGGCCAAACTACATTAGGCCTACGCCTAGTAGAATCATGGAGATTTCTTATTATCAACAACGTGTACTTCTTTATGCTATCTCTGAAAAGTCTTCAATATAATTATAATTATATAAACAGTGATTCAATGTTTAATTAATCCTATTTAATTAATTCAATGCGCATGGTAAGATGTTTCCGCATGGGAATATAGGCCCCCTAAGGCTACAATGAAAAATAAAATCAGCCGTCTGAAAATTCATGATGCTCTGTTGTCGGAGTACGTCTTTCACATCCTCCCTTTCTCATAGTTTGGGAATAGAATGTGGAAGCACATGCTGCTGCCATCTGGTGCTAAAATAATCAACTAGGCCTACTTGTTCTTAGAGCTACAGAGTTCATGGAGAAATAGAGCAAAGCTCTTTATTGTGGGCTTTTCATATTTTTCATGATTCTTTTTGTATCGTTGGCCAATTGAAATGGTCGATTTTGACCAGGAACATTGAACTAAAATAAGCGTATGGTTGATCCTATTGAGATCAGACATTCAATTTAGCTATGATAATTAGAAAAGTAAAAGCAATGAACCTATACAGACGAGAAGAACTTGCTACATGGAAAAATAGAAACAGAAATGTCAATGTTAATAATTAAGGGAGTAATTTTTTTTAGTAAAACGGAGGGGTAGGTGTTGGCACGGGCGACCAGAAAATGTTTGACCACCACCCCTGAAGAGACCAAAAGTCATGCCGGAATGCACCATTTTTTATTTAACATATATGAATGCAGGTAAAGTAACTTTGCCTCCTACCTCATCAAGGGGTTCAAAAAGTTTTGCCTGCCCCCTTGTTAAAACATGATTACTCTCTCAGACGCTGCTTACATATGTGAAACATACCCTAAGCCCCTCATAGGACCCAGCCAAAGTGTGGGTGCTTCTTAAGGGCAGGGTAAAATACATTGATTTTGACATGAGCTGGCCAAAACATCCCCGGATGAGCCTTACAGGTCTGCATTGAACACAAGGCGCGTCTTATATGTGGGATCGCCTTATAAAAAATGTCAGAACGGTAGCACACAGAAGTTGGGCTGGGGACAGGGTGTGAAAAGCTGCTGGCAGCCTCTAAGGAGCTAGTAGTACATAAAAATAGTGTTTGCTGTCCCGGTGTGAGAAGCTAGTAGTACATAGAGATGGGGGTTGGTGTCAGGGTGTGAGAAGCTAGTAGTACATAGAGATGGGGGTTGATGTCAGGGTGTGAGAAGCTAGTAGTACATAGAGATGGGGGTTGGTGTCAGTGTGTGAGAAGCTAGTAGTACATAGAGATGTGGGTTGGTGTCAGGGTGTGAGAAGCTACCGTAATACCCCGCATATAAGGCGCACCTCGCATATTAGGCGCACCCAGACTTTCGGGATGTGATAGAAAATATTAAAATTGATATAACTTTTGTTCTTATCAATGGATTCTCAAAATTCGAAGACCTATGGGTATCTTGGACCTTCCCCACCCGATTCTACTACTCTATAGGGATGAGAAAATGTTGGGTAAATTTTAGAGGAAAACATCCCCTGACTTTTGGTGCTTCTATAAGGCGCACTAGGGGTCCATCCTCGCGTATAAGGCGCGCCTTATACGCGAGGTATTACGGTAGTAGTACATAGAGATGGGGGTTGGTGTCTGGGTGTGGGAAGCTAGTAGTACATAGAGATGGTGGTTGGTGTCAGGGTGTGAGAAGCTAGTAGTACATAGAGATGGGGGTTGGTGTCAGGGTGTGAGAAGCTAGTAGTACATAGAGATGGGGGTTGGTGTCTGGGTGTGAGAGGCTAGTAATACATAGAGATGGGAGTCGGTGTCAGGGTGTGAGAAGCTTTGTAGTAGCAGATTTTGCTGGCATAGTTCATAGAAAATGGTATTAATTTGGCAGTTCTATGCACTACCGATACCAACCTCCAATAACCAGTCATCAATAGCCATATCGCATCCTGACACTATTCTTATAGATTTGTGACTACCACAAACTCCTGCATATTAGCTGTGGCTTTTAACAATGGATGTAGTTTAAAGGGAGTGTATTTAACTCTATTGAGCAATTCTAAACCTTCAAATTTTGGTCTGACCTAAACCAACTTATAAGCCACACTCAGGTTTAAGCCACACCACAACCTTTTTGCAGTCTAGTAGTACATAGAAATAATGGTTTGTGTCATTTTAATTGTTACGTCAACCTATTATAACACAGATAACGTCATGTTTCGTCCCGATCAAGGAGTTTACAAATAACAAAAGTTGACAGATGAAAATCAATACAGATGTTTGTTTTCTATGTATAAGATGGACAAAATAAGGGGAAGATGAACATATCATAATATCAGACTGATATTGCAATATCTTTGGAAAAAGAACTCTGATATCACATAAGAAAAACAAATTAAGTTGGAAAAGCCTGTATCGAATTCTGAAACTGTGGTATCAAATTAAACTCTGGTATCATAGGTGATCATTTAGTTTGCCACAATAGTCATTGAGATACAATACTGGCATCTAGTGGGAAGACAAGGAAACACTAGGCCTGTGTCCTTAGGAGATGGCATCAGTGCCCCAAAACCACAAAAAGAACAATTTTGTCTGCCTGTGGTAGTATTCAGAGTGATAAAACGGAGCGAAATATTGAAGAGTGGATTTTACGGCATTAGATTGTACAATTTACTTGATAATAAGCGATAATCAACTAGCCAGATAATTATACCTAAATCTCTGTTAGAAATGGGCACCTTTGCTGTGTGTAGTTAGAGTGAGACAAGTCCACAATCAATTTGCACAAAAAAAAACAATGTTTTTTCAACATTTGCAAACATTTTTATTTGGTTTGGGTAAAAACGTTTTTTAAAACTTAATTTTTACGTTGTAAAATATTAGATTTTTCAACCAATATTCAACCAAATAAAAACGTTTTTGATTTACATTTCTTTAGCGTCAAACCTTTTTTAACCTAAAATGAAAACATTTTTACAAGAATGTAAAAAAAACACGTTGTTTTAGTACATGTTTTGACGTTATTTTAACGCTGAAAAAAAGTTTGGCAAATTAAGAAACCAAATAAAAACGTTATTTTAACGTTAAAGTTTTCACGCCAAGTGGACAGGTGAATGATCCAATGAAATAAACTATAGAGCAAGAAATTACAATGGGCCTAACTCATGTTTATTCACTTTCTGTGACAATTAGTTGTGTCAAATTAATAAATATATTAGATATATCTATTATGAGAATATATTACCATGCCATACATCAAATGGCACGAACTAAAATCAAAGGAAGAGATGTGGTACCTACAATTCAATGATATGATGTATGGGCCCAGTAACAATGATGTTTAATTAATCTTTTGTACAATGTTCGTGCAGTACTTGACATGCTACCCTGATGTCTCCATGATCGCCCACAAAACAACTAGAAATGTACACTATAAGTGCTGCACACAATTTATTGTTAAAATGTATTTTACCTACCCCGGTGCTGAGAATTGATCTTGAATAAACTTGCTTCGTATATGCGCCAAAGTATCTATAACCCAAATATGTGGGAAATGGAATGCTAAAACATGATGATGTAATGCCATATCAATGATACTTCCATAAATGGAAAACAAATTGTTCCAAACTATTTACTGTGCCTTGAACATGTTAAATAGTAGACAATTACTCTGGAAAAATGTTACTATTGCTTGCATTATTTTCAGCATATGTTACATAAGACAATGACTAGATTGCTCTGAGGCTTGTCCATCTCTCATAGACTGTGCCAACAGGCCCATAACAGTTAGTTAAAATGTAGGGCATTCAACCTCTTGCCTCCCCCAGTACGTTCCCAATCTTGGCTAAGATGTAAAGAGTAAGTTCAAGCTACACATAGGAAAAAAACAATCTGGTACCTTTCTCCTATACCTCGTGGTGTTCACCTGGTCTCGGGAGAGAGAGGCTCGAGGTTCAAGGATACACTCTAACCTCAACATCTGTCTGTTGGATAGGGGGGGGGGATCAATTGCTGTTACACAGAACTTGGCCATAGGGCCTAGAGGCATTAATGTTCCATAGTTTTCCTACTCAAGGCATTTAGAATGACTTCATAACTCAGACTAGCATAATCTTTGGGAATATGTTCTGGTCATGAGACGTCTAGTCTTCCACTCTGTAGGCATGTGTGAAACATATTTTGGTGTTTATAAGCACATGTTGTTTTTAATAGTCTATTACATAGGCTTACAATACAAACCCATTACTCTTTGCCAATGTCCAATGTCACTGGAACTTCAACTGAGATTGAGAACCTCATTGTTAAGTTATCAGACAAGTATATTATGTTTTCTGTATAATGTTATGCTTTCTTCATAATGCAATGGTACTACATAGTCAATAGATGCCTGACATCTTGGACCCCTTTTTGATGTCACCCACTTAAATGGTTTTTCGCTGATGACAGGCCCGAGATCTTCAGAAACAAGTTCACTGCTGGATTTAGTCCTGACATTTGCAGTCACCAGCAACAAGCTCTCAATGAAAAATCCTTGGAATTTGACCACCAAGTGGACCTCGTTAGCCAATGGTCTCTATTTATGGCCTGTGCATGTCTGTCATTTTTGTCAGCCATGTTGACAGGAATTCACACTAAGTCCAGAATGGACTGAAGTCTCTTTTTTCAGTCTGGACCTCCAGGTTTGCAAGTAACCAGCACACTCACAGCAGGCACAAAATGTTGAATCAACGTTGAAATAACGTTGAACATGGTTGATTAACGTTTTTCCAACGTTGATCCAATGTTCTGTGCCTACCAGGCTGCTGGTTCTGAATATTGGTCACCTGCACACTAGTCATAAGGTCTCCAACCAGTGAAATTCTCATCAATCTATTCAGTCTTACTCTTAATGATGAGACTAGAAAAACGCGGTGCGGTGTAGTCTTTGTGATTATCCTTTATGACTTGTAGTGGGTTATAGCATGATTACATGATGATATGTTTTCCAGTCATCTCTAACAGCCCAGCCTTACTTTTGCAGGAATCAGCAAAGTGTGTCATGTGCATGGAGACGGAACCACTTGTTCTGGTCAAAACGATGCACAGGAATGAGACACAAAAAAATGTTGTTGAAATAATGGCAGAATCCTTGTTATTTTCACAGAGATTCCTTGTATATATATGTGTACCACCGTGCTGCCACCTGGGGCTTCTTGTTTAAACTTCTTGTAATAAAATTACGGTGGTCAGTTTTATTAGGATCCCTGGTAGATTTAAAGGGGCCCTGGCATGGTAATGCATGCCAGCATTAAAAAGTCACGTGATCACCCCTTGACCAATCAGGGCATCGCGATTTTTCTGCTGGTTCCCGCGATTTTATTATCGCTGTTTGAATCGGTACCCATGTTGTTAATTTTCCATGCCAGCCCCCCTTTAACAGTTATTTTTTACAGTGCAGTAGCCAGTGTTTCATGTGCTGCCATCTTGAAATATTATGGTTATATGCGACCATCTTCCTCCTCCTCATCCGTCATGGCCATGTTGTCCATGGGTGACCCCGCGATGGTCGTGACTTCTGTGTGACACGTCATGCCTGACTCTAATGCTGCTGACGTCACGCCGTCACAGCTGTCGTCTGCTGTTTCATCACATGACCGTCGCGGACACTTCTCACCAGGGGATGCCCCCATTACTTTGTGCCTGCACCATTTACCACCAGAGGGTGGCTTGGCATCATCCACGAAATCATCCTCCTCTGAAACAAAAGGTAAGATGTATGGAATGCATGGGGTCTGACATGGATTGACCTGGGTCTGAAATGACCAGTTCTGAAATGACTTTGGGCCTGAGAGTACCTGTTACCATTAAGTTATAGCGATGACTGACCATGGAAACATTCATATAGATACCTTCTTCTCCTTTTTTTTAAACACTGTGAATATGAAGCTTTTAAAGGGAAGTTGTTTTTTTTTTCTGGTAATTGCCAAACAAGGATGGGCATGGAAACTGCCAGACGTCTGCAGAAACAATTCAGCTATATTCTTTCATCTATTGCCTGGAATGATCATACCAATGGCTGGCATTATGGATAAATGCAGCATTGGTGAGTGGTTCAACAGAACTGCATCCATACCTAATCAGATCAGACTCAAGCCAGGGTGCATTAAAATTCTGAGTGGTCCCAAATAGCTGTTTATGGTGTTGACTTACTTACCATCACTGATTAGAGGTGACTCCAGGTCGTGGTTGTCCTGACATGTCATACGATGCATGTCGATGATACACATGGCGATAAGGCCCACACCGATAATACTGATAACCACTCCGCCTATAATGGACGTCAACAGGATGGCACTGCAGGAGAAATGTTGTATATATTAGTCTACTGTGTCATGATAGATAAAGGGTCCAAACAATTAAGATCTAGAGTACCACAATGCAGTTAGGTATTGTGCGCTTTTTGTATGTTGAATCTTGTAGCATTATCCTGCTACCACTAGGTGTAACAGCGGCACTCATGCAAATTGCACTGAAAAAAATGAATCTAATTTAAGTTAGTCAAAACACGTAACTTACCTCATATTTAGCACATGTGACTAACACAGGACTAATATTTTACTAACAATGGCTAGGTGCTTGGTAACATTCACTAACCTATTCAGACAAGCTAGCTTGACTAAGTCAAGAGAGAAAATTAGTAAAATATAAGTAACCTTGCCAAGGTTAGTAGTTTTGTCTAAGGGTTAGTAGTTTTTTTCACACCAGGTGGCAGTGCAGTTTGTATGAGGATTATTCTGGTAGGTGCACATCATAGAATAGTCTATGGATGTCAAAATAATGGTGATTTTCAATGACCTTTGACTTAGAAAGTCTTTTGCAATTGTACTCATATAACATTTACCGAAATCTCCCGTGTATAAGGCGCGTCTTATAGGCGAGGTTTTAGTACTTCCTGGATCAGCAAGGGGGACACCAAGAGCTTTCTTTTGATATGTTACACTCCCCTTAACTCAAAAAATGACAGAGGGGGTTTCAAGGGGGTGCGGGGGCTTTAGCTACACATAGCTTTTTGAAAATCCATACAGTAGAACCAAAGTTATTTGATTCTTTTGACAATATTCTTCAAATCTAGGTGCATCTTATATGCGAGGTGCGCCTTATACGTGGGAGATTACGGTAATAAAATGCACCTAACATATTGATAAGTTATTGAAGGAAGAAGGAAGAAAGATGGAAACACTTTTTGTGTGGATATTCAATATACACATTGTTAGTTCTCTGACTTTGTATTAACTAGCACAACCCATCCAAATGACATCTTTCATACGTAAATTGGATGAGTTTTCATGTAAAAATGACATAATTTGCACAAGTTGTGCTAGCCAGGAAGGTGCCCATGGTTATAGTAGACCTTCCCTGAGGCTGCTGTTAGACCATTAAGGGCTTCAAAGTGCTTAAAACTCTTTGGTTTGTATGATATGTTGTCCTGTGGGTGCTAGTGCCATACATGCATTCCATACACCTGTCAAGGGACCTCCATTTCCTACGTCAGTGCATTGTTCTATATAGACCAATTAATCATAGGAATAGATTCACCAGACAAGAATATCACTTTCCCTATACTACTCACATTGCATGTAGACATTGACCATCCCACCCTTAGGAATAATTGGGCATCTTGGTAGACAATGACAAAGGTATCATTAGTACACCCAACTATAACGTGGGGCTTTTTCCGATCTCTGGCTCTCTGCCTATCAGTGTGTATGTAGACACACCCATCTAATTGGCAGCTTGCCGCTGTATAGGGGGCTGATTATTTCCGGTGTGCGGGGCAGGTGGGTGTGTTTTCTCTTACCAGGAGCTATTAGGGCCAAACAGACAAGGCTATCAAACATCAAAGCTATGCTAGTGGCCGGTCAGCTCTCACCTTTCTATACCTGAAATTCTGATATGGAATTCATGAGCTTAGCACCAAGGATACTATCAGTGCTCTCTAATGTACAAGGATTATTGCTAGGCTATATCAGGCAAAACCCTTTGCTTATTTGCTGCGCAAAATGATATAAGAAGTCAAATGCTGACATAAATCTTATCATGATCCATGTATATTCTTTTGAAAGCCATGAAAAAGGTCTGTACATCATTGCAACGCCCATACAGTAATCTCAGGTAATTAAAGGCGATTTCATGATTTTGAAGATATTTTTGTACCTGTGCTCAAATGATTATACTAGGTAATACGGTATTGAGGATAGCGCGCGATGGTCTCTGAGTATTACAAGTTTCTAGGTGTGTAAATGTCAGCTAGATACTAACTATAGTCTCTGGTACTGGCTGCATTGTATTGTGATGGAAAAAGTAGAGGTAGGCAGCAGAACACTAGGATACTAACAGGGCTACCTCTCACAGGACCCAAGAATACACCTCATAAATAAGGCTAATCTAAAGCCTTGATCTAAAGCTTAGCACCAGTGTGGGAAAGGGGAGCACCATCTCTACCCTATTTCCAGTTCTAAGTATATGTACCTATATGGTGTTTCTACTTTCTGGTGTTCATTAAATAAACACAGTGTTTATTTAATAAACATAGTGTTTATTTGATTAATACTGTGTTTATTTGATAAATACAGTGTTCATTTAATGAGCACAGTTATCATTTAATGAACACTGTGTTTATTTGATAAACACAAGAGAGTGAAGCATGTCTGCTAAGTTCCAGTACACATGCCCCAGGTGGGGTTTCTATTCGAGTAAAGCGGAATACAGTATCTAACACTGTCCTTGGGTCAATGTCAGCAGGTGACCTTGAACCAACCTTAGCCAACCCTACTGGCACAATTCATCCAAATGACATCTTTCATACGTAAATTGGATGAGTTTTCACGTAAAAATGACATAATTTGCACAAGTTGTGCTAGCCGGGAAGGTGCCCATAGTTATAGTAGACCTTCCCTGAGGCTGCCGTTAGACCATTAAGGGCGTCAAAGTGCTTAAACTCTTTGGTTTGTATGATATAGGAATGAAGGCCTGGCAAGAAACTCACCAGGTCTACATTTATGCATAATCAAGACCTTTACAAGGGTTTGCATGATGCACCAATGCAGGGCTGGTGACTCCCAGCTCAGCATTAGTGCATCATTCAACCCCTGTAGGGTTTAAGGGGCGGGGACCAGTGAAGGGGACCTGGAGTAGTCAGGAGTTGTGATAAGTACATCCTACACGAGAGGAGTATCAATCAAGTAAAATCAAACTTGTCTGTTATCAATCCCCACTCCATTCACCCCTCCACTTTTGCAGGATAAAAAGATGCTATCACTTACCAGACGCCGACCTGGGGGCTATGCTATATATATCTTCACAGTAGGATTGTCCGGCAATTGTGGGAAGATATGGGTCCAGAGAGAAAGAGAGAGATAGAGACAATAATAGAGAGACGGAGAGACAGGGAGACAGACAAAGACAGAAGAAGAGACAGACAGAGATAGGTAGACAAAGACAGACAGATAGACAGCCAAACTGAGAGACAGACAAACAGACAGACTGAGAGACAGACAGACAGAGACAGACAAAGACAAAGACAGACAGACAGAGACAAACAGAGAAATACGCAGACAGACCAGGAAGACAGAGGCAGACAGATCCAGTCCAACAGACAGATGGACAGCTGTATACCCAAAACTGCCCATTGCGGGGGACCATTGGCAATTTGACGACCGAATACCAACATTGGCAGGGCATTGGCAAAAGTGGCTGAGATGATGTGTGCTAAACCAAATGGTCAGACATAGCCCAGGGTACAGAACGACTAGAGGTGACACAGAGAAGGACCTTTAGAAAGGCTAACGTATCTAGGCCTCCAGGCACAAATCAAAATGCACAGATCAAGGTGAGGTGCCATGAGGAGAAAGTCAAGCAAACTCAGTAAAAAAAACAAAACAGCTGAAATGTCAGCACCAGTAGAGACAGCTACATGTCCCCCTCACCTTCTACTGACTATAGCCTTAACTGTCATAATTTAACTACACCTGCTGGGATGGTAACTTAGATACACCAGTGATAAGTTATAGCTCTAGACCCTTTAAACCTATGACGAAGTGGGCCCTTTTTCTGCTTAGTGACATGGGACATGGATATTTTCTTAAATTGTCTGGGATATAAACCTTTTTTTTTTAAATGGACAATGGGACATAAAGCCTATTTTTCTTAAAATCGACATGGAGGCATGGTGATTTGTTAAAATCTACATGGGGCACGGGGACCCATCAGGTGCCTCTAAACCTCTAATTGCTATGCCTGATGCGTCTTATACCAGTGTACTAGACATAATCTGGTTGCTATGGTAACAAACATGTATGTGTGTGCTCTATGGGTGTTGCAGATAAGGGTAATGACCATGTATCCATGTGTACATAATGTGAGTGTAATAATTGCTATGGTAACGTATATAACTGCTTATTATATAATACTAAGTAGGCTCCAAAGACAATGTGGTTGCTATGGTAACGTACAGGTGTGGTTCTTCACAGCAGGTATCTACACAGCAGTAGACGTAGGACGGGGGGTGGTCCAGGGGGCACGTCCTCAGTCTGTGTCCGCTACCATTCACCACCTCCTCGTACTCTATACACGCTGGGCTACCTGAAAATTAAGAAAAATATATGCCATGGTTGTTTATGCTTATAGATAAACACATTGCTCTTATAAATGCATCATTTTATGCCAATAAAAATGTATTATCCTTTTGCTAGTAACTTTATTACTACTGTAAATGCACTTTTTCAGGCTTAAGCACAGTAAAAGTATAGACATATTATGTCGATTTGGAGAAGGCACTCATTGGGTTTCAGGTGGAAATAAGTTAGACTGAAGTCTTGCTTTTTATGTCGTTGCCTTTTTTGAGTGGGTGCACATTGCTTTTCTTGTGGACCTTGAATACCAAAATCTCTCAGGTAGAAGGTGCAGCCCACGTAGAAGGTGCACCCCCAACTCAGGGAAGGCCGGTTCACATAGAAGGCAGACCTATCTCCCCTGAATTGGTATTTTGAAAAACCCGTGTATAAGGCGCACCCCCAACTCAGGAGGTCTGGTCCGCCTACAAGGCACACCTTGTGCATTGCCTGCCTACAAGGGTCTCCTTGTAGTTGGGGGTAGCCTTAAGTAGGGTTGAGATCACGTTGTTGTTGTTCGAATTTTATCTCACCTTGTGCCTTCCTTACGGCAGACACTCAAGGGTGAGACGTCCCGCGGGTTGTATCTACACTGAAGTGAGATTACCCTTGTGACGTTGTGCCCGGACCCTCATCTAATGGGGAGGGGGGATGATGGTGATCAAATCTATGGGAATGTAGAAAGCAAGCCCCTACACATTTACCGAGGCAATGGTTCTTTAACATCCGTCACTACATAGGCATAGTGAGAGATGGACAGACCTGTTTTAAGTCATTTGTCTGCCATGACTGCTGAGAGACTTTCCAACACAGCCTAGCCAGAGCAGGGAGGAACTCAAACAACACCTTACGGCGACGTTTGGAGCCACCACTGTGCCCCGACCGGGCTGGGAACTGAACTCACAACCTTACAGCCCCTGAGCAGATGCGCTACCAGCTGCGCCACGCCTCCCGGTTGATCAGGTTGGGTATGATGCTGATCATATATTTTTTTGAATGCCACAAATGAGGTGTGACCAGAAGTAGAACTTATCTCTCACATTGTATCATCAGTTCTTTTGATTGCTTTTCCTACATTCATTCATTCTATCAATGTTACAGCATGTGCATGAATGTAGGAAAAGAAATCAAAAGAACTGATGATACAATATTAGAGATAAGTTCTACTTCTGGTCACACCTCATTTGTGGCATTAAAAAAAAAACATATGATCAGCATCATACCCATCCCCCCTCCGCCTCTGAATGTGGCTGGATGTGGACACATCCTATCCATGTTCTATCTGCTCCCCTTATCTGGGGTTACAGATGGTTCTGCACTGCTGAACATGCCTACCACTATGAGAAATGCATGAGGGTAGGGGAAATTGGCCACAAAGTGCTCATGGCTTCCACTCCCAAATCCAAAGGTAAGATCCCCTATAGTCTAATGGACTTTCCCACGAGATGCTTGCTCCTTGAGGACATCCTCATGGAGCGGTGGCGAAGCCAGCCTAGTTTCAGGAGTGTTCTGTTGGAATCGGGTTCCAGACCAATCATACACACGGTAAAGGATGACTTCAGGGGTGACATAGGCTGTGATGGCACTGGCTTCAATGCATATGGGAAGTCCCTGATGAAAATGCATCACATCCTCCCCAGACATTAGACCCTACCCCCTTCAACTCCCCTCCAACCCCCTGCCCTCCCCACCTCCTGCTGAGATGATCACCATACCACTCAACCAGGTCACCCCCTCACTTCCCCTCGATCCTCCCCTCCTTCACCCCGGTCCCTTCCCACCCAGGCAAGGTGCTATTTACGGTGCCGACTATGGCCTGCCACGGCAGGGTGTGCTGTATCGCACCGCCTATGGACAAGGGTGCCTGGCTGATCTCATATACGCCTCCCTCCCCATTTCCTACAATGGGACCAGGCCTTGTACCCTTTACCAAATGCAGGCCAACATTTCGCTTTCGATTTCTCGTATGTGCCCCCCTAGGAGTGGACACACCAGATCGCACTATGATGCTCTGGGTGGTTGTCTTGTCTCTTGGTTTGGTGACACAGGTAGGATCACCCAATAACATGTTACACCTTGTTCATGCTATACCTAACCGAGATACTGTTGCTGTGTTGTTGTTTTTTTATGTTTTTTTTTTTATTGTCCCCCAACTCCCTTTAGTATATGGGTCTGGGTTTTTCGCCATGGGACCTCTCACCCTCGATGTGTCCTTGGGGCACATAGGTGAGGTTTAAATTCAAATCAATCAATCAACCTGATCCCAATTGACATATCGGAAAAACCCGCGTATAAGGCGCACCCCCAACTCAAGGCAGCTTGCCTCCCATGTATAAGACCCATCCACGATCTGTGTAACATTTGATGGTTGGTTGATGGCTTTATTTTGGTAGTTTTTACATTGAGAAGTTGTTCTGAAAAACGTGGTGTTGCGGCATGTGGGTCACTTCTGGTGTCTCGGTATATATTTATGATTTGCTTTTCCCACCGTGACTACCGGATAACGATACTACACTCCTCCCAACCTTAGTTAGAATGATAGTGATAAATGATAAACCTTTTAGCTAGATGATAAACCTTGAAGTATATGTATGATAAGATATATGATATACTTTGAACTATGACTTAAACCTTAAAATCTTTGGTAAATGGTTGAAATAAACCTTGGATCATGATTTGAGTCTTTGAGTCTTTTCTGATTATATGACCAGCTTATATGCATTAACCTCAGATCAATACTTTGAGTCAAGAGTCACTCTTATACCAGTTTGTATAACCTTATTCTACTTGAATGATAACTTCTGGATAAACACCAAATGACTATATCCATAATCATAGACCTTCACATTAGGTCTATGCCACACTGTTTTTCACACTTTTAGTTAAAGGGGCCTTGGCATGGTAATGCATGCCCGCATTAAAAAGTCACGTTATCACCCCCTGACCAATCAGGGCATCGCGATTTTTCCGCTGGTTCCCGTGATTTTATGATCGCTGTTTGAATCGGTACCCATGTTGTTAATTTTCCATGCCAGCCCCCCTTTAAGCACATAGTTTTCCGCTAAGTATCAAGGGGGATGCCTGTCTCTAACCGGTCGTATCTCCGGTGGTGAATGTGGCACTGGTGCTTGGGCTATTCCGGCTGGCTCTTGGGCTATGTGTTGCTCAGGCTCATCATTGTCATAGTCATAGTTTTCATCTTGCTCCGGGATATCGAGAGGTGTGGTAGCTCTCTTAAAGAAAGATGAATTTCGTGTGATAATTTCATTTCCGCGCTTGGCTTTAACCTGGCTTCCTTTGATCTCAGTGACTACATATGGTCTGGGGTCAAAGGCAGTTTTGAATCCTTTTTTCTTGACAATCACACTGTCACCAATTTTAAGGGTTGATTCCTTCGTGCACCTCTTAGTGTCAGCGTAGGCTTTCATTTTGTCCTTTGCTTCCGCATCATTTTTGCGGGTAGTGTCATTTAACTCATTAGATGGTATCTCCGGCATTTGGGTGATCTTTGTGCGGATGTTGCGTCCTATCATTGCCTTTGCAGGTGGCACTTTGGTGGATGAATGTGGGGTGGCACGATAATTTCGCAGGAACGCATACATCTCACGCTTCCAGTTTTTACCTTCCAATCTCGCAGTGTTGATTGAACCTTTTATGGTCCTCATGAAACGCTCAACTTCGCCGTTTGCTTCCGGCCATAGAGGGGTTACGCGGTGGTGCTTAAATCCTTCCTCTGCAGCATATTCTGCAAAATCTTTGCTTTGGAAAGGTGGACCATTGTCAGATTTCAGAGTCTCTGGTGTACCCCATCTCGCAGTGATACAGTCAAATCGAGGTATGACTGTGGCTGCAGTCAGGCTGGTGATAACTTCTACTTCAGGATAGCGAGTGAAGTCGTCAATTACAACCATTAGGTACTGGTTGTTACCAATATCCGCAAAGTCTATGCTCATCTGTTCACCAGGTCTAGACAGTTTAGTCATTTCCAGAGGTTCTCTGGTGGTTTGGGTATTTTTAACTTGACAGGCAAAACAGTCGGTTATCACAGTTTCAACCTGATGGTCAATGTTTGGGAACCACACTTTTTCTCTAAGTAGACCTTTGGTCTTGGTGATGCCTTGGTGGCCTTGGTGGGCAAGGTTGATGGTATGTCTCTGAAGTGATTCCGGGATGCAAATTCTAGTACCTCTTAGCACGATAGCATCATCCGTCACACTCTGTTCATCTTTGATATTGATGTAGGACTTGAAAAGTGGATTCATGTTTGCATCATCCCACTTGTTGGTTTGGATGGCAAGTCTCACTTGTGTAAGTGTGATATCATCATGACTCTTGGTAATCAGCTCATCCATTGGTATAGCCACAGGTCTGGCTTCGCGTGCGAGGAAGTGTATGTATTCCTCAGCCACATCGGTTGATCTGGATGAGGTGGTTTCCTCTGGGTGTCGTGACATGTAGTCTGCTGGGTTGGTTTTACCAGAGCGATATATCAGTGTCATGTCATATGGGATGAGTCGGAGAGCCCAGCGCTCTACTCTGGCAGATGGTTTAGATTTGGGCTTCCCATATATCCCAAGTAGTGGTTTGTGGTCGGTGACAACTTGAAGTGGTGCGCCGAACACATACAGATGGAAGTGTTCGCAGGCCCACACTACTGCGAGTGCTTCACGTTCAAGCTGGCTGTAACGCTGTTCTACTGGTGATAGTGCTTTGCTGGCATAGGTTATAATCTTGTAGCCATCTTGGTGCTTCTGGGTGAGGATCGCACCAAGTCCTACAGGGCTGGCGTCGACAAAGATGGTTGTCTCTTTGGATGGGTCAAAGTATGCCAGTACAGGTGATGACATCAGATATGCTTTGAGTTTCTCAAGTGCTGAAGTGTGTTTGGCAGTCCATATCCACTCAGCATTTTTCTTGGTAAGGCGACGTAATGGTTCGGTTAACGTGGCATAATCAGGTATGAACTTTGAGCAGTAGTTGCTCATGCCTAGCAAACTTCGTACTTCGCCTGGAGTCTTCGGAGGGTCGATTTTCTCGATGGACTCAGCTTTCTTTGGGTCTACTTCCATCCCCTTTTCTGAGAAGCGATAGCCGAAGAACTCGAGAGAAGATTTGCTGAACTCGCATTTCTTCCGGTTGAGCATCAATCTGCGGTCACGAATGCGCTCTAGCAGTCTTTCCAGGTTCTGATCATGGGTAGCTTGGTCTTTCCCATAGACGATGATGTCATCCGACATGTTGCGGACACCTGGTAGTCCTGCCAGTGCATTTTGGATAGTGTTCTGAAACACTTCAGCTGCTGATGATATGCTGAAGTTCAGGCGCTTATATCTGCGTAAACCAAGGTGGGTGGTGAACGTGGTGACATACCGAGATTCAGGTGCAAGTTCAAGTTGGTGGTAACCCTGGTTTAGATCAAGCTTTGAGAACACAGATGCACCATTGAGGTCATGGATCAGATCGTCAATGGTCGGTGTCAGGTGTCGTTCTCTGAGGATAGCCTGGTTCGCCTCTCTCATATCAACACAAAGTCTGACGGCATCTGGATCCTTGGGTTTCGGAGCAGCTACGATTGGTGAAACCCATGGTGTATCTCCTTCTACATGCTCGATAATATCAAGTTCTTCGAGGCGCTGAAGCTCAGCCTCGACTTTCTCCCTGAGGTGCCATGGTATGCGACGGTGTTTCTGTTGTGATGGTTGAACATAGTCGTCGATATATATTTTCACTTGGAAGTCTTTCAGCTTACCAAGACCTGAGAAACAGTCTTTATATTTCTCCAGGACTTGATTCACATTAGATCCAGGTTTTAGGTCAGCAACTACAGCTTCATGACGTATGGTGATAAGCTGCAGAGCTTCGGACGATGACCGAGATAACAGTGCGCGATCATGTCCATTGGTAACATATACTTTCGTGCTATGCTTAGCATAATCGCTTGATAAGGTGGCTTTAAACATGCCGATGAGTGGTGAGGCTTTAGCATTTGGTCCGTATGGGTACAGCTTGGTGTCTGCTTTCAGTAGTGGTACTGGTGGGGATATCTGATTGAACGTATTTTCACTGATAATATTCACGGGTGCACCGGTATCTGCAAGCATCTTAACCGGTACATCATTGATATTCACCATGAATATTGGCTGTATGGTGCTGACAGGTGTAGTAAGTGAGAATACATAATGGTCTTCCTCAGCGTTGAGTTCATCTCACCATGTCAGGTTGCTCACCGGTTCTTGCTGGGTGAAACCGGCAGCTTCCTCTACATTGTGAACCGGTCGTACACGTCCTCGGTGGGAGCTGCGACCTCGCTGAGATGGTTGGTCTCTCTTGCCACACTTTTTTGCAAAATGTCCGATGATACCGCAGTTATGGCAGGTCGAACTGAAGGCAGGGCAATTTTCACGGCCCCCTTCATGCGGGTATGGACCTCCACAGAGTCCGCACTCGTTGTTCGGTGGCTTGTCAGACGTTGACTTTTTCTGGTTACTTCGCTGGTTGCTGTTGTGGTTGCGGTCATCACGCCTACCACAACGGTTACCATCACCGTGACCTTGACCTTGACCTTGAATTTGTGGTTTAGCAGATGACAGTTTATTGACGGTCTCTTTCTCGATGGTTTTGGACTGACGGATCGAGCGTTCCATCGCCGTACCATGATCGATAACGTCTTTCAAGGTGCGGGTTTGTGCAAGTGACCAGGTTCGAAGTTTTGATGACTTCCCTTTACGGATAATCTGTGATTTGATTTCAGCATCTTTGTCATGAAAATCGCAGGTTAGCGCTAGATGCTTCAGTCGGGCAACATAAACGTCAAGGGTTTCGTCCTTATCCTGAACGGCTTCTACAAAGTTGTACCATTCAAACTCAATATCTACTTGGGGTGAGAAGTGATCATTGAGCCCCTTGAGTGAACGCGTATAAAGGTCCTGATTATTGGCATTTGGTACTGCCGGGGCAACTGTGATAAGTTTAAATTCATCAGAGACTGCTTCTCCTGCATAGTCTAGTAACAGATTTAATTTAGCCTCAGGGTCATCGATTTTAAGGGATTTGGCTCGGATCTCAAACCTTTTGATGTACTTCTTCCAGCGTGGTGCAATGGAAGCTCTGTCAGTTAGGTCAAACTGGGGGAACAGGGACATGGTATTTGCTAAGGCCATTGCCATGGTGACTTGTGGTGGGTATGCACTGGGTATATATCAACTGTTCTACCTGGTATAGGTTATGCTGGTATAGCAATAGTGAGTCAATATGTGCACTACAACAAGTTGTTCCACAGTTTAGGGTGACTGACAGATGTCTTGGGTGACTAGCAGATGATTGCTACAACAGTGACACTATTGGTTTGGGACAGATCTAGGTCATTCAACTTCCCAAGGTGATTTTCACTAGAATGGTGATATTTTCAGGTCTGTGGGGCTGTACCTACAATTGTCAGTGTCATTCCTATTTCCTCGTTGCCAATGTAACATTTGATGGTTGGTTGATGGCTTTATTTTGGTAGTTTTTACATTGAGAAGTTGTTCTGAAAAACGTGGTGTTGCGGCATGTGGGTCACTTCTGGTGTCTCGGTATATATTTATGATTTGCTTTTCCCGCCGTGACTACCGGATAACGATACTACAATCTGTTTGCGTATAAGACGCGCCTTATACACGGGAGATTGTGGTAAAATGTTTTGTTCCACCTCATGTATTAGTTTGCTTAATCCCTCTTATTCGGTTGTAAGGTAAGAAGTAATAAATTGATACAACAAATTAAATAAATAGAAAGATGAATAAATAGATAAGAGAAATTGTGAAAGCCATCATGTATACTCACCAGAGTCAGGTAGTACAGCAAGTAGCGTCCACAAGAACCACGTACATCCTCCATACGTCACCCTCCTCACACACCCAGGGAGGCCCATGGCTCAACTATAGCGGTATAGCAGGATGTGTGCAAGGGGAACCTGACACCGTTCTCACAGTTAAAATGTATGCGTGCTTTGCTTCAATTAGATACCTGCAGCGGCTTAGTCCAGGTATTCTCTTTTGCCTTCCTGTAAAGAAAAGAGAGTTGTGGGTTTGCCTCCGTTATTAACGGCCAATCAAGAGTTACAGCAAAACTGTGAAAGAGATTCTAATTCAGCTGGCGATTACTGTAATGCTCTCCATATAAGGGTTGGTTTTATATGTGAAAATGGGCTTCTAGTGTGTCTTAAAGATTCAGCCAAAGTTAGGGGTGCATCTAATACAAGATGATATTATACCAAATATACCATGGTACAAAACTCCCCAAAATATAACGTTAGGCCAGGCCTACGTGGGGCTTATGTGTTAGGCATAAGTTGAGGGTGTGCCTCGTATGTGATGCGCAACTTATATGCGAGCTCTCACAAATGAACAGCGAATCAACGTTGACAACCGGCCTATCAATGTTGATCAATGACGTGCCAATGTTGAATCACTGTTGGACAGAATATAGGGCCTACTCAACCCCTAGGGCTCTTTGACGCCCCTTTACACAACTTATAGGGTTAGAGGAATTTTAACATATGAGGTCGTGGAAAAGTTTCCAGGCTTTAGCAACGATTTTCTGACAGTGTTGTTTATCAATGGGGTTAGTCATTCATAAATAAACTCGATTTAGAGTCTGTGACATTATTCAATTCTTGAAATATCTAAATTGGGAGATTTTGACTTCAAAAATGATGAGAGACGGTCACATTCTCAGCACACTGGTTTGAAATATAAATAAATTTAAACATGGTAAAACTAATGCCACACACGTCGTGAAATTTACGTCCAGACTCCTATTTTCATGAACTTTGATTTAAATGTGAGAATATTCTCCTTTGGCACTCATTGACTCATATTTCTTTACTGACTCCAAAAGTTGGCGTTGAAGATGACAGAAATAGACTACTTTCTCAGATTAAGTTTGAATTAAGGACCAAAACAGGAAGCCGCACAGACAGGGGAAACCTTATAGTGACAGGCAGTAGTTCAACCCTTTAAGGGCTACTGATGCAGGAGTGCATCATGCCCATTGGTCGTAATGATGCACCAATGAAGTGTTGGTGAGTCTGCTGGTTAGCACTCCATTGATGCATCATACCGACCCTGGAAAATTCCTTAGCAGGGCTGCATTCATGCATCATTACGACCAATGGGCATGATGCTTTAATGCACCACCACCACCTTTTGTCTTCATGATATACATGTGCGAAGTCCTGGTCGGTAACTTGCTTGGATATACACTCCCAAAACAATGGCAGGTACAGCACCTATGCCTGGAAGCTATTTCCTGAAATGGTAGATCAGAGGGTCTCCAATCGCACTCCAGAAGTGACATATTCTAAGAAAGTATTTGTGCATATTTCCCATGTAATGACTTCACCATTGTTCTCCCAATGCATGACTTGCTGTGTTGGTAATGTCCACAGCCAGTCATACCAAGAGGTGATTACAGTTTTAAGAGTGGTGGTAGACTAACATTAATAGGTGTTTGTAAGAGTGCATCGGTATATCCTATTGTATTTCTTTTTATGACACGACTGAAATAAGAATGGTTAACACCTTCAGGTCTGTAGTGTTTTACACTAATTTGGGGCTGTGGGGGTGTCATAACCTTTCAAAAACTGTTTGAATCATGTTGACATTCCTACTAGAAGTGAAATGGTGGTAGTCTAAACTGGACACAAGGGTATAAAATCCTGGAATCCTAATTGTCCATATCTATCATGATAAGGGAGATACAGCTTGGATAACATAGCATTCATATTCTCAATAAAATGATGATTTGATTAAACTTCAAGCATGCATATTTCAGGAACCCCTTTATCAATCAAGATAAAGTGCATAATGTAGCTATTTTTTTACATTTTCAAATTCTGAAAATAGAACGACCCACATGGTCACATGGTACCATTTCTGTCTGGTTACCATGGCAACCAAATCCATGCAAAATCACTATTTTCAGTACTATAGCTGCCATGACAACCAGTGTATTTGTCAAAAATAGACCAAATACACAGAAAATATTTCTGCCATATTTTAGGAACATTAGGCATGAGTGTGTTAAAGTATCACAGTGTTCGCAATTTAGTTTTAAGAAATACACATTTAATGAATATTTTGCTACCTTTGGCTTCTGAAACAACTTCCCAGTGAGATAACTATTATTTCAACCATTCAGGGGAGTACGAGTATTGACTATTTAGAGTTGACAGATTTCATGATGCATGAATGAAGCCCTGTTGAGTTGATTCCCAGGGCTGCATTCACACATCATGATGACCAATTGGCATAGTGCATGATGCATTAATGCACGGTGCACCATTACGCGGCCCTTATGAGAGTTTTTAGTCTGACTTTGAAAATAAGAACGGCATATGATAATGGAAAAACCAAACTGAAGAATGTGTTCATTGATCCAACAGTGGGATCACTCGGTGCTATTTTGTTCCTACATTTCAGAGAGTCAAATCTAGAGATAAAGATGGTAAATGGACTTACCTCTCAGCCGAATGTAAGCTGTCTAGTCGTACAGGGACGCAGTTTATGTCACTTCCTGTTGTGCATGCGCAATAGGGTCCCCTCACAACGCTGCCACCTAGTGACCTTCTTTCAAACAAATGTCAAATGTCGGCTGCAATAGAATAAAAGTCAGTGGAATTATTTCTAGGAATGACCTTTGAAATAATTGTGGTAGGTAGTATTCAGTCTTTAGGCCCTAATGAGAAGAGCGTGGCAATTAATGACATTAAGTTAAAGTGAGAGAAAAAATCTAATTAGGCCCAAAACGTGGTACCTCTTAAACAAAACACTGTATAGTATGGCTAGGTTACCCTTTGGAACAGCTAACCTTTGTTTAGATCTTGATAGTCTCGTCTTTTCCTTTATTTGAAACAACATTTATAATTTGACATTTTGGATATTTTCTTGTTACTTTTTCTCTCAAGATATATAGATGGCAGAATATATCTCATCCAGCTTCATTGCGGTGGTGTCCAAGTGGTAAACATATTGGGCATTTCCCTTTGTCTCTGGCTTCACATTTCTTTTTGTTGACATTTGCATTTTTTTTTCATGTGAACTTTAACGCCTGACACACATCAATTGCAAATCATGGTTTCTCTCTATTTTCACTGAATGATCCATTTAGTCACTTTATAGAACTCAAAATGTTATTGAAAAGGTCAGAGTGATTTAAATAAACTTTGATCCGTGGTCATTTAGTGCATCCATACCACACGGACATGACATGTGGGATACCTGGCAAATTTGAAGTTACATTCCCATACACTGGTCAACAAAACAGAGGACCATTATTAATAACCTCAGCAAATGCTTTCCTTATGTTTAGTCAATTCGAAAGTCAATAAGTTACAGTAA
Source organism: Acholoe squamosa (assembly GCA_949317995.1). Lineage (NCBI taxonomy): Eukaryota > Metazoa > Annelida > Polychaeta > Phyllodocida > Polynoidae > Acholoe > Acholoe squamosa. The sequence goes on along the minus strand of OX439051.1, from coordinate 43,051,000 downwards.
ATGTCACGTTCAGTTTAACCAACATAAATTTTTCAAACCTTTTGAGTTTGAGTTTGAGTTAATGCACAATTAGCTTTTCACCATAGCTAAAGAAAAATCAATAGCAAAACACTACTATGGAGCAGAATTCAAATACAGAAGACAATTAGACATCAACATGAACTTTGTGGGGCGTTACACCATTAATTAAACCCAGCGTGTAAGCCACACACATGTAAGCCACACCCTGACTTTGGGAGAATGCTATTCACCATACACAGGGGCATATTTATAAGCTTATTGGCACACCCTGAGTTCAGGAGTGCCCTATATATATATATATATATATATATATATATATATATATATATATATATATATATATAAATATATATATATATATATATATATATATATATATATATATATATATATATATATATATGAACCTTAAAAAGAGCCTGCAATGGTCTATAAGCTGCTACTTATGTGCGGCTTTCACCTTATCACACCTAAACTTACAGCAAACATGTGAATGCATTAAAGCGGCATAGTCCGATTTTCTACATATTTCAAATTCCACTAACATGGTTCCAAACAATCTAAAAACATTATTTAGGGGATAGTCGACCATAAAATGTTTTTCATAGCCCAATCAAGCTAAAATAGGGTTACAATATGCTTAGATGTATGTATACAGTGAATAGCCTATGGGTGGAATTATAGCATGTACACCAAACTCCAAAGGTAGCACAAAATGATTTCTTCAAATAATAGCTAAATTATGGGGAATTAGAGTGAATTAAATATGCAGCAAAGTAAGTATGACCTATGTGAGCATGAAGATCGATTTTTGAGGGGATTGATTTTTTCAGCCCCAATCATCGGACTATGCCACTTTAATGTACTATGCAGACCTTAAAGAACTAGAAGGTCAGTATAAAACAAACAAACACTGTTGTCGTCTGGTAGTTTTACTGCTATATTTAGCAATCATCTATAATTCACCTTATGCCTTTGTCCATGCCCCAATAACTTATTGATCTAACAATCATCTGAGGAAGTGCCTTTTGATGTGGCCATTCTCTCAAGTAGTAAGATGTGTGCTTAGGTGCAAACCCCTCCCCACCATCATCCTGCACCCCTCCCTACCATCATCCTGCACCCCTCCCCGCCATCATCCTGCATCACTCTCCCCCCTACTTCTGTCCGGGGGGGGGGGGCACTTAGCCTTGGTTTTGGCCCCAACCGTGATACTGACCCTGAGTAGCTATGGCTATCGGCATGTGGTATGGGGAATTAGGGGGCATGTCAATCAAATTTAGCGCAAACCTACACATTTTGCTTTAATTATTCAAAGGCTCTACAATTGCTGAATATCAATACAAAAGAATTTAATCTCAGATGGAGGAGGGGCCCAAAAAGTGGGGCTGCCATCTGACTTCTTGGAAATAGGTCCTGTAAATTTCAAGTTGCTTTAGAGGGGATTGTCAAGTGGCCAAAAAGGGGGGTCTGCAGTTTCGCACTTGTTACCTACCAATAAAGAGCCAGTGCCTCCCCCTGTACCTCTGTCCGTAAAACAGGAAGATGGCTTCACCATGAATGGTTACATTGTATCTGGATGCTTGTTTGATGTGTTTTGCAATATACTGCCATCACATTGATGCCATACAGGATCAGGCTTATTTGGGGACTTTGTTTGATGTCTCCATTTGCATTTAAACACATCTTTAGTAGCCGGCAGGTGCACCCTTAATATAGGATTCTATCAAAGGCAGAGTGTACCTTACAAGTGAGGTACAAATGATTTATCCCAGCCACACCCACCATAATCTTCTTCAAACCCCTCCTTCTCCCTAGGAGTAGTGACCATTAGCAATACCTCTCCTACATCCTTATGACATGGTTTTTACCTGCTCCTGCTTCATAACTCACCTGTCTCTACCACTACCCCCCACCCCCCCCACACACACACACATGCCCCTCCCTCCCCCACACCACCCCCATGTCCCTTCCCCATCTTCCATTCTTCCTCTATCTCCCCATGCTGCCTTTGATGTCTAAACCATCTATTGGTGCTGTTGATGCCACAGATGGCCACTTAAATGGCGCATAATGCCTTAGCGTACCATGCCCTTTTGTTGTCATGATGCATGAATGTAGCCCTGGCAATAAAATTTCCGGGCTGCATTCAAGCATCATGTCATCTCTACGGGATTGATATACTCCTGAATAGTCATCGTGATGCTTCAGTGAAGTGCTGATGATCAGATTCAACATTGGTGCACCTTGCAGACCAATGGGCATGATGCTGTCAACGGACGGTTACATGTGGTGAAGTGAATGTACACGGAATCCAGGGAAGTTCAGTTGATCCTTTTATTGCATAGCTGACATGAGTGTTTCATAAAGGTGGTAACAATGATAACACTCACCAAGATCTAAGCTCTGCCTCCGATCCTATAGCTCAACCTGTCGTAGGTTCTAGGTATAGGTGTAAGGTGTAAGTTGGGAGAGATGATTGGGAGCTGCTCAAGCTGCCTTTTATATGAAGGACTTGAGCAGCTCGCAGTGTTGTGAAATATTCTATACACGTGGCTCAATGAAATAGGGACATGTGTCATAGGGAGAGATTGCCACCTGTGTGTTAATCATATTGATGAGGATTGAGAGGAGATTGTGAAATATTCTCTCATTCCAAATATGGCATCACAGGTGGACCCCACATCCTCCAGCGGGGCTGTGTGGGTGTAGATATGATTGGAATGTTATTACATCCGTCTACATTATGTCACAGAGCCTCATGGAGGAGATGTGTTTGTGGTGACTAAAGGATCCTGGTTCCTGTTGAGGAATGCAGGACATTGTTGAGTATGGATCGTGAGCAGAGCTTGGGTTTTATATGGCGAAGAAATTAGTAAATATGAAAAATAATAATAATACCCAGAATGGTCCATTGACAAATCCCCACATTCCTACTCGTCTCTGCACGAGTGTAAAGGGAGAAAAATAAGTAGAAAAGATGAGGCTCTGCCAAGTCCATTGACGATTATGGGTGTTATTATGCAAATACTGGGTTTTGTGAAAAACCTGATGGGTTTGACATTATATGCAGTATAAACAAAGGTTCCTTTATGGAATTACAAAAATAAAGTTTTTGTGTGGATCAAGTGACTTAATGTATATATATACAGGTTCTAAATGCCAGGATATGTACAATGCTTAAAATATAAATGTACCGGTATGTTATCGTGGGAAAAAAAAAATTTTCTGATTTGATAACATGTTGGTTTTATGCAATAATACGCAATGAAGTATATCCAGATGAAAATTAACCAAGTTTGGTGATTCTTGGTATTGTGGGGTCAACAATCAACACAAGGGTGATGAGTCTTTGGCTCCACATTACCAAGGCTCATAGCTGAGGTTGTGTAGGGTCTGCTGCACAGTCGGGTATACGGTATGAGTCAAGGTAGTATTTAGTTTTACTGTTGACTAGAACATGGTAATTCTCATGAAAATATACAAAAATGTTATGTATACAACCTGTTGATTATGGGTAACTAATTTGACTAAAACTCATAAATACATGTCATAGTTGAGCTTGAAAGTAAAACAATGGTGAAGGTGATGAACTTTATAGCGCCTAGAGGTAAACCAGAAGGCCATTTTGGTCTTAGTCTCATAATGTTCATCGAAGGAAAAGAATCTTAAGTTAATATATACATTGGCCTAAAGAAAAACAGGCTTTTTAAAGAATCCAGTGAAAAAGATTTGACATGCTGAGGGAAAAAAAAGATTTTACATTCTCAGAGAACAAGTAATACGTATAGGCGTGGGGGGTTGTTTATAAATGTGTCTTCAAGGCTAGGTAGTACAAAAATTGAGTCTGTGAAATGTCTATTTGTGTGTTCTGAAATGTCGATTGGGGTGAATGCTGTTTGGAGGTAGGTTCTGATGTTCTTTGATGTTGAAATTCTTGAACCTGCCTTCAGCCTTACGATGGGTCCTGGATCTGATGGGTCTGAATTTTGAGATGGTAATGTCGGAAAAGTCTAAGTATACTGATGCTAAGTCACCAGCTGTGGCCACATCTGATCTGTCCTCTGAGGTGGTATCTGTCTCTGTGGTAGGGGTGGGTCGAGCTGGCATGGGTTTCCACATGGTTCTCGGCGGGGATCTCTGTCTGTTACCGCTTGGCCTAGGTTTGTTGTCATAAGCACAAGGGCACAGGAACCCATTTGGTTAATGGTAACAAGGTATGCAAAGTTTGGCAGCGGATACCTGCCCATTGATGTGGCAGCAATAGTTGTTGTTGTGCCTGTAGGTTGGGGGCCTGGGTGTGCCAGGCCTGCAGGCTGCCGACACATAGGTTCCCCTGGGTGTTAGATGGGGCTTTCTAGCTGGCTCCCTCCACTGGCTGGTGGAAGTTGCTGCTGGGGCTCGGGGTCCGCGGCTGGTGGGGTTGGATTTTGCCTGACCTCTTCCCTCCTGCCTCTTCCTCCTGTCGCCTTCCTTGATGATGATTGCCCCGGCTCTTCTGTCTCCAGGGCTGGAGGGCCGACGGATGGTGGGGCTGCCAGGTCTCCAGAGGAGGGGTCTGTAGGGAAGAGAGCCGTGAAAAACAAACCATTAACAGAGGTGTAAGATCCTGCTTGGTCAGCTGGTGGCCTTGTCAATACAGGATAACCAATAAGTGCTATAAATTTCTGCTGTTCGACACATAATATTAATCTTGACAGAGCTCAATTTGATTGTAAGAACAGAACGCGGTAAGTGTAACTAAGCAAGCTTAGTTGGTTAATTTGTATCACACTGGGTGGCAGTACCGAGCTGTCGCTTCACCGTGCTGAACCTGATTATTCAGATAAAAATCCTGAAAAATATTTCGAATCGTGGCCTAAAATTTCATGAAGGTGGTCGAAAGGTCTCGAAGAAGGTTTGAGTTTTGGCATTCCGGCATACGGTATGCTATTTGAATTTTGAGGGTGGGGGGTCGCGGATTTGAAATAAATTTTGAGTTTTGATGCCTTTAGCCTTGGCCCTATATAAGATATGGGTGCCGGCTATCTTATCAGTAGTTACGCAAGATGGAGATCGTCCAAGGCGTTCTCCATTTTCCGGATGGTCGTGCGCTGTTGATTACAGTATTCATCAACGTGGACGGGACGTTAGTAATTTTGAATAAGTGGGCGTGTGAATTTATTTTGGAAAATTTTGAATTGCGAAATTTGTTTCGGGCTTTTTGGTAATTTCAATTTTGGATTTGTTTTTGTAGGATACATCAGGTCACCTACCTACTGCTGGCGCCTCAGGTGCCGGCAGTGAACGGGTTTTAGAAGAGACGTGAGTAATCCTTTTTATCATGAAGCTAGGTTGTTTGCACGTGTTGATGTTGTTGTTTTCAGTCTATGTATCAAGTCAGAACGATCATGTGACCGAAACTTAATGGATATTTGCATATCACGAAGCTCTTTAAAAATGGCGACGCCGGGTCGCGACTGGCGCGAAAATTTTGTGCAGACGTTGTGACTGCGTCTATGGTTGTGGAAAGGTCTTGCGTCATCATTGATAAGATCTAGTGATGTGCAAGGTGAAACAATGGCGGGATATTGCGATTTGTGGGCATGGTTTTATGTATTTAGGTCGGGATGGGGCCCTATAGGGGGTCCTTGGGGGGGTCTCGGGGATTTGCCGGATAGGAAGGGGATCCCCACATCAGCGTCTCAGGGCTATCCGGTCTGCTATGTAGCGCTGTTCAGCACCTGCCATCCCCACATAAGGGTGGTGGTACCGTCCAGTGTTGTCACCGGGCTTGTGGGCGCTGGGGAGAGTCCATTATGGGAGGAACCTCGGGGGTGGCCGGTGGAGGTCGCTGAGGATGCTGAGCGTTCTCAACGATCCCCACATCAGCCGAAACTAATGGTTTTAAAATTTAAAAACCTACCATCCATGGTGTCAATGGCCCTCTCAGCCAGTGTAGGGTCGAATAAGTATAGGTCCTTAGGTGGCTGGGTTTCCCTGAGTTGTAGCAGGGCCATCTCTGCTAGAGTTGTCCCACTGGTGGAGGCCTTAGGGGCTCCCCGCCTGAGTAGGTCTTTTCTCCGTGTCAAAGGTGGCACTGGTTTGTAGCTGGCTGATAGTTCATATTCACTTGGTGTGAGTTGGAAGTCAGGCTGGTTTTCCTGTACAATCGCCAGGGTGACCGTGTGGGGTCTGGATCTGAGGATGATTGTGAGGGGGATGCGCCAGAGCAAAGGGCAACTGGGGTATCTCTCCAGCCTCACCGTCCTCAGTCTTCCACCAATGATCATTCCGACGTCTGACTTCCAATGCGCATCAAGATGACGGGCTAGGGGGAAAGTTAACCTGGGTGGTGCTAGTTTGGGTGCCAAGATGGATGCTGGCCAGAGGTTCCTTCCATACACCATTAGTCCCACTGGAAAGGCATATGTGTGCCCTCCAGAGTGTATCTTCAGCACGAATCTTGGGGTGCCGGGGGCGGGGTCCTGTCTGCCGTAGGGCCAATGCCTAAGACAGCGTCTCCCCGCCGCTTTGATGAATAGCAAGCTGAGGATGATGCCTAGGAAGGCAATCATGGAATCATACCTTCCTGGCATCTGAATCCAGTCAGGTGTAGTGATCTCCTGGGGTGTGGTCCGCGTAGGCCAATTTTGGTTGGTGTTCTTAATCATTTCTTTAAGCTTGTTCCAAGATGCTGCGTCAGCCATCGTTGTTCGACTGTGAATGGTCACTAATTGGGCTAAGTATGCCACGCGCATGTGTACACGACACGTGACCAGGCAGCACAAGATTGCAATGGTTGGCGACAACAGGTGTAACCAAGGGGAAAACTCCAGGTGATATCCTAGATGTATGAGTGAGTTGGTGCTCAGGATGGATGACTTATCATGAATTTTGGTGGCAGCGCCTTTTAGGTTCAAAATGTCCTTAAATAGGGGTAGAAATTTTTGGTTGTGAAGGCGCTTTAGGCGCTGAAAATTTGGTAGGTCTAGGTGGGTCGGGGTGGTTGCTATGGTTACTCCTGATATGTTGTTTGGCGGGTTACCAAAATGCCGCCATAGTGGTAAATTGACAGGCACTTTGGCAATGGGTTCTAGAGTAAAGTTTTGGGCGCAGGATAGATCGGAATTAATCATTATCGTGCCTCTGTTTTTAAGAGAACAGAGGCATGGCACTGAAATAATAGAGTAGGCTGCATTTTTGATCTCGATTTGGCCTGAGTTTGAGCATTGCATTATTGAAGGTGAAAAACTAGTGATCAGCATGTAGGAGCTTTGGGAGATGGGTTTAGCAATGTTGGGAATTGGTGCTGTCATGTGTGCTCGAAAATTGCAGGTGTTATGTACAGCGTCAGGTAGATCTAAAAATAGGGATAAGCTGCAGGTGGGGTACCTAGGAGATAACATGGGCAGGGGCAGGTTGCATGTTATAAAAACATCTACGTCACAAAGATCTAAGTCGGAGTGGTCCAGTTCAATGTAGTGTGACTGGGACACAGACATAGCTATATAATTAGGCAAAGGCTGTATCTGTGTAAACCCAGTAGTGTTTACATTGGTGGTGTCAAATGGGACTGGGAAGGCCTCCGCTCTATATATGGAGTAGATGTTGTCTCCCAGTCCTATGGGTATAGGCACTGTGATGTAAAGTTTGTTTTGGTTCTGCCAGTGCACGTGCACTCTCCTTTTGTAATAGAAACCGGTGGGTACATTAAGAATAGTGATACCCTTATTGGCTTCATACAAGGAGCTTGATAGATTATTAAGTCCATCTTCCATAACTTTATGGGGAATTAATTTTGGAGGTAGCTCACCTTCCGTTAGAGTGGTTAGTGAGTCCAGAAGGATGTCTAAATCATTTTGCAGGTTCATTAGTACTTCAATCTGAGAGTTAGCAGCGGTGAATAACATCGAATGATAGGTGTCTTGTCTGCTCTGTTGTTCCAGGTTGAATAAGATATTTGATACATTCTTACTCAAGAGTTGGAACTGAGCAGGGCCAAGGCGTCATCCGTGTTATTTTGCATGCTGGAGAAGGTGCTCAGAGATTGATAATTAAATTCAGAAATGTTCAAGAGAAAATGTGTGGCTAATTCTACCACATGCATTTTAGTAGCTAGGGTTTTCTCTAAGTCGGACATTTCGGAATTCAACAAGTCTACTTCAGGTTGCGTGCTCAAGCCAATTGATGCTCTTAAAATATCGCCTACGATCTGTCCTGGGGCGCCTCTGGGTGTTCTCGTTTGGGGATGTTCCAAAAATTTTATTAACAGGGCTAAAGATTTTTGAGATTTTTGGTAGAGATTTGCCAAAATTAGGTCTAAAGTTTGGGTGGTTTCCAAGATAAAATTTGGGGCATTTTTGCTGACTAGGGAGGTTAATTTGTCCGGTCGCTGCAAGGATTGATTGAAGGATAGGTCTTAAGCGAAAACTAATGGGTAATCCATATATCCTGAGATCATTTTCTGGGGTATTTTAGTGAATAGAACACCATAGTTTGGCCTGAAGATGGTCTCTTCTTTGGTTACAAAATCCTGTGCTCCTGACTGTTGGGTCTGGGCGCACATAATTAGGAAGAGTGCTGCCAAGCAGGCTGCCATCCTAAAAATAGAAATTTAGATAAGCTTATGAGAAAAAGGATTATATGAGACTGAGATAGGACTGTTGTCCGGGGTGAGATGGGTCATTTTTTTTTAAGGGTTTTGGGTTGGGGAGTTGGCTTTGTGTGAGGTATGTTTGTGTAGATTGGGCGGTGGGTGTCCTATACATATGGGGGGGGTCGCTTGGTTGTGTGCGGTGTGAATGTGGCGCTTTGGGGCGTGTTATTTAAAAGGTTATCAGGGTGCTAGGCTGATATCTTAACTAGCAAGGATGTCTCCATCTTAGTCATGTAAAGAAAAAAAAAATTCTAGTGAGAAGAGAGAAAAAAAAAGAATTGAAGGAAAGTAATTGATTATTAATGTTGTACATGTGTAGGGGGGGGAGAAATGGGTCAATTCAGGGCTGATAGCTTTTAACTGTGTAAGTGGGAGTATCTAGCCATCTCAAACGCTGCCAGCTGGGTCTGAAGATTTGTTGATTGGATTATGACATTGTATCTGCCAATACCTGTTTCATATCTTGGTAGCTCTTTAAGTGGTTTCTCTGAGGTAATCAGAGTTCTGGCACATAGGAGTGCTATATAGCTTGATGTTTCCTCACTGAATCTGTCCCACAATGGGACTGTGGGGAAATCTTTGCATAGGTCGAATATCATGGCCTTGGTGGCCGATAATACAATTGGGTCTTGTAAGGTGAGCTCTTTTTGAACTGTTTTGTTGTTTAGGTATACACCGAAGTCTTCGCTGGATATACGTTTGATCATGTCTTTGTGCTCCATGATAGTTATTCTGATCTCGAACAGATCCATGGCCTTACTTTTGATGCCGTTTGGGCCTAAAAGACTGTGGATGGTCCACCCTGAGTTGGCTCCATGTCTAACTTCTGGGGCTCTAAGGCTGTTGTGAATAATAAGAAAAAGGTTTGATAGGTTTGTTGTTTGACTAAGATAGATGAATGGGCTGATGGGGGGTTTTGTCAAGAGGTTGATAACTAAGGTAATGAAAGGTCAGGCTGCCATACATGGTTTTGAAAAGGACTGCAAATTCAACTATTGCATTTTACAAAGCGCTCTGGGCGCACACTACCATTGGCATGTAATGGGTATCTGGGCAACATGATGGTAGATTCCATCATAGTCATGCTAGAACGATTGATGACGCTACTAATGGACACATAAGACCGATCCTACCTGGGCTTGTTGCATGGCAGTCCCGACACTTGGGTCCTGTGGTCTCCGGATGCTTGCTCCATAGTGGCTGGATGTGGTGAGTTTGGTGTATTTGATAAGAGTGGTTAAGGTGGGGGTGGTGTGAGGCTTATAAGCACTTCATGAGGTTGGCTAATTCCTCATTACATGCCTCCCGATAAGGTATGTCTCACCCATATGTGGCACGGGGCCTAGCTATTGGTTGGTTTGCATACACCTGATCATCGTGATATGCAAATTTAATGGACCTTTATGGGGTGCGGATGATCATTGGATGATCTGAATATTGTAGTTATGAAAGGGGGGTTGATGGTTGTGGTGCTGAGATAAGTCAGCCTGCCGGGGTGCACTTGTTCCTGTTGTGATAACACAGCAGGGAGCTGTGCTGAATATTTTGATTAAGTGTCTCACCAAACATTCCAGTACTGATGGTAAACAGAGGCATAAACACGGATCAGGATGTCTAGGTGCTGCTCTCCTACAATAGGTGGTCATTTGGTAATACTTTAGGGTATAGAGGAGCCCTGAGCTTGTAACAAACCGGCGCATGCGTGTTCCTAAGATTAGGATCCACGAACCGAGAATACGCTGTGACCTTGGGTAATTTATGTGGCGTGCCAACCTTAATCAATCATTATATGACTGTCTGAGTCTCAAACCCTAGATAAAATTCTTGACAATGTCCCATCAGTAAAAGTAAGCCAGAAGGCCTTTTGGGGTTTGTGTAGAAATTTTGATGTTAAAGGTAATTGGTATGTGGTTTGGATGATAAAAAAAAAATAAAAAAAAGAAACATAAATGATGAGAAAAAGAAAATTTGTGGGGAATAACATCATTGCATGAAATAACACATGGCCAAAACTGCCACCGGTTGGAGGTGAAGGTGGAGAGGTGTGTGTGAATGTGGGGGGGTTAAGGTGGGTGTTTTTGGGGGGGGAGAGAGAAGAAGAAAAAAAAAAAAAAGGATTGTGTGTTTTCTGAAAATCTACTTCTTTTTTGTGGACTTCTTCTTTGTCTTCTTTTTTGGGGAAGGGGCAAAGGTGACAAGTCCTTTCTTTGCAGGTCGTCCTCTTTTCTTTTTGACTGCAGGGGATTCTGGTTCACCAATGTGGGTGGAATCTAGATCAGGGTCATACAAGGTGTTAACTGGCCCAGACTGCAGTCTTTTGATCACAGCCTTGGCGCTAGCCTTGGTGATTGGTCTCCTTAATCTAGATACATGTATTGATTTTTTCAATACTTTACCATCCTGTAGCCTTTTTAATTTTGCAGTTACTGGTGAGGTCATTTTCATTATGATATATGGTCCACTATAGGTGGCCTGCAGCTTTTTGCTCGTTTGTTTGACCAACAGGTTAGGTATGTGTAAATACACAAGCTGACCTGTGTTGTAGGTGCATGGAGAAGCAGTGGCGTCATGTCTGGCTTTCATCTTTTTATGGTATTTGACCATGCTCTCGGCTGCCTTAAGTTGGATGTCATCTCTTAGACTGAGTAAGGCGGTAACCAATTTTTCCTTGTCTTTGATCTCTTCAGTTTGTTGGACCAATGAGAGGGAGGACTCAGTTGGGAGATGTGTTTGTTTTCCAAATACTAAAAGACTGGGTGAGTATCCTAGCATGCTGCATACAGTGTTGTTTATACTGAATGCTATAGCCTGTAGGAAAGTCGACCAATGTTTCTGTGATTTGGAGACAAAGGCTCTGAGTGAAGATTCTATTGTTTGATGTTGACGCTCACATAGACCTTGTGATTTTGACCAATGTGCACTCCCTGTCACATGTTTGATGCCGAATTTGTCACAAAAAGATGTAAAATATTTGGGACACATACTGTTGTGCGTTATCTGTGTTCAGGACTGATGGGGTTCCAAAAACACAAATAACCCTTTGGAAAAATCCTAGCGCTACTTCGGCGCTGGTGTTATCCTTTGTGGCCCAAACAGTGATGTGCCTGGTAGCATGATCTGTGACAACATGGATAAATGAGGATCCATCCACAGCAGGTGTGAAAGGACCGATGGTGTCCATGGTAAGGTGAGTGTAGGCCGTTAAGACAGGGTCTCTCAGGGTCATTGGGGTTCTCAGGTGTTTTGGTCTTTTCTTTGTTGTGAGACATGTGTGGCAAGTGCCACAGTAGTCGAAAACATGTTTGAACATGGAACGCCAATAATACCTGGATCTGATTGCTGCATATGTTTTAGTGGGACCAAGGTGTCCTCCTAATGGTGAGCAGTGTGTGGCCTCAATTAGTGATTCTGCCCATTTTTCTGGTATCACTATTTGTAGTGTAGGCTCTAAACTGTCTCCATAGGTTGATTTGGTGATCCTGAATAAAACTTCGTATAAAATCATGAACTGGTCATGGTTTAGCAGTATCTGTTTGCTAAGGCTGGGGTCCTCTGGTAATTCACCCTTATTGATGTATGACAGCATGGAGTTTGAGAAAACATCCTCCTGCTGTGCCTGTATCAGTGTCTCCCTGGATGGGGTTAGGGAGTGGTGTTTACATAGCTGGCTTATCGCTCGTTCAGCCATGGGTAGCACTTTGTGTGATAGCTTAGCCCTTCTGGTATTAGCTAATTTCACTGATACTCTGGGTGACCTAGATTTTGGTGGTCGGCCCCTTGTTTTGGTCTTGGTGTCCTTGACCTTAGTGGGGCGGGTCTGTTTACTTCTGGTTGATTTGCTGGGCTGAGGGGGTGTGGCTAGGTCTGGTAACTTGGCTTTAGATCGAGTTAAAATGCACAGCTCGGGCACAGTTTTTCTCTCTCAGAGCTACCTTTCTTGGCAATCACACCCTTTGGCTTCTTGGAAGTGCTACCCCAAATCTGTCCTCCTTTTAGTATGGACCTAGGTGGTCCCATGAGGACTGGATTTTTGGGAATTGGGTCATTTGATTTGAAGACTTTGGTCATGGTAATGTCGGAGAATTTGACTGATTTAGGAGGTAGTATTATTTTACCTTGAGACCTGATTGGAATTGGGTCATCAGAGCCGGGCGGATATTTCCTCCTGGAGAAAAAGTCTGCCACGATATTGGCTCTGCCTTGCAGGTACCTGACTTCAAAGTCGTAGGACATGACTGTGTCGACCCACCTGGCTAACCTTCCATTGGTTATATTTTCCTTTTTGTTGAAAAGGGAAACCAGGGCGGTGTGGTCCGAGTATACTTTGAAGTGAGTTCCATCCACATAATGGTGGAACTTTTTGACTGCAAAAACTATTCCCAACAGTTCTTTATCAGTTATCCCATACCTAGACTCTTGAGGTGTCAAACCTCTTCCTGCAAATTCAATCGGTCTATAGAAACCATAGTCATCTACCTGAGTGATTACAGCTCCTAAGCTGTAGTTGCTTGAGTCGGTGAAGATGACAAAAGGTCTCTTATAGTCCGGGAATTTCAGCACAGCTTCAGTACAGATAGCAGCTTTAATTTTTTCAAAGGCTCTCTGACACTCAATGGTCCATTTAAAGGTGCTTTTTGTCGCCTCATAAAGGGGCTTCATGACATGAGCAAAACCTCTGATGAACCTTTTGTAAAACTGCGCCATACCATTGAAACATCTAAGATCATGGATGTTTTTAGGTGGGAGGAAGGTTTTGACAGGTCCTATTTTGTCCGGGGATGGTGACAAACCATGCTGGTCTACATTGAAACCCAAAAATTCCATTTTGGTAGTTCCAAATTCGCATTTTTCCGATTTCAGTTTGATGTTTCCTCTGATAAAAAGTTTTAAAACCTCGTCCAGATCTTGTAAGTGCCTTTCCCACGTGGGGCTGTAAATGGCCACATCGTCCACATATGCTACAGCATTTTTATACTTGCATTTCATGAGGAGTTGTTCCATTACATTCATAAAAGATAGGCCTGAAGTTTTGAGTCCCATAGGGAGAACTTTGGCCATGTATCTCGTGCCATTAGCAGAGAAAGTGGTAAGTGGCCTAAATTCTTCTGCTAGGGGAATCTGGTGGTAGGCGCTGTAGACATCCAATTTGGAAAAATATTTGGCGCCCGTTCTGCCTATCTGCTGCATGAGGTCGTCAGCTCTGGGGAATGAGTAAGAGAAAGTCTTTAAATTCTCATTTACCCATCTGTAGTCAACTACAATTCTCCAACCAGAGGCTACTGACCTGTCACCTTGTGGTTTCGGCACTAAAAAGGCGGGTGAGTTCCACTCACAGGGTTTGGTACACTCTTCTATTATCCCCTGTTCTAAATGTTTTTTCAGGAGTTCCCTTTGAAAAATTTCTTTGTGAGGGGACATCCTATACGACGGTCTGTTGCAGGGTTTGAAGTCTGGTTTTAATTCCAGTTTAACCTCATTTTCTACATTGAGACCTATGGCGCTTTCATTTAGGACAAAGGCTTGCCTATTGGCCTCAACGATGTTTTTGATCTGTTGCCTTTGAATTTCAGAGAGTTTTTCACAGATTTTATACTTCAAAGGTTCATTCCCTTTGGGGAGTTGGTCCATGGGATCCTCTCCACAATTGATTGGGAATAAGTCCTTTTCTGTTGTTACACTGTTGAGTGAATGGGCGCTATTGAGTGCACCAATGGGTACAGCCTTTTTGACGTTGAAAAGTCTAAGTACACCGAGGTTCATGTGTCTTTTTATCTTGATGGGGAAGTCATTTGGGTTAGCTACTGTTACTGGTACTATTTTAAGGTCTGATCTAGGTTTAACTATTGCGTGCTTAATAAGTACCGGTAGGGTAGAACCTGAGTTCTCAGTCAATCCAGTTTTTCCCACAATGTTGCTATTCCCCATCACGACCGCATTGAAAGTGGCTTCAGTGTTTGGTGGAATATCAACATTTTTGTTTGCCCTGATGTAGTTGGGCGATGGGGGAGTCGGTCCAAAGGAAATTTTGGCTTTGTATTTGGTCATGAAGTTTACTCCTAAAATTAGGGGATGGTTCAGTTCAGGTACCACATGGAATCTGGATCTGAATTCATGGCCACCAATGAGGAATGTTACAGTCATGGAGTGATTTACTTGGATGGGGGTTTTATCAGCCAATAAAACTGTCAGTCGCGCGCGTCTCCCGTGTCTGAAATTTGGAGTGTTCGCGATTTTGTCGGCCATTTTTTGGCTAATAAAAGAAAGTGAGGCGCCGGAGTCAACAAGAGCTCTATACAAGTGGTTATTTATGTCTACAGAAACTGCACCCTTGGTTAATTCTGTATCAACGTAAATGGCCTTACCTTGCTGCCCATACTGCTCGGATTTGATCCTCAGTTTCAGGATTGAAGTCCTCTGGCTCTGGTCCTCATACTCGTCCTCGTCATCACTGGGAGTCTACTGAATTCATTTCTGCATCAGCATCTCGAGAAGTGTCCTTGGATAATTTGATGGTCGTGGTCCGGGTGGGGTCGGGGTCACTAGGTGCTTGAGTGCCTTCCCCTGATCCCTATTCATCTTGTGTGTTATTGGGGCTGTCATTGTCGGCCTCAGACTGAGACCCTGAATGGCTTCTGGAGTAGTTCCTGCATGGAGTTGGATCTCTGGATTTCTTCAATGACTGTTGTACCCAATTGTCTGGGATGGTGAAGTCAGCTGGGACCATAAAGGAGACATTTTTATTGTTATTTGGCTGTCCAGCAACTGGTATGAAGACAAAACTTTTGTTGCTGTCGGAGGATCTTGACCTTTGTTCTGATCTGTCTTTTGACCTATCTCTTCCTGGGGACTTATAGTCGGATCTATTTTTGGAATTAGATCTGTAGTCCTTGGGATTGGATCTGTCTGAAGACTTGGACCTTCCTCTGTAACTGTTTTTGAATTTATTTTCATACTGTTTGTTGTAGTTACTACTGGGCAGTCTGTCTTCTTTCTTGTGGTCGCGCTGATATTTATCCTTTCTGGATCTGTTGTCATCCTTGTTGTAGCCTACCGCACATAACTCTGCTGAGCTATTCTGAGCAATTTTTATGGCCTCGAGGTTCAGTTCTTGATTTATGGCTAATTGTTCAGCTTCCAGCAAGGTCTTGGGAGACTTAGCTACAACAACATTTTTCAGCTCGGGTCTGAGGCCATTTACAAGGTAGTCCACTTGTGAAGCCTCGTCCAGGCTGCTGTTGGACAACAACATGGTCATGTCTGCAAGGTAGTCTTCAGTGGTTTCATTTGGCTTTTGTTTCCTGGCTCTGTATCCCTTGAGGATGGTACTGAGGTCGGGAGTGCCAAATCTCGCCAAGAAAGCTTCATAGACGGCGTCATTGTTTTGCATGATGGGTTTGTCCATTATGTTGCTGAAAAACCACTGAGCTGCCCTCCCTTTGAGAAAAGTGTACAGGCAAGTTGCATGTAGGTCAGGCCTCTTGGCATGCACATTCCTTATGAAGAACTTAAATTCAGTCAGAAATTTTGCTGCAGACCTGTAGGGCGTTGGTTTATCAAAAGGTTCAGGCTTGTTGAATGAGCCTAACTGGGCAGATGTGAGCTTGTCGCTGTCCATTCTACTAGGGGAAAATCTGGTGTACTCAGCGCCATGGTATCCTCCCTGGTGCACTACCGGTGTGGAGTGTGCTATATGATCATACCTAGGAGGATATGGTAGTCCAGAGTGGTTGCTTGTTTGTCCTTGGGGACTGTAAACACCATTAACCACATGGCCACCGTGTTGGTTTGGATTAGGCGCTGTGTTACAAGATGTTGTCGCCCCCTGGTGGGTGTTTGGTGCACTAGCTGTTGGGGATTGGTGCAGTGCGTGTGATGCTGTGTATTGGTTGTCTTTGAAGGCATGTGGTGGGCTCATCCCTGCTCCTGTCATGTCATTGTGGCTGGTGCTGTAGTCAGGTGCCGTGGGGTAAGGAGGAGTGGATTGTGCATGCCCTGAATTGCCTTGGGCGCCGGTGGCGGTTTGGTTGGGGTTGGTGGCGTCGGCACTGTTGGAATGGCTTTGAATGGCCCTCATTAGGTCAAGCCTCATTGAGTCCATGTTTTTGCTTAGCTGGTCAGTCATTTGATATGTGAAATCCTCGGATGTTCTGAGGACTTCCATATTGCCTTGTTCTGCCTGCCTGAAGTTGTGGGCGGTGTTGCATTCCATATTCTCCTTCCAGCGTTCCATGTCATCTAACCTGAGGTGTACTCTAGCCAACTGATCTGAGTGTTCTTGTCCATGATTTTTAATTTCAGTGGATAGGGTGCTCACGTGTTTGGCTAATAGCTCAGAGAGAGACTCACTGACAGCGTTAGTGCAGTCCCTGACAAGACTTCTCCTCATGTCCTCCTGGTCATACTGAGGGGGCTGGCCTCGGGACATTGCCATATTGGGTCGGCGGGGAAAGGTTACTTCAGTATCTTCTTCAGGTGAACCGATAAGGTGAGGTGAGTTGTAAGGCGTCCTGTTGCCTCTATTGAGTAGCGGGGTTGTAGCTACGAGATGAGATCTGCTTGTAGCTCCGTCCACACTTCTCAGTAGTCTGTAACCAGTGGGGGTTCTTCTTCTAAGAGGTGAACTTGATTGGGCCCTCCTTCTAAATCTAGAGCCTTGTCTGGATGGTGAGTCCACTGACCTGGTTCTAAGTGGCTGTGTAGGTGTGTATACAGGTGGGGGGTACAGGTCCTCCTCTTCAGATGTGGATTGGTATTGGTTTGGCTGGGTAACGGTAGGGTCAAGCCACTCATCCAATAGTCTATTAATGTTGAGTGAGAAGTTTGGATTGTCTCCTACCGGGTGTCCAGAGTCGTTATTGGAAACCCTGCCTACACCGTTTTCATAGGCTGCTCTCCACCTAGAAACTGCTGATCCGATTCTGTCTCTCCAGTAATCAGCGTCTAGGGAGGCGTCAGAGTCTGTCTCCACAACCACTGGCTCCTCACAAACTGGTAGTTTATGTGAAGTTACACCTGGGTTAGTTTGTGCTGCAGATGCAGGTGCCCTAGGTCTTGTAGGTTGTGTGGGGGTGATGTCCTGGAGGGCGGCTTGAAGCTCTGGTGTTCTGTCCTCCAGGTGTGGGTCGTGGTACAAATGGCTCTGAGTATTGTCCACTGGTACTTCAGAGGTTGTAATACGTGGGCCTGCAGTGCTATAGGTAAAACTGGATCCAATGTCAGGGCGTCTGGAGATGAAGTTTGCCTCTGGAGGGGATGTGTAGTATCACTTGTGGGTTGGTTGGGCGCGTCTAGCCCAGGTGATGTAAAGGTGCGTTGTTTTGAAGCTGGCTCCTTAGGTGATGTCTCACTATTGCTCATGTTTAATGAGAGGTTGGTAGTGGGATATTCTTGGAGGGTTCATCCACCATCGTGTCAACGGACGGTTACATGTGGTGAAGTGAATGTACACGGAATCCAGGGAAGTTCAGTTGATCCTTTTATTGCATAGCTGACATGAGTGTTTCATAAAGGTGGTAACAATGATAACACTCGCCAAGATCTAAGCTCTGCCTCCGATCCTATAGCTCAACCTGTCGTAGGTTCTAGGTATAGGTGTAAGGTGTAAGTTGGGAGAGATGATTGGGAGCTGCTCAAGCTGCCTTTTATATGAAGGACTTGAGCAGCTCGCAGTGTTGTGAAATATTCTATACACGTGGCTCAATGAAATAGGGACACGTGTCATAGGGAGAGATTGCCACCTGTGTGTTAATCATATTGATGAGGATTGAGAGGAGATTGTGAAATATTCTCTCATTCCAAATATGGCATCACAGGTGGACCCCACATCCTCCAGCGGGGCTGTGTGGGTGTAGATATGATTGGAATGTTATTACATCCGTCTACATTATGTCACAGAGCCTCATGGAGGAGATGTGTTTGTGGTGACTAAAGGATCCTGGTTCCTGTTGAGGAATGCAGGACATTGTTGAGTATGGATCGTGAGCAGAGCTTGGGTTTTAATATAATAATAATAATACCCAGAATGGTCCATTGACAATGAACATATCTCTGAGGAGTAATTCAACACTGTATTCATGCACCACGAAGACCCTAGCATAAGGTCAGCATGATGCGCCAATGCAGAGTTGATGAGTTACTCGCCAGTATCAAATTGGTGCATCATGGTGACAATACAATACCAAGGAATATGAACCTTGAGGCACTGACCAGCTCCTATACTGACATGCATAACACCTGGTAATCATGCTGGCTGTAATCAGTGCTTATATCGCAGGGTACCAGATCAAGCAATGATGTCCCCTAGCGACTAAGGGACCTGCATCCTCAGTATAGGTTCAGTATGGAGTGTCTGGCTTATCACAGGTCTATTATAGTACAGGAATATAGCGAGATGATCAGTGGTATTTGGATAGCAATCAGATATGTCAGCATATTATTACCAGAAGTTATCCGTCATCGACCACCAACCTTGTGGGTCAGCTTAGAGAGACAGGTCAGGTACGGTGAGGTTATCGTCACTTGAACCAGGTCTCTTGTTAGAGATGGACGTCTCAACGAGAGCACACTGGCCATGCGCGCGCCTGAGCAACACATGGGGAACCATGAGCAGCTCAGTTGCCCCAAGAAGGGGACGCGACGTGACCTGCCACCAGGTGGCAGCGTCTGACATATGTCGGTTTCTTAAGACAGATAATATCACAGTGTCCCAATAAGGACATCTGGTGACAAGTGAAGGCGTCCCCACGCCATGAGCTAAGTAGGTGTCTATTAATCGACATGCCGCATGGGGGACACTAACAATGACCTGTCAATCACAGAAGGGCCTACTGTTTGATCACGCCCTAATTGTGTCTCATCACCATTCTAATTGGCTGAATCCACTTCACCCCATGCCTGAGGGCTTGACCCCAGGGAGCTACTTAAGTAACAACGGGTGTCTGTTGCCAACACACTGCTGAGCAGCTCGTGACAGACATGGAGACTCCTGACCTGAGACTAGTATCACCCTCCACACCTCCTAGGGGCGACATTCTGAATGAAGCCATACAACTAGCACAGGTGGAGGGGTGCGCCCCCAGGGACACCCCAAGCACCGTCAGAGACCTTCGCCGGGTGATTCACATTATGACGATGGTTCTACCCAAGATGAGCAGTCTCCAGCTAGGAGTGAACCAGTGAACCACTACTCGCCCTCATCAAACCCACCTTTCATCACACAGTACTCGCCTACTAGACCTGATATGAATGGGCCAATAGATCACACAAATGATCCCTCTACCTCAAGTGCAGTGAATGAGAGCAGCTCATCAGAAGTGGTCTATCACCCTACATGAATGGTGCATAGGTCTCCACAGCATAATGCCCCACTGGCACCAATAAAGAGGAAGGCAGACATGCCCAGTCACTATGCCAAGAGGCTAAACCCCAGACAGCTTATACCGGTAACGGTAGAGAATGGACCATCCCATAAAGGTGGTCTATATGACAATTACATTTTCACCAGCCCGACTTCAGACCCTAGAGCGGTACATTCTCAAGACAGAGATCACCAGCCTAGGTGCAGGGGTGAACCACCACTGGCCATACCCCTGTATGTCAACCAACCTGACCACGCCCTAATGGACAGGGAAAGGTACAGATCAGCAGAGGATCGCGAGGTGGAGCAGATGTTCCAAACTGCTCAACCGACTCCTAGACAAGCAGCTCACACAATGTGGACGGGCACCAGCCAATACAGTGATCATAGTGCTATGAGTCAAAGCACAGTGATTTATTCCCAGGAATCTGGTAGTTAAGGGGGCATTCTGACAACAATATATCTGAATCAAACAGATCCATGACCAGACCCACACCCAGACAAGATCAAGGACCCCCACCAGGGGAGATCACCCTCCCACAAATTTTGGACGCGCCACACAGCCAACACCCTCTCAGCGTCATCCCGCGCGGCAGGACATGACAGGTGCTTGGGTAGCTGCAGATGCCGTGCGTATTGACGTGAGGCCTGCAGCGACCCATGTTGCAAACATAGCGGTAAAACACAGAGGGCGCCAACCAGAGGTGATGATACCAGATCAGTATGAATATCCAGCACTGATAGGCTTGCAGAGTGATCAGCAGCAGGGAAATCCACTACCTGTATATGGACCACAGCGGTTTGACTGCCCTCTAGCCGCAGTAGACATGCCATTCACAGAACCACAAGATGCTGAAACTAAAACACACCAGAGAAGGTTAAAACCTTAGTGGACTCCATTTAGCTGAACCCAGCCACAAAGGATCAATTAAAAACACTCTACAAAACCTACCCTAGACCCTCTAACCTAGAGGTTCTTCATAAAACAAGGCTCAATGAGGATGTATCTAGGCAACTGGTGAAAAGAAACAGGGAAGCTGTGGTACAGAGGGATGACACCTTCAGACAGAAAGAGGAAGAAGCCTTATATAATGTACTGGCTGCCCCGAGGTCATGGAACCGCCGCCAGGGAAACTACAGGGGCGGCCAGGCCCGCAGCTGCCACAACAAGAGTGGGTCCAGCTGCAAACACACAGCGGGTCGTCCCAACTACAATCAGGACCACAGCCACCACCAGGGGGCGTTGAACCGCCAGCAGACTACAGGTCCAGCAGCCACAACCCCAGGGGTGGCAAGCGGGGTAAGCAGACCAAACAGAACCACTACAAAGGCGGCAGCAAATCTAACAACAAAGACAACAACAACAAATAAATGTAAGTCTTTCAGTTGTTGATGCACCTGATACAGCCAAGCTACCCGAAACACCTGAAAAGCATCCCAAAAAGAAACGGCCTTTTCAGCAGGTGGTTTGGGTAGGCAGGCTTAAAAGTAGCATAAATTCACCAAAGACAGATGGGTGCTGGATATGGTGAAAGGCTTGATCATAGATCTACACACTATCCCTATACAGTCAGAGATCCCAGACTCAGCATCCATTAACCCAGTTAAAGATGCTTAGTTGGATAGACAAATACAGGATATGTTGAGTAAAGGCATCATAGAGCCTGCAGGACATAACGCGAGGGCAATTGTATCACACATGTTTTTAAGACCTAAAACAGACGGCACTTTCGACCTATTTTGAACCTCTCAGGACTGAATGAGTTTACAGTCTACAAACACTTCAAAATGGATCATCTCACATCAGTCATGCATATTATGCCTCAACACTCCTTTATGAGTCCTGTAGATATTACGTCAGCCTACTTCACCCTACCCATTAAAGAAAGGGACAGGGATTTCTTGCAATTCTAGTTCCATAGTAAAACGGTATAGATATACATGCCTACCAAATGGATACTCACTAGGGCCAAGACTGTTTACACCTAACATGAAGGCACTGCTTTCACATCTGAGAGTACATTATGGCATAAACTTGGTGTTTTACATTGATTAAACACTCATTTTTGGAGACACTCCAGAACTGGTGGAACAATCTGTAAAGCACACTCTCAGAATTCTGCAGGAAGCAGGCTTCACAATTAACTTCAGAAAATCAGTCTTGACCATGGCAAAGTCCATTAAATACCTGGGTTTCACCATTGACTCCACCACACTGACACTACACATACCACCCAAGAAAGTGACAAAATTGATGACAATGGCACAAGACATGCTGAAAGTCAGGAGGCTGTCAATTAGACAGTTTGCAGCAGTCATAGGTAAACTGGCAGCCACTGAACCTGGAAATGACAGGGCCAAGGTCCATATCAAACTCCTTAAGAGACTTAAATATTGGGTCCTTGCCAAGTCATTGGGTAGCTATATACACAGCTATATGACACAGTTCATGATTGCATCAAACAGTGGCTGTCACATCTCCCTATCGCCTCTGCGCTCTATGCCGAAATCCGCCCGTGATTTTGAGTATGGGGAAGAATGGCCTATTGAGTTACAAGAACTGCATATCAATATTCTGGAATTGAAGGCAGTTCTTCAATGTCGAGTGAAGGGGCAATTTGTACATTTGTTCATCGAAAAGACAACAGCTTTATGCTGTATCAGGAAAGGTGGTTCTCTGGGTTCTATACCATGTGATGACGTCATACAGTGCATATACACTTATGCATGGAAACACAGAATCACCTTCAAGTTGTCTTACTGCCCTACTAAACTCAATGTGGAGGCAGAAAGGACATCAAGGGGTGGTCACTATCCCCTACAACCCAAAATTACATCTTCTCTGCATTTCACAAACCTCAGGTTGACCTGTTTGCCTCATACCAAAATGCGCTCTGCCCTAAGTACATTTCACTACATTACGATGCTAATGCTATGGCAACCAATGCATTCACCTGTATATGAAATGATAATTCATTCATCTTCCCACCTTTCTCTCTTATTGGCAGGGTGCTGAGGAAGATCAAACAGGACAAGACCACTGGGCTGTTAGTGGTCCCCAACTGGGCAACACAGCCATGGTTCACCAGCCTCACCAGGGGCAGGAGGTACAGCGAGCACCTGCAAATCCCCATTACCTCTTTGACCCTATTATGGTTAGGGGACCCCACCAACAAATCCCCATTGGCAGGCAGATCACACCTACTGATTATCCCTATATGAAAACGATATGGTGTGATCTGCTGGGCTACTCATTTACTGCATGGAAGGTCATGGCCATGGCATGGAGCCCTAACACTGTGGCAGTCTATGAGGGATGTGCAAAGCGATGGATGGCATTCACAAGCCTAAGTGATGTGCACCCCACACAACCATCAGTCAGGGACTGCATACAGTTCCTCAGTGAATATCTTGATACTGGGGTAGGTCACAGTGCCATCAATTCATCCAGGTCGTTTCCATCATGTTTTATAACATTCAATGGGAAACCAGCTGGAGAAGAGCCTACCATATCGAGGTTTGTCAAAGGGACAAAGGTTCAACAACCCCCAACAAAGTCAATGGAATTTGTTTGGTACCCACAGCCAGCATTATTAACAATTCAGAACTGGGGATATATACAGGGGCTGGACTATGAGAAGCTCACCAGACGTACTACACAGAAAACATGCCGCCGCCTAAAACTTGTCAATAAAGACGAGTTTAGGGTTGTCAAGGCCAAATGACGACCTAAACTCGTCATACTGACAATACAAAGTCGTCATACTGACGAATTAGGTGGTCAGGATGACGAACTATAGTCGTCATTTTGACGACCTAAAGCTGTAGATTTAGGTATTGTCAACCTGAGGACCTAAAGTCGTCTGCACTGACTAGTTTCAGGCCTCTTAGGTTTTCAGTGTATGTTACTGGTCTTACTAGCCACTGGACAAAGGCTACAGGCACTGCACCTTATGCTTAGAGGAGACTGTGAGTGGACCGATCACTCAGTCAAGATTACATATTCACTTCACACAAAAACGAACAACCCAACTGACAAGCCACTGATTATGTACTTTCAAAGGAGAGAAGATGAAAGGTTGTGTGTGTATTTCCATCTTAGGGCATATATTGCTGACCAAAGGTCACAATCTGCTATGCCGTTTGTCTTTTCGACAGTAAAACTGCCCACCTCCAGGGCCAGTGCAAAGAAAATATCCAGACAAGGCCAAGAAAAATAAAACCTGTGTTTCCAGTAACATAGCTCAAAGAGCTAGGGTCGGTAGGTCGGATTTTTTTTTTTTTTTTACATTTATATAGGAAATGTTAGGGCACATATCAATGGATGTATCAAATTCTTTGATTTCATTGTAAAATAATGATGAGAAAATGGCAACTATAAGAGAGGGGAAGAAAACGAAAAGGATAGTAAAAATCCTCAAAAAGTAATGAAAATTTCCTTAAGATATGAAAAAATGAGACAAAATTTGTCAAAACCTGTTTTGTTAGGGTCGGTCGGGTTACTGGAAACAAATCTTTTTTTATTTGGCCCAAGTAAAATCAGCACTGAAGGATGCTGTAGTAGATGAGCAGTATACAGCTTGCTCTGCTCACCATGTGTCAACATCAGCTGCAGCAAGAAAACAAGTCCCGGTGCATGAGATCCTCAGATCAGCAGGGTGGTCAAATGAAAACACCTTTGCTCAGTTCTATAATAGACCCTTATATGTACCACCTGTTTTAGACCTACAGACTTTATCCCATTTCTGCTTGATCTATGATGCATAAACACTCATGTACTTGTCTTTTAGTCATATATATCCAAGTATTAGCTTAAGTTACAGTGTGTATCAGTTTATGTCCTATACACGTGGACAGGTTTGGTGACTTTCAGCCTCTAAGACAGCTACAGGCACGATGAGTGCTGAGGCTATTACAGCAAGATAGCTGTAAACTATTTCCCCTTAAGGAAAAAAGGGAGGGGAGGTACATTACCCCTACAGTCATTGAAATAACATTGTTATGTCATACAAGTTCTACGCAATATATAACATTTTGCCTGTTTACTTGGAACATTAAGTTCCTGACCTATAAATATATGTTTTGTCTACATGAATAGTGATGACTGTAGTTTTGCTAACATATAATAAAACTTATTTAGATAGCAAAGCTCCCGCCTGAGTTTTAATTTCAGGAACGAGTTGAAGCAGCCGACCCACCAGGTCGTTGGTTATGACGGATAACTACTGGTAATAATTATTCCTCATGTCTGAATCGACAGCAATACCTTTAAGCCAAAATCAGCGTGTTTCATGCTATACGCTCTGAAATTGAGGGTAAGTAAGTTGGCCCAATACATTCATGTTTACTCTGTGCTCTAATAGTCCTCTGCATATGGATCCACTTTGTCACAATCATTTCCATGTCCATGGTGCATTAATGCACTTATACAACCTCCAAAGGTTTAAAAAGTACCTGAACTGTGCCATATAGACATGAGAAGGTCCATGATAAGGTTGTAAGAGGAGAAGATTGCCTCGTTCTACCTGACTCGTTGTGTATAGGTAACGGTGCTCAGACATGGAACTGTGCATGATTGTATCCGGAGTTGTATACAACGCTGTACCACACAAAGTTTTAGACAGTTTCATAGGGTCTGCATCAATCAGGTTCAACTATCATATACCGAGGTGCCAGGTGATCCAGTGGGTCTGCTATTGCTTGATCTGGTACCCAGACAGCTAAGCGCTGATAACAGCTAGCATGATGAGTACCAGTTGTTATGTAGGCCTATTAAATGCACCATACATTTTTGCAGTGAATGAAGAGAATTATCTCATTGGTCAATAATACATTCCGCTACCACCTAATAAATACCCTACCCCGTATGATATGCCGCAATCTCAGTCAAAGGAGAGGCTATATGGCTTGATTTTGACAACATTATTACTGTTCCCTATTATATGCCTATATTTATAACATGGTTATTACATTTCAGAACGATTTTGGGTGCCCAAACTGGATAATCTGAGTGGTTTTGTCACAGGATAAAGGCACTAAGTTCACACTTGAATATTGACAGTGTCCTTTCACTATACTATTCTTATATGTGACAGCAGCTCAGGTTTAGCTTTGACAGTGGTTCAAACAGGAAATACTCAGCAAGGGTGGGACTAGAACCAGTGATCTTCTGATCCAGAGTGCTCCAAGCTATTCATTAGCTATTCATATATATATATATATATATATATATATATATATATATATATATATATATATATATATATATTTGTATGTCAGTGAATGCAGAATGCCTCGTGCTTTTATCTGGCCCAAAATCAACTTGTGCATCCATAATCATCATTGATTACATTACTAAAGCACTGGCTCATGAGACGCTGTATCATGCCAGGAACAGGTGTGGTTGTGAGATTAGATCCAGCAGTTGCTGATATCAGGATGCATGTGGGGCTCTAGGGAACCAGACCACTCTTGTAAGGTCATTATAGGGACCTTACGAGACCGGACTGGTTGTCGGGCGCACCATGTGCATGCTGACATTAATGACTGCCAAGCGCAGGATACCGATGACAGCGGTTTAGCTAGTCCTCAGGGCTACAGCGCCTGCCGCGTCCGCGCTGACGTAGATACGCGCAGACCACGCGCAGACAGACGCGGTGCGGATGGGGGCATAGTCCTGAGGACTACCGCTAGTAGAAGACACACACTCATTTCTGGGGGTCTAGATGGGGGCTCCCCATGTCACATGTCGATTTTAAAGGGGGGCTGGCATGGAAAATTAACAACATGGGTACCAATTCAAACAGCGATCATAAAATCGCGGGAACCAGCGGAAAAATCGTGACACCCTGATTGGTCAAGGGGTGATCACGTGACTTTTTAATGCGGGCATGCATTACCATGCCAGGGCCCCTGTAAGAAAAGGCCATTTCACATGTCACTAAGGGAGCGTTCATTATTTATGGCAGGGGGGGGATGTCCAAATAAAGGGGGGGGTCATTTTTTTGGAGGTATTCAAAGGGGGGGCTCATTTATTTTCAACCTATTCTTAGAGGGGGGGGTCGCTTTTTTTCAACCTATTCTTAGAGGGGGGGTCATTTTTTTTTAACTGTTGGGGAGTATTTGCCAATGTGATGCAAATTTTATGACAAAGGAACAAAAATTTTCGCGACACGTCGCAAATTTTAACTATTTGGTTTTCAGTAATAATTCTAGATATAATTCTGCCCAACATTTTGTTACCAGCTACCTATAATTCATATCCTTTTGATTATGTTATATGATCAGAGTCTTACTCCTTTGTGTGTCAAAGGGCGATTAGCACGGATAAGATGTACCGGTACCTGTGTTACCAACTCACATGACCACTCCTTGACCAATCGGTGCATCGGAATTTTTCCGCTGGTTCCTACAGATTTGTGAAAGATCTTTTGGCAGGTACCCATATTAAAATTTGACATGATAAGCCCCCTTTAAAACATGGATGAGGCCAGTGTCACTACCACTATGGTATATGTATACAGTTTTCCCTGAGATTGAAGTATTTGGCCCAATTTGTGACACAATGTTCCTTGTTCTTTTGCTCGCCCTGCTGATTGTTTCAAAAGATGTCATCATGAAAATAAGTACTTTCCTTTATAAAAGGGGTACTGGGAAGGGTATGGTACACCACAAACAACACTTTGTGGTGCTACACCATACACCTCACGAGAGTGAACAGGGCACCAACAAAGTTGTCAGTAGTAAAAAATGTTACATGCTAAAATCACCGCAACTCGCAATCAGATCTTTCCAGATTTAACTCTTGTTTTCACCCATTGATGAAATCAACCCTGACAAGAATTATGTCTATAACACCCTTCAAATTGATATAAAAACTGAGATTACAATGAAATCTAAAGAGAAAGACAAGCTACAAAAGTTTATTTCTGTACCGTATATAAAGTTTTTGAAAAAGAAACCAGAACCAAGTCCCTCAATCAGAACAATTTTTCCATTGGTCAGGAGTAGGTCACATGGAATATTTTACTAAGACATACCTATTTTAGCTGCATCAGTAGTAGCCCATTCTAGCCGGCCCTTAAAGGGGGGCTAGCACGGGAAAAAACAATATGGGTACCTGCTCAAAGATCGTTCACAAATTCACAGAAACCAGCTAAAAAAATGCGCACGCAGGTACGTCTTATCCATGCTAGCCTTCAAATTGATATTTTACCTAGAGGTAAATCAATCAACAGCAGTGTATTCACAATTTGACTGCTCAAAAGATGACACATAACTGAAATGGTTCTAAAGCTGCTAATATCACCTTGTATAATGAATGGACCTGATGTAGCCTCTGTTGAACGTAGTTAAATGTGGTGGGAGTCATTTTCTTTCAATTTATTCTGAGGGGGGGGGGTCATTTTTTTTCAACCCATTCCTAAGGGGGGGGGTCATTTTTTTTCAACCTATTCCGAAAGGGGGGGTCATTTTTTTTCAACCCATTCCGAAGGGGGGGGGGTCAGTTTTTTCTGACATATTCATTCTGACAGATTGTCGTCCCCCCCCTGCCATAAATAATGAACGCTCCCTAAATTTCTATTTCCCCATGCCTCTGTCACTAAGCTCCATGTCTCATGTCGATTTTAAGGAAAGGTCATGTCTCATGTCACTAACTTTTTCATTCTCCATGTCCTTGGCACTAAGCTCCATGTCACATGTCGATTTTAAGAAATGGCCATGTCACCCTGTCGGATTTAGGGGTCTAGACCCATATTTCTGAAATTCCAATAGCCAATGCCTTCCAGGTTTCTAGTCTTGGGGACTAGAGCCTGTCCTAGGGACTACCCTTTCAGTCCTGAGGACTGAAAATGTAATTTTCAAGTCGTCAGCACTAATGTGTGGTCCTCAGGACTATGGATGTAGTCCCGAGGACTACAGTCTAGTCCTGAGGAGGCCTTGATTGATTTCTAGCCCTCAGCACCATTTCTCCTGCCCAAGGCCTACACTTTTAGTCCCAAGGACTACAGGTCAGGACTAACATTTAATCATCATGAATGTGTAGTGGACCTCCCGAGGACTAAAGTCTAGTCCTCAGGACTACATCTTTCGTCTCTAGGACTAAAGATCTAGTCCGAAGGACATAGGATTTAGACCTGAGGACTAAAGATTTAGTCCTAAGGACTGTTTATTAATCCCCAGGACTATCATTCCAGGCTGAAAAAAAATACACTGAAAGTCCTAGGGACTACAGATAATAGTGCTGGGGACTTTACTTTAGTTCTGAGGACTAGGTAAGTATATATTTAGTCCTCAGGACCAAACAGAGGTAGCCCTGGGACTATGAATCTAGTCCCCAGGGGACCATGACTGTTTCTCTAGTCTTGGAGACTACAGATATAATGGTCTAGTCCTGGACTGACTAGTCCTGAGGACCACTATACAGTCCTCAGGCCTAATGTTCTATCCCAGGGACTATGGAACAATGGCTGCTTTTTTGCACCCAGCGCTATACCTATTTGACTGTACAAACATGTTGACAGGCACCCCTGGGGCCTAGGGCATTGGTCCCAAGGACTGTGTCTCTAGTCCCAAGGACAATGTTCTAGTCCCCAGGACTGTATCTTTAGTCCCTGGGACTACACAGAGCAGTCCTGGGGACTTAGAAGTAGTCCTCAGGACTACATTTGAAGTCCTGGGGACTACATCCCTAGTCACAACTACATTAGACATCAATCCATGAATTAGGCCTCAGAACCACATGCATTAGTCCTGAGGATGTTTTTGTAGTCCTCAGGACTAAACAAGTAGTCCCTGAGTCTACGAATTAGTCCCCAGGGCTAAAAGCTTAGTCCTGGAGACTAACAGCACAGTCTTATACAAAGTCATGGGGTCTGCAAGGTAATTCATGGGAATGTACAATTAGTCCCTAGGACAATATCCTCATATTCTTAGTCCTGGGGACTAGGTGATAGTTTAGCCCACAACTAAACTATACCGGTCAAGTCCTGGGGATAAAAGCATAGTCCTAAGGACTAAAGCCTAGTCCCCAGGACTAGGAATATGAGGATATTGTCCTAGGGACTAATTGTACATTCCCATGAATAACCTTGCAGACCGCATGACTTTGTATAAGACTGTGCTGTTAGTCTCCAGGACTAAGCTTTTAGCCCTGGGGACTAATTCATAGACTCAGGGACTACTTGTTTAGTCCTGAGGACTACAAAAACATCTGCCTAGTCCTCAGGACTAATGCATGTGGTTCTGAGGACTAATTCATTGATTGATGTCTAATGTAGTTGTGACTAGGGATGTAGTCCCCGGGACTTCAAATTTAGTCCTGAGGACTACTTCTAAGTCCCCAGGACTGCTCTGTGTAGGCCCAGGGACTAAAGATACAGTCCTGGGGACTAGAACATTGTCCTTGGGACTAGAGACACAGTCCTTGTGACCAATGCCCTAGGCCCCAGGGGTGCCTGTTAACATGTTTGTACAGTCAAATAGGTATAGCCCTGGGCGCAAAAAAGCAGCCATTGTTCCATAGTCCCTGGGATAGAACATAAGGCCTGAGGACTGTATAGTGGTCCTCAGGACTAGTCAGTCCAGGACTAGACCATTATATCTGTAGTCCCCAAGACTAGAGAAACAGTCATGGTCCCCTGGGGACTAGATTCATAGTCCCAGGGCTACCTCTGTTTGGTCCTGAGGACTAAATATATACTTACCTAGTCCTCAGAACTAAAGTAAAGTCCCCAGCACTATTATCTGTAGTCCCTAGGACTTTCAGTGTATTTTTTTCAGCCTGGAATGATAGTCCTGGGGATTAGTAAACAGTCCTTAGGACTAAATCTTTAGTCCTCAGGTCTAAATCCTATGTCCTTCGGACTAGATCTTTAGTCCTAGGGACGAAAGATGTAGTCCTGAGGACTAGACTTTAGTCCTCAGGAAGTCCACTACACATTCATGATGATTAGATGTTAGTCCTCTGGACTACATCCATAGTCCTGAGGACCACACATTAGTGCTGACGACTAGAAAATTACATTTTCAGTCCTCAGGACTAAAAGGGTACCGTAGTCCCTAGGACTATGCCCCCATGCGCACCGCGTGTCTCCGCGTAGTCTGCGGGTATCTACGTTAGCGCGGACGCGGCAGGCGCTTTAGTCCTGAGGACTAGTTAAACCGCTGTCATCGGTATCCTGCCTTCCAAGCTTGATCCCGTTACCACATCTTTTTCTGGCATGTCATGCAGTTTGGATGTATGATACCTAGGCGAATAGTGTGTTAGGTTTTAAGATTAGGTCTATTTTGGCCACCCATACAGCATAAACAAACGAGCTCGCTATAAGACATGTCCTATTAAAGCTTACACACATCCTGTAAGGTGCACAGGTGCTTATCCTGCAGTTTAAGTCGTATCTTAGACGTGAGGTACTACGGTGTTATTGGTCTTAGACGTGAGGTACTACGGTGTTATTGGTGGTGCAGTGCATTAACTTAAGGACCGCTAATGAATAAATGCATCATGCCCATAGGTCTTCATGGTGCATGAGTTACCCGCCAGGGCTACAGTCATGCATTATGCCGACCCTTTGGGGTTGATACAGTATCAGAGGGTCGGCATGATGCTCCAATGAAGTGCTGATGAGCAGTCTCATCAGCTGATGCATTAATGCATTAGGGGGAGGAAGGGAAACTGAAACGTTTTTCAAGTTCATTAAAAAACGCATTTATGGCTATCTAGGCATATATTACTGTAAGGCCTTCTAATTCTCATACATCAACAATCAAACCCCTTCCTGACTATATGAAATATATTTTCTGTCGAAAGAAATAGAATTTGGCCGTCAGTGCACTGTATAAGTTTGTCCACGTGATACATAAAGGGGTAACGCACTAGATCTAAATTCATGCATCATATATGGAGTATATACCGGGCCAGTAGGGTTGACCTGGGATGCATTATTTACCAATCAGAAAATTCCCTGTATTCAGTGCAGAATCTTTTGGGTACATTATGTAACACCCGGTACCCATTATGCTGGAGTTTATCAGTGCTGTCTCGCCAGGTACCAGATCAAGTAATGGCCGATGCACTAGGTGTCAATACTAAGCCCTTATTCATCTATGTACCTGCAGAACTGCAGTGCTGGGGAAGTAAAGCCAATGTTGTATAAGGCTCAATATGAATGCCCGGTGGGTCTGCCATTGCTTGATCTTTGACATAGCGAGAACCTAGAGGCATCCAGGCTATATAAGCAACTGTTTAGAGTCAAACAGAATATATCTGTTCATAATTTGCATGCAAGATAAGGATTGTTCCATAGATTATGTCACGCTTTTCCAAGCCATTTTGGACACCCCCACCCTACCGCTTTGACTATAGAAATGTAAAGGAGCCATGGACACGCCCTCCCCACCCTACACACACACACACACACACACACACACACACACACACACACACACACACACACACACACACACACACACACACACCATATTAAACTGGAAAGCCACCTGCCTTGCTTGAAAATAGTGCGTATTGCACAAGCAGGTACCTCACTCACTTTTAATGCCCTTGTTTTGAGGTTTTGAGTAGCTATCTCCTTCATTGAAA
The DNA here is from genome assembly GCA_949317995.1 of Acholoe squamosa. NCBI lineage: Eukaryota > Metazoa > Annelida > Polychaeta > Phyllodocida > Polynoidae > Acholoe > Acholoe squamosa. The sequence continues at coordinate 43,018,384 of OX439051.1, read as the reverse complement.
AGTACTTGTATCTGACTGACATGAGCACTTCTGTGCAACACGAAAATAAGTCAGGACTGAATAGAAAGTGACTGCTGCAGGCAGGTGAGGCACGTCTAAGGTAACACTGACTTACACTGGCATTCTATTCAGGCTTTTGTAAATGGGAAGTTCAACTCACCATCACAGTTACGTTGTCATGGGAATCATGTACTGTGACCTCAGAGTATTAAGAGTGTATGCCTAAGTATCCAGGGTTTATGTTGCCATAGTAACTGTTGTCATAGGTAAAAAGTGCTTTATATTACAACGTTATTTTCCCCTCCTGTATAACAGTAATATTGTCCTGGATGATTTCACTAAATGTCCCGTGTATATCAGAATGATTGACCTGAAGTGTAGACATGCCCTGTATATTAGCAATATTACCTTGGGTTATTTCAATTAATGTCCTATGTATCAGTAAGGTTAACCTGAGACATTTAGATATCCTGTTTATCAGTTATATTGTCCTGGGTTATTTCCACTAATGTCCTGTGTATCAGTAATATTGTCCTGGGTTATTCCCACTAATGTCCTGTGTATCAATAGTATTGTCCTGTGGTAGGGTTCTGCAGTGATGACGAGTGAGTTGATGTGGCAGAGCTGGTGGTGGAGAGTGTGGCAGATCAGACTGATCACTTCCAACCACCGCCTCCATCACCAGCCACACTCCTCCAGGCTATGGGCACATTCGGAAAACCACCTCCAGGTACCAGGAAAACAGTAAACAGAATGGTCATTGTTTCGTCCTTCCCTTTTTGGAAAGAGTCCTAAAGGGCGTTCACATTTTTCCACCTCAACCATGGCCTATATTAATTGATACCTTGATGTGTCCCTTGTTCATTCATAAAGAACTCTATATAAGAATAAATTTTAACGGTTTAGAAGGCCGCATACAGCAGTAACGCGCCATGTCCCTTGGCCCTCATGATGCATGCATGCAGTCCTGGAGGTTAATTCAAAAGGCGCTGCCACCGCTACCTATGCGATGTTAGCGTAGGCACATCTCTCACCATCTCTTACCATCTCATCTCATTACAACAATCATATAGCTAGTGGTGTTAGGCCAGTACCTAATAGGAAGTGCTATGCAGTCCTTCACTATTCCATTTCCATAACTAACACCACCCCTTATTTTATACTGAGAAACAATAGTGGTTTCCCCTGAGTTCAAGAGCACCTGTGTGGGGGACATTCCTCGTCACAAAAGCGAATGCACCTGCTGAGAGTCCTTGTGGGCTATTGAGCCTACTCATAAGTTAAGAGCACTTGAATGGATTTTCTCATAGTCCTTGTGTTAAAACACGATGATGATCATGGATTAAAGATGAGTAACACAGAGTAGCTCTAGATTGACTCAGCCATGTTGTATTGAGATTGTTTTTACCGGAAGTAAGAAAAAAGATGGCGGCAGCGCATGCGCGCGTACATGTAAACACACAACACCTTGAGGGCTCTCGACATTTCAAGATGTACCAACACATTCCTTGTGAATAGACCTGCCAGCACTGCATCCCAACAACCAAAGAATACGAACCTATAGAGACATTGGCCATAATACACCAACACAGCGCCAGTATACCATGGTAAAGAGTATGAACTTCATTTGTCCATCATTTCTGTGGGATATTGGAGGCTTTCAATCAGACATTTCCATGTAGTGTAACTCAAGGTATGCAGTTGTTTTATGATGACAATAGACGACTTCTTCTTCACATATTGACTGCCTCCTATCCTATAATGCACGAATGTATCAACAGTCAGTCTCGGTGGGAAGAATGTCTTTGTCAATTCTCTAAAAACCATATAACCAGCAAATATTACACGAACGCCCCCAGAGGCGTGGTCTACCTGTGCTGGTGGTGCCAAAGGGGCAGGTGGCAAAAGGACAGGAGGGGGGGTAGGGTAAACCTGGATGGATCTAACAGGCCAGTTTAGTTAAATGATCCAATACAGTCTCAATAAACAAAGGTTTAAATCCCAGCTAATATAGTATTGATAGATATCCGATTAACATTGACGTCATACTCTCAGCAGATTCATCGATGATTGACCCTATATCATCTTTACAGTGGCGGATCCAGGATCTGACAAAGGAGGGGGCACGACCCCCCCCCCTCCCCCTCTAAATCCCCCACTGCATCATGCTAACCCTACAGGGTTAAAGGTCGCCATGATGCTCAAATGAATAGCTGACGACCAGACTCACCAGTTGTTGCAAAAAGTATTTCAGAAACATCAATCCCAGGGGTACAGACCCTTGAACCGACATTATTATTTAAATCTAACTGGTTGATCAAATTGAATAAATCTCTAACTGATTAGCCTGGGTTCTGTCAGTGAATGATATCGAACCATTAGTCAATTCCTGTTGCTTTCTACATTCTATCAATCAAAAATATACGTCTTAGTTTTAGGAACCAGTCCTTTCTTTTCTTTTTAAAGTGATAGGGGGCCTATGATCGGCATTTGAAAAGTGTGCATTTGAAAGTGATAGGACCCAGGTATAGAACATGGCCTGGCAGACGTTAGTGTAAAGGACGCCATGCAGCTCATGGTCTATTGACCACGGCTTAAAAGCTGAGGCAAATTGTGTGAGAGGTCTCCTAGAGAGAAAGGTAGATATATGAGTCTTATATCAAGGACCTGAGCACTGAGGGGTATTGGGGGAGATTAGAGAGCAAGGGCAGGAACAGGGTTGGGCAGCTGTAATGTACTACATATCGTCGCCTTTAATAGTGCAAGAATGTTGTAACTGCATTTTTCAAGTTTTGCATGGTATATCCCACCTTCTCGTCACGATGCATGAATACTGCACTGGGTGATGGAAGGGGGGTCCACCATGTCCCATGTCGAATTAAAGAAAGATTGCCATGTCCTCCTGTCAATTTTAGGAAAAGTCAATACGCTGGTATCCCTAAAGGGTCTACCCCTCAGTACGAATCTACGATGTTGTGTATTTAGGGTGCACCTTGCCCACTTGCTGATATGATGGGTAAATGCCGTCACTCACCAAAAACCCCCTAAATTCGATAGATATGGTAACATGGCCCCTTCTTAAAGTCATCTGACATGGGTCATAATGACATGAGAGAGCATGAGTGATTTCTTATTTTCGTCATGGGCCTTGAACTATATTCCTCCATTGGGGGGGGGGGGCACTCCCCCTGTTTGGGTACCAACTTCGGTGATGCATTGGTAGGAAAAAAGGGGGCTGCAATTGAATAAGATCTTTTGCACCTGTAATTGCTTGTCTACTGTTAAAAGCCCTGAAATATATGCTGTGAAATCCCTAGATATTATCAATAAAGAACCCAATTTTACATTGAAGAGGTTTCCAAAAAGTGGAGCTGTCATCTGACGTCAGGGAACTGCAAATTAAGCTGCTTGAAGGGGTCTGTGAAATGGGCCAAAGGGTGGAGGGGAGGGGGACAGAAGTTTCGCAGTTGGTACCCATTATAAAAAAGTCAGTATCCCCCCGGCCCATACTCCCGTCTCGTGCTTCATATCTAAGAAGCCTGTATGGTGCGTGGGGTAGGTGGTACAGGAGCAGACACAAGGTGGGGGGGGGAGGTATGGGGGCTTATTGACGGCCAGACCTCTAACCACCCTAATTTCACAAAATATAGTGTCTCTACGGTAATCTAATAGTCGGATAGTGTTCTATTCAGAAAGTATTACGAAAAGGCAGGTATCCAGTTCTAAGTGGCAACACGATTTATTCAATTCCCAATTACAGAAAGGTAAGAGTTATTCCGAGTTCTTTTAAAGATTCTTGTTGTATGGCTACAAGGTAAGGTATCAGAGCCACAGAGGGTTTATCTCTCTTCTGCGTGACCTCGCCAGTTGATGGTTCAACTTTATACACAAATGTAGTCACAGGAGTTGGGTGGTGACCACCCCCACCTTCCCTCTGTGTCCAAGCCTAGAAGCTCAGAGAACAGTGCTGCCGCCAACCTCCGGGCGTGACCAACCTGAACCCGAGAGGATCCACCACTTGGCTATATAACGATAGTAGAAACCGTGGCCCTACACTATTTTAATATAGCTGGCATAAAACATACAAGTTAAACCCTGTCAACTAAAGCCTGGCACGGGTTCTCTATATGGACAATATTAGGGACTGGGCCATAACTCCAGGACTGTCAATAGAAGAACAATCTGGGTCATCTAAAGTTTTTAATGTAAAGTTCCCCTGAGAGGGCTGACAAGTTAAATTTGATAGGTTTGTTTGATTTATGGTGAAGACCCTGGTAACCCTGGTATGTTTAGAGTGCAGACTGGTATACGTGGGTACAGATCGATACAAGACCAGTATTGATTGGTTAGTGTAGCCTGCAGTACCCCCAGCCGCTACCAGGGGGCAGCAGGAGTGTATGTCCACCATCCATCTCTCATCATGATCTATGTCACACTCACAGTCACACCCTCCTTATCCACCCATACTGCGTCTTACCAGACACGCACCTACCTGAGACTACTGGTTTTAAACATTCTTAGGGCTTTATTCCTTTCCCTCTTTATTTCCTTCTTTATTTTCCTTTATCCTTTTTCCTTTCATCCACCCAAACTTCTTTCCTTCTGTCCCTTCCATCCCAAGCGTCCGTCCCTGCCTTCCTTCTGTCTCTCCCTTGCTACTGTCCCTTGCTACTGACCCTTACTACTGTTTCTTGCAATGCTTAGTTGTGTCCTTCCTTCCTCCGCTGTCCCTTATAGTTCCTTTTATTTATTTGTCCCCTAATTCATTTATTCCGCTCTTTCTTCCACCCTTGCTTCCTTCCTACTTCCTTTCATCCCCTCATACATATATTTTTGCATATTAAGCATGTTTCCTTTCTCTTTCTTTATGCCGCTTGGCTTGTAATGAAAAACTTAACAAATGTCATGGTTTATATGCAGATAAAGATATTTAAAATTAGACTATTTCTTCGGTTGTTCATTTACCATTCAAACTCTACATCACCCTCTTATGGAATGGTCTCATGATATACTTTATATATGCATGAAACATATATACATATAACCACGTATTAAGTGAATTGTAATGGTTAGGACTGCTGGAGAGGTTAGAGTCGTTTTATTAATTCAACTGTCTGGGTATCAACCCAAGTAAAATGTATACATGTACTTGTGACTGCAACTCATTTGTAATATGACTCTATCCAATACGAGAGAACTCAGAATAGAAACAAACATGTAAGGTTATACCCTGGGCTATTGTTATTATTTAACAGACCTCAACATTGGACAAAGGTTAGTCCCTTGTGGGCCACTAAAGCATTAATGTCATAATGCATGTATGTACATTAATGCCATTATGTAAGAATGCAGCCCTGGTGAGGTCACTTGTTGGTGCTGCATTCGTGCATCATACTCTGCGGTTCATTTAGGTACTACCGAAGGGTTGCTGTGATGCGAGAATGCAGCCCTGGTGAGTAGACTTACCTGGGATACGTTGATGCATCATACCATTCACATGGCATTGTTATAGGCAGTCACAGAAGGTGGGTATAATGCATTCATGAATGCAGTTTTATTGAGTAGATTTGCTAGGGCTGCACCCATGCATCTTTAAGACCAGTGTTTTATGCAGTACATGTCCTTAACCCTTTAAGGGCTGCGCATTAATGCATAACACCCATTGGACTTCATGATGTATGAATGCAGCCATGGTGAGTAACTCACCAGGACTACATTCATGCAATGGTGAGTAACTCACCAGGACTACATTCATGCAATGGTGAATAACTCACCAGGACTACATTCATGCAATGGTAAGTAACTCACCAGGACTACATTCATGCAATGGTAAGTAACTCACCAGGACTACATTCATGCATCACTAAGGTCAAATGGCTAAAGGTCTGACTCATTCCGCTCATGTGCAGACTTGTTTCGTTTTTTTCATGGATTTCAAATTAAAAACAAAGTGATTACAGAGATATGGAGGCAATGTTAGCACGGACCTTGCACTGTCTGTTAGCCCTCTAAATGCCGCCTCAGTGCATAATACTATTATGTGCATTTGCTGTCATGATGCAGGGATGTATTCAGGCATCATGTCGATGCATGGATCACCCTGGAGGACTGTATCAATCCCTGAGGTGATGTACAAAGTGGTTCTGATGGGTAAACACACATGGCAGGAAAACGTGTTGTTTTTTTCAATGTTGAAAAATCATTATGATTAGGTGTGTTAGCTTTTTAATGCTTAAAAAAACGTCAAAAAGGCCAAAGTTTCCAATCAGAATAATGATTTTTTGACTTTCTTAGGCAGCTTTTTATTTTTATTCTAGGTGAAACAAAGATTAAAGTCGTAAATATAACACTACGAAGAAATGTTTTCTTAAAGTGTTTCCCGTCTTTATATTTTATACATGAACGTTTTTACAAACGTTTCTTTTCCAACGCCTTTGAAACATTAAAAGAATTTAAAAAAAAAGACTTTTGGCCAAGAGACCCACTTTACCTACAATGGCGTATGATATCGACCATAGGTCATGGCTTAAATGCAATGAATTAACACTATGCGGCCCTTAAGAGGTTAGCCAGACAAAGAGTGAATCCACTATATTTCTACTGGTGTCTGTAACGCAACATGGCTAGTTGTACAACAGGGGTGGAACATGTTCTAGAACATTAGGTTCTACTAGAGATCTAAACAACATGTTAAGGTACCCATTATTCTACATAATCTTAGTTGGACTTACGTTACTCAGAGAAATACCAGGGGGTGAGTGAAAAGTTTGTTTTATTTCATTTTCCTTGCTTTGACAGGCACAGGAGCACTCTACATGGTGACAACTTTATTCAGGTACCCTATTGCTCCATGGCCGAATATGTTGAATATTGTATATTTGAGTGATGTAGATCTTATAATGCTCAACTTGAGTTGAAATAAGATATTTCAATGTGAGTCATCTTAACCTGTTAGCCCTTAAAGACCGATGCTGTGCCCATTGGTCGTCATGGTGCATGAACACAGCTATGGCGAGTTACTCACCAGGTTTCTCATTCATGGATCATGCTGACCCTATATACGGGGTTAATTCATGCCCAAGTCTGCTCGCCAATACTTCAGTGCATAGTATAGTTGCCAACAGTGCTTTTGGACATCGTGCTGAACCCTCAGCGTGTATATGAACCCTGTGGGATCACCATGAAGATTTTTTTTGGGGGGTTAACAGGTTATGATATAATGGTAAATACTAGATTGACATACATTCTATCTTAAGGTACAATTGGACATTTGAATTGATGGGATTTGTTGCAAATCATTTCTCTAGGAATGTCATTCGTGCATTGATTATTGTGACATTATATGATGTATATTTCCTCAGTGCGCCCAAATGTGTACTGCAAGTGTAACACATGTGAATATGGAGCTTCTGCATGCCGCACAAACGGCACCTGCTTCTCCAGCGTCCGTCTCCTGGGGGGAGAAAAACACCACCTGTACAAGTAAGACAGCCCTTGAGATTAATGTCATGGCAGATACGATCGTTACAATAGATTAATTCTAGAACAGCCATATTCTATGGGGGTATGGAATACAATATGCTCGTATTCAATCGGTCTCTTCCATCTTGGATTTTGAATGAAGCTGAGCTGTTTTATTTATTCAAAAGCAAATTAACCCCATAGGCCATGACATTAATGCAAATGTCCACTTCCATGAAATATTTTTGGATCATATTCCCCTATGTGGGACTGCCACATTCCACTTAGCCATATAATGGCTTCATGGAATACGCCAGTCTGACCTTGGGGAATACAATCCAAAATATTCCATGGTCGTGGACATTTGCTTATATACCTGTGAATAGTGACTCGCCAAATTTGCTTTAAAAAAAGTTTAAGTAGTGCGCCTTGAAAAAAAACACTAATGATAGAATGAGATTGGGACCAGAAAAGTAGAATCTTTACAGCAGGAATCCTAATTTTGATAAGTGGCTTACTCCGATGGTTGGGACCCAAATAGCAATCTTCTCAAAGTTTAACCAAAATGCTCAGATACATTCATGTATACATGCTGCCTTTACTGACATATTACTCTATTTCTCCATAACTTTATTTACTACTCCGAGTTATCATCTGATTTATACCAAATATTTCATCCTTTTAGGCTGTAATTCAATCCATCGTGAACACAATGCATATCACTTCCCACTTAGCAAAAGAAATAAAAAAAATAAAGAAAACACGTGTTTTCAACGTTTGGACAAGTTTTTTTTAGGTTTGGGTAAAGAACCTTTGTAAAACGTTTTTACCTTTGTAAACATGTTTCCTTACATTGAGAAACGTTTCTAAACATGTTTTAATGTTTCTTAACGTTGGAAACCTCAAAATTGAAAAAAATAAGCTACATTTTTAATGTCAAGAAACGTTTTTTTAACCTAAGATAAAAAAATCTGACATTATAATGAGATTTCTAGAATACATTTGGGTACAATTTTAAAAGGGAATGAGTATCGGACGATAATGCAATAGGATAAATTTCGTTACTTCAATAGGCATACCATTAAGGATACATGTTGTGACATTGAAAACTATTTTTCATTAATATTACTGTATTTTGTCACTAAGATGATTCAAAGTTTATGACACCATTTTAGATGTATTGAGGAAAAGGACATGAGACCAGGGGTATGTACCAGCTTCCACTCTAAGGCCATCTACAGTGTGTCCTGTTGTAACAACACCAACTTTTGCAATAAGATGAATCCTGCAACACTCACACTGCCACTCAGAGGTAGGTTGCTAAAATGGTCCTATCGTAAATCCTCCTAGGATTTAGCCCAACCCAGTGTGTGTCTTATACGCGAGGATTTTACACTCTTCTATAGAACGGTGCTGTAAATATCACTAACGTTTGACCCATTGTACTATAGGATTTAAACTAACTCAGCCAGGCTGTGTCCTATTAGCTAGGTACGTCTTATACGTGAAGATTTATGGTAAAATGTGTGTATATATAGTACAACAATTTCACCGTGAAAACTCAGTATGCAATAGATATAGCTGACTTCAATGTCACTGGGCTTATAGCTAATTGGCCCATGCAGCTCTGGGCTAGATGTCCGGGAGCTTTCATCTGGAATTTCTAAAGATTCATACTACATCGTAGAGCCAGAGTCAACTCACGATCAATCTAGAGTGTTTTAGAGTGTGTGTGTATGTTTTTTTTTCATATTGAAAAGCTGTAGGAAACATATCAAAAAGTTTACCAAACTTTTAGCAGTTTTTACATCAAATTATGATCTTTAACCTAGAGCCTTATTTATTATGTGCAAAGGGCTTTTAAGACCCACTTTGATGTATCATTGTCTACTGTTTTTTTTAAAAAAAGAAGTAGAACACATCTTTTAACGATATTAAACATTTTCTCATTTCTGTATGTTATCCTCAGCCCCTAAGGAATTGACCTGTAAGTGTACAACATGTACAAATGGTGCCACAACGTGTGAGACTGACGGTGTCTGCTTCTCCAGTGTTCAGCTCCAGGGGACAGAAGTACAGTACCAGTACAAGTAAGCAGGAAAATATTAATTGGCCAAGGGTCTCCCTGGGCCATTGGAGTCAGGTTTGCAGCCAAACCCACAAATTTGTAATCACCAACTTTAGGGTGTAATCATTCAATGATATACATTTACACATTTTCAATAGCCAAAAGAAAGTTTCAAATCTCATCTATCAAACAACATTTTGTTCTTTATGGTGAGTGATGTCTTTCTCTACAAAAAAAACAAAAAAACTACTGTACTTACATCATGTTTTTGGGAGCTATACTGACTACAAGTCCTTTAACCATTGGGTCTATGGGCCAGATAGATTTTGGCAATGGAACTTTTTCAGCAGGCGGTGTGTACAGCATCCAAGCTATACTATGAGTGATAAAGTATGCATGCTAAGGATAAAGTTTCTGTACTACACCTATGTCTGCACTTCACTTTACCTTAACCTGTAGGTTAGAACAGCAGGATTGATTCACTAGGGAACTTGTCTACTGATATCATCCTTTCTTCACAGTCCCACGAGGCCCTTCGGGCCTTAGGACATTAAACAAATCAATCAAATCAAGATGGATGGAACATAGGGTCATGGTCATGGGTTTCCATGATGGGTCACGGTAGGTCACCTTGATGGGTCATGATGGGTCACCACTACAGGTCGCCATGGTCATCATGATGGGTCACAATAGGTCACCATGATGGGTGGGTCACAAGGGTATTCTTCCCATCTCTTAACACTCATGTCACACAAAAGTAAATTAGCTCATAACCTATATAGAGTTGGAAACCACCATCCAATTTGAGCTTGCCTTGGTAGCTCAGTGGGTTAGTGGACTGTAAAGTGTGTGAGAGGTCCAGGGTTCAAAAACCTCTAGAGCCACCACTTCCCAAAGGAGTTTCATGACAGTGGTCGCATCTGTAAGTGTCAGTAGACAGACTGCAGTGAACCTTCAGTGTTCTGGTTTTCTAGGAAACTTGCACTGATCCACTTCTGCCCATAGATGTTGTGCACTTGTGACTGGTAAAGAGATAGCAGATATCAGATGTTGATGAAGGTCATCCTAGCCGGGAGGGGAGAAGGCTTAGATGGACCACTGGAGACTCTGAGAAAAGGTTGTGAAAGCAGCCATCCCACGCTATCTGACTGTGTGTAAGGTCAAAGCACACTGCACCACAGTCACCAGTTGGTCATCAGGTGTGTCAGCTTTGCCAGGGTTGAGGGGCTAGGATATGTTCACAGTGATTGACGTTGATTGAAAATGTCAAAACCCTTCATAATCCAGGGAGAAAAGTTTTCATACTATTTGGCCAAGGTCCCTTGGGTCATTGATGTCGTTTTAATGATTCTCCACCTTTGAGATTTCATTTGACCCTTTGTCTTCCTGTAGGTTGTAAATAACAAATCTGTTCAATGCATGAATCCCTAGGCCATCTGTGATCAGTAACACACGTTCAATCTTTTATAAAAGTACATCAAGAAAATAAGTCATTCAATTGAGAACAGTTTCATCAAATCTATTTTATATCCCCAGTTCATGATACATTTAAGGTACAAACGTGGTCAACCTTGTTGTGAAATGCAGACGAATTTGTTGTAGGGCATTCAAATCAAAATATTTTTGCTTTAAAACGTTTTCGTCTGAGGACATAAGGTGGATCTCATTTTCCTTGAGAGAAAAAAGTAGTACTGTTGTAAACAATTGCCTAGGTCCATAAAAGTTTGTTCTTGATTTGAATACAAGCATCACAGGACTTTTTATTGGGGTATTTACTTGGTGGAATAAAAAGTTCACATATTCCAGGCTCATTTCCTGCAATAAATAACAGTTTATTGCATTTTTTTTGGAGTTGCTTGCCGCGTAGCTGTCGAGAGGGCAGTGACCGTAGCACTTCATTATGTTTACGGTTTGTCAGTGACGTCATGGTCACCTTGTGACGCAATTTGTGACGTCATACGTCAGCCGTGATGTGACACGTCCGCCGCAGAGTGGCAACTCATATCCGTGGTCCTTGCCACATTTTTCTTGTTTCAGATGTGTGGACAAGATAAACCTGAATCCCCCAGACAATCCAGGATTATGTACCAGTACCCTCTCTAAGGACTTGCACAGTGTCTCATGTTGTAATAATACTAACTACTGTAATCAACTCAACCCTGCCACTCTGACACCACCCACAAACAGCAGTACCATAGGTATGTATCCCCCACCCCCATCAAACTCTAGAGGCCATTTCTTAAGGCACTACGACTGCACACAGCCACTGCAATTTGACAACCTAAAAGTTAGTGCCAGTGATCGCAGGTATTGCTCTACGACTAGACTGCTTTGTACGTTCAGCACTTGGCGTCATAGTACTGCAGGTGCTACAAGACCAATACTGTTGGGCTGTATTATCACCAATGGTTCCCACTACAATTTGAAAGTGATCAGTTCTAGCCTGTTAAGAAATGGCCTTCCGATGCTGTGGACATAGTCTTGACTTGACTTGAGATATGGGGCATTTCAATTTGAAATAAGATGGCAACATAAGTGGCAGTACAGGCTCTTTATCCAGGTGGCAGCGTTGTACTGCATGGTATCCATGGGGGGAGGGGGGGGGGTCAATGAAGTGGTGGTGCATTGTCAGCCCCCTCAGATAACAGCTGGTATCTGCGTGTGTTTTCTTCACTTTAATACCATGGGTGGTCACAGCTATCAAAGTCAGCTTTTCCATACTTCAAAGTTTTGACTGACACATGTTAATACAGACATGTTAAGTATAGTAGAGGGCCTAATGATTGGAGCACCAAAATTTCCATTGTCACAGGTGTGTGGCTGAACAAATTGCAGCCCCTAGGCGCTACTCTTGCTAGGATAAGAGCAACATTTTTGTAACATCCTCCATTCCATAATCAATCTATTTGACCCTTTATTTCAGCATAGAGATAGATAAATTTCTAGTAATGTTAATATTCTGGTGGCTATCTTGGATACCCCCATCCCCGAAAAAAGGTCTGCCCCTCGGAATAGTTTCCTAAACTTTTAAATATGATGTAAAGAGATACACAAAAGCTCGGGACAAAAGGTAGGAAAATTGTCTAATTTGTGGTGGGTTGACATTGCATTGGAAAGATTGGACTTTTCAAAAGAGTAACTGAATGCAATCATACGTGTTTGGAGACACTTCCCTCTAAAATCAATCTCTTTGACCCTTCTACAGAGAACCCACTGGGTGTACCATGGTGGGTGATTCTGGTTGCTGTTGTTGGCGTCCCTCTGCTCATTTCCTCACTGCTCATTGCCTTATTTGCTGTGGGATGTCTGAGCAGGAAGTGTGAGCAGGACCGCACTGAAGGCCCTCAGCTCGGTTACCATGGTGAGGGCAGAGAGAAGGACCCCATGGTACTGCTGGAGGACGGACCACTGGATGTCATGACGAGTGAAGGACTAAACAAATCTGGCTCCTTTTTTGGTATGTTTTATTGCCTCTATGCGTCTCTCTCTCATGATCGAGTTACTTGCCCGGGCTGCATTCATACATCATGACGGCCAATTGGTATAATCAATTATTGCACTATTGGTCCTTAAAGGTTATGGGTATCAAAGTACTTAATGCTTGCTCATTGCCCAATGCCCACAGGTCATGCTATCTTGGGGCACCATACCATAGCCCTACTTAACTAGGTCTATATTGCTCCATAGCCCTACTTAACTAGGTTTACATTGCTCCATAGCCCTACTTAGCTATGCCTATATTGCTCCATACCCACAGGTCATGCTATCTTGGTGCACTGTACCATAGCCCTACTTAACTAGGTTTACATTGCTCCATAGCCCTACTTAGCTATGCCTATATTGCTCCTTACCCACAGGTCATGCTATCTTGGTGCACCGAACCATAGCCCTACTTAACTAGGTTTACATTGCTCCATAGCCCTACTTAGCTATGCCTATATTGCTCCATACCCACAGGTCCTGCTATCTTGGTGCACCGTACCATAGCCCTACTTAACTAGGTTTACACTGCTCCATAGCCCTACTTAACTAAGCCTATATTGCTCCATAGCCCTACTTAATTATATTGCTCCATACCGACAGGTCATGCTATCCTGATGCACCATAGCCCTACTTAACTAAGCCTATATTGCTCCATAGCCCTACTTAACTAAACCTATATTGCTCCATAGCCCTACTTAACTAAACCTATATTGCTCCATACCCACAGGTCACGCTATCTTGGTGCACCGCACCATAGCCCAGCAGACACAGCTGGGGGAGATTATAGGTAAAGGCAGGTTTGGAGAGGTCCGGCGTGCATGGTGGCACGGGGAGGACGTAGCTGTCAAGATCTTCATGTCGCGGGAGGAGGAGAGCTGGAAACGTGAAATGGAGATCTACAACACCAAACTGTTGAGGCACGAGAACCTGCTGGGGTACATCGCTGCTGATAATAGAGGTATGTGTGTTAGGATATGATATACCCACATTTGGCTAAAAATAAACAACTTGTTTTCAGGTTTTTCATTGATATGAACCTTTGAGCCCCAGTCCTGTGAACATAATTTTACATTACACATCCTTTATATGATGACTTAGAATGAAGTACAACACTGAGCTCACTGCTTTAGGGTATCCTCATTTTCTTAATGCAGGTTCTTAATGCATCAATTCAGCGCTGGACGGCCTAGACTGTTTGTAATATTGCATTGTTGCATGATAACAACTCTTCAGATATATATCGATCATATCAACAAAAGCAGTCAGGCCTGGTATCAAATGGTCCAGAGAACACAACTATCAATAATAGACATCCTAACACTTTTAAAAGGACTTGGTGACATGATGGGAACCAAGTCTTTTTGGAGTGGCCTAAAGTGTAACTGGTCTTTCATTTCTACCAGATAGTGGGACATGGACCCAGCTGTTACTACTGACTGACTACCACGCTAATGGGTCCCTCTTTGACTACCTGAACCATGCCCCTATAGACACCAAAGCCCTCCTACGTCTTGCACATTCCACAGTGAGCGGATTGGCACATCTACACCTGGAGATTAGGGGTATGGAGGGAAAACCAGCCATCGCACACCGCGACATCAAGAGTAAGAACATCCTGGTCAAAGAGAACGGCACTGCCTGTATTGCTGACCTTGGTGAGTAAATGAGACCAAAGGGGATGTGAGTAATATCTTTTGAGAAACGTCCAAAATCGTTTCAAAACATTTTGAATACACTGAAAACATGGAAGATCTGAAACTAGTCAGCAGTGACTACTTTAGGTCCTCAAGTTGACGATACCTAAAGCCACAGCTTTAGGTAGTCAAAATGACGACTTTAGGTCGTCATCCTGACGACCTGAGTCATCAGGATGACAATACTGACAGTACAGGGTCGTCATATTGACGACTCAGGTCGTCAGGATGACGATTTCAAGTTGTCATTTTGACTACCTAAAGTTGTAGTTTTATGTATCGTCAACTTGAGGACCTAAAGTGGTCACTGCTGACTAGTTTCGGATCTTCCATGTTTTCAGTGTATTGACAAATCAAAAGACAAGAAATGTTTTAGAATTGGGTTTACGGGTACTTGTTAATTACCATCAAAAGCGCCCAAAACACATTTTTAATTGAGAAAAGGTTTTTATTATGCCTTGGTATTTTATACGAGGTTTAAAACAAACGTCAGCAACAGCAAAAGTAAATTAATTCAATTAAAAAAGCTACGTTTTTATCTGCCAACTTGGCTTTCAGCACTTCACTAATGTATAGGGAACTTTCAAAAACTACAAAGCGTACACGTGTTCTCGTTAACTCCTACGAGAATTCAAGGGACTAAAATTTTGATTTAAGATTTGTTTAAAATTTTAATGATTTCTGAAGGTACAGCATAGCTGTAATGTCACGTTGGCTTAAAAGGTTAATGATTTACTACCGTAATCTCCCCCGTATAAGGCGCGTCTTATACAGGGGTTTTTAGTTCTCATTGGATCCACAAGGGGGGCACCAAGACCTTTCTTTTGATATATTACACTCCCATATAGGCTCATCTGCTGCATTTGGGGTCCAGGAGGGTCACGGGGGTCAAAACTACACATAGCTTTTAGAATTTTGAAAATCCATTCATTAGAACAAACGTTATGAATTTTTAATTTTTTTGACCATATTCTGAAACTCTGGGTGCGCCTTATACGCGGGATGCGCCTTATACGCGGGAGATTACGGTACTGCTAATAACTATTGTGTGCTAGGCAGTGTAAGTTCAACACACATTTTTTACAGTGTAGAGAGGAGGGTCATAGTGGTGGTGAGAGGCTAGACAGTGTGCTTTCAACACACATTTTTTACAGTGTAGGGAGGGGTGGTGGTGGAGAGAAGCTAGACAGTGTAGGTTCAACACACATTTTTTACAGTGTAGGGAGGAGGGTCATAGTGGTGGTGAGAAGCTAGACAGTGTAAGTTCAACACACATTTTTTACAGTGTAGGGAGGGGACCCGTGGTGGTTTAGAAGCTAGACAGTGTAAGTTCAACACACATTTTTTACAGTGTAGGGAGGGGGTGGTGGTGGAGAGAAGCTAGACAGTGTAAGTTCAACACACATTTTTTACAGTGTAGGGAGGGATGGTGGAGGAGAGAAGCTAGACTGTAAGTTCAACACACATTTTTTACAGTGTAGGGAGCGGGTGGTGGTGGAGAGAAGTGAGACATCAATACATCTCTAAAGGGTTAAGTGTGCACCAATGCATCATGCCATCCATAAAGGGTTAAGTGTGCATCAATGCATCAGGCTATCCATAAAGGTCTAAGTGTGCACAAATGTGTCATGTCATCCATAAAGGTTTCAGTGTGCATCAATGCATCATGCCATCCATAAAGGGTTAATTGTGCATCAATGCATCATGCCATCCATAAAGGGTTAAGTGTGCATCAATGCATCATGCCATCCATAAAGGGTTAAGTGTGCATCAATGCATCATGCCATCCATAAAGGGTTAAGTGTGCATCAATGTATCATGCCATCCATAAAGGGTTAAGTGTGCATCAATGCATCATGCCATCCATAAAGGGTTAAGTGTGCATCAATGCATCATGCCATCCATAAAATGTTAAGTGTGCATCATTGCATCATGCTATCCATAAAGGTTTAAGTATGCATCATGCTATCCCTAAAGGGTTAAGTGTGCATCAATGCATCATGTAATCTATAAAGGGTTAAGTGTGCATCAATGCATCAGGCTATCCATGAAGGGTTAAGTGTGCACCAATGTATCATGTCATCCGTAAAGGTTTCAGTGTGCATCAATGCATCATGCCATCCATAAAGGGTTAAGTGTGCATCAATGTATCATGCCATCCATAAAGGGTTAAGTGTGCCATCAATTCACCATGCAATCTATAAAGGGTTAAGTGTCCATCAATACATCCCTAAAGGATTAAGTGTGCACCAATGCATCATGTCATCCATAAAGGTTTAAGTGTGTATCAATGCATCAGGCTATCCATAAAGGGTTAAGTGTGCATCAATGCATCATGCCATCCATAAAGGGTTCAGTGTGCATCAATGCATCATGCAATCTATAAAGGGTTCAGTGTGCATCAATACATCCCTAAAGGGTTAAGTGTGCAACAATGCATCATGCTATTTATAAAGGGTTAAGTGTGCATCAATGCATCAGGCTATCCATAAAGGTCTAAGTGTGCACCAATGTATCATGTCATCCATAAAGGTTTCAGTGTGCATCAATGCATCATGCCATCCATAAAGGGTTAAGTGTGCATCAATGCATCATGCCATCCATAAAAGGTTAATTGTGCATCAATGCATCATGCCATCCATAAAGGTTTAAATGTGCATCAATTATGAATAAAATAAATCAACAATGTAAGTTCAACACACATTTTTTTACAGTGTAGGGAGGAGGGTCATGGTGGTGAGAAGCTAGACAGTGTAAGTTCAACACACATTTTTTACAGTGTATGGATGAGGGTCGTAGTGGTGATGAGAAGTTAGACAGTGTAAGTTCAACACACATTTTTTACAGTGTAGGGAGGGGGTGGTGGTGGAGAGAAGCTAGACAGTGTAAGTTCAACACACATTTTTTACAGTGTAGGGAGGGGGTGATGGTGGAGAGAAGCTAGACAGTGTAGGTTCAACACACATTTTTTACAGTGTAGGGATGGGGTGGTGGTGGAGAGAAGCTAGACAGTTTAAGTTCAACAGACATTTTTTTACAGTGTAGGGAGGAGGGTCATAGTGGTGGAGAGAAGCTAGACAGTGTAAGTTCAACACACATTTTTTACAGTGTAGGGAGGGGGGTTGTGACAGTGTGAACAAGCTGGACAGTGTAAGTTCAACACAAATCTTTTTACAGTGTAGGGGGGGTTGTGCTAGTGTTTAGAAGCTAGACAGTGTAAGTTCAACACACATTTTTTACAGTGTAGGGAGGGGGGTTGTGACAGTGTGAACAAGCTGGACAGTGTAAGTTCAACACAAATCTTTTTACAGTGTAGGGGGGTCGTGGTAGTGTTGAGAAGCTAGACAGTGTAAGTTCAACACACTTATTTTACAGTGTAGGGAGGGGGGTTGTGATGGTGGGAGGGCAAGAGTTGAGTGCCCACTGGCCGGAGTCCAGCCTGGCCAGGATAGGAGTAGAAGGGATCCTGAATGTAGCAAACTTTTGACAAAAACAGATGAATGAAATAATCTTCCCATACAAAATTATCTTCAAGATGGCTTGTCCAACACATCACTAGGTTCATTTTTTCAAAATAAAGTCATTTTGTAGGTTCATTTTTCAAAATTAAGTCATTTTGAAGCATTTGTGCAAAAGCAATGCTGCTGCTACCACACAGTCTGTAACATGACCATGAGGAACAGGTAGAGCCTAACACATTACTGCTATACTCCTAGTGGTGTCACAACATGAGGATTAGACTTGTACAAGGCCTATTTAAAAGATTATGGGTCTACTGCTAATAGCCAATACACTAGGGTTCATAGGTTTTAGGAGCAAGGACAAAAAAAATGAATAGCCAAGGCTGGCAGACTGGTGGCAATTCTGAATATGGGCTATTTTTTTAGCGATGGCTATACTGAAGTAAACCGTCACGAATGGCCAAGGCCATCGTGACAAACATGATCCTGTGGTAAGTTTTTGGTTTCCTTTTCTAAATTTCTCTCCATTTTCCTCTTTTAGTGCATTAGCTTTGGTAGTGAACGGTTCCCTTACATTAGTTTCCATTCCAGTGTAGATCGGTTTCCTGTCCTACACATGGAAGTGAGATATTTCGATTTCTATATATTATCAGGTCTGGCGGTGAGGTATTTCCCTCAGACAAACGACATAGACAAACTTCCCAATGACCTGGTGGGCACCAAGCGCTACATGGCCCCTGAGGTCCTGGATAGAACAATCAACACCAGGCACTTTGAGTCCTTCAAGGTGACGATTAGTTACGCTGTTATATCCAATATCAATTTGACATATTATAAAACCTGTGTCGGGACTCGTTAATACTATGCACCAATTTTTGCCTTCCATATAACACATATACAAGGATGGTCCGTCGCTACGCCTTATAGAATCTGGCTGAAATCAGGGTGCGCCTCGTAGTCAAGGTTTCTTGTACTAGAACAGTACTAGAGTGACTGAAATTAGAGTCTAGGTGGGACCTAAAGGATAATCCTGAACACAGGGTGCCCCTCATATGTCATATGCAAGGTTTGAATGGGGCGCAGGGGCGCACATTCCCTCCTTTCTGCCAGTGCGTTAACCCTTTAAAGGCCACTGATACATTAATGCATCATGCATTAATGCATCATGCCCATTCGTTGTCATGATGTACCAATGAAATGCTGGTGGAACTGCTCGCCAGCTTTTCATTAGTGCATCATGGCGACAAATGGGCTTCATGCACCAATGCATAAACGGCCTTTAAAGGGTTAAGAGATTAATAACATTTTTTGGACCCCAAAATTTGCTCAAAAATAGAGGGTGTGTCCCTCCGCCACTGGTTTCACTTATAAGCCAGGTTTTTGCAATTATACTTTATGTACCAGAAAGCAGACATGTACGCGCTGGGCCTGGTGCTGTGGGAGCTGGCACAGCGTACAGAAGAGGCGGGAGATGAGTCGACAGAGTACCACCTGCCGTACCATGACATGGTCCTACCTGACCCGTCCTTTGACGACATGAGACTGGTGGTGTGTGAGCGCCAACAGAGGCCCAGATCTCCTACACACTGGGCACAGCACACTAAGTATAAGGTATGTAGAAAATAAGGGAGTGGTCAGTTTAACACAAGAATAATGAATGCATCAGTGCCAAAAGATGGGAACGTCGCCCTTGTGAGAGAGCCCTTTTCTCATGGGATGCATGATCCCTAAAGGTTTGTTTAAATTTCCTTGGTTGTTGTGATGCACAACTGCAATGCGGCCAATTTACTTCTTTGGTGCATATACTCTTTAAAAGTGTACCAACCTTGTAGTTATCATCAAGCTTGTAATTCATGCAGCAATAGCGAGTTAATTGCTAGTGCTGCATTTAACCATTGGGATGACTGATCGGTATCACCCATTAACGCACTATGTGGACCTTATAAGTTACAATTGTTTACGATACCAATATAAACCTGAACTTTATCATGTTGCAGACGTTGTCTGTCCTGGCATCCATCATGAAGGAATGCTGGTACCAGAACCCGGACGCACGTCTCAGTGCCCTCCATGTCAAGGAACAACTCAATGCACTTAGCAAATAGGATGGCTTCCCAGTGCCCTACATATCATGTACTCAGTCAATAGGATGGTGTCTCAGTGCCCTACATATATCATGTACTCAGTCAATAGGATGGTGTCTCAGTGCCCTACATATATCATGTACTCAGTCAATAGGATGGTGTCTCAGTGCCCTACATATCATGTACTCAGTCAATAGGATGGTGTCTCAGTGCCCTACATATATCATGTACTCAGTCAATAGGATGGTGTCTCAGTGCCCTACATATCACATTCTCAGTAAATAGGATGGTGTCTCCGTACCCTACATATCTTGTACTCAGTAAGTAGGATGGCGTCTCAGTGCCTATATATCATATACTCAGTAATAATCTCAGATACCTAATTTGTATACAAGATTTGTAAGAAATTTGAATATTGCGCAATTTCATATTGCTTCAATGTGATAAATCACTTTTATTCACAAGTCATCGCTGTAGCTGTGTTGTTTATTCATTTATATGTATATACAATTATTTTTCACTCTCGTTCACACTATATTTTTTCTCAATATTGAATTTCAAGTACAGTTTGGATATAATATTCTCCACTTTTAAAGCATCTGCATCTGTATAATCCCCGCCACACTTCTATTGAAATGCCAAGAACTCACTGCACACAAGTCATCCTTTCAAGCTTTATCTTTCTCGTTTTCTTTTTTCGATACACGGTCATACATAATCGGCTGAAATCTTTTATAAAGCACAGTGCACATAACCTATAGAAAATAAACAAAACTCAAGTGTTCCATGATAACGACCCTGAGATCATAAACAATGCCAAGAATCTGAATTTCAATTCCACTTTGTACCCTAACCGTTTGTGACAAGAACAGTAGGACATTAAGCTGTGTAATAATTGTGAAGCCTTTTACATCTTAATCTTTAAGTACACTTCACCGACCCAGGTATACACTGAGCCATATGTACAGTGCAGTTTCTATTATTTCATAACATGTACATTGTATGTGAAACTAAAATCTGTTCCCAATTTACATCTTAAACACTTTTTCATACATAATTCAAACTTCTATACAAGCTATCTGATTCTAAATTGTTATACCTACTTACACTCGCCCCACCCACATCAGCACCTTCAGTCGTGGATTTAGTTATTCAAACACAGCCTTTCACAGGAATTATTACTTCTAGGGATGTGAACCTCTGTATTCCCACTACTGCACTTATAAAAGCCAGTATGATGGGGATCTCTTTCACCATAAACATTCTGCAGTGAATGAAGGGAATTATCTCATTGGTTGATAATGCACACCTCTACTTGTAGTCCATGAAGTTTAATCCGTGTGTGCTTTATTCTTATTGTAGAGATGATACTATTCTGTAAAAGTCTCTGTACGTAAAATGGCAAGTCTCCTGCTTATGTCCCACATATCCACATGACAAGTCCTTCCCTGTGTACTATGTGTACTATAGTAAGGCAGGGGCTTATCCTATGGAAGCGGCCTTTGCTGGACGTGGTAACCAGTCTCAGCCCCCCAAAATGTAATTTACATCTTGTGTATTGTCGGTGGTCATAACGTAGGCGTGGCAAAGTTGATGTGTTTTTGTAACAGTTTGCGCATCAGAGCGTCGCGTTCCCCCTGGGTTGTGTTCTGCCACATAAACTGCTCGTAGTTCACCTGGAACAGGACATATAACACTTTAATATATAGCTCAATGTGAATAAATGAAGTGGAATTTTCATTTTTCAAAATATAATGGTGTCACTGAATGACCTTTACTGAATGAAAGTTTCTATGAAATCATGGAATAAGAGCAGATATTGGTGAGTGTATTCTTATGACAGAATAACTGTTTTAAAAAACAACTTTCCCATTATCATTATGTTGAGTGAGCAGGTTTTTCGATCCAAGCACACTAGATAAGACTCACACAGAATAACCTCAAACTATACCAATGTTTTTTTTCTACTGCAAATCAACTAATGCGACGTTATGTTTATTATTTTATGCTAAAATCAGAGGTATTAAACCAAAATCTTTACCAACAAAATAAGGTAATTTTGGTAGGGTAAATGTACAATGACACAGCATGCTAGAGATGTTTTTATTTTAACTTACCGTAATAACAGTGTACCCCATACGGGTAAGGTGTCGGACCTTCATGGAGTATTCCCCAAGTAGTCGGGACGAGTTGGTAATGCAGTGTTCTGGCATCACTGTTATCACCGCCAACCTGAAACACATCAAACCATGAAGTCATTCAGAACATTCACATGAAAACTTGTTTTAGTTATATAATAGTTGTGCAAATGATTAAGACTTCATGTTTGTATAAAACGAATACTAGAATGGTGTCATTGGTAGTTAACAATACACCATTAACTAAATTAATTGTATTATAAGGTTGTGACTCTTTGAGAGATTGGGGAGAGGTGGCGGTGGGGGAGAAAAACATGGAAATTACAATATTTTCCCTTTTTTGGGAAAATCATGAAACCCTAATAAATTATGAATACTTACATCCCTGATAATAACTTACATTTTTTGTGGCTCCCTGTGGTTGCGTTCTACCGTCTCTCCTTCCTTGTTCAGGTACAGCTCATAGTCTATGAAGTAAGCGACGTGACGCGGGGTCTCAGACTGCCGTAGGACCGTATTGGAGCGGAGGAGTCCCACCAGGGTGCGCCCAACCTCCACGTGGAACTTGTGCCACCGCCCCGCTGTATAAGGAGGGACAGACAGAGTGGGAAATGTTAGTCTCAGAAGATTTGTTCTGAGGAGTAACCATTTTGTTCTTTTACCAATTAAAAAAAATTAACCATAAGGTAAAACTCTGCATATAAATCGTGGCTTATACCAGAGGACAAAATGTTTTGTGAGGAGTAACCATTTTGTTATTTTAATAAATAAAAAAAAGGAAACAACCAAACATAACATATAAATCCAATAAAAAAACTTTTCCCCCTCGCAGGTCATTCGGTCCTGCGCATTTTACCGTTCCACAGGACTGGATTGATTTCAGATTTCAAATCAAGATTTTCATCATCCCCCGTGATATTTTAAATGCAGTTACTCACTCAGTGTGGTGGTCACTTTCCCCAACACATGCCAGTTGACAAAACTAACAGGTCTGGGAGATTCGAGGAGTAACGCTGACCGCAATAACTGTAGGTGGAAGGACGCATTACTCCGTGTGGACGCATCAGGCGAATCTGTACAAAAACAAACACAAGTAGAGGTTCAGTAATGTAAGAAAAGTTGTGATAGACGAGGGGGCAATGCCACAGGATTATACAACAGAGTTGTAAGGCCAATGGTCTATATCATTTTAAGGTATACAAACAATGGGTTGACGACACTGTGCTTCTGAAGGCTGGTGTTAGGAGAGGGCAGGGGGCGGTGGTGGACAGACCAGTCTGCTGTGCATTACTGAGCTGTTGATGGTGGTAGGGAGAGTGAGTGTGTGTGTGTGTGTGTGTGGGGGGGGGGTCGCGGAGCTGGACAGAGACCGTCCATTGGCTTGGTGGTTGTGGTGGTGTGGGGGGGGGGTCGTGGTAGTGGTGAGTGACTGCATACTGAGTCTACCAGAAAGACATGGCATGATTACCTCGTGTGGGTATGGAGGGGTGTTAGACGGATTGGAGATATGTAAACACAGGGTAATTACCTTGTGTTCTGTTTGTTTGAAGGGAGGGGGGGGGGGCTATTGATGCTAGTGTCATTAACATTCTTGAAGAGCTACTGCAGTCTTTCCAGCAGAGGTAAGGGTCATTTGATAGCTATATCTATGTGACACCCACAGGATATTCCCAAGTGAGACATTGTGCTTTCTAATGCCTAAGCACCTATAACTAATTTGACACTACAAAATGCTAGGGAAATACAAACTCCAGGCTATAGACTCTTCAGACTGGAAACAATCCACCCCCTGTTCCTACTCTGAGCAAGGGTTTCCTTGAAGAGGGGATCTGGTGATTTTTGAGGTCAGACCCATACCCTCCGTAGTAAAAACCAATAGGTCCAAGGACCATTGGCTTAATAACCAGATTTAGGAGCAAGCGGGTCTAGTGAATAATATGGCTTAGGCAAAACATGTTTCCTAACAGAGAATTCTAAGAATCTTAGCAAGATTGTGACACCTATAATTTCAGTGCTTGATCTGGGATCACTTCACTTTTCTTTTTTTCCTTGTACTGCATTTAGATTTACTTTCAAAAGCAAAGACCAAAATCAGTGAGGAAATTTTGAATTTTACATATTTCATGAATCAAGAAAAACTCACTTTGTAACCTAGACATGAAGTGGGGAGAGAAGACGCTGCTGACAAAGTTGATCGGAAGCCGCCCAATGTAGCTGAAGGATGTCAAGAGTTCAATCATGGCCGCTGCATCAATGTCCGCAAACTTCTCTTTTAGCACATCCTCCACTACTGAAAATAACTGTGTTGCATTCTTTGGCACAAAGTTCAACTGACCGAACGGCCGCAGGCAGTACACTATCTCATGTGGCTCATAACTGTGCCCGTTAACTTCAAAGTCTGCAGCCACTGCATTAAAGATTTTCACTGAACAGAGTCTCCGCCGCCGATAATACTCCATCACCATGGAAACAAGGGTTTTATCAAGACGGGCAATTTTTCCGGGTATGAACATTTCTAGTGAGCGACAAAGGTTTTTGTCGCTAAATGAGAAATGAAGATACATCGTCATGAAGTCACGGAGTAGAGGCAAGTTATCGAGATCATGTCCATTTAAGGCGATCCACTTCCCCATCACCTTGAGTGGGACTATATTATCATGATTCAATATTGTCAAGGCCTTGACGATAGTTGAGATCTCTGAAGCATTCAGTTTCCACCAGCAGCGCTCAAGCTGCCGGTCTACTACTTTGAACAGGCAGCGGTAGTCATGGCTGATGTTCCGCAGTGTATTGTAAACCTCACTTATATTGCTGTGGTCTATCTCCTGGAACCTGTTCCCTAAGTGTATCCACATGTTGTTAGCTATGGACTGATTCCCTTTCAGGTTCAGAGACAGAGTCGTTATCAATGTACATAGCTCGGAGACTGTGAAAGCCCCATCACCGACTCTCTTCTCAAGTTCATTTTCTACCTTTGTGACAAACCCTTCCCCAGTGTTACTGCTCTGGAGGTAACACTTGACGAGAGTTATTAATGTGTCAGCCTCAAGGCTCTCTATTTCTTTTGTGGCAGTTTCGCAGAGTTCATTAAACACTGCCTTCTTGATAAATGAGTCAAAGCCATCACTTCCCTGAGCTTCCCTGAGCTGACACAGTCGCTGCAGGGCGAAGGCTGCTGAGTAGGCGGTGACGTTCTCCCCGGGGACCTCCAGCAGCTTCAGGATATCCTGCAATGTATTACACGCCTGGAGTAGGATCCTGAACTGTTGGTCCTCCGCTGTCACTGGACGCAGCTCGTCTCCACTGTACACCACATGACTGAACGGGAACTCCCGAGCGTTCATACGCCGAATAACCAAGGGGAGTTCTCTGATGTCGAGTCCATCTTGGAGCAGTATTGTTGAGCGGCCAAGGATGGGGCTGTCCTGGGTAGAGTGGCAATGTGAGCTGGTGATGCTTGGAAGGGTGTTGCGGCGTTGTAGAGTTTGACAAACAGAGGCAGCAACCCGAGGGACACTCCTGGTCAGGGTTTTGGCTAAATGGTGAGTCATCCTGTCATACCTGGAGGATGAGAGTGGACACTAGTGATTTAGGGATTGATTTAAGTTTAGTATATTAGAGTTTAGACCTGCTACTAAGGTGGTCATCGTCACTACGTTCCTGCATGACTATGCGGCATCCGTGCTCAAATAACTTTAACCCAACGAATAAGCCCCATTCCCCATCCCCTGACTGCCTGAGTTCAGTGGCGCATCCACTGCCGCAAACTTCTTATGACTTGTACCCGTGTGTATGTTCTGGCGGAAAATATTCCAGTAGTTAATCTGCGGTTGCGACAACATTCATGTGACGTCAGAGAGGCATGTAACAAGATTCGCGAAAAATAGGATGTTTCAATTTTTTGTGACTGCTCTCAGATATACTCGCCATGCATGCTATTCAAAAGAAATCTGTGGCAGTGGATCTGCCAATTCTGAGGTGGTGAGGCTGTAAGGTGTTATCTTCAGTTGACGACTTGCCAAAGACTTGTTTTCTCTGGACAGCTTGAAACTATGCCATTTACTGGTACCAGGAGTATAGATGCGCCTATAGTTGTTCAGACCAGACCAAAGCTTGTAGGGCAAATTAATAACCCTGTTTATCAGGCCATGTCCCACTGGAACGTGTTACCCCCCCCCCTTCCATCTCAGGTGGATAATTGACAAGAACCTTTTAAAGGCAGAGATAAAAGCCAAATTAAAGGACGTGTTCCCCAGGGTTTGGCACCCAAGTAGGACCATGCTCTTATATGAAGGGAAATCACTTATCCAAGTGTAGCATCTTATCGACATTTTGATCGTATCTTGTTGATATGAATGCTGTCTGAAGAACGATGTATATAATCTGCTGTAATCCAAATCTTAGTATGGCTTGCTCTGATTACTGATAACTGGAACTAACTTGTAGTGATTTCTGCAAGGTTCCAAATACTAGAGTTTTATTCCCCATGTAAAAACGTATCTTGTTCATATGTCTGGCTAAGTGAACCTCCCGCAGGTAATAGGACCTTAGATAAGTCGCAAGGTTTGACTTAGGTTTGACAGAAAACTTGACATGAACTATATGATGACTGTCATTGTCAGCTATTAAACGATTATTGGAATGTCTTGAGACTAAAGTATGATATGGTAATGTATTGGTTAATTTTGCTATGTAATTGTAAAGAAGTATGATATATAGCTGTTGCTCGGTATTGAGTATTTTTATTCATATGAAGCTATTCATATAGAGTTTATGACGTACCTTGCTGATATACCGGTAACCTCTACTCTCTTACATTGCAGCTGTCAGTAAGATTGTAAAGCCTATCCGCTAGGGATCTTTTATAATAAGACCGACCTTGGACTTCATCTATCGGTTCTTTTTATTAATTACAGATGAAATGATGTCTATACTTTATGTAATTAGCCCTAAATCAGGCCCTATTTGTAAGGGGACCCTGGATCTTTCACCTGTCCCAGCTATAGTATAGTGCTGGTAGAACAGATAGGCATGTTAGCTTACTGCCGGCACTAGGGTAAAATAAACAAAACGAATTAAAAAAAAAAGAAAGAAAAAAAGGCAACGCCCATCCCGGAAAAAAAGAAACACAAACACAAAACTGAAAACAGCCTTGACTCTTGAGTCTTGCAATGTCATTAGGGAAAACATGCCAAACTTTTATTTTTGATTTACCCGGATAATTTTACATCACCGGGAAGCTGGCAACTTGAGTAATTTAATGGTGTTTAAATTGTCCTTATAATGGAACAGAAGTTATGAGTGATTGAATGTGGAATTTCTATAATACCGTAAACTCCCGCGTATAAGACGCGTCCTCTACGCCAAACAAATGCCTTGTGGGTCTTATAGGATGTACTGAAATTGGGGGTGCGTCTTATACGAGGGGTAATTTTACTATAGAACAGTACTGGATTGACAAAAATCACCCTTAAAATGTGCGTCTTATATGCAAAAATGGTCCTGCTGAGTTTGGGGTGCGTCCTATACGCGCAATGCGTCTTATACGCGGGAGTTTACGGTATATTCTGTCAGTGGATTTCCAGCCAGTGTGGGTCTTATCAGTCCCTGCCCACTGTGCACAGGCTGCACTGGTTCTCACACATTTCCTACCTTGCTTTACTTAATCTCAAATTAAATTTGATTGAATGATCATAGAGGGTAACCAATTACATCGATGTAAGCACAACAATTTGGGGATTAATGGGCTATATTTTGCATCAAAAGGAACTAAGATAAGTATTATAGATCATGTTGGAAAGTCAAAATTTTCTGAATGGCAGTGTGATAAGCAGACCTGAAATTCTTAGATTTTTTTACTCAACTCTCCTTTACTCTTTAGCTTTGGGCTAATTTGGCCTAATAGATAATAAATAGCTGAATAAAGATCCTAAAAATACACACTTGTGTGGTTATCCCATATAAGTTTAAAAAAACAATATTTAGTTTTGATATTTTCGGGTTTAAGTAAAAACTCTTCTGAAATAAATTCAATCTGTCCAGATATTTCATTCTTTCTCCCTCTAAGACTAAGGCTCTATGGTACTGATAATGTCTCCAGCTTTCAATAGAGGTCTCAAATGTATAAATTGACTAAGAATTAACAAAAATATCAGCATTTTATATTTCAAGGTTTTATAGAAATTACAGTCTGCACACACCAATAAAAACTCTTCTGAAATAAATTCAATCTGTCCAGATATTTCATTCTTTCTCCCTCTAAGACTAAGGCTCTATGGTACTGATAATGTCTCCAGCTTTCAATAGAGGTCTCAAATGTATAAATTGACTAAGAATTAACAAAAAAATCAGCATTTTATATTTCAAGGTTTTATAGAAATTACAGTCTGCACACACCAATACCCCTTGGGAACTGATAAGAAATTAAATCAATGATTGTGGGGTGACTTGGGACTGGTAGAGATACCTGAGTTTGATACACCGTAATTGGTAGAAATCTTTTACTTTAGTCAGAACCTACAGTAGAACCTTCAATACAAATAATTGAAATATCACGATACACAACACAGTGACAAGTTCAACATCTAGGAATAACACCCCGGCACCCACTCCCGCGAGTCCCTATCTGTCACTATAGTAAATCAATCAATATGATTTTCTATTTTAGGGCTCTTTTCCACTGTCAACATTAACTATTTTCATGTACCAAGGGTAAAACTAACCAGGGAATCAGAATTTGTGGGTCATTTTACTCTAGATCCAGTCTATAAACCTTGAAATATAAAATGCTGATATTTTTGTTAATTCTTGGTCAATTTTTACATTTGATACCTCTATTGGAAGCTTAAGACATTATCAGTTACCATAGAGGGAGAAAGAATGAAATATCTGGACAGATTGTACATATTTCAGAAGAGTTTTGATTTAAACCTGAAAATATCAAAACTAAATATTTGTGTAACTTTTTTAAACTTATATGGGATAACCACAAAAGTGTGTACTTTTAGCATCTTTAATCAGCTATCTATTATCTATTAGCCCAAATTAGCCCAAAGCTAAAGAGTGTAGGAGAGTTGAGTAAAAAATCCAAGAATTTCAGGTCTGCTTATCACACTGCCATTTAGAAAATTTTGACTTTCCAACATGGTTTATAATACTTATCTTAGTTCCTTTTGATGCAAAATATAGCCCATTAATCCCCAAACTGCTGTGCTTACAGTGATGTAATTGGTTACCCTCTATGATCATTCAATCAATTTTAATTTGAGATTAAGTAAAGCAAGGTCTGAAATGTGTGAGAACCAGTGCTGCCTGTGCACAGTGGGCAGGGACTGATAAGACCCACACTAGCTGGAAATCCACTGACAGAAAATATTTTAGAAATTCCACATTCAATCCCTCATAACTTCTGTTCTAGTACCATTATAAAGACAATTTAAACACCATTAAATTACTC
This sequence comes from Acholoe squamosa, assembly GCA_949317995.1. NCBI lineage: Eukaryota > Metazoa > Annelida > Polychaeta > Phyllodocida > Polynoidae > Acholoe > Acholoe squamosa. Next base: position 42,988,539 of record OX439051.1, on the reverse strand, counting down.
AAGATGCCAGCTTCCCGATGATGTAAAATTATCCGGGTAAATCCAAAATAAAAGTTTGGCATGTTTTCCCTACAACATCTGTCACATTCTGTGTTATGAAACACATGCCACTGAGCGATAATAGATGAAAGTAAGAAATAACCTTTGCAAACACCTTGCTTCTGTCAAGATTACTCAGGAGATCTGCTTTACAACAAAGAAAATGCTTGAAATCGGCAAGAACCTACCATCTCTCACCACCTCAAGGATGTCTTTCTATGGCAGGATAGATAGGTGAGCTTCTATGTGTTACTTAGTGGACTTGTGAAATTGTGTAAGTTCTTGTGTAACAAAAATTATCTGATTTATTTACTGCGTAATATATATGTTATCTAACCGCCAACACAGCTTTAAAAAAAATCAATATAATCCAGAAAATGGTAAAAAAGTTTGTCTACTGATTTGATGTGTCCACCTTGCGCAAATTTTTAATAAAACAGTGGCATTTGCTGCAGACCTAAAACTGTCCTTAGCTGGTTTTCGGTGTGTAAAAGCAAGGTCAAGGTCAAATTTGTTTTGGGTGGTTGGCAGGAAATTTGCTGTGCTGCATGAAGTTCCATCTTTTTCGGTGTCGAAACACAAACAAGATGCCTTTACGACTACTTTTAAGGTGAGAAAATGAACTTCTATATCATGCCTAAATTCAGCTCATAGTCTGGGAATAATATGTAGAAATAGGGGCCGAATACACAACAAAATTTCGCAGTACACTGTGACTGTCACTCTCGCAAAACTTTGCCAAAATGAAGGAAGTCATTCAACAAGAAATGCGGTTGTGACCGCGTAAAAAACGCCTCCCGGCATTTTTTTAAGCGGTCAAAACCTCGTTTCTTGCATACGAGGGAATTTAGTTTCAAGGTGAATACATTTTTTCCAAGAAAAGTTCCATATATCTATAATGTATCTTATAATCATCTTGTCGAATCGGCAATCTGTCTGTTTCCCGAAATGGCTCACTTCACTAGGTGCCAGTTCACGCTAACTCTCAAAACAGACTGAAAATCGGTGCCCCGCAAAAACAAATATATAGATCTACACCATAGTTCTTGTGGCGTTTAAATCAATTTCATTAATAATATGCCTCTATAATTGTGTCCTTAGACATACCTTATTTTAGTACACCATGCTTTGCTTACATGTGCGTTGCAGTGGATATAAAGATTTTAGCTTGTGCCAGTTTGGGGATTCTGTATTGTGACACCTCATCACATGGGGGAAATGCAATCATCATAGCGCCTCCCGTCCCGCTTCGCGGGACCGCCGCTACTCGGCGTGGGGAGGCGCTAAAAAACATATAGAGCTTTTTCAGCGAATGTGTATTCACAGCCTCGGCGGCCCTGGTGGAGATCCCAAGTGTAAACAACAGCCAGCACCCTCACTGCAGTCTAGGGGGAAGCAGGCATACTTCCACTTTCACATTAGATTTTTAATATTTATATAAATTGGACCAGAATAATTCTTAGTTCCGCATACTCTCCTAAATCTCTACTGTTAATGGTGAAAAGGATTTTTTGATGAAGCCAAAGGTTTGGGGGTAAACTGGGATATTATAAAGGGTAGTAGATCGCCCCAGTAAAGCTAGCCACTCACTCTCACATCTCGCACCCACCATCCTTCCACTTCCACATAATATTTTCAACATTTAAGTTTATCAGGCATTCACCACTTTTAGTTCTGCATGCTCCCTCTATCTCGGTTTTTATTGGTGAAAAGGATTTTTTGATGGAGCTACAGGATTTGGAGAAAATCAGGATTTTATACAGGGTGGTAAAACACTACAGTAACTTGAGAGAGGCAAGCCACACACTCACTGGTTTACCCCAGCTGAACCCGTATGGCACATTCTATCTTTTTAATATAACATTTTCATCATTTATAAAAATGACAGTAATAATTTCTAGGTCCGCATGCTCCCCTCAACCTCTTCTTTTAGGGATGCAAAGGATTTTTTGATTAAAATACAGGGTTTGGAGAAAATCAGTTTTTAATACAGGGTGGCATATTGCCACAGTGCATTCTCTATGGCAGCGTGAGTGGTGGGAGATCTCCAACACCATCATGCAGTGTAAACTGACGTCACATGAAAAACCCTTATAGAAGAGGTAGTATATGGTCTTAGCATCATCTCTGCCAAATATGAAGAAAATCTATCGTTGAGCACATAGTTTTCTAGGATCAGCAGAAATTTGTAATTGATAATTTCTGCCCAAATTAAGGGATTTTACTAACTTTTTATCTTTAAAAATTGATATTTCCACTTCTTTTGGTCAGCATGACCTGGGATGAACTGCATTGTGATGGCAAAGATCCAGGCTTTCAGGGGGTGTAAGCTTGTCCATGATACAGCAAGTTTAAAAATCAGACTAAAATCATGGAAAGGTCACACATCTTCCTTCTTTGTACAGTTTAAAATGATGACGAAAAAAATGCCCACTTTTGATCATGAAAACCACCATAACTTCATCAATTTTCACTTTAAATGAAAAATTCCAAAAGCATATTATTACTAACATGTGTCTCTAAAGGCTGTGCTAAAAGCTAAGCGATCAGACAGCTTTTCAATTTTTAGTGACATACCTACTCTAGCCTATGCAAATGAAGTTAGGTATGTGACTAAAAATTTTAAACACATGAGAGCTCTTGGTTTTTGGCACAGTCTTTTCCGCACATATGTGAGAAGCAACATGCTTTTTGACTTGTAATTTTAAGGTCAGTTTTGGGTGAGTTATTGAGGTTTTTGTGAGACAAGGTTGGCCAAATTTTCGTCATGAAATTAAACTCTACAAAGAGGAATTGTCTGTGACCTTTAGCTACATTATTGCCATAATTTGAAAAGAGATATATCATAGCAAACCATATATTTCCTGAAAGCCAATGACTTTACAGATACAATGCAGTTTAAATGAAGCTGATATGACCACTAGGGTCAGAGATATGAATTTATGAATATAAAAAGTTGAGAAAAACAATCAAAATTAGCTGAAATTTAAGTTGGCTGATCCTAGAAACCTATGTGCTATATAGGTGTAGACTGTAGTCCCAAAGACTATAGGAATTTAGTCCTGAGGACTACTTCTTAGTCCCCAGGACTGCTCTGTGTAGTCCCAGGGACTAAAGATACAGTCCTGGGGACTACAACATTGTCCTTGGGACTAGAGACAGTCCTTGGGACCAATCCCCAGGGGGTGCCTGTCAACATGTTTGTACTGTCAAATAGGTATAGCCCTGGGTGCGAAAAAGCAGCCATTGTTCCATAGTCCCTGGGATAAAAAATTAGGCCTGAGGACTGTATAGTGGTCCTCAGGACTAGTCAGTCCAGGACTAGACTGTTATACCTGTAGTCTCCAAGACTTGAGAAACAGTCATGGTCCCCTGGGGACTAGATTCATAGTCCCAGGGCTACCTCTGGTCCTGAGGACTAAACATGTACTTACCTAGTGTCTCCGCATAGCCTACGCGTAGCTAGGTCAGCGCGGACGCGGCAAGCGCTGTAGTCCTGAGGACAAGTTAAACCGCTGTCATCGGTATCCTGCGCAAAAGGGTCACTTCTTGCAGAATTAACCTGGCCCATCTGAAACTTATGGAAACTTAAATGGAAGTTTATTCATCTGAAAAGTCAGAAGTGTGTGATAGCAATGTCCCACCACGTCCCTGAGGAACTGAGGCGGCGTGAATGTTTGTCTCCAGTGTGACGTCATTCTACTTCCGCCCAGGTTAAAATCCCAAGAAGAGACCCAAATGCGTCACTCACTCACTGGCACTTCCTCCCTAGGCACTCCCAAGTGCGGTGACAGACCCCAGCCCAGGCTGGCCCAGGGCAGGCCCAGGCGGGGCCAGTGACATGGTCTTCCTGTCCAGTCGCACTGGACTGGTGATTGGCAGTGTCAGTGGCATAGATCATTACACCTGTGGGTGTCTGTCCCCTGTGGCACAATTGTTGAAAATATCTTGTTTTGATATTGCAACTGCAACATGCCAATAAACAGGGCCCACAAGTCCCTCAAGGGCTACATTTCACGGTTTCACAAGTTAAAGTTAAGAGTAAACAACTAATTTCCTCAACTGGACACATCATATTATTATAATTTTTTCTGCCCCTGTGTGGGTAAATTTTTGCTGAAACGATTTGTAAATATTGAATGATTTGTCAACCGTCCCTGGCTGTATATTTTTTTTAATCTGAGTGAGAGTTATTTGTACATACAGGTACCTGGCTAACAACGAGCAGCTCATACAACGGTTATCTGAGTCATACCCCATGAGGCGTGCTGCACAACTCACCTCCTTCTTCTACCACAAAGGGAAGGACATTGGTAAGGTATTTTGACTTCAGTAGGTTAGGCCACACGAAAAAAATAAGTTGGTCTACGGATTTTGGTTTTGAAAAATGATGCGAGCGAGCGAAATTTTTTTTTCCTAAAGAATTTTTTGGCTTCCAATGGATTCCTTGCTGACCGACATGCTTGGGCAGAAGTTCCCAAACTTGTTGATAGAAGGAAAGAACTTCTTCTGAGTCTCATGTACAGGAAGTCTAAAAAATCTCCCCAATGGTTAAAGCCAGGTTCACCCGCTCTAATGGGAAATTTAATTTCCCTAAACGCAGGCCCAGATCCCGAATGTACATGAAAGTCCCCATGTTCCGAGGCATCTCACTCTGCGAAGGTCTGAAAGTCGACACTCAGTTCGCACCCACCAAGATGGCTTTCAAAGTCAAGAAATACCTGGGCACTAATGTCAAAGGTCAAAGGAAGACTTACTTAAATAGGCTGAACTGAAATATTCCCCCATAGAGGATATTGTTACATCCCAATGTAACACTCCATGTTTCTACCAAGTGATACACCTCTTAGCAGTCAATAACCTAACGTTGTCTCAATCGGTATTGTGTCATGTCCTGTTATTTATGTCAACTGTATATAGCGTTGTTCACCACCATGTTCCTTATTCTGTGATAATCATCTGTATAGTTAGCACGGCGACTAGTGAGTACTACTCGTGAGATGAGTAGACTAGTGTATGGTTCACAGTCGCCACGGTGTAAGGGATAGGGAGGCTTTGCAATCTATTTTTGTTTGTGGCTCCTCTGCTATGGACTATTCCTGCTCACTATTCTAATGTAATAACAACAGTGTGTGTACTTTACTTATCAGTGAAGGAATTTTCAGAATATATCTCATACTTTTGATTTTATTCACAGAAAAGACATTTCATCATTTGGAGCCCTATGGCAGATTAGCATTAGAGCATTTTAAGATTCAGAAATGCATCCCTGTAGCCTTTGTTTTAGAATTGTTCATTTTGAAACTACTATATATATATATATATATATATATATATATATATATATATATATATATATATATATATATATATGTAGTACAGGTTTTATCTCAGTGGGTTATGGTACAATTGGATCATATTTTCTGTATTTGAACTGAAAAGTATTTACTGTCAAAGATCTCTATGGAGAAATCAGTGCTAAAGTGTGTTGCCATATGTGCATTTTTGTAAATCAGAGGAGGTTGGAGTGTAAGGCCACCTTGTGGAACTGCTACTTTCGTTTCTGTGTAAAATTTTTAGTTTACATTGAAATAATGCTATCTCAGAATAGTATCTACTATTGGTGATGAAAGATTAATTTGATTACTCCTTTCATTATATAAACGATTTTGTGGAACACTGAAAACATGTATGTACACCGGGGTACTTACACTGTGCTCCCCCTCTAAAGAGAGGTGGAGTGATCTGGCCGGTTTGCTGACCACTGGCCCGTGACGAGCTACAGACTATTACAAGTGATTGGCAGTTGGGTGTGTGTGTGGGAGGACAGGGGGGGCAGAGCAGGCTCCTGGCAATCTGAGACAGTGTACACTCATATTGACACACCTGTTGACTATGGCATTGAACATTAAATAAGACGGGTCCCTGTGGCAGCTGAGTGAGGTGCATGCAGAATGGACAGTCTACAGACTATTAGTACTTAGCTGCAGTGGGTAGTTTAGGTTGAATTTGTGCTATATACTACCAAAAGCCCAGATGATAGTATGCCCTATCTGTCTCACCAACTGAAACTAGACACAAGATTACAAGTCGCCGCGCCATGTCTCACAGGACTATTCTCTACTATTGTATTAAAATCTACAACACTATGGTTTTATTTCACTCTTGTTTACCACTTTAATTATGTACAAATATTGACGGATGTCATTTGCCATGCTTGATTTCTATTGTATCTAATATCACTATGTGAGATGCAATAAACAATTAAAAAAAAAAAAAAAAACTGAGGCGTGGGAAAAATTTTTATTCAAAAAAATAATTTGCCAAACATCACAAAGAGAAAACTGAAGCGAGCGAAATCCGTAGACGAGATTTTTTTCAAAGAAAAAAAAATTTGTATTTCCAAAAATATGGAGAGGGAAATCCGTAGACCAACTTATTTTTTTGGTGTGGCCTTATGACTGCAACCCTTTAACCCTGTTGCCTTGTGATCATAAGGTTTTAATATACATGTACTATAATCTCCCACGTATAAGGCGCAGCTCGCCTGTAAGGTGCAACCCAAACTCAGGGAGGTCTGTTTTACGTATGAGGTGCACCTCTGAGGGCAGATTTTTGTTAGTTTAGTACTGTTCTATAGTAAAAATACCCCCCCCCCCATAAAGCGCACCCCAAACTGAAGGCAATTTACCTCCCACATATAAGACTCAGCAGCATTTTGTTTGGCATATAAGACGCGCCTTATATGCAGGAGATTACGGTACTGGTTCTGTTTAAGTTTCTTAATGGTTATGATTTATGAGCTAGGGAGAGTGCCCGACGCAAAGCCAAATGGGTCTTCAAATGCATCTATAGCAGGGGTAGACACTAACTTTCCCAGCCACTGGCCACCCGGGCCTGTAGCTTTAGAAAGCTAAGGGCCCGGAACCAAAACTGCGGGCTCATCATAGCCAGTTTACTTGCGTATAGGACGCACCTCGCCTATAGTACACACTCTGAGTTTGGCCAAATCCTATAGGTTGCACTTGATGTAATTCCAGTGTAAAAGCAGCATCCTATACAAAAGTATTTACGGTAATTAACTTCAATAGATGCCTTCTGTGCCCATTCCGGGCCCACAGGAAGGTACTGCTTGAGATAACTACAGGACCACAGCCAAAACTGCAGGCCAATGGCACCCGGGCCAGTGTTTAGTGTTTACCCCTGTATAATCTTAAAACAGATCTTGAATATATATATGTATACCTGTACACAGATGCACTCCGCCTACAAGCCACAGACTATTCTGTCGACTATTGTACTTCGATTGCCTGATGTGCCAGTGAGTGGTCATGTCACAAGAGTGTCGGCAAAGCCATGGGGATGTAGGGGATGCATCCCACACACTTGTTCAGGATGGCTCTATAGATTATAGAAAATAACCAAATTTTACACCCCCATCCCCCATACTTTCTTGGCAGGTCCTCTCCCACTCAGAGCACCTGGTACATTTTGAACTTGTTTTTTTTTTCAAATAAATACATAAATTGAGTTTTTATCGATGTTCTTTTTGACAGGTGAGGAAACAGTACAGAAAATTAAGGAATCAGACATAGCAGACCGAGTGAAGATGGAGAGACATCAACTCGGGAACCGCGCGCAAGGCTTCCAACAACGTCTGTCAAACGAGCTACAAGAGGGTTTTAAAGAATTCAAGGAAGAAATAGAACGGCAAAAAAGGAACCGGTGACACGCAAGGACAGTGGATGATTGTGCTATTTACAAGTTAAATATTCTAAGTACTGTAATCTCCCGCGTATATGGCGCACCTCGCTTAAAAGGCGCAGCTAGAGTTTTAGAAAATAGTGAAAAAAATGAAAAATTCATAACTTTTGTTCTACTTAATGAATTTTCAAAATTCAAAAAGTTATGTGTTGCTAGAGCACCCAGGACTCCCCCCCCCCTCCCACCCCTCCACCTAGATCCTATTGTGACTTAGGGGGGAGTGTAAGATATCAAATGAAATGTCTTGCTGTCCCCCTTCTGGATCCAGTAAGAACTAAACCTCTCGTACAAGACGCGCCTTGTACGCAGGAGATTAAGGTAGTTTACTGACCTATTAAATGAACCAATGAAAAATGAATAAATCGAAAATTTTCTCACCAGTATTCTGTTAAAAGGAGACAATTGCTGGAAACATCACATCTGCAGTATTGTCTGGTTCAAGTAAAACCTCACAATACAGTAATAAAATACTGCTTCATTATTATGTAAATATTTTTCCATGTTGTTTAATAGAAACTGTCCAGATAGCGAAGTACAATTACCGGTATATTAGTATTAAAGATAATTGTTATCATCAAATTAATTTATTTTCATATGCCAAGAGCATTATCAAATATTGATAGATGAACCCTATCTATCCTAACTGGGGACAGAGAGGGTTCATCTTGATCCAATTGCAGCATAGTGTTCTCTGCTCTTTACCAAATCTAACAGTGCTTCAATGTATCAGGCATGTGATTATTCAGGATATATCCAAGATCTCGGGTATTTGAAGGTGAAATGGGTCATTCTTGTGATTTGCTCAATGTTTAACATTAAGGGAGTTGTCTCAGACTCTTGAAGGGATCCATCCCATACATTTCATCTCAAATACCACCTGGAGGAGGCATTTGATATTGAATATTTCTCCAAAGCCCAATCCCATGCATGAATGTACATAATGCCCCTTGGTCATCATGGTACATGAATTTAGTCCTGGCGTGTGACATTCCATGGCTACAATTGTACATCTCGTTCCTATCCTAGGATTTGCAATTGCCAAAGGGTCTGTGCGAAGTACCGACAAGTTACTCTCTGTACTAGGATAAAAAAAGATTCAGTATTAATTATGTTCAGCTGATATTTGCATGCATCGCATTTTTGTTGGTACCCGCAGTAATCAATGTCATCCAAAAACTGGCAAAAGTTACCTGTAACAACAATTTACAATGTCTCACTACATGGTTATGACCAAAACTGATAACTTTCTTTGACGCAACTACGACACTTATGATTTATACCTACCAATGGCCTTGGGATTTTGAATAAACATTATAATTTAAGAAAAAAAAAAGTCGTCGTCCTTGTCATGAATGTTGTTCAACCAGTCATTGAAGTAGAATCCTCCCGTTCATTTTCATTGCCAATCATGGCATTGATAACAATGGTAGTTCACGGAAATTTTAGTTCCCAATGCTGCGGCTATGAGCTTTTACTTTTATTTCTGTACTTTCTTTTTTTTCTTAATACTTCATCGGGGTACAGATACATAATAAGCTCGTGTTATAAATAACGTACAAGTTTCTTCCTCATGATGAGATATACACATCTTCTCATCACCGCCCTCACAGAAAAATCGCCATTTGATTTTTTTTTTAGAATTCTCTGAGAAAAATATACTAAAAAATTAAGAAAAGTAGTTAAGTTTGGTATCAAATGGGAAAGGTTATGGTCCAGGGAATGCAGCTGAATATCAATAATAGACATCCTAACACTTTTGAAATATCCATGATAACTTTCAGATTATAATGCAGTTTTTCATACATGTGATGTCCGAGATGCATAGATATCAGGCCCTAATGAGCTGCTTAGGCAAAACAAAAACAAAAAAAAATTAAAATCCTCCATTGTCACATTTTCCATGGCTTGGTGATGAGAAATGAATTCTTTTTTGGGAGTGGCCTAAGTGTGTGCAACTGGTGCTGCAGCCTAGTAGTGTATAGCTCAGTTCCTGAACTCTCATCTCTGTTCCTCAGTGAGAGTTCAGAAAACCTGTAGTGTAAAAGTGAAGGAAACTCTTTATCACAGTCAGTGCTTTGATAGGCTGACTTTCGTCACCAGTGACAGGAAGTCATCCTATCAATGTGCTGGCCATGGTCATTGGGCCAGTCTGGGGTTGAATACATTCAAAATCAGGAACGGTTTGGAAAAAAATACCCTATTAAAAATATTCAATTTTAGACATTTGATTTCTAAATTTGGAGCATTGGAAAGCAGACAAGTTGGCCTATCTGAGGCAGTTGAAAACATCACAAAATTCCAAGCATTAGTGGTTAAAAAAGTGCTCACAAGCCTATCTTAGCAACCCTTTCCTCCAGTTTTAAACTACAGCTTTCTCTGCCACTCTACAGGAGTAAGAAAGGCAGAGTTTCTCAGCCTAAGTAGTGTAGCACTGTAGGGAGCACTGGAAATGTACCGGTAGATACAGTCATTTTAGGATGCCCTAAACTCAAGTTAACCATTGTGCAGTCTTAGATAAAAATTTACACTTTTTTTTGTTATATAAATCATAACCATTTATTTCATGATTTTCATTCATATACTGGTATCCTTACACGGAAGAAATTTAACGTACATGCAGTTGTATTTTCTCTCAGACTCAGACAATAGAGAAAAATACACTGTATCTTGCCAAGAGTCCCGGACCCTGCATCCAACAGGACCAAGGTACCTTTATAGGGAGTGATCATTTTTTAACAACAGGGGGGGCTGGTGGGTTTGCGCGTGGACGCGCAAAAAAAAAATTCGATCCCCCCCTCTCAAGGGGGTAAATTTTTGTCTACCCCCCCATAAGGGACAAAATCGTATGCGAACGTCCCCTTTTAGCCTATAGTAACGAGCGGGGTTTTCCACTGAAAACAGGTGAAATTATTTTAACCCCCCTATCAGAGGTGTTGAAAAAATTCTGACCCCCCCCCGGTCAAGGGGTTGAAAAAATTCTGACCCCCCCCTCAAACCCACCAGCCCCCCCCCCTGTTGTTAAAAAATGATCACTCCCTTATTGATTTTGTTTGGCTTTATAGTTTATTAGAGTTTAAAATACCTTGTAGCCCTTTCCAAAAGCAAAGAGTCTATTCAACCTTTGCTTTTTAACCTTTTTATCTTTTACTCAATCAGTCAATGATGCAGAGCTGTTGCAAGACCAAGACTGGGTTATTCAGTGAGAATTGAGTCAAGAATAGTATAGGTTCCCTAGGATATGTTACTCCATAGAGTCCTATAGTGCAAGCCACCCCCCTCTACCCCCCCTTAAAAGTAGGCTACCTTTTGTGTTCAGTACTGAGTCCTATGTAAGATAAGGGGGTTTATGGAGATGTCAGGAATCTTTATCCGAGTGATATTAAATGGAAACAAGGGGCCACCTATACCAAAAAGTCCTGCTGAATCCAAAATTTGTGGTATTGATTCTCAAAATTTGGCCAAAGGTACCTAAAAATGAGGTTTGATGATGCGAATATTTGGAAAATGTACAAAAGTTATATTGAAAATGATTTGAACTTTTTATAGATGCAACATGCTAATCAAAGTCAGTACCTCAATCTACATATCCCAATGTTTGCCTATCCCAACCTGACAAGTACTCTGCCTGCATATGGCTCTGCCTCTCCAACATACTGCCTATCCCTTAGTCTGCCTATCACTCATACTACCTATCCCTTGAAACATCTAGAGTTTAATTAGGTTTTCCCTCAAATGGCTTAAAGGATTAAAGTTTACCCCTCACCTTTGTACCTAATTTTCTCTGTACATTCTTACCATTAGTCTACCTATCCTCAATCTGCCTATCATTCACTTTACCTATCCCTCATGGTGACTATCCCCCAACTCTGCACATCCCTCATATTTGACTGGCACATCTGTGATATTACCTAGCACCAATGTATCTTTTGAATATGCTCACCTGGGTGGAGACCAGGACACACTCCTCAAACTATATAGAGCACTGGTCCAGTCTCAACTGGACTATGGTCTGTGTATTTATGGATCAACCTGGGCGTCATACCTAGCAATGGCAGAGCGGATCCAGAGCCATGGACTACGCATTTGTTTGGGAGCATTCAGAACATCCAGAATTAAGAGTTTGCAAGTCGCTGCTAGAGAACTACCCTTAGCCCTTAGACGAGAGAAACTCTCCCTTGAATATGCTATCCGGATTGCCACAAATCCTAACAACCCAGCCGCAGCATTGTTGACAAACCCCAAGCACAAGGCAAAATATGAAGCAAAGAAGAACCAATACATTGCACCCCTTCGGGTGAGGGTATCCCACCTATTAGAAGAAGCGGGAATGTCTCTGGATAAGGTACTTAATGTAGAGTACCCGGAAATGCCCCCATGGACATATCACAAACCAGAGGTCAGAATGGACCTTACCGCGCTTAAGAAAGGGGTAACATCTAGCACCACATATCAAGCAGCATTCAATGAACTGCGTGATAGTTACAGAGATCACGTACCAATCTACACCGACGGATCACATATGGCAGACAAAACAGCATCTGCAGCCGTTCTAGGACCCCATGCCTTCAAAGAACGCCTGCCAGACGAAGCCTCCATCTACACAGCAGAGCTACATGCGTTATACCTAGCACAAGATCACATTGAGACATCAGAAGGCAACAACTACCTGATTGTATCTGACTCCAAATCATCACTGTCAGCAATGCAGCATAGCAAGTGGACACACCCTCTCGTGAAAAGAGTGTTGGAACGACACAATAGTCTTGCTCTAGCTGGAAAGAAGATAGCGTATGCTTGGGTACCAGGCCATGAAGGAATCCATGGCAATGACCTAGCAGACGTTGCTGCCAAGGATGCAACAAATCAAGTTCCAATAGATATGCCTCTACCGTCAGAGGACCTCAAACGGAAAATCAGGAAATACATCCACCAAAAGTGGCAAGAGTCATGGGACGCTGAAAGAGACAATAAACTCTACAAAATACAGCCCAAGATAGGCACAACCAAGAAAGCCAAATGCAAGAGCAGAAGAGAAGAAATTGTCATGAACAGACTAAGAATAGGCCACACCAGACTAACGCATTCACACCTGATGAAGAGAGAACCCAGACCGCTTTGCAACAGGTGTCAAAAACACCTGACGGTGGAACATTTCCTTGTGGAATGTAGCCAGTGCCCCATCAGGGCACAATACCATCAATGTACAACACTGAAAGAGTTATTTGATACCTGCAGACCGGATACAATACTTGCATATGTCAAGAACCTGGGATACTACAGTCAAATTTAAACAGTAGAAACTTTCTTCCATAAAACCTTTAGGCACAAATAGCCATCACCAGTAGCAAACGTGCCGTTAAACACTAACTAACTAACTAACTAATATGCTCACCTTACAAGGTACCCTCTGTGTCTATCTCTTAAACTGTTTATTATCTATCCTCCTTGCTACCCATCCTCTTCAATACCTATCCCTCAAGCTCACTTTATAGCTTTCCTACCTATCACAGCTTGATCAGCTGGGATAGCTCACATCCAACCTTTATTATGATCTCTTAGTCAACCTATCCCCTAAAGAACAAATCCAACAGCCTACCTCAAGCATACATCTACTGATCACTCATGTTATATATCCTTGAGGTTACCTATCCTTCAGGGTGCCTATCCTTCATGGTATATAGCCTTCAGTCTACCTAACCAGCTATCTATGTATCTCTCACCTTGTATTCTATTCCTTCTACCTTTATAATAGCTCTTATAGTCTATGCCTTGTGAAATATACCTATCGCTCATTGTACCTATCCTCAAGTCTGCATATCACTCATGTTTACCTTACATATCCCTCAGCCCATTGAATTATCATGCTTTTCTTAAATGCCTCACCATGGCTATCATTAGACTAGCTAACTTCCTATCCTACATGTCTGTTGTTTATTCCCCTCTTCCTATCCTCCATGCTATCCCACTTGACAACAAAACATTTTTAAGGTAATAAACTGAGGGCTCTATACCATGAAGGATAGGTAGCCTGAAGGATAGGTAGCCTGAAGGATATATAGCATGAGTGATAGGTAGATGTATGCGTGAGGTAGAATGTTAAATTTGTTCCTTAGGGAAGAGGTTGACTAAGAGATCAAAATGAAGGTTGGTTGTGAGCTTTCCCAGCTGAACATGAGGGATAGGTATTGAAGAGGATGGGTAGCAAGGAGGATAGGTAGCATGTGTAAACAGTTTAAGAGATAGGCATAGAGAGTACCTTGTGAAGTGAGCATATTCAAAAGGTACATTGGTGCTAGGTAATATCACAGATGTGCCAGTCAAACATGAGGGATGTGAAGAGTTGGGGGATAGTCACCATGAGGGATAGGTAAAGTGAATGATAGGCAGATTGAGGATAGGTAGACTAATGGTAAGAATGTACAGAGAAAATTAGGTACAAAGGTGAGGGGTAAACTTTAATCCTTTAAGCCATTTGAGGGAAAACCTAATTAAACTCTAGATGTTTCAAGGGATAGGTACATGTAGTATGAGTGATAGGTAGACTAAGGGATAGGCAGTATGTTGGAGAGGCAGAGCCATACACAGGTAGAGTACTTGTCAGGTTGAGATAGGCAGACATTGGGATTTGTAGATTGAGGTATTGACTTTGATTAGCATGTTGCATCTATAAAAATTTTAAATCATTTTCAATATAACTTTTGTACATTTTTAAAATGTTCTCATCATCAAACCTCATTTTTAGGTACTTTTGGTCAAATTTTGAGAATCAAGATCACAAATTTTGGATTCAGCAGGAGTTTTATGGGTCTAGACCCCTAAAATCGACAGTATGACATGGCCTTTTCTTAAAATCGACAAAGGACACAGAGCTTCTAGGGACAAGGACATGGGACAAAAAGATAGTGACAGGGGACATGGAGCTTAGTGACAAGGACAGAGGAAAATACAAAGTTAGTGACATTTGACATGGGATTTTCTTAAAATCGACAAGGGACATGGGGACCCCCCATCTAGACCCCCAGTTTTTGGTATAGGTGGCCCCTTGTTTCCATTTGATATCATTCTGATAAAGATTCCTGACATCTCTATAAACCCCCTTATCCTACATAGGACTCAATACTGAACACAAAAGGGAGCCTACTTTGAAGGGGGGGTAGAGGGGGGGGGGGTCTGTTACACTGTGTCCATAGGTAAAGCTCTGAGTTTCATCTCCTATCTATTGAAGCTTCTTGATTGAGTGGCAGCAAGCACGGAAAACCGTAGTGGCACCAAGTGTCAGCAACTAGCAGCAACAGCTTGCAGTCCTGCCATCTCACGGCTGTGTTTGGAACCAGCAGCAAGGTGCCCGTGACGTCACGACAAACGTATCACCACTCAGTGTCTGCCACTCCGCGTTCAACAAGAAAAGGGTCTTCTAACAATCGAAAAGATTAGTCTAACCGTCTGCGATGGATGAAACAATTGCACTTTACTCTGGAATATGATTTATATTTTTACTACTGCCAGGACGTATCCAATTCAGCAGTCTCAATTTACAGGTTAGGCGCATTGATATACAATAGGAAAGTAGCGCCGGCGGAACACACAAGTGTACATGGCGGACTCGAGAGCCTAACGCGATGGGACTGAGAATTTCGCCAGGGATTTGGGCAATATGCCTTCTTGGAATACTAATTTTGAACTTCCCAGCGGTAATCGATGGTATGTTGTCATTGCATGTCAATTTTCAGGTCGAAAATAACTGTAATGAGGGAGATATAGATCTATAAGTTGTGCACCTCCAACGTCGAAATCTTGTAAACAACAATGTCAGACTGTCCAGCCTGTGTATTTTCTTGCTGGTGGGAATACACATTTAGTCATTTCTGCAAACTTTATGTCCGCTCTTTTCCATGCTAGTTATCAGCACATACCTCCAGATGACGACTTGACCATCACACTAGTCCAAATTACTGCATGTTTGCTAATATCGCAAAGTTTAAGCCGGCTAGTGTTTGCAGTGTCACTGACACTGACAGGACTGCAGTCCAATCTCTGAATCTGGCAAAAATGAAGGAAATGATTTATGCTTCACTATCTCGGATCTTGTCTGGAATCTAGTTCACAGTGGAAACAACTGATGGGAATGTCTCTGTTTGTAAGATCCCCACTGTTTGGATATAGATATGATTATTCCAGAAGTACTGAATCTTCTCTACCAGTTCTCTGAAACAGAAGTAGAACTAGAGTCTACTGTCTAGAACTTAGAAGAGAGCAGACCTGGTTAGGCACTTACCTAGTTTTCAAGACTTTGTCCCATGCATTTTATCTATTAAGAAGTGGATTATCAAAAGAAGTGGATTTACTCTTTAAATGAAGTCTTTATGCCAAGTATAAGGGAAGTTATGACTGATCAAAGACCCCAAATCGAACCCAAAATTCTGCCAGTGTTAAAGGAGCTCTGAATCGGCTATGTCCGCCACAGTGCTAACGTCGGCGGACGTAGTTCCTCGATTCAGAGCGCCTTTAAGAGTTTAAATAGGGTCCAGATTTGTGATCAAGCATATCGGATACAGGAGTGGCTACATCTCTTAAATTATCATTTTGGACTATTTTCTTTTCAAGTATAGAAGAGTTTCCCATAAAAGGTTGAAAATCAATGTATCATATCAAATTTTAACAATTTAAAGGGATTTTATCTTGACTTAATATCATCTGTGATTTAGCGATCTGACAGAATTAGTGCAAAATTATGGAGTTTAATTGGTCAGAATTTCCCTTTAAATTGTGGCAAACAGACAAGAATCTAACATGGAGAAGCTGTTGGAAGGGTGATAGCAAATGGCATGCTAACATTTTTGTGGGGTCTGGCAAACATCCTGTTCCCCTATGAAAAGAAAAACCCTAGACATTTTCTAAACCATTTTTTTCTGTAGAAAGTGTGGGAACTATTCTCTTTTATGTGAGATTTGGCATTTATACCAAAAAATGCTTTTTTCAAAGTTATGGGACAACTTCACTTGGGGAGAACAGGATGTTTGGCTGCATCAATTATTTCTCAAATAGATTCATATTAAACCCCTAATCAATCCTTTTAAAATGAGCCCATGTATGTTAAGATCCTCCAATTAATAGCTACACAATGAGCTGTCATAGAAAGGAGAGTTTAGCACTTCCCAGTTTTAGCTTTATCACAGTTTCACACCTCCACTGCAGCAGAACTATGCACTGGTGGTAGGTAATTGCCTAACCTGGTCCTGTAGCTTAGATAAGTTAGAATAATAAAGTTAAACTCTCATCTCTGTACCGCCGTGAGAGATTAGAAAAGCTCTTGCTTTCCAATGGGTGAAAGCTCTGCATATCCCGACAAAAAATGCACATTTTCGGCCGCTAATACTAAGAATTTCTTGAAAATTTCAAGTTCCCTGCATAGACTAATCTGTTATACACTCATCGAGTTCGGAAATTGGATGGCTTATAATAAATTTTTTAGAGCATGTTTCCTGCACACATCTCTTGTCATTCTGCCACCTTCCCAGCTGAGCGGGAAGATGGTGAAGGTATAAATAGACTTGAAAGTAGGTTGGAGCTCTGCTTTGTCTCCTCCACACTGGAAATTTCCTCACCCACCAATAAACATCCGGTTTTCTAAACTCTCACGGCGGTACAGAGATGAGAGTTTAATATTCTAAGCTATGGTCCTGAGGCTGAGTGATATTCATGCCTGGCCCTGGCCTGTCAACTGCTGGCCCTGGCCTGTCAACTGCTGGCCCTGGCCTGTCAACTGCTGTCCCTGCCCTTGCTTGGGCCTGGCCCTTGGTATTCAGGGTACTGGTACGAAGACACTTAAGCCGACAGCAGATGGAGCCCATCCAGTTGGTTGTCAGGGGAAGGGTGGTCCTTCCGATTGGGGTTATCAAACATGTTCGATTGGATGTCCTCTGCAGACGCCCCTGACATAACGATTGCCCGACTGGATCGGCCCCATCTGAGGTCGGCTTTAGGATGCATGATTGGGACATTGGACACTTTTGAGTTTAACCTTAAAGACGCTCTGAATCGAGGACCTATGTCCTATGACTATGTAGCTGATTCAGAACTCCTTTAAGTTAAGGTCCAATGAAGTTTTCAATTCTCTTCAATTCAATTGACATACCCACTTAACAAATCACGTGACCACCCAAGGACCAATCAGAGTGCCGCAATTTTTCGCTGAGTCCCGTGAAGTTATGGCATGTCTTTGGTCGGGTACCAGTAATGATAGGGCTCTATATGGAGGCCTAAGGCCTAAAAAAAAGAAAAAAGTTGTGTTCAGGTATCCCGACCGACCCTCATTATTTGGCCCTACCCTAATTTTTTTTTAAAAAAAAATTTGGATTTTTTTTTGTAAAAATGTAAAAAAAATCTCAATATATAGGCATGTTTGGTACCAAATAAAGGTCCACAGTCTCATGAATGCTACTAGCTTAAAATAACCAACATTTTTATATATTTTTTATTTGTTTGATATGTTGAGCCATGTTTTATATCATTTTTGGCATCCAGGAACTTTAAAAAAAAAATCCGACCTACCGTAATCTCCCGCGTATAAGGCGCGTCTTATACGAGGGGTTTTAGTTATCCCCAAATCCACAAGGGGGATACCAAGACCTTTCTTTTGATATGTTACACTTCCCCTAAGTCCTAATAGGACATAATGTGGGCCAGAGGGGTCTGGGGGACCCTAGGTACACGTAGCTTTTTTAATTTTTAAAATCCATTCAGTAGAACAAAAGATATGAATTTTTCATTTTTTTTGGTAATATTTACAAACTCTGGGTGCGCCTTATACGCGGGCTGCGCCTTATACGTGGGCTGCGCCTTATACGCGGGCTGCGCCTTATACGCGGGAGATTACGGTACCTACCCTAATCTTTTCAGCTATGTCACCTGAACACAGGAATTTTTTTTTAGGCCTAATTGAACAGCCATTGCTTGATTTCGCACCTGCTGAGATAAGCACTGATGAGAACTAGCATGATGGGTACCAGGTGTTACATAATGTACCCATAAAAATTCTGCAGTGAATAAAGGGAATTATCTGATTGGTTAATAATGCATCCAGGGTCAACCCTATACGTAGGATGCGGCTTACATGGGAGGCATTATGGTAAATCTGGTTGTGCCCATTCTCACCTGTTTTTATACCTGGTGCATGTACTACTGTATTACTGCCCAGGTAACACTGCTAATCAGTGCAGTATTGATTATAGGTGTCTGGTTGCTGCACATTATCACGGTCTGGATAAACACTACCCTGAAGTCTCGTATAAGCCGCACCCTGAGTTATAGAGGAAGCTACATGCCACCCCTAAGGGCTGAAAATTGAGGATTTAGTACTGTTTTATAGGATCAAATACCCCCCTATAAGCCACACCGTGATTTGGGGCAGATTCTCTATAAGCCTCATTTGAATTTGGGTTCTGGTCTAAGCCGCGGCTTATACAAGAGTATTTACAGTATGAGTCTATGTTACAACACCCTCTAGAGGCCGCAGTGTGCTTTAATCCTTTACAGTATGAGTCTATGTTACAACACCCTCTAGAGGCCGCAGTGTGCTTTAATCCTTTACAGTATGAGTCTATGGTACAACCATTCCTCTAGAGGCTGCAGTGTGCTTTAATCCTTTACAGTATGAGTCTATGTTACAACCATCCCTCTAGAGGCCACAGTGTGCTTTAATCCTTTACAGTATGAGTCTATGGTACAACCATCCCTCTAGAGGCCGCAGTGTGCTTTAATCCTTTACAGTATGAGTCTATGTTACAACACCCTCTAGAGGCTGCAGTGTGCTTTAATCCTTTACAGTATGAGTCTATGGTACAACCATCCCTCTAGAGGCTGCAGTGTGCTTTAATCCTTTACAGTATGAGTCTATGTTACAACACCCTCTAGAGGCAGCAGTGTGCTTTAATCCTTTACAGTATGAGTCTATATTACAACACCCTCTAGAGGCCGCAGTGTGCTTTAATCCTTTACAGTATGAGTCTATGTTACAACACCCTCTAGAGGCTGCAGTGTGCTTTAATCCTTTACAGTATGAGTCTATGGTACAACACCCTCTAGAGGCTGCAGTGTGCTTTAATCCTTTACAGTATGAGTATGGTACAACCATCCCTCTAGAGGCTGCAGTGTGCTTCAATCCTTTACTGTATGAGTCTATGTTACAACACCCTCTAGAGGCTGCAGTGTGCTTCAATCCTTTACAGTATGAGTCTATGGTACAACCATCCCTCTAGAGGCTGCAGTGTGCTTCAATCGCTATGATGATTGCATTTGCCCCATGTGATGAGGTCTCACAATACAAAATTATTGAATAGAGAAATTGATAATTGTGAAATCTTCTTTATGTCTGCTTTTATGAGGCATGTCATCAAACACTGGTATACCGACATTAACGGCGGGAGGCGTTTTTTTACGCGGTCACAAACGTATTTCTTGTTAGGGCCTGATAATGCAATAATCGCCATGATCCGTGAATGCTGCCTCAGTGAATAACTCGCCCAACTGTAGTCATGCATCATGCACGAATGCATTTAAACTGTCAATGACGTTGATTGAAAATCGGATGTAGTCAAGAAATGAATGGAATTTACCTATTGGATGATATGTTGAAAAGTGACATACCGGTAAGGTTATAACATCTGACCTGATTGGCGGATTTTCACAAATTGAAAAGAGAATGGATGGCATAAAGCACACCGGTGAGTGAATTCTACACTGACGTAAATGCAGGGCGGGAAGAACTAACCCACACATAAGTCACACCCAGACTTTGGGGAGAATTCTATAAGCCGCGCCTGAAGCTTGACATGGTTACCATTTCTTCCTATTGTCTATATACAAACCCCCTCGTATAAGCCGCATCCTGAGTTAAGGAACGTGCTCTAAGCCACACCAAGCCATGGTCTGAAATGGTCTACATGACATGGCATATACACAGGATTTTACGGTATGGGCATCAGGGCATCACTGGGAGTGTACACAAACCAGTACTACCATAAATTCTCTCATATATACGGCTTATACCAGAACCAGTTGCTTATTGCGGCTTATAGAAGGTTCCCAAAGCCAGAGTGCAGCTTCTACGAGAGTATTAGATACTATAGATTAGTATTGAACTGACAATTTTCAAGACCTAGTTCCGGCTTATAGCTTATCCACAAACCTAGGGTGTGGCTTATATAAAACGATACCAGGGAAATTAAGGTAGATTAATTTAATGAAGGAGACATTAAGGTTTAGGTATCATGTAGACTTCACAGAGTGTGACAGATTGGGTAGATCCTAATGATGTAGATAATGTGACTCATTATGTCCCGTTATGTTTGTGTGCAGGGCTGCTGTGTAAGTGTGACACGTGTAAACACAACCAAACATGTGACACGGATGGCGTCTGTTTCACCTCCGTCACTCTCAACGACGATGGAAAGGTCGAATATCAGTACAGGTAATGAAATATCCTAATTAGAAATACTGGTATTTACATTTCTTATGTTTATCATACATAGAATCATATTGAACTACATCAGTCAGTAATGTAGATTTGGGAAATATCCTCCAAATTCACCGTTTGCAAATCTCGGGCCTCATCTCATGCATTCACGCCCCTATCAGTCAGGTTCCATGCATTTTTCCCTCTTTGTGATGTTTACTGCTATGGCCTATGACAAAGTACCCATAGATTTCTCACAATATATCTGCATATATTTGGATAGAGGATGACTGTGTCTAGTACATATATATCAGAGGATAGTTAGATATGTTTGGTTATTTAGATATATGAGTGGAAAGTAAACATCACAAAGAGGAATAAGTATATGGAACCTGACTCAGAGGGGCGTGAATGTACGAGATAAGGCCGAGATTTAACAACTGGTGGAGACTCTATTGTTATTTCGAGTTTTTGTCAATGTTTTAAGAGCTATTAAATATTGGTCTACCAATGTTTGGTTTCTCCACTGCCCTTTGACACCCATGGGTCCCAAACTGGTATTTTTTTTATCGGTGGTTTTGGGTTTTAGGTTAATCCGAATTCTAAAAGATGAGACCTGCCTGAATAAAATTGTAGTACAGGCAGGGGTGGTCATTATGTGCAGTAAATATATAATGAGGACATTTTCGTATTATTTCAGATGTTTCAATAAGGAGAGCATGATCCCGCCAGACAAGCCGTTCCAGTGTTACACGTCTGGCCTCAAGAAACATAAACACAACATCATCTGCTGCAGTGACCGTAACTTCTGTAACGAGCATCTGGTACCGACCCTCGCACCCACCACTGTCACACCGACTGGTATGTAGTCTAAACATATAGAGCGTATTTAACTTGACAGATCCCACTTTTCCTCCCAAAAAAATTGAGAAATTTGCTTCCTTGTATAGCTGATGAATTAATTCTTGTTTAGGAATTCTGAATTATTTAACTGTAATTCTTATCGTCATTTCCTATTAGGTATAACTGAGAAAATTAGGATAATTTACGAATTTTCAGCAATGAGTAAGTGGCATCTCTGACTTAATCATCACACATGTCCTATTAAGCATATCTCTTAGCCGTATTATAGACATGAAGGACCGGGTGCTTTATTGAAATGCAAAAAAATAATTGCCAGAATTTTATTTTTATCTTTTTGTGAACCCTATATTTATTTTTCTTAACAGTTGCAAGTCCTGGGTTGGGACCACTGACGTTGGCATTGGCGATAGGCATTCCGTTCTTCTGTCTGTGTTTCGCGGGGATGATTCTTGTCTACTGCTGCCATCAGCGCCGACTTGCCAGCCAGTACCAGGTATGTGTGTTAGTTACACTCATTCTCTAGCCCATCTTAAGCTCTTAATTGGCCCAGCTCCTGCTGGGTCATTGGCGGCGCCTTTTCAGTCGGAAACTGATGGTCATGAATTGGAACTTTAGATGGTAATTGCTCATCGAAATTGGGGGATAATTAAACAATAAATCATGGAGACATATTCTTTAGAGTCTTGTCTTTCATTGTACATGCACAATTCCTGGAAAAAAAATTTCTTGAGCTATGAAAATAGCTGATGAAAAAACCTGACATATTTGACCTACTTTCTCACGAAAACGAGGCTCCATAGGATTGCATTGCGCGGTCCATTTTGGCAGAAGACAGGGGGTCAAATTAACACATTGACTCCTATGGGAATAGGGCAATTAAGACACTTTTTTTCAGTAGGTAAGGTGGAATTTCCGGGACATGACGGGTTAAGACCGTTGATATATGAGTGTGTAAATCGGACCACCATTTTTTGTTATGTCGACCGCCTCCCTTCCGGTCTGTAGACTTGACGCATGCGCGCAGAGTAACCGGTCGTCAGATTTTATCTTTTTAACAGTAAATTGAGGGGATAAAATTGATTAAAATCGATATATATTGCCAAAGATGTATGGATTATATTCAAAAAGCCATTAATTTCAAGTTAAATCGAAAGAATCTATCATTTCTCCGTCGAAAATGCGACTTCCGGCAAGGAGCGGGTCGCGCATGCGCACAGTACATCAAAATCCAAAATAGTGGACAGCGAGACGATCGACTCACGGTGCCATCGAAACTGCTGAATTATAACAAAATGGAGGAGAATTACTTTGTCTCATGCGTTTTTATGGTTAATATGGATCCTCATTCAAGACCTGCTGATATTGTGCAATGCTTAACTCACCAGGAGAGGAGTTATTCGCCAAAGAAACATGCAAGCGATAATGGGTGTATTCTCCATAGGCTTAACCATTGACAACTGACAGACTGTCACGACAGACTGTCACTATAGTGCCAGTCACCTACGGTAGGTCATGGACGCTCCAACTAGCCCTGTCAGAATTTTTGATCTTTTCTTCCTATACATTGTACTTCAACTCATATGTGCCAAACCCTGGGCCATATGTGATGTATATCACACGTTAAACCTTTTAATCGTTTATTGATATAACAAATCTTAATGACCTGCTAGCATATTAAATGCATCAAAACGCTATTTGAATTTTTTTTTGTGAGACCAATGTAAGTGTTTTTTTCAACAAGGAACACAGTGTTGACAGTGTATACAGCTTTGACTAAAGTCCATGTCTATTTATAACCGTTTACCTGTAGGGCTACACAGGTGATGACATGTCTGCGGAGACAGAAGGCTTGATGGTGACGTCACGTATGACGCTGAATGAAATGATGGAAGCTGGATGGTCCTCACTCTCCGGGTCAGGCTCAGGTACTGGAAGTTTCTGTAGTCTTACCCACCGCAGTCTATAAAATCTCTTAAAACTATTGACTTCAGGACAATCCTGTAAGCCGCACCAAGGGTTTGGAAATAGCCAGTTTACTACTGTACTATAGGGTTCGAGGATACTTGCATATAAAACACAGCTTGACTCTGGGACTAAACAGGAAGCCTCAGACTTATGTACAAAGTGCACTATGTGCTGATTACGGCTAAAAAATGCATGTATAATATAAGTAAACATAGAAAGACAGTTGTTAAATGGTGTGAAGTTTCTTTCTACACTTAAGATTTAGCAATAGAATGATTATTCCAGGATATTTGATAATGTATGGTCTAACATGTTTTTGTAGGTCTACCATTACTGGTGCAGAGAACAATTGCACGACAAATTCAGCTCCAGGAGACGATAGGTAAGGGTCGGTATGGGGAGGTGTGGCGCGGACGCTGGCGGGGAGAGAATGTTGCCGTCAAGATCTTTACCTCCAGAGAGGAGCGGTCGTGGTTCCGTGAAGCTGAGATTTACCAGACCGTGATGTTACGTCACGAACACATCCTTGGCTTCATTGCTGCTGACAATAAAGGTAAGTCTTTAACTTTTAGGATATTCACAATATTTATACATTTTTTGGTCCATATTTCAGAATTTTTCAAATTTTTCCAAAAAAAAAACTTTCAAATTCTCTTATAGCCACTGCCGATAGTCCTTCGTCCCAGTTTTCACTACTGCAGAATTATACATTAACATGGGCGTGGAAAGCAGGGGGGGCATGCCCCCCCCCTCACTTTTGGTCAACTCCTCAAAAGGTCAAAACTAAAAGGTCAAGCAAAGGGAGGTCAAAAATTGCAGAAAATCCCCCTGGTCCCACCCACTCTGAAACTGCTTCCCACGCCCTTGATTTACTTAGACAAAATTCTTAATTATCGAATATCAGATGTGTGTTCCAGTAGTTCATGAAAGCTAAAGCTCAACTGATTTAAGATCCTGCCCTGACATTTAACTCAAAATTCTTGATAAGTAATTAGATTTGATATGAATGGAGAACAAGTCTTACTTTCTGTGTTATAATCAGTTATCACACATAACCTTTACAGATAATGGAATGTGGACCCAGCTGTGGCTGCTGACTGACTACCACATTAACGGGTCGCTCTTTGACTACCTGAATCGCACGGCTGTAGATGTCCCCGGCATGATAAAGATCGCTCTGTCTACAGTCAGCGGTCTGGCACACTTACATATGGAGATTGTAGGTATGCGGGGAAAACCAGCCATCGCACATCGCGATCTGAAGAGTAAGAACATCCTGGTTAAAGAGAACGGCACTGCCTGTATTGCTGACCTGGGTAAGTATTGTGATAATAACTGCTGTATTAGTCGATCATTCCTATATATTGCCATGTTGTATGGATGTAATAACAGCCTAATAGGCAAAAGCACATCACTAAGGGCTCCGAGCCGTATTTCAGAGTAATCACAGACTCCTGCTATTCTTAACAGTATTTGCCTTAGGGAGTCGTCATTATTTATCAACAGGGGGCGGGTGGTGGGTTTCCGCGCGGACGAGCGAAATTTTTTTATGCCCCCCCCCTCGACAACAGTCAAAATTTTTTGCGCCCCCCCTCCAACTGGAGGCGCAGAGAATTTTCGAGCCCCTCTTTGAGCTATAGTAGCGCGCAGGCTTTTTTGATCAAAAGAGGGTAAATTTTTTAGCGCCTCCCACGCCGCGTAGCGGCGGTACCGCGAAGCGGTACGGGAGTGCGCTATGATGATTTCATTTGCCCCATGTGATGAGGTGTCACAATACAGAATCCACAAACTAAATTCCCTCGTATGCAAGAAATGACGTTGTGACCGCTTAAAAAAACGCAGGGAGGCGTTTTTTACGTGGTCACAACCGCATTTCTTGTTTTAGCCCCCTCCCCTCAAGAGGGGTCAAAATTTTGTTAGCCCCCCCTCGGGAGGGGTCTGAAATTTTTACGCCCCCCCTCAAACCCACCATCCCCCCCTGTTGATAAATAATGACCACTCCCTTACTAGTTAGATAGTAAGAATAAATATGTAGAGGATATGTATGTATGCCTTTTGAAGCATTAACACTTAAAATCAAGTACGAAAGTCACTAGATGAACGGCGGTACCGCGAAGCGGTACGGGAGTGCGCTATGATGATTTCATTTGCCCCATGTGATGAGGTGTCACAATACAGAATCCACAAACTAAATTCCCTTGTATGCAAGAAATGACGTTGTGACCGCTTAAAAAAACGCAGGGAGGCGTTTTTTACGTGGTCACAACCGCATTTCTTGTTTTAGCCCCCTCCCCTCAAGAGGGGTCAAAATTTTGTTAGCCCCCCCTCGGGAGGGGTCTGAAATTTTTACGCCCCCCCTCAAACCCACCATCCCCCCCTGTTGATAAATAATGACCACTCCCTTACTAGTTAGATAGTAAGAATAAATATGTAGAGGATATGTATGTATGCCTTTTGAAGCATTAACACTTAAAATCAAGTACGAAAGTCACTAGATGAAATTCTGTTTTGCATTAAATTCAAGATAATTAAATCTGGTTTCATATCTCTCATGTTTTGTGCTCTCCGTCTTTAACCTTGAACCAACAGTAAACTTAGCAGCAGAATGTATTTACTGATGTCCTTTCCTGTTGTGTCTAGGTCTGGCAGTGAGGCATTATTCAGAGACGGACTCAGTAGACATTGCGCCCAATAACCGTGTGGGCACCAAGCGCTACATGGCCCCTGAGGTCCTGGATGATACCATCAACATGAACCACTTTGAGTCGTTCAAGCGGGCCGACGTCTACGCCCTGGGGCTGGTGTTCTGGGAGGTGGCTCGGAGGTCCATTGTGGGTGGAATCAGTGACGACTACCAGTTGCCGTACTTTGACAAGGTGCAATCAGACCCGAGCATTGAGGAGATGCGGAAGGTGGTGTGCATTGACCGGTACCGCCCAGCCTGCCCCAACCGCTGGCAGAGCCATGAGGTAAACATTGTCTTCTAGTTAATACCACTGCACCTGTAAAGCAGGGCTCAACAAATAAGTTTGGAACCAGTGTGTGTCCACTGGACACAAGAGCAAATAAAAGTTGTGTCCAGTAGGTAACTGTTGTGTGCCCAGTCCCTTTACTCAGTGTATAAGCCTAGCTTGGCAGCTATGTCCAGTGGACAGAACTAGAAAAATAAGTTGCGCTCAGGGAAATATTTTTGTGTCCCTGGCACTGGACACAGGGATTTGCCAAGCCCTGTCAGCTGTATGGCATATCTCCATAACCCTCCCCAGTATGATCTCGTGTTCGTATTAGGTCATCAAATTTGATCCCAAAATTTAACTATTTTATCAAGTAAGATTGTTAACAATTACATGAAATGATTGGAATTGGTCACCATTATAAAGGGCTTACAGGATGAAGCCTTGGAGCAATAAATGACGATAATCCACTGTACCAAACCACAATTTTAATTTTCTTAATATTTCCTGTCTATTCCCACATTAGGCTCTGCGTGTAGTGGCCAAACTGATGAAGGAATGCTGGTACCACAATGGGGCCGCACGGTTAACAGCGCTCCGCATTAAAAAGACTCTCACCTCCCTCGCCAACCAGGAGGGCCTCAAAATGGCCTCATGATCCGCTAAAACTGTGTGAAGACGAGGCGACTAACTAGCCCCTTGATATGTGATATAAATAGCCCTAGGAACAGTTTGAGAGGTTTGTATAGCGGCCCCCAGATGGCAGCCCTGGTTTGTTTGCATGACGGTAGGCTTCTGTGACCGGGGGGGGGGGGCACTGGGTGTCCGCGGTGAGAAGCGTTGTACATAGCCAGCCTAAGTTAGACGCAGAGTGTTGTACATAATTAGCACCAGGGGTCTCTGCTGTCTGCAGTGGTCAATTCAACTGTTTGGATTTGAACTGAATGTCACAAATATAACCCTGGATCTAAACCTGAGCAAACTGCACAGAATAGTCAAGACTTGAGGAATATGACATGGAAGACACTGCTTTGTATCTGTGATGAAGATGACGATGACGACAGCGGAAAGACTACACGCCGCCGTGATGACATCCTCATGGCCCATATTACACAATCTATGTCTCCCTTCATGTTGTGTAAAGATGACAACTGTGACAATACCCATGTACATTGACAGTTAAGTGCATTACAACAATGAGTACTGTCAGTACCTATCTCAACTACATAACATACACATCCAGTCCTGTCAGGTATATTGGCTCTAAAGGCTACAAGCTGTTAGCAGAAAAGGCTACAGGTTCTAGTGCTTAACTACTGTTTTATTTTTTATCAAAGCATACATTTATATTTTAGACTTTGATTTATCTGTCTCGGTATATGACACAAACCGTTGTAGCTTGATAGCTGCTGGAAAGCAGCTAGCAGGTAATTTTTACAGTCAGAGGGCAGATGTTTTAAAGATTTGTTGAAGACCACACCCTGGGTGGTGCATATTGCGTGCTGTGTATGTGAGGGCCACATACGTGTTATTAGCATAGCGGTTAAGTTGGCCTTTTATATTCCTGTACATTTCCTGCTTGGAATTATTTTTTTATTCTGAAGAGTCGACGACGAGTGGAAAAAAGTTAACTTGTAGCCGTCTTCACAGACGTCAGTAGTAATGGCCATTGCTGATAGGCATCAAGCCATAAGCCAAACATATATATATATATATATATATATATATATATATATATATATATATATATATATATATATATATATATATATATATATATATATAAACCCATCTTAATATATTGTCATAAAGACAAGTAAGTTTTATACGTAAATTTGCAAATCAATGAAGAATGTCCACAGACAAGAAATTTGGCTTCATGAACATTTCGTGCGAGATGGGACTTACAAAAGTAATGTCCCAATGCAACTGGGAAAACAGCTGAAAATATGAGGTGTTAGAGAGTCGAATATATACAATCTACACACAATGTAATATTGTACATAGTCTATAGCTACATACACTTATATAGAGAATATAAGCAGGAATACATCCGGGCTGTGCCGCTCTTATGGCTACATATAACTAGACATTAATGGTTTCATATATATGTTTAGATTTATATCCGCATATATTGCTTTTAAACCATGAAGCTCCGAAAAAATATTGACTATGTTATAAAGCATATGGCGCCCCTCCCACTGACTCAATACAGACCACGGCATACATAATGTACATAGACTCTACCCTGTTATAAGGGGTATATATATATATATATATATATATATATATATATATATATATATATATATATATGTATACATACTATATTTAGTTTTATGTGAGGTGGCATATTTACATGTATGACCGGCCCGGACGTATATATCCTTAGTGATTCTCTGCGAGGGTCAGTGAAAGACAAGCTATTATAGAGAGGAGCGTATATCTTATTTGAAACAGTTCAGTTACTTGGTAATGCTTGGTTATAATATATACTGTACATAGTGGATGGTTCAACCAATAGTAGCCAGTCAGGTATATTCAACACCCAACCTCAATTAACGCATTGTAGTCAAATGGGTCGAAGGTCAGAGTATTTAGGGAAACAGTCCCTCGCAAGAGAAAAAGAAAAAAAAAAGGTTGTTGAAAAGACGTTTCATTGACAACCTAGGCGCGAATTAATATATATCGGCTTGTACATTGCAGTGTCCATGTAGAAAGATGAATTTAGGTTTTCTAGGTTCTGTATTAAACGCACAGATTGGGACGGTGTAAGGTAACTGCTAGACGTTTTTCAAGGTCGAGTTGAGTAGCATGAGCTGAGCACAAGATGTGTGTTACACTTGAGTACCCGGGAGGTAAAAAGCATTGCATCCAGTTTTAAGGTCTTTATATACAAAATGTATTCATATATGTACATAAATTGCTGCTTCAGTTGATTTAGTTAAAAAATCATGAACAAATTACTATGAGAAATATGAATTAAAAATCAGTTTTTAAGTTAAGGCAGACAGATAATTCATCATAAGGTAGACAAATCAAATGAATTTCATGAAAAGGTGGTCATATTATTACCCGGTAACATTATAACTCGGGGAATTTTTAGTTGAGAGAATGTAAATATTTTGGAGATAGTTTTGCTGAGTGTTACAGCTTGTTAGTGCGGTAATCCATCCATACGATGTAGAATTGTTGCGTCTGTGACTCCCAGCCCCATATCTCCTCCACCCGTTCACATTATCAATCATAGGTATCAGGGTACCCCCATACTATATAAAGGTGGCCATGAAGAACATACCATTTGGACGACATTTTATTTATACCTCAAAAGTTGTTTAACGTAGTAGTAATTGATTATGAATAACTCAAGAAAACCCTTGGGTTACCATGGACACGAGGCAGGGTAACCATGGTAACGATTAAATCAGGCAGCAGTCTTTAGGGTAGATATCGACTACCGACCAACCGGCTTACTAGTACTACCAGATTATAGCCCTCCACACATGTCCCTCATTCCCCCAGCTTGCAAAACATCTTTATGCCTTGTTACCATCACGTCCTGCGGTACTTTGCTATTATACTGCAGAAAGTGCTGCCTCTACTTTAATAATACTGAACTGCGAAGATATAGACGTTACATTTAATATGCGGTTGTTGAAGCAGCCACCTCGCGCATACCCAAAGGCTACACTCATGTCAGTCACATGACCCCTTTCATATACCGTACTGTATGAATGAAGTGTTGAATAGGTTTTATAAGTGCAGAGGTAGGGACTCTTGAAATATCCCTTTACTAAATTAAGTCCTTGAGTAAACGCCTACAAGTACAAGTGCCAGGGTAAATAAGGCTTCTATGTCTACCATATTGTCATGTTTAAGCGCCATGTTCTCAACAAGCACTGGTCTTGTATAAGCGCTGCCGAGTTGAAATATCTCTTAATCCTTTAAGGGCCGCTGATGCATTATTGGAGCATTATGCCAACCTTCCGGGAGTGTATCAACCCTGTAGGGTCGGGATGATGCCACAATGAAGTGCTGGCGAGTAGTCTCGCCAGCACTTCATTGGTACATCATGACGACCAATGGGCATAATGCATCAGTGGCCTTTAATTAGTTTAAGCGACCTTAAATAAGCACATGGTTTCTAAAGCGCCAGGGATAATGCCCCTTCCAAATCTATAAGTACCGGGCGGTTATTCACAATGATACAGTATATATGCGCAGAGATGCTACTTGATAGAGTTTACATCAATATATGTGTGTATGAGATGGACCTCCTTATAGCATTTGTATATTTTGCCTCCCCCCCCCCCATTAGTCTGTGCTTGGTATCAAAGTCATTGGCAGAGTGCATAATACATCCGACAAAACCATTTGCTCATGTCAAGAGTCAAGTTCAGAGGAGTCTTGCCTATTTCCTCGTTGCCGGCCCATGTCCCGGATTCTCTTGCCTCTTATACTGTAAATCTCTACACTTATTAGTTGCCACTGCAGCCTTGTGTTGATGTATGTATCATGTGTAGCGGACTGAGGATTGATCCGCTAAGCTACCAGAGTGACTGACACATAGTTGGTCAGTGAAAACGTCTGGAGACACCGGGAATCGAACCCAGGTCTGACAACTTATAAGCGCCCGCTCTACCTCTGAGCTACCAACTACGTGTCAGTCACTCTGGTAGCTTAGCGGATCGATCCTCGGTCCACTACACTGCTCCCCTCAGATCCAAGCATGACCAGTGGTGGGTTGCATACAAATCCCAACACATCATGGTTGGAACTCACCCACCACCAGGCATCCAAGGGACTGACACATCACTGAGTTCCGTGATCCCCAACTTGGGTCAGGATCACTCCGTGTCTCCACCAATGTAGCGGTTGGTGAAAACTACTGTAGACACCGGGAATCGAACCCAGGTCTGACAACAAGCGCCCGCTCTACCTCTGAGCTACATCCCCTGGCCTGACGTATTCACCTACCAACTATGCGTCAGTCACTCTGGTAGATTGATCCTTGGTCCGCTACATATGTTTCAGTGTACCCTTTAATGTCTGCATAATGCATAACTGCATCATGTGGATCTGTCATGATGCATGAATACAGTCCTGGCAAGTAACCCGCAAGGGCTGCTTTGATGCATCAACGACCCTACATAGTTGATACACTCCTGGAGGGTCCGCGTGATGCACCAATGCAGTACGACTGAGTAGACTCACCAGCTCTGTGTTGGGGCATCATGACGACAATGGTACACGAACATGGATACACCATGGGGCTTTTAAAAGGGCTTTGTTTGTTTTTTATTTAGATTTTATATACGCAGCACATAGAGTATAAAATGCATAGGGATCTGAGTGAAAATGTTGAAGAGGTGAATTACAGGATGAACTGTGTACTTTTCTATTGACGAGTTAGATGTGAAAATTGCTATATTCTTTTATTTTGTAAGGAGTGCATAGGCAAGGACGGCTGAGGTTTTTGTAGAAAATAATAGATATATACTGAAGTAAGTGTTTCAGAAAGATATTTGGGTTGAATGGGATATGAAAAAATGCCCATTTTATAATATATATATATATATATATATATATATATATATATATATATATATATATATATATATATATATATATATATATAAAACGGGACTTATTGCCGTTCATTCTTAGGAATGAACGGCTATAGGAGGGGACCCATTCTTAAATACAAGCTCTCATAGTGGTGCTTCCTCGCTCTCCATGTATAATCCTGTCATAGGTAAAGTATTGAGTATGCCTATACCTGGATTAAAATCTGCAAATCAGTCAAGCATAGAAGTGCTGGCAGTGGTGGTGTTGGTGGACCTGTTATTGTAGACCCTGGGGACAGAGTGGTGGTAGCCCTGGACACCTCAGGCAGAGCCATGGTATATAGTATATATAGCCCCCCCCCCCCACCCACCTCTGAATAGTGGTGGTGGCTGTGCTCCTGTGGTGGCCCCATACCTGCCTGGCACCACCTCCCCCAGCACCATGTGGTTCTCTTCTGCTGGTGTTGCATTTCTCAGCACCACTGACTATTAACCCACTAAAGGCCACCTACATGTATATTTATGTATACATGTACACATAAGTATGATGCACTTTTTTAGGAGTTTTAAGTGGCGCGGCATTGGATTATTTGGAGTCTTGGGACCGTTTTCCATGTGTGTTGGCCATCTTGATTTTCGGAAACACAGGGATCCAGGCCATATATGGTCAATTTTGATCTTCAAATGTTATCAGATGGATATTAGTGACCATTGAAAGACCTCAACTACCTAATTCTATTGTTTTCCATATGTGTCGCCATCTTTGTTTTAGGATACACAGGGATCCAGGCCATACATGGTCAATTTTGATCTCCAAAAATTATCAGATGGATGTTAGTGACCATTGGGGGACCTCAACTAGCCAATTTTGTTGTTTTTCATGTGTGTCGGCCATCTTTGTTTTAGGAAACACAGGGATCCAGCTCATATATGGTCAATTTTGATCTTCAAAAGTTATGAGATGGATGTTAGTGACCATTGAAAGACCTCAACTACCTAATTCTATTTTTTTCAATATGTGTCGGCCATCTTTGTTTTAGAAAACACAGGGATCCAGGCCATATATGGTCAACTTTGATTTTCAAAAATTATCAGATGGGTGTTAGTGACTATTGGGAGACCTCAACTAGCCTATTTTATTGTTTTCCATGTGTGTCGGCCATCTTTGTTTTAGGAAACACAGGGATCCAGCTCATATATTGTCAATTTTAATCTTCAAAAGTTATCAGATGGATGTTAGTGACCATTGGGACACCTCAACTAGCTAATTTTATTGTTCTCCATATATGTCGGCCATCTTTGTTTTAGGAAACACAGGGGTCCAGGCCATATATGGTCAACTTTGATCTTCAAAAGTTATCAGATGGATGTTAGTGACCATTGGGACACCTCAAGTACCCAATTTTGTTGTTTTCCATGTGTGTCGGCCATCTTTGTTTTAGGAAACACAGGGATCCAGCTCATATATGTGGATCAACATGGTAAAAGATATGCCCGCGAGGGGGTGCGCAGGCATACCTTTTACCATGTTGATCCACATATGGTCAATTTTGATCTTCAAAAGTTATGAGATGGATGTTAGTGACCATTGAAAGACCTCAACTACCTAATTCTATTGTTTTCCATATGTGTCGGCCATCTTTGTTTTAGGATACACAGGGATCCAGGTCATATATGGTCAATTTTGATCTTCAAAAGTTATAAGATGGATGTTAGTGACCATTGAAAGACCTCAACTACCTAATTCTATTTTTTTCAAAATGTGTCGGCCATCTTTGTTTTAGAAAACACAGCCATCCAGGCCATATATGGTCAACTTTGATCTTCAAAAATTATCAGATGGATGTTAGTGACCATTGGGAGACCTCAACTAGCCTATTTTATTGTTTTCCATGTGTGTCGGCCATTTTTATTTTAGGAAACACAGGGATCCAGGTCATATATGGTCAATTTTGATCTTCAAAAGTTATAAGATGGATGTTAGTGACCATTGAAAGACCTCAACTACCTAATTCTATTTTTTTCAATATGTGTCGGCCATCTTTGTTTTAGAAAACACAGCCATCCAGGCCATATATGATCAACTTTGATCTTCAAAAATTATCAGATGGATGTTAGTGACCATTGGGAGACCTAAACTAGCCTATTTTATTGTTTTCCATGTGTGTCGGCCATCTTTGTTTTAGGAAACACAGGGATCCAGCTCATATATTGTCAATTTTAATCTTCAAAAGTTATCAGATGGATGTTAGTGACCATTGGGAGACCTCAACTAGCCTATTTTATTGTTTTCCATGTGTGTCGGCCATCTTTGTTTTAGGAAACACAGGGATCCAGCTCATATATTGTCAATTTTAATCTTCAAAAGTTATCAGATGGATGTTAGTGACCATTGGGACACCTCAACTAGCTAATTTTATTGTTCTCCATATATGTCGGCCATTTTTGTTTTAGGAAACACAGGGATCCAGGCCATATATGGTCAACTTCGATCTTCAAAAGTTATCAGATGGATGTTAGTGACCATTGGGACACCTCAAGTACCTAATTTTATTGTTTTCCATGTGTGTCGGCCATCTTGGTTTTCGGAAACACAGGGATCCAGGTCATATGTGGTCAATTTTGATCTTCAAAAGTTATCAGATGGATGTTAGTGACCATTGGGAGACCTCAACTAGCCTATTTTATTGTTTTCCATGTGTGTCGGCCATCTTTGTTTTAGGAAACACAGGGATCCAGGTCATATATGGTCAATTTTGATCTTCAAAAGTTATAAGATGGATGTTAGTGACCATTGAAAGACCTCAACTACCTAATTCTATTTTTTTCAATATGTGTCGGCCATCTTTGTTTTAGAAAACACAGCCATCCAGGCCATATATGGTCAACTTTGATCTTCAAAAATTATCAGATGGATGTTAGTGACCATTGAAAGACCTAAACTAGCCTATTTTATTGTTTTCCATGTGTGTCGGCCATCTTTGTTTTAGGAAACACAGGGATCCAGCTCATATATTGTCAATTTTAATCTTCAAAAGTTATCAGATGGATGTTAGTGACCATTGGGACACCTCAACTAGCTAATTTTATTGTTCTCCATATATGTCGGCCATCTTTGTTTTAGGAAACACAGGGATCCAGGCCATATATGGTCAATTTCGATCTTCAAAAGTTATCAGATGGATGTTAGTGACCATTGGGGGACATCAACTACCCAATTTTGTTGTTTTCCATGTGTGTCGGACATCTTGGTTTCAGGAATCACAGGGATCCAGGTCATATATGGTCAATTTTGATCTTCAAAAGTTATGAGATGGATGTTAGTGACCATTGGGACACCTCAACTAGCTAATTTTATTGTTCTCCATATATGTCGGCCATCTTTGTTTTAGGAAACACAGGGATCCAGGCCATATAGCTCACATAGCCATTATCAGCTGGGGGCCGCCATTAGACCCCGACGGCACTATGACTAACACCCTCAGCCCCCGACTCCGCAGTATATGCCAGGGATGCCTCCCATTGGTCAATAATTCAATAGCCATGTGCCGTATATGGTCAACTTCGATCTTCAAAAGTTATCAGATGGATGTTAGTGACCATTGGGGGACCTCAACTACCCAATTTTGTTGTTTTCCATGTGTGTCGGCCATCTTTGTTTTAGGAAACACAGGGATCCAGGTCATATATGTTCAATTTTGATCTTCAAAAGTTATGGTTAGTGACCATTTGGACACCTCAACTACCCAATTTTATTGTTTTCCATGTGTGTCGGCCATCTTGGTTTTAGGAAACACAGGGATCCAGGTCATATGTGGTCAATTTTGATCTTCAAAAGTTATCAGATAGATGTTAGTGACCATTGGGACACCTCAACTACCTAATTCTTTTGTTTTCCTTGGGTGTCGGCCATCTTGGTTTCAGGAATCACAGGGATCCAGGCCATATATGGTCAATTTTGATCTTCAAAAGTTATCAGATGGATGTTAGTGACCATTGTGACACCACCACCACCAATACTACCACCACACTACTCCCAACCCTCACACACATTCCTTATTTGCATATTTTAATCCAGGCATAGGTTTACTCCATACTATAGCAATGGGGCAGGATTTTACATGGAGAGCAAGGAAGCACCACAATCAGAGCATATATTTAAGTATAGGTCCATTCCAAAGGCCATAGAGTTCATATATAATGATCTTTTTTCCTTGGATCATCATAGGAATATGCACGGCATTACAGCATTGCTGTGTTTACTTTCCTGAAAGTATGTTATAGATTAATAAATTGCAAAACACACAACATATGAAGGGCTTTTAGATTCCGTATTAAAATAATATTTGTTCTGAAAATTTTGATCTACTATCATATTAAAAATGTTGTAAATCAATTCTATACTTCTTAGAACATGATATGAATATGCACGGCATTACAGCTTTGCTGTGTTTACTTTGCCGAAAATATGGGATAAATTTCTAATCCGGGAAACGCACTGCAATTTAACTGCTTTTAGAATTGATATTAAACTCAGAATTGATCGTCAAATTTAAATATGAAACCCTAATATCTTGATCATAGATGACAGATCCTAAATTGAATCCTCTCAATTGCATCCTTAACACGGGCCTCTTGATCATAGATCTTAGATTCTAAATTTTCAATTGAATCCTTAACATAATCTCCTAACCATGGACCCCTTGTTTCCTGTATGAGTGCTAGTGGAGAATGTGATAAATTTTCTTGGTGCGTGTAAATACCTATTTGGCTGGACCTGTATTAGTAGTAGTATGGCGTTTGTTGTACGTTCACTGTACTGTATACTATAAAACTATTCTTATCCTTTTTTTTGTCGTGATATCACTTAGTTTTATCACCGTCATAACGCAGTTGTTAGTTTTATGTTTGCTTCGTTAAATCTTTACCAAATTGATATTATAGTATTACCTTCATACATAAGACGTATGGACTATTTCTTTTAAACTTCTGGCTGCAGTTATTCTGGCTGCAGTTATTGATCTAGTCGATGGATCATCGTTTCCTTAAATCAGAACGCACAATGGAAAAATAATAATTCATAACTTGAGAAGAAAGATATACTATAGGCTACCAATTTACATCGTGTATCTTAACCCCTCTCTAAGCTTAACTTTATATCTCCTATGTGAATAAGATGGAGATGGCTTTATCGCTAAATAACCTTTACATGTTATCCAGGATGCTGACCAGAGAGACCGGTGCGAAAGAGTTATAAAGGCTCTGTGCCGTCCATTAGCACTTTCAGGGCCAGTAATGCAGGAGTGCATCATGCTCATTGGTCGTCATGATGCACCAATGAAGTGCTGGCAAGTCTGCTTGCCAGCACTTCATTGGAGCATCATGCTGACCCTACGGGGTTGATACATAAACTCCCAGAGGGTCGGCATGATGCTCCAATGAAGTGCTGTCGAGCAGTCTTGCCAGCACTTCATTGGTGCATCATGACAACCAATGGGCATGATGCATTAATGTACCAGCGTCCCTAAAGGATTAATGGTTAGATAAAGCTAGGAGACTTTGTGAGGTGTGAAGATTGGTGAAATGTGAATTAACAAACAATACTTTGTATACATAAGATATGAAAATTAAATTCAATTTGTATAGTATTCAATAGTTGCCGCTTGCTAACATAGGCTACATAACTTCAGAGTTTGCCGACTATGTCTCTTCTATACGATAACACACAGTTTCCGCCCCTACCGTTCACACATCTACTTGTACCATATAAACCTGCACCCGGTGACACTAACCTTGCTGACAATATCATGTGCTTACTAATCAAATAATTGACATTTTGAGAACAAAATGTGTTTTGGTTTGTGAATGAATGTATGGTATGTGTGAAAGATGCAAAGTGCATATACATGTAGAAATACAGTACATATATATTAGCCCTATAAGTGCCGCATAGTGGAGGAGTGCATCACACCACTGGTTATCATGAGGCATAAATGCAGCGCTGGCAGGTGTACCCACCAAGGCTGCATCCTGCATCAAATCAACCTTTTGGGGTTGATACACGTCTTGAAGGTATGCATTGGTGCATCACGACAACTGCAGAATATAAACCTTGCGGCTCTCACAGGTTATACACAATCATACGATCTTATGATTTCATGGTATTGGGCGCAAGCAACATTTTGCGCCCTTTATAGAAGCCTAATGCTTGACTTTGTCCCTGCTATTATTGAAACTGTGTGGAAAATAAAAAGTTGATGACTATTTAAATTTATGTGTCATTTGTTGTCATTGCAAGCCATGTATCAAGGTCTCGACGGTCAGAGAAGGCCATTTAATATCATGAAATTTTATTAGAAATTTCTAGTCTGAAATATACCCAAAAAGAGGGGGCGTGCGCAAAAGGGTATGTGGTCATGTGCACTTGGATACAGTACATGAAGATTTTCCAGGGTTCCATGTTGCCATTTGGTACATAGATTCTAACTCACCAATCATCCCGAAGAGTATGTCTGCATTATGTATTGCGGTGGTATGTCCTGTACAACCCCGGGACCTCACGTGGACCTCAAAGTCTTACTTCATGAGACACCTTCCAGTGGGAGTATCGGTATCTGGGTGACCATAGACCAACACGGTCAGCTGACATTATTTCCGTAGAACCCCATGTATATGCCGCAGCTCATACGCCAGGATGGACCCTTTCTGCATGTTATAGGCCTCGTATCAGCAAAAGCTGGGGCTGTACTTTAAATATAGGTTAGTTTATTTCACATGATATTGCATGAAGTAGCAAACTTGTCTAAATGAACTAGATGCGCCCAATAGCAAACTTGTCTAAATGAACTAGATGCGCCCAATAACAAACTTGTCTAAATGAACTAGATGCACCCAATAGCAAACTTGTCTAAATGAACTAGATGCGCCCAATAGCAAACATGTCTAAATGAACTAGATGCGCCCAATAGCAAACTTGTCTAAATGAACTAGATGCGCACAATAGCAAACTTGTCTAAATGAACTAGATGCGCCCAATAGCAAACTTTTCTAAATGAACTAGATGCGCACAATAGCAAACTTGTCTAAATGAACTAGATGCGCCCAATAGCAAACTTTTCTAAATGAACTAGATGCGCCCAATAGCAGACTTCTCTAAGGGAGTGTTCATTTTTAACAACAGGGTGGGGTTGGTGAGTTTTCGTTTTGACCCCTGAAAATATTTTCCGCCCCCCCCCCCTTTGAGAGGTGCCAAAATATTTTTGGCCTCCCCCCTCAGGAGGGGTCAAAATATTTTCTGCCCCCCAACATCGTGTTGTACAGCATAATATCACACTCAATTGTATTGTTTTACTGAAGTATAAGGTAAAAGGATCACTTTCCAGAGTTATTATCATCAATTTATTATTTTTCTATTGGAATGCAAAAAATTAAAAAGAGGGTTCCACTTTTCAAGACCAATTTCATCAGTAGCTGCAGTGCGAGTC
This sequence comes from Acholoe squamosa, assembly GCA_949317995.1. Classification (NCBI taxonomy): domain Eukaryota; kingdom Metazoa; phylum Annelida; class Polychaeta; order Phyllodocida; family Polynoidae; genus Acholoe; species Acholoe squamosa. The sequence continues at coordinate 42,948,449 of OX439051.1, read as the reverse complement.
ACACACTACTTAGCCTTATGTCTTTTGTTTAAAAAGCAGCCAGGACAAGCTAAGTATAGGGTGGTCTGGGGGCATCACCCGCCCCAGGCCTAAATTTATGCATTCTGGTGGTTTTTGAGGTTTCCCTATACCCTCTGTTTAAAATTCTACTATAGGGACCCTTCATACAAAATGTTTGAATGGGATCTCCTCCCATGGATCTGGATGAATCACAAGATTGATTTCTGTGGTCTTAGGTTAAAGCAAGCAAACAAACTGTATTTGAAGGATCTTTTAAGTCTGAACCAACTTGCTGCAGACACACATGGGCCTTTATGACTCTTAACTATAGAGAATGGGAGATGGGCTGTTTTAGCTCAGCCTTTGAAAATTTTGTTTGGGGGAAGGGGGTAACCAAACCAATCCAAACCTGCAAATCAAAAACTTAACCATTTACATGGGTTGGGGGTTTGGGTTTCTGAAAACGTCTGACCCCTTTATGTATGATGGATATCTTGCTATCCCAATGGAAATTTGAACCCTGGATACCAGAAGACTGCCAAGACATGAATTGATGTGCCCCTAGCCTTTCAGTTACTTGATTCTGCTGTAAAGTACTATCTGCAGATTTGTTCCCCAGGGAAATTTGAAAAATCTAGACAAGAATATCATGTATTGTCAGGTCAATTTGTGAGCAAATGGCCAGGCCAACTCTAAGTATGTGCATACTGCTTTCCAAGAAAAATGTTTAAAACTCTTGGGCATGTTTTTTTTTATTGTTAGTGTGATTAATGTGTGATAGAGAGTAAGGGGGGTATGGAGATGTCCCCCAGAAAAAATCTGAATATCGAGAAGTCAAATGGTGCAATTTGGTGATGTATGACTGGATGGTGCAGGGGGCACACATCCCACCTAAAACCAAGGTTTTACTACCCCTGCATCATCAATACACTGCTTTTGGCTCAGGGAGCCTAAGGGTATATGGAGATGTCCCCCAGGAAAATTTTGAATATCGAGAAGTCAAATGTTGCATTTTGTTGAGGTATGACTGGATGACCCGACTGGATGGGTCAGGTTTATCCTGGTCGAGTCCATTTCGTATGGGTCTGTATGGTCTGGTTCTGTTCAGTCTGGATCTATCTGATTCTGTCTGGTCTGGTCTGGGTCCCATTGAAGTCTTGACTGGGTCTGTTGTCATAGGTTCAGTCCTCATCCATTTGGTCCAAGTCCATTTAGTCCGGGTCTTTCCAGTCCAGGTCTGGGTCTGTCAGGGTGAGTCTGTCCAGGTAGATCTGTCCAGGGGCAGTCTGGGTGGGTACAGGTCGGGCCATCCGGGTCAGGCCATCCAGGTCACGTCAGGTATGTCTAGCTAGGCCCACTCCAGATGAGGGGAGAGATTTGGGGAAAGGTTAGGGGAAGGGGAGATGGGAGGAAAGACTAGGGAGAGAGAGAACAGACCATGACATATATGCAAATTCCGTATGCGAAAAAAAATCGAGGCATTAAAAGTAAAGACCCTTCTTGGATTGCCATTGATAGATTAAAATGGGGGGGGGGGGTCTGGGGAAATGTTTGAATATTGAGACATCAATTGGTGCATTTTGGTGCTTTTTGAGGGTGGCTGATGCCCTTGTATCCGAATCTTTCTAAGACCCCACCATATATATAAAATGGTAAAATGATATCTCATGGGATCTGGACAAAGATTGACCCTGACAGATCTTAGAATAATGGAGAAGACTGAAAAAAACAAGGAGTTTGCACACATGTATGCATGAGCCATCTGTAACAAGCGTTACACATACCACAGAGCTCTCATTGGCCCAGGGTATCCCCTGGGCTATTGGAGCCGGGTTTTCAGTCAGATCCACAAATTTGTAATCACCAACTTTAGGGTGTAATCATTCAGTGATATACTGTTAGTTTACACATTTTTCAAAAGCCAAAGGAAAGTTTCAAATCTCATCTATCAGACAACATTTTGTCCTTATGGTGAGTGATGTCTTTCTCTACGAAAAAAGCTGCTGTACTTACGTCATGTTTTTCGGAGCTATACTGACTACAAGTTCTTTAACCATTGGGTCTATGGGTCAGATAGATTTTGGCGATGAAATTAGCACATGGAGTCCTATGGGTAATCACCAAGTGAGACATTTTTTTTTTAGCAGGCAATGTTTACAGTGTCCAAGCTATACACATAACACATTGGGGACTGAGCGATAAACTAAGCATGCTAAGGATAAAGTTTTCTGTGGGGGCTAGGTGTCCAGGGGGCCAGGTTTCCAGGGGGCCAGGTGTCCAGGGGCTAGGTCTCCAGGGGGCCAGGTGTCCGGGGGCCAAGTGTCCAGGTGGCCAGCACACCAGGGGACCTGTGGTCCAAGGGGTTTAGTAAGAGAAGATTATGCCAGACTGGTGTCAGTGAGTGAGTGAGTAATAGATGTTTAACGCCATTTCGACAACTGAGGTCATATTCATGGCAAAAACTACATTACACAATTTCACATAGGAATGTGTCAGTGCCTGCGCATATATGTGCACCACACACATCCGAGGGGATAGGAAAGAGGAGATATAGACCCTTTTAAGTGGGCTAGGGAAGCCCGGACTGGTGTCAGTACATATATAGATAATAGTCTCTATTTGTAAGTAATTGGTCAATATTTCGCAAGTGCTGATTCCTGTGACCCTACAGGGTTGATAGAGGGTTTTATGGTACCTACCCTGAGCCTTCTGTGCTTCAATGCACAACGCCCAATTTTTATATTGGGTGGGGGGTAGTAGACCCTGGGCCATATGTGATATATATCACACGTAAAATCTTGTTCTAATGGAGCCAAAGAGTGAGACATTTCCCTGAAGCTTGGAATTTTCTAGATTTCGGAGATGCATTGAAATAAATGCAGTTCCAGGGGGTCTGGGGGTATGCCCCCAAGAAAATTTGGAGAAATATGGAGGTTAATTTGTTGATTTTTAGAGCATTTTGGTACATTAAACCGAGGATAGATGCTCAAGTTCACTATATAAGTATATACTGAAATTACAAAGTCTAAAATGAGAAACAGGCTCCTCAGCGTGAGAGAGTGAGAAAACCCCCAAATGTGTGAGAATCACGCCAGATGCGTTAGATTCACGCCACATGCTTGAGTGTTGAGAGCTCTGCATACAATCTTGTTGGAAGTATGATTCCCCTGAAAAATTTTGAAATTTTAGAAAGAAAATGGTGCATTCTGGTACATTGTAAAATTATCTCCTCCTGCAAGTATTATATTGAGAAATTATCCCCACTACAAATTGGGTATTTACGGCAAGTCACGTCAATTTGTGCCTCATCGAGAAGGGTCTAAAAATTTTACACCCCCCTCAAGAGCAGTCAAAATATTTTTTCGCCCCCCCCCTCAGGAGAGGTCAAAATATTTTACGCCCCCCCCCCCTTCAAACTCACCAACACCCCCCCTGTTGTTAAAAAATGAACACTCCCTAAATGAACTAGATGCACCCAATAGCAAACTTATGGGTCTAGACCCCTAAATTCGACAGGGTGACATGGCCATTTCTTAAAATCGACATGTGACATGGAGCTTAGTGACAGAGACATTGGGAAATAGAAATTTAGTGACATGTGACATGGCCTTTTCTTAAAATCGACATGTGACATGGGGACCCCCCATCTAGACCCCCAAACTTCTCTAAATAAACTAGATGTGCCCAATAGCAAACTTGTCTAAATGAACTAGATGCGCCCAATAGCAAACTTGTCTAAATGAACTAGATGCGCCCAAAAGGATTCACTAGATTTTGCTGTGCCTTATACGTGAGGTGCTCCTCATACATGAGGTATTACGGTACACATTCAGCAAAGGTTTTTTTTGTTAACTTTCTTTTTTTCTTTTTAGTGACCAGGCCGGTATGAATCCATTTGCAGGAGAGCAGCCTCTTTACAGAAGCTACCTTGACCAAATGACCCTTTTTCTGTAGTCAATGTAGATAGCAAAGCAGTGTCCGTGACATTAACCCTTTAAGGGCTGCTGATGCATTAATGTATCATGCCCATTGGTCGCTAGCACTTTATTGGAGCATCATGACGACCCTACAGGAGTGTTTCAACCCCGTAGGGTTGGCATGATGCACGAATGTAGCACTGGCGAGTTACTCGGCAGGGCAACATTCGTGCATTATGATGACCAATGGGCATGATGCATAAGTGCATCAGCGCCCTTAATGGGTTAAAGATGATAATGTCGTCGCCTTAGTGCAAGAAGGTTGTAACTAACATTTTGGCAAAAATGAGTTTTCTTCAGTTTTAACATGTATTGACATTTATCTAGCTACCATGAATGTATTGAAGCTCTGTCTATGACATGTATGCCTACAGGCACCAGTGTAACATTCCTGTTTCCACTTTGTGCTATAGTAAGTGGAACACTTCTTTTGCCTCTCCTGCAAAACTTGAAAAATGCAGACACAACCTTCTTGCACTAAGGCAACGATGTGTTCATAACGCCGGTTTGTCACTGCGACAATATGAACAAAATGTAATTGTGTCATATCCTGGTCATTGTTCAGGCTACCTACGCAAATAGAAGACAGTCATTTTATGGTTAGGCTGATATGTATTTTGTTCACCCATAAAGGAACATCCCACATTCATGTGGACAATTGCTGTATTCGATGTAACATACTCTAATATTAAAAGCACACTCTTTTCACTCCCATTTTAGGCTACAGATTACCAAAGTCTTTCTGATTTTGAGGTCCAAACAAACTCTTAAAGCTTGATTGACATTGTTTAATAGATGCATTACACTCTTTTGTACTTGTAAATTAGATTTCCCAGAAGTAAGAAAGAATAAAACGGTAGTGTTGTAGATTTTAATAGAATAGTAGAGAATAGACCTGTGAGACATGGCACGGCAACTTGTAATCTTGTGTCTAGTGATAGAATAATAGGAAAGCTAACTTCAAAGGCAATTAAAGGTTGTACCATCTGGCTCACCCTGTAACTCTTGTGCTGCCTTGTACTACTAGGTATACTACCGAGAAGTTCTGCCTGCCCATAGATGACCACTACAAATGGTAGAGGTGGGCATGTTCAATGACCCAGAACCACATGCACCAAGAACCCCAGAATGACTAGGGTTGTGTGTGGCAGTCTTACCAACCCCAACAGCATACAGATGGTCACAACCCCTTCCCCACCAAACTGGTAACCCCCTTCCCTCTGTAGACAGGGATACACCAAGTTTAGCATTTGTCTCTCCATAGAGATTTATAGAGATTCTAAATAGTAAATATTTTCTTCAAATACAGAATATATGACCCAAATGTACCATAACCCCATGAGATGAAACCTTTAGTACATATATACAGCAATTTCAGACCACAGAATTATCAGATAAAGCCTACAGAGATGTATTGGTGAATCTTAATTTTGTCTTATGCTAATCTTCCATAGAGCTCCAGGAGCTGAAATGTCTAATCTAATCATAAAACCCAAACTGAATGTATATCACAAAAACAAGTTATCTACCATTAGTACATACATATGCTGATAACAATGCCTCAATATTGTGCCAAAATAGTCCATAGGAGAAGAACAGTGAACGAAAATAGAAATCAGGGCTCCCCTATCCCTTACACCGTGGCCACTCTGAACCATTGACTAGTCTACAAGTCTCACTAGTAGGACTTAGAGTCACCGCGCTAAAAAGGAACATGTCTTATAGCAATATATTTTAATACTTTTCTTTTATTATTTCAATCATGGACCTGTACAGTACACTGTATTATTGTGTAGGTCTATGTTTCAATGATTATTTACAATATCTTATACACATTGTACAAGCTGTTTCATCACAATTCACTTACATGAAGGCTACAGCACTGGTCGGTCGCTTGTAACAGAATATCATATGATAAACTGTTATGAGATCATGTTTCCTTATTTATATTATTTAGTGAATAACATGACGTCATGACACAGCGTCCCTATAGTCGGCGTCCACTTGGTGCAGCGTCTCAAAAGCCCTCTCAAAGTCACCCTGGAAAAAACATAGTGTCAAAAGTTAGACATTACAAATGTTACCAGTACCGGTAGTTTATGTGTATGTTTCATCTTAATGTACATTTTTTATACCAAGCTGACAATAAATGTCTATCACGTTCTCCCTCTGGTATCATTTATAGTGGAAACGATGCATCTTAATAAAATTAAACCGAAGGACCATTTGAGGTCCATTACTTTTTCTTTAGTTTCTGTGTTATTCTTTTTCTTCATTTGATACTGGTGGGCTATAGTAGGGTAGGGTTGAGAGGGTTTGTCTGTGATATAATTTAGAGAACCTTGAATTTAGAGCATAGTAATGTAGTTGACAAGTCTCCACCATGAACATTATTATACTACCGGGGTAGTGTTTAATTGAGGCAGCTACCGGTAGTGTCAAGTGGTAGAGCTATGTCCAATTCCCATAGCCCATTTAGGGAAGAAGACACATTGGACACAACACAGCCATCTCCAGGGGGAGTTCATACATTTTAATGATGGTATTTGATGGATTTTACAAGCACAGTGTTAAGTGAGAGGTGTGGCACAAACCATGGTAAGAGTAGAGTAATACATACATTGATACAGGTGGATGCTGATTCTTACTCAGTGTAATACTTACATACTAGCATCAGTGGTAAAGGTATACTCCAGAGATGTAAGTCGGGTATTGAGAAAATCCCTGAAAAGCTATTATTGCAGGGTGGAGGGGGGGGGGTGGTGGTGGTGGGGTGTTAAAGTCTATATATGCATTGTGCATGTATACAATTAATGTCCTTCCCCACAATACATGTATATGGAACTATGAGTTTAGTATATCCCCCTCCCCACCAACCCCACCCCTAATCTCTTTCAACCTATAATGCTTCAGAATCAAGGGTGCCTGAGGGTGAGTGTGGTGTTTAGACATTGAGTAGATGTATGGTGGTTGGGGTGCGAGTTTCACATGGCACTTCTGAAGGGGTTTCCCCAAATGGCTGTATGGAGGGCAACTGTAGACTAGTCTTGAGCTGATTATTTTAGACAATTACAATTTTATTTATTCACATCCTCATCAGAGGTAAAGGAAAGAAAATAAGAAAAGAAATCAGCTCTAGCCGATAGTTACAATGGCTTCACTGAGTTACAAGTGTATAAACATTACAAGTGTGATAATAAGTTTACATATAAATGAATGCAAATACTTGAAACAGAAAAAGATCAACTTAGTACCTGACTATGTACATTTGTAGTAGGACACAAAAGTACTACTGATAATACTTCATCCAGCGGATGTGAGGGCCAGGCAAATCTGGCAGTACCAATAAAATAAGTTGAGATTCTCGGTCTCCAGCACCGATGAGCACCATGTTGACTAGTATACGGTGTGAAGACGGTATGAGGTATAGGAGCACCACACAAACTACCTAATTTTACTAGTGTGTCCTAATGACAATATAAAGTACAGTACACAACTCTAGCTATCCAACTTTTATTTATCCACCATGGTAAGATTGACGGGTCAATATGCGATGAAACAGTTACACTATGCTGTGGGCTATTATTGCATAGACTTTTTCCTTCTTGCCCGCTTTTTATTGTTCTTTTTTGCTGGGGCTATCCTCTTCGTGGGTCTGAATTTTTCCATGACAATTGCACAAAATTTGGATAAGTGTGTAAGAACAAAGGGGTTTTTGTTATTAAAAAGATCCACCATAGCCACCATACTTGGTCGTGGTGGTATATTATTGGCAAAAAGTAATGCTCGATCATGGTCAAAAGCTGGACAATGGAAAACGTAATGGAATTCATCCCCAATGTCATCACTCTTGCATAGGGGGCACTTTCTTTTGGAATACTCAATACCAATCAGACCAATCAGAAAGCAGCATTCCCTTCACCTCCCCTAGTAGAGTATGTCACTGAGATCCCCTGTCCAGGCCTTCCCCTGCCCAGTTGACTCTCTCTGCTTACACCAGGGGGGCCTCCCTGTTCCTCAGTGGAGTCACTGGTTAAAGCAGCCAACACAGGCCTGGGTATGTGTATAGCAGGGGGTTATCATTAGGGCAAGAACACATATTTCTCTTCATTTTGAAGAACATGGATATTCACACTGACTGTTATGAGCATGAAAATAAAACTTAAAGACCTTACATATCCCTATTTTCAACTTAATCTAAAGATTTTTGAAATCCCTATTTTCAGGGAATTCCCTGACAACTTACATCTCTGATACTCCTTGGACCCTCCGTGTGTGTGTGTGTGTGTGTGTGTGTGTGTGTGTGTGTGTGTGTGTGTTTGAGTTTTAAGATCCATAGCTAGATCAGGATATCTCCCAGTCCTACTCCTGTAGATTCAGCCAGCTACCCATTCTACCCCCAGTGAGTCACTCTGTTGGTTGTCTGTCCCAGGTCTGTCCCCTAGCCCTCTGCTACTGACTGTATATCCTTCTCAGGACCTGTTCTCCTTTCTGACTGACAACTAAACTCTGCCCATGGCATGCAGCTCCTCCGTGGTCCCAGACCCATTATCTGCCACCATGTTGTTTTTCATTTCCTCTTTCAATCTTTCCCCTTTTCTGTTCCAAGAAACTACACAGTCGCTTACACCAGACAGAGAACAATGCATCCTTAAATTTCTTGGACATCCGATTCTACAGACCCACTGGCGCCTCCCTGCCAATGCACATTAATCTTTCTTCCTGTCTCTCTCTCTCTAGCCCCACTATGTAGTACACATGCACTTTCCCCTTAGACTAACTCGATATACTAATTCTCTATTCTTCCAAATATGTTTTTTTTTCTAATTCTCTACTTTCTCAAGAATGGTTTTACTTCTGCCCTTGTTTTAGGTATGCTAAAATGATCCACTTTCTATCATTCTCGACTCATACTAGCAGCTTCTATATTACATTAAACCACTCCAAGCTGAATTTCCCCTAATCTCACTGATACAGTGATAAGTATCATTGTAAAAACTCTCCCACAGCAGACACCCCAGGGAAAAGTCTTAGGCTCATGTCAGATGTTTATTATAAACTAACAGATCAAGTGATTTGGAATCTTTCAGCTGAGTGCAGCATGTAGTTGATGAAAAGAATCGGACAGAATATGTAAAAGTTGTCATTAATTAACTGTAATTTTACCTTGTCACAGCCATGTTTCCAGTACCAGTGTAGGTATAAATATAAAGATATTGGCACTAGAGCAGTTTTACCTTGTCACAGCCATGTTTCCAGTACCAGTGTAGGTATAAATATAAAGATATTGGCACTAGAGCAGTTTTACCTTGTCACAGCCATGTTTCCAGTACCAGTGTAGGTATAAATATAAAGATATTGGCACTAGAGCAGTTTTACCTTGTCACAGCCATGTTTCCAGTACCAGTGTAGGTATAAATATAAAGATATTGGCACTAGAGCAGTTTTACCTTGTCACAGCCATGTTTCCAGTACCAGTGTAGGTATGCACCTACATTGTACTTGTCGCGGGCCCCGTGCAGCACGGTCTGTATGTGGTCCTGTACACTGCTGTAGTTGGTGCACACTGTGATGCTCGCCGAGTCACACGCTCCTACGTGGTTATGTTTTCCTGGAGAAATGTAATGTGTTAGTCAATACTAGTACAATATATTCAGTATGTGGGATCTATTGTCCATGATTTTTTTTTCATAACTTCAACATTGTACTGTAATCTCCCGCATATAAGGCACGTCTTATACATAATCAGAGGCTCCCTGCACCTTTATATATAAATATTCCCAAAGTCTGGGTGCATCTTAGAGATGAGGGATCCTTACTATGGAGGAGTGTTGAACCTTCAAAAATCGGTTTTCCTTTGATTCAGGGTGCGTCTTGTACGCAAGATGCGCCTTAAACGTGGGATAACGGTAGTGAATATTATAGATGAAATAAAGATAGATTTATAGAAATAAAATTTGAACATAACAAATGATTTACTAGTACGAGACTGTAACCAGGGGAATGCGACAAAAGGAAAAGAATATTAATGAGAGAAATGAAAATACTGTACTATATTACATTATATTCACCCACCTGACCAGGCATCGAGTGGGAATGGGTTCCAGGACACACAGTGGTACGCGGCCTGCACCTTGTCCTGCACTGCCCCCTGGTGTACACAGAAGTCACCAACCGTGTCGCCGCGTGCCACCACCAGCCCGCTCAGTGCAGAGTAATGATCGCCGCGGTCGTTATAACGCCTACTGGTCTGTGTCATTAAACCCGCCAGGTTGGACCATGATAACTTGCTGTATGGGGATACAAAGAATGATCAGTATGAGGTAATGGGGCACAAATTAAATAAATCTGGTAAGATCAGATCTGGCTGCTAGGGCAAGACCTACCCAAGCAATTAAAATTGAACGCGTGCAATCATGCACGACTGGCCCAGTCGCCCACCACCTACCGTAGGGGACTGTCAATATAGTGACAGTGTGTCGAAGACTCAATGGTTAAGGCTATGGAGGATGCACCCATTATCGCTTGCATGTTTCATTGGCGAATAACTCCTCTCCTGGCGAGTTAAGCATTGCACAATACCAGCAGGTCTTGAATAAGGATACATATTAACCATACAAATGCACGAGACAATGTAATTCTCCTCCATTTTGTTATAATCCAGCAGTTTCATTGCAACCGTGAGTCGATCATCTCGCTGTCCGCCATTTTGTATTTTGATGTTCCGTGCGCATGCGTGAACCCTCCTTGCTGGAAGTCGCATTTTTGATGGAGAAATGATAGATAATAGCGATTTAATTGGCTTTTTGAATATAATCCATGCATGTTTGGCAATATTAATCAAATTGAATTGAATACACCCCCTCAATTTACTGTTATAAAATAAAATCTGACGACCGGTCACTCTGCGCACATGCGCGAACTCGCTCGAGGATGCCCTGGGTGGAGGGAGAGTGTAAAGGCTAGTACATAATGTACATATATAGTATCTCAGAGGGCGCAGGCAGTAGGCTAATACATAGAAATCATAAGAGCCTGCGTCCTCTAAGTATACTACTCATACACTCGCCCTGCCGGAAATGCGTTAGCCATAACAAACTTATGGCAGTCTGGTTTACAGGATCGGTATATAAACGGTCTTATACGAAAATTTACCAACTTTTCCTCAAGCTATCGCGTTCCATCCTTACCTACTGAAAAACACTGTCTTAATTGGACAATTCCCATAGGATCCCATGTGTTATGTCTATCACGAAAATCTATCGCACAATGCTATGCTATGGAGCCTCGATTTCGTGAGAAAGAAGGTAAAATACCGTAAACTCCCGCGTATAAGGCGCAGCCCGCGTATAAGGCGCACCTAGAGTTTTGGAAAATTTTCAAAAAAATGAAAAATTCATAACTTTGGTTCTACTGAATGAATTTTCAAAATTCAAAAACCTATGGGTAGCTTGGGCCACCTTGGGCCCTCCTGGGCCCCATTTTGTCCTATTTTGACCAAGGGGGCATTTAAGATATCAAAAGAAAGGTCTTGGTGTCCCTCTTGTGGATCCAATGAGAACTAAAACCCCCCGTATAAGACGCGCCTTATATGCGGGAGATTACGGTAAGTCAGATTTTTTCTTCAGCTATTTTCATAGGTAAAGAAATTGTTTTTCCAGGAATTGTTACCATCTACAGAAAGACAAAGATCTAAAGAAAATTTATCAACTTTCCATTAATTTATAGACCCCTTCATTGTATAAGAAATTTCCACTTAAAGTTGCCCATTTTGATCAACCAAAAATGTTGAAAACCCGCCTCCAATGACCCAGCAGGGGCTGGGCCAATAATGTGTAGGTATATGTATTCCTTCATTTTTACTGGAGACGTCTTATAGAGCTGAAGCTTCGCCAGTACATTAAACCATGTAGGGCCAGCATGATGCATGAATGCAGCCATGACAAGTTACTCACCAGTGCTGCATGTGCACATCATGACATGTGTGTATATATAGATTCCTTTATTTATACTGAAGTCTTGTAGCTCACTGAGCTGTAATTAGTCACACTCCAGTCAATTATACAGTAACACAAGTCACATGGCAATAAGACAATGTAGTTTCCAGCTCCATGGAAGTTCGTCTACGCAGTAGCACACACAAGTGTGTGCTATTGTGTATATGACCCCCAAAGGGATATCCATAGGGTGTGTGACCCTTGTAGAGTTGTGTCTATCTTAATGTCATAGTACAGATGTTAGTAAATGTTATTGCCTAGGACTGATGTAGTGTCCTACAACCAATGTATAATGCATTAAAACACTTTATGCCATGGCATATATTGACGACACTATAGATTTATACTACTTACAGCGTATTCAATGAGGGGGATGGAATACGATCCTCGCATATTCGACGGTGCCATTTTGAAATTTATACAAGGCTACCGTAAACTCCCGCGTATAAGACGCGTCCTCTACGCCAAACAAAATGCTGGGGAGTCTTATAGCTTTCTCTCAAGTTGGGGGTGCATCTTATATGAGGGGTAATTTTTCTATAGAAATGTACTAATCTTACAAATTTACGCATTAAAATGTGCGTCTTATATGCGAAAATGCATGTGCTAAGTTTGGGGTGCGTCTTATACGAGCAGCGCGTCTCCTATAAGGCCTCGTTGAATACGGGTGGACTCACCTCTGGGAATATGATCCAAAAATATCCCATGGTCGTGGACATTTGCTTATATATTGCCACTTAAGTGCAAGAATGTTGCAACTGCAGTTTTAAAGTGTTGTAGAAGAGGCAAAACTATAGGGCATTAGCACATTAGGCTATGGAAGCCGCCATTAGACCCCGACTGCACTATGACTAACACCTTCAGCCCCCGTCTCCGCAGTAAATGCCAGGGATGCTTCCCATTGGTCAATAATACAATAGCCATGTGCCGTATAGTGGAAAGGGGAAACAGCAAGAATGCCCTGGGGCCTGTAGGCACACATATCAGATAGAGCTTCAGTACTATCCCTCTCATAGTAGGTATTGAAGGATCAATAGAAGAAAAAAAAAGAAGAAAACACATTTCTGCCAAAATCCAAGTTACAACCTTCTTGCACTAAGGGATTTTTTTAATAACAGGCGTTTGGTTGGTGCATTTTACGCAGAGGCGCGAAAAAGTAATTTGACCCCCGCCACACTCGGGGATGAAAATGGCCTGCAATCAAGGGGTCGTAAAAATTCTGACCCCACCCTCAAACCAACCAGCCCCCCCCCCCTTGTTGTTAAAAAATGATCACTGCCTAAGGCGGCAATAAAATGGTCTTTAAAAGAGCAAATGGTTCTGGGTTTCACCTTCGCGACAGAGTGTTCATGTTGGCAAACTTGAGATGTGGCATTGGGGTGACGGTCCGTAACATCTCCCACGGCTCCATTCCTATACTCACACCACTGGGAAAAATATAATAATCAATGCATTAGTCCATAACATCAACATGTTAACAGTGCCTCGTGTAACAAGGATATGCGGTGGATTGAAATATCAAAGTCCCAGCCATGTGAACACTATTTCGGGAATAGCGGCACACATGATCTGGTTTGATAATTCGAATGTTGTTTTGCGGGGCTGAGTGATTGTCACTGCTACATAAGGTGTGATCAATAGGGGCTGGGTTGTGGGTTTTTGTGTCGACACATGAAAATCTTTTTGCGTATCCCCCCCTCTAATGTCATTTTTTTTTGCCCTCCCTCCCTGTAGAGGCCGAACATTTTGGGCTTCTTTTTTTTTTAAACAAGTAAAACTACTTTGCCCAAAAAAAATTGCCCAACCCTGTTCAAGGGGTCAAACAATTTTGCCCACATCCCAAACCCACCACCCCCTGTTATTTAAACATGATCACTTACTAACCTGAAAGAGTGCTATAGATTGATGACTACAACAACTAGAGTGCAGGCCTACCTCTTGGGTGTCATAGTGTCTACAGGTAGAAATACCCCACCCAGACAGGCAGCAATATGTTGGTTCATCTTGGTGAAGGAGATGGCAGACTCGGCGGCCTTCCCGCGTGCCGCCCGCTGTAACTGATGTATCACCTCGTCATTTTGGAACAACACGATGCTGTCACTGTGTCTGAAATACCATACATGGAACTTAATATACAAGCACTGGCCTAGTGCTACATGTAGGATGTACCTATTTGAAATCTCGGGAATAAGAGATATACCTGCAAACTCAAAAACTGAGTTTCTTGAAATTTTTTAAGTCAACCCCCCCGCTTATAAAGGTAGGATGAGATCTCATTGGATATGGAAGAATCACAAGATTGACCCAGAAGGTTCTTCAGAGAAAAAAAATAACTGAGAAAACTGAGGAGTTTGCAGGTATGAACAGAGGATCCTCTCCTCCCCTGAGTTAAGGCATACCCTTCAACCTTGCCTATAAGGCTCATCTCACATTTAATCATGACTATGAAAATTTAACATCAATAATTTGGCTTGCAGATAGGTAATCCGGTTTAGTTTTCATAATCTTAGTGAGTGAGTGAGTAATAGATGTTTTTTCGCCATTTTGACAGCTAAGGTCATATTCATGGCGAGAACTACATTACATAATTTTACAGAGGAATGTGCTAGTGCCCGCGCATATGTGCACCACACACATCCAAGGGGATAGTAATGAGAAGAAATAGACCCTTTTAAGTGGGCTATTTTATAGGGAAGCCCTTTCAGAATCTTAACCTGGTGCACAAGTGATATACCTTTGAAGAGAGTCGAGGCAGAGTAGCGCATTATAATGCTGGAGGGGGCTCTCTCCGCTTGCATGTGGTGCCACCACACAGGACATCAGGTAACTTAGACAAATCTCGTCCCGTAACAACTCGCACAGCCGGGAACCTAGCCCTAGAGGAAAATTGAAATCATATATGATACAAAACATTGTACTTTGCTTAAGTTTACCAATACAAATAATTTTAAAATCAATATCGACACAAAACCAGTATTACTTTCTACAGACTTTGACCTTAAATTGGGATAATTTCCACTGAGACAGGGCTAGGGTATATACATTCTCTTTTGTGAAGTTAATGCAACGTTTTGTCTGATTTAATCAGAATTTAGCCCTGGCGAGTAGACTTATCAGGGCTGCCTTCACACCTCATGACGACCAAGGTCCATGATGCATCATTGAATAAGCGGGTCTTAAATGGTTAAATAGTTTTGATTTAAGGGAGTAGACACGATCTACTCAAACGGCACCTGGTGGCAAAAAACGAAACTGCCAAATTTGACAATATTTGCTCATATTCTTAATTTATATGACATAACCCTTCTTTATCAACCCTTTAGGTGTGATACATTTGCATTCTATACATTCTTATCACTGGATTTCATATTTCCTGTACCCATAGACTGCTATACTAAAGGAATTAGAAATATTTTTAGTTTATTCAGGAAAATTTCAATTTGCTTGTGACCCCCTACTTTTTGGTTCTAAAATAATTCTAATGATCTCAGGTATAAATACATGAGGTTTGGTTAAGAATTTGTTAAAAGATTTTTTTCTACGGAATTAAATGTGGGAAAACAGAAATTCTCATAGGTGGCCATAGTTAAGACCACCAAACTTCACTACCTTCTACCGTAATCTCCCGCGTAGAAGACGCGCTGCGCGTATAAGACGCACCCCAAACTCAGCACATGCATTTTCGCGTATAAGACGCACATTTTAATGCTAAAATTTGTAAGATTAGTACTGTTCTATAGTAAAATTACCCCCCCGTATAAGACACACCCTTAACTTCAGAAAATCCTATAAGACGCACAAGGCATTTGTTTGGCGTAGAGGATGCGTCTTATATGCGAGAGATTACGGTAGTGGAAAAACGGACACCGTGACCTATGGTTTTTATGCCTTCTTTATGTTACCTAAGCATCAATCTAACATCCCTAAAAGTTACTAAGAGAAATTCTTGGTCAATTTTGAACCAGTTGGATCGTGTCTACTCCCTTTAAGGGATGACTGACCTGAGCCGGTTCCGCCACTGAGACTGTGCGTCATAATGATACCGGAGAAACTGTCACATCTGTACAAGGAGAAAACATGGACGGGCTATAACCTACTGGTAAGATAACACTAACAAGACCTGGCTTGATCAATAGCAACTGTACCTTGAAGCGTCTTTTAATTACTTCATTGGTTTCTTAAAAATATTTCAAGCTGCATATTGATGAAGCAGGATAGATCTAATTTATGCACACTGGCCACAAAAATCCAAATGGTGCTGGTCTATGCAGATCCCGCGGAGGGCTTCATTCATACATGATGCCTTATCAAAGGGTTAATAAGTACTGGTAACATAATACCTTCCATATTTATAAGTTGCAACTCATGTATAAGGTACACCCTGAGTTCATGAGTATATGGCACACATGGGGACAAATTTTGGTCAATTTAGTCCTGAGGTACAAAATCATGCCTATAAGGCGCACCCTGAGTTTAGGCAGATTCTATAAGGCACAGCGAGGGTTTATCTTCACGTGTAAGCTGCGTCTTATATATGAGGTATTGCGGTACGTCGGGTAAACTCACCTCTCGGCCTCCTTCCGCACCATGTCTATGGTCTGTGTCAGTAAGTGGTCCTCATGACCTTTCACCCCATGGTAACCTGAAAATATGGCAAGGCAAGAACGAATTAATACGCATAAATGAAATGGACACACTCTGGTAATGCTTTTACCATTACAGTTAATATCATGCTCAATAGAGCAAATGAGAAGAATAGATTCAGGGGATTGAAATATTACTGTAATACCACATGTAAAAGGGTGCAGCTAATACACGAGGATAGAGGCCTAGAGAACCTTATATGATTGACCAAACTCAGACTGTGGATTACATGGAGGGGTGCACCTTATACGTGATGTATTACGATGATACTTCTTTACCTAGTGCCCAATTTGTTCCTCGTCCCCGTCTCCCTAGTATCACATTACCATCTCGGATTTCTCTGACAAAAAGATAGAGGATAAAAATGAACATTATGTCCCACACACAATCCACGTTTTTATTGAGATGATAGAACTAGACTTGACTTCATATTTACATTTTTAATGTCACAGTTCTTTACAGTGAGGATTTCACCAGGAAATGTCCCACATTTTGATATACTACTTACATTTACCCGGGGCCTGTACCGGGTAAGTAGTATATGGAAATGTGGGATTTTCTCTGGTGAAATCTGTGTTCTGTGGATGGAACCAGGTTGTGAGTAGTATATATAGAGGTCATGAATTTATCATGGTGGTGTTTATGCATGTCATTACTTTTTACCATAGAAAAGCATTAAAGTGTGTGGCCATGTTTTGTACCCTTTCATGTTGGCGACAAGGCGACGGACGACCTTGGGCTCACTGTCCACATGGATACTGCGTAAGTAGCCATCCCCACAGCGGTACACAGGTCTGAAGTACAAAAAGAAAAGTACAGGTAAATAGACTAGGCCAGTATACAGCAAGTATTTCTATACTGCTAATATTACTAGTGCTTTTAATAGGTCTGTGATGTTACCGATCAGAGCGATCCAGATCTGCGATCAGCTTTATACACCGGGTGCTGCTGATATACGTGACTGGCGAAGTATTATGGTTTTGATATATACCGTAATGTGGTTACATTCATGGTCGGCCTCATGATGAAAATTATGTGTACGCCTATTGCCTAATTGGTCATAGCCCCAGCCCAGGCATGGTCCATAGGTAGTATACCTTGGCATTTGAACCCAGGGCATTTGACAGAACTGTCAGAAGTCCTTCAATCTCTTTTTTTCATCTAAAACTGTTCTGGATTAAGGTGGCCGCAGAAGGGCCCGACTCGATCGGTATCTAAGGAGTACCCTCCCGATGGAAAAAACAAGCAAAAAAACAATATAAGGATGCCTGCAAAAAAGGAAACCACACCCAAATCAAGACCACACTCAATGAACTGATAAAGGCCAGACAGACCTAAGAGACAGTATAGAAACCCACCAAAAGGAATCGACTAAAGCCAAACTCATGACCCTAATTGAAGCTGGAACAACGAAATCAAAACAATTCTGGAAAACCAGGAAAAAAATAATAGGAAACAAACAACTGGACGTGGACACCATGGATGAGAACGGTAAAACCATCACCAACCCCGAAGAAGCCAAAGAGCACACAGTCAACTATTTTGAAAACCTATTCCAAGCAAGAGAAGTGAACAGCCAATACGCGAAACATAATGAAGCTATCCTTAGGAAGATTGAAGAAATCAAAGAACAACTCAAGGGAAAAAAGGAGGAACCCTTTAAACTGAAAGAACTAAACACAGTTGCAAAACAACTAAAGAGGAAAAAGGCACCGGGACCGGAAAACTTCCCAAACGAGATCCTAATCGAAGCGACAAGACCTACAAAACTGACCATGCTCCAGACATTTAACAAAATCAACAAAGGTGAAAACGTCCCTATACAATGGACCCAAGGAACTATCAAAACGCTATACAAAGGAAAAGGACAAAAGGGTAAATGTAGCAACCAAAGAGGAATCACTCTGAGTAGTAATATTGGGAAAATATATGAAAGACTAGTGAACAACAGAATAAATCAACAAATAGAAATAACAGAGGCCCAAGCAGGAGGGAAAAAAGGAGTGTCCACGGTAGACCACCTAATGGTCCTAAAAAACACAGTAATAGAAAACAGAACCAAGAAAAAACCAAGCTACATCACATTCCTAGATGTGACCAAAGCATATGACAAAGCATGGCTACAAGGAATAATGTATGTCATGTACAAAAGAGGGCTCACCGGACCAGCCTGGAAATTAATAAATAACCTTAACTCGAACCTGACAGCAACAATTGAGACAAAACACGGCAAAACCAGAGAGATCAAAATAAAAGACAGCATAAAACCAGGAGGAGTACTATCAGTGACACAATATGCCCTACTCATGGACGAAATTAACAAAGAAATACAAAACCAACCACAGCACCAGGACCCAGACCAGCAAACCCAATGCCTACTATGGGTGGATGATGTGGCACTGATGTCCAATAATATAGAAACCCACAAAAACTCCTAAAAACCACCCAAGAAGTAGCCAAACTTTAAAGAATAGAATTCGGCAAAGACAAATCAAAGACCATACTCATAGGCAGGGGAGAAAAGGCAGAGCTCAAAATAAACAACATGACCCTAGACTACACAGACAAATACATATACCTTCGAGAAATCGTAAACGACAAGGCCAACCTAGAAGACCACATCCAGGAGATAGATAAAAAGGCAGAAATAGCGTACCAAACACTTATCCAGACCACAAACGATGCAGACTTCAAAGGCATAGAAATGGAGGTAATATGAAAACTAGTCGAAACCTGCATAGCGCCTATCATAACATATGGCGCAGAGACTTGGCAACCTACAAAACAACAACAAAAGAAGATAAACACTATATTGGACAACATAATAAAAAGAATACTAAGAGTACCGACATCAAGCCCAAGAGAAAACCTATACCTAGAAGCAGGAATCCCAGACCCTGAAACCCTCATACAACGGAAAAAAACTAAACTACTACAGGAAATCATTGACAGCCAACCTAACCTTAAGAAATTCTCCAATCAAATGACCCCAAATCATGGGCAAAAACCACTAAGATACTCCTAGAGGAACTAGCACTCACCACAGACACTGAACGGATAAAGAACACAACGAAAGAACAATGGAACAGATCAGTAAAGACAGCAACGAGCGACAAACTAATATCCAGGCTCAAGGAGGCTGCCCAAACAAAAAGCAAAACCAGACATCTATACCACAGAGCCAACAACGAAGAAGGAAAACCCCAACCCTATATGAACAAACTAACAAGGACCCAAACCAGTGCTCTATTCCTAGCCAGAAATAGAATGATCCAAATCAAGGAAAGCTACAAAAATGAGTATGATATAATGACGTGCAGGGGTTGTGGCCAAGAAAAAGAAACAGCCAACCACATACTGAACAAGTGCACAAAAATACACGTCAACGACAAAACCAAAAAAACATACCTAAATGAACTTTTTTGGAGTTGCTTGCCGCATAGCGGCCGGGAGCACAGCGACTGTAGCAACTTCATTATGTTTTTGGTTTCTGTATCTGTGAGTGACGTCACGATCGCAATTTGTGACGTCATAAGTCGGCGTGATGTCACCCTTTGGCTGCGAATGTGGGGCTTGGACCACAGATGGGAGTGGCAACTTCCATACGTGGTCCTTGCCACATTTTCTTGTTGATACTGATATAAGCAAACTAAGAAAAACAGCTAACAAACTAATCTACATCAACAGTAAACTAAAAGAATGGAATGACACATAGAAATAAGAGCCAGACATAAGGAAAACATAACATCCTCACCCATAACCCATCAACCATATAGCAGAACCTAAATCTACGGTATCTTATATTGCAGCAAAGCTCATGGGAAAATCCAAGCCCCCCATTCAGAGCGACCTGGATATCCAAGAAAGTGCACAGAGTAGTAGTAGTAGATCCAATCCGGAACATCAAACATGTTTGATATTGTCCGATTCGATCGGACATACTCCCAGTCAGCCGATCGTGACGTCAGGGGCATCTGCGGGAGACATCTGACCGACATGTTTGATATGACCGATCAGATTGGATCGATACTCCCTAGTTACTGTCTGCGGCCGCCTTTAGGTGGTACCACCCTAAATCAGGTCACTTCCGGGTAGAATGGTAAAAGTCCTGCACTAAATACAGTCAATTTTTCACTTTTAGGGCTATAAAATGGGTTCTAAACAGGCTGGCTGTGTATATATTGGCATTAAAATTATCCTGGAGGCTTGGAGAATATTTATAAAAAAAGATTGTAAAATAATGAAACTAAGTTAGATCATTTACTGCAGACCAAAGGGACCTATGATAGATGTGTAGTGATTCAGGTGGCAGACCACAAAATCACATCGGTGGATTCCATGGCAATTTGCGAAAAATCTGATTGCACTTTGTTATGACAGACCTAGTGTGTGATTTTTGCCATTTCAAAAGCTACAATCTGGTACCGGTATATTTGGCTTAGTTCTGAGGAAATTTTAAGTATTTGAAATATTTTGTCAAGCGTCAGCGATAGTGGATTTTTTTGGGTTGCAGCGCGTATTTAGGGTGGTACCACCTTTACTCTACCACAATTTTACTGTCTAAGGGAGTGATCATTTTTTAACAACAGGGGGGCTGGTGGGTTCGCGACCCCCCCGTCTCGACGGGTCAACATTTTTTCGACCCCCCCTCGGGAGGCGAAAATCGCGTGTGAATGCGCCCTTTTAACCTATAGTAACACACAGGCTTTTTCACTGAAAACAGGTGAAATTATTTTGATCCCCCCTAGTCAAGGGGGCAAAAAAATTCTGACCCCCCCCTGGTCGAGGGGTTAAAAAAATTCTGACCCCCCCTCAAACCCACCAGCCCCCCCCCCTGTTCTTAAAAAATGATCACTCCCTAAGCCTAAGGCTAAGTGTCTTACCCCCGTATTCCAGTCTTGTTCTGCTGGACGATTTTCCAAAACTCCTCACCGATTTGATTCCCACACTGGCCAACCTGTAAAACCACGGACGACATCTTGACACAATGTGATATAAGACTTACAGACCACAAAACCTTAACATTTTGGCAGTTTTAACTTCTCAAATCCTTGGTTTTTAGCAATATTTTCCGTTTTGAAGCCGAAGCAACCACTTTTGTTTACAGCTGGCCGGAAATGGCAAAAAACGTAAAAGTTGGGGCTACAGTGGCAGTCCTTGGCGTGTCTCCTAAAAGTGGGTATTTAGGTATAAAATCTCCCCAAGTGTAGTTTCATTTTGCTGTCTATTTTATTCATAATCATCTTCATTTTTGTCATGAAAAGGATCCATACAATCTCAAACTACGGTATAGTCCAGGCTAGAGACATGTTTAAAAGGTGGCAGCACCAATTTAATGAAATTGTTTGCCTCCAGATGGCCCTACAGCCAGGTCAGCTGTAGCATCTAGTCAGTGGCCAAAGTCTGAAATATCAAGCAGACAGCCTTGTTTGTGAACTTCTATCTACCTGGCATTAATTTAAGGTGAGAACTGAGATGAGAACCTTAAGAAACTCCATGTTTAGCCCAATGCATCAGTACATTCAATGCTTGGTGTAAAGAAATAAGGTACCATTTTATTTCAAGCTATTTCAAATCATTCAATTCAATTCTGTAACTAGTCTTTAGGCCCATGGTAGGCTCTATACTTACCCGCTATATCAAAGGTACCTGTTTTAGTGGTGGGTATTCATGATAATAATAATAATAATAATAATGATAATGATAATGATAATGATAATGATAATGATAATGATAATGATAATGATAATGATAATGATAATGATAATGATAATGATAATGATAATGATAATGATAATGATAATGATAATGATAATGATAATGATAATGATAATGATAATGATAATGATAATGATAATGATAATGATAATGATAATGATAATGATAATGATAATGATAATGATAATGATAATGATAATGATAATGATAATGATAATGATAATGATAATGATAATGATAATGATAATGATAATAATAATAATAATAATAGCTTTTCAATAATAGCTTTTATTGAAAACAAAAAGTGAGGTCATTGCTGACCTATGTGTCATACAGTAAGTCCACTACAATAATGTATATGCTCTATGTTCTACAAACTACATGCGTAGTATACAGTACTGCAGACTAAATCTATGAAAACAGATACTTCTGTATAAGACATCACTCACACAATCACCCACACAGTCACACACACAAAAATCCCTACAGACATACACAAATACAGACACAGCATACATAACCTAGGTGGGTCAACTGTACCATACCTACAACTCATATATTTATATACATTACATTTATGAATGTGATGATATAATACTAGGTGAAACCATACAATATACATAGCACCTAGGATAATACCAGTAGTTGGATTCCACAGAGGGTAGTCTAAAGTTGTTTTTTTTTAAAGAATTTTTTGGCGTCCAATGGATTCCTTGCTGGAAAAGTGAGGTGAGTGAAAAAATTTTATTTTAAAAAAGAATTTGCCAAACATCACAAAGAGAAAACTTGTAGAGAATGAAGCGAGCGAAATCTGCAGACGAGATTTTTTTCAAAGAAAAAAAAAATTTGTATTTCCGAAAATATGGAGAGGGAAATCTGTAGACCAACTTATTTTTTTGGTGTGGCCCTAGGGTCATTTTCTTTCATAACCGCAACAAACTTATCCATATTTGACATATCCCGGTAATTACAGATTTTACCATCTATATGATTTTCAAGAGTTGTTCGAGCTGCCTTATGTAGTTCACATGTTGTCAGAAAATGCACCTCATCGACAATAGCACCAGTTGAGCAGTATAGAGATATACTCTGTCACATTCAGGTTTGGGGGGCCTACAATGCCTCCCTATCTCAATACCAAGATTATGGGAACTTAGTCTGTATTGCACTAGTGCAGTCCTGTGATTTTGATTGCTAATTTTAAGTAGATAGTGTTCATATCAAGTGATAAATTTAGAGACTGAACACAGACATGTGCTTTTAGCTGGGGGCTGCCCAGGCTCTGACCCCCTACCCGACACCTCAGTAGGTCATGAGGGGTGCATTAGGTTGCTAGCTTTTATCTCTTACTACTTCTGCCCACATGCCAGATTATTTGAAGATTCAGAAAAAAGGTGACTAAATGTTACGATTTTAGGGGGAATATTTAAAGGTTTAGGGAGTGGTCATTATTTATCAACAGGGGGGGGGGTGGTGGCTTTGAGGGGGGGCATAAAATTTTCAGACCCCTCCCGAGGGGGGGGCTACAAAAATGTTGACCCCTCTTGAGGGGGGGGCTAAAAAAATTCACCCTCTTTTTAGCAAAAAAGCCAGCGCGCTACTATAGATCAAAGAGGGGCTCGAAAACTCTCCGCGCCTCCATCGAGTGGGGGCATAAAAACCTTTCGTGCGTCTGCGCGAAAACCCACCACCCCCCCTTTTGATAAATAATGACCACTCCCTTATTTTGGGGATTTTAGATGCAAAAAGTGGGGGTTTGGGGGCCCCCGAAAAAGATCAGTTGTCCGCTCATGACCTGCTTTTGGGACTGGTCCCCTGTCATTTAGGGAGTGGTCACTTTTTAACAACAGGGGGGGGGGCTGGTTGGTGGGTTTGGGTGGGGGGACAAAAAAATTTCAGACCCCTCTTAGGAGGGGACAAAATTTTTTTTTCCCCTTTTGAGCGAAAAATCTCACACGCGACTATAGAATAAAAGGGGGGAAAGGAAAAATTTCAGACCCCTCAGGGAGGGACAGAAAAGTTTCGCCACGCACGCGCGCAATTTCACCAACCCCCCTGTTGTTAAAAAATGACCACTCCCTTACCTTAAAAGCGCGGCCCCAACCGTGTTCACCGGTGGACTCTGAATAGGATACTCTAATGTCATTATAGTACCGACCTCTACCACTAGATGTCACAATAGGTGGAGAAGGGGAATCCCCTTGGCCTACCAGGGAATGGGGAACGTTCACAAATAATGACCAGGGACTACATTCTCTCTGCAGCCATTTGACCTATGCTGTGTGTGTTGGGGGGGGGGCACCCCCAAGCCCCCACCCCCTGGAAAAATTGAAATGAAGGGAAATGGTGCATTTTTGGTGAGTTCTAAGGGAGTTAATAGGGAGTAACACACCCCAATAGGGAGCAACACACCCCAAATATCCTACACACCCCTAATGTCCATACTGACCCCTAATTTCCAACACACCCCTAATGTCCTACACACCCCTAATGTCCCTACTGACCCCTAATGTCCTACACACCACTAATGTACATACATACCCCTAATGTACATACACACCCCTAATGTACATACACGCCCCTAATGTACATACATACCCCTAATGTACATACACACCCCTAATGTACATACACACCCCTAGTGTACATACATACCCCTAATGTACATACACACCCCTTATGTACATACACACCCCTAATGTCCATACACACCCCTGATGTACATACACACCCCTAATGTACATACATACCCCTAATGTACATACATACCCCTAATGTACATACACACCCCTAATGTACATACACACCCCTAATGTCCATACTGACCCCTAATGTACATACATACCCCTAATGTCCATACTGACCCCTAATGTACATACACACCCCTAATGTACATACACACCCCTAATGTACAAACATACCCCTAATGTACATACACACCCCTAATGTACATACACACCCCTAATGTCCATACACACCCCTGATGTCCATACTGACCCCTATTGTACAAACATACCCCTAATGTACACACACACCCCTAATGTACATACACACCCCTAATGTACATACTGACCCCTAATGTACATACACACCCCTAATGTACATACACGCCCCTAATGTCCATACACACCCCTGATGTACATACACACCCCTAATGTACATACACACCCCTAATGTACATACACACCCCTAATGTACACACACACCCCTAATGTACAAACACACCCCTAATGTCAATACACACCCCTAATGTACATACACACCCCTAATGTCCATACTGACCCCTAATGTACATACACACCCCTAATGTACATACACACCCCTAATGTACATACACACCCGTAATGTACATACACACCCCTAATGTACATACTGACCCCTATTGTACATACATACCCCTAATGTACAAACACACCCCTAATGTACACACACACCCCTAATGTCCATACACACCCCTAATGTACATACATACCCCTAATGTCCATACACACCCCTAATGTACATACACACTCCTAATGTACATACAGACCCCTAATGTACATATACACCCCTAATGTACAAACATACCCCTAATGTACATATACACCCGTAAGGTACATTAGGGGTCAGTATGTACATTAGGGGTCAGTATGGACATTAGGGGTGTGTTGGACATTAGGGGTGTGTTGGACATTAGGGGTGTGTTGGACATTAGGGGTGTGTTGGACATTAGGGGTGTGTTGGACATTAGGGGTTTGTTGGACATTAGGGGTGTGTTGGACATTAGGGGTCAGTATGTACATCAGGGGTGTGTTTGGGCATAAGGGGTGTGTAGGACATTAGGGGTGTGTTGGACATTAGGGGTGTGTGTGGGCATTAGGGGTGTGTTGGACATTACAGGTGTGTTGGACATTAGGGGTGTGCGTGGACATTAGGGGTGTGTTGGACATTAGGGGTGTGATGGACATTAGGGGTTTGTTGGACATTAGGGGTGTGTTGGACATTAGGGGTGTGTTGGACATTAGGGGTGTGTGGACATTAGGGGTGTGTTGGACATTAGGGGTGTGTTGGACATTAGGGGTGTGTTGGACATTAGGGGTGTGTTGGACATTAGGGGTGTGTGTGGACATTAGGGGTGTGTTGGGCATTAGGGGTGTGTTGTTGGACATTAGGGGTGTGTTGGACATTAGGGATGTGTTGGACATTAGGGGTGTGTTGGACATTAGGGGTGTGTTGGACATTAGGGGTTTGTTGGACATTAGGGGTGTGTTGGACATTAGGGGTGTGTTGGACATTAGGGGTTTGTTGGACATTAGGGGTGTGTTGGACAGTAGGGGTCAGTATGTACATCAGGGGTGTGTTTGGGCATTAGGGGTGTGTTGGACATTAGGGGTGTGATGGACATTAGGGGTTTGTTGGACATTAGGGGTGTGTTGGACATTAGGGGTGTGTTGGACATTAGGGGTGTGTTGGACATTAGGGGTGTGTGGACATTAGGGGTGTGTTGGACATTAGGGGTGTGTTGGACATTAGGGGTGTGTTGGACATTAGGGGTGTGTTGGACATTAGGGGTGTGTGTGGACATTAGGGGTGTGTTGGGCATTAGGGGTGTGTTGTTGGACATTAGGGGTGTGTTGGACATTAGGGATGTGTTGGACATTAGGGGTGTGTTGGACATTAGGGGTGTGTTGGACATTAGGGGTTTGTTGGACATTAGGGGTGTGTTGGACATTAGGGGTGTGTTGGACATTAGGGGTTTGTTGGACATTAGGGGTGTGTTGGACAGTAGGGGTCAGTATGTACATCAGGGGTGTGTTTGGGCATTAGGGGTGTGTTGGACATTAGGGGTGTGTAGGACATTAGGGGTGTGTTGGACATTAGGGGTGTGTTGGACATTAGGGGTGTGTTGGACATTAGGGGGGTGTTGGACATTAGGGGTGTGTTGGACATTAGGGGTGTGTTGGACATTAGGGGTGTGTTGGACATTAGGGGTGTGTTGGACATTAGGGGTGTGTAGGACATTAGGGGTGTGTTGGACATTAGGGGTGTGTTGGACATTAGGGGTGTGTGGACATTAGGGGTGTGTTGGACATTAGGGGTGTGTTGGACATTAGGGGTGTGTAGGACATTAGGGGTGTGTTGGACATTAGGGGTGTGTTGGACATTAGGGGTGTGTTGGACATTAGGGGTGTGTTGGACATTAGGGGTGTGTAGGACATTAGGGGTGTGTAGGACATTAGGGGTGTGTGGACATTAGGGGTGTGTTGGACATTAGGGGTTTGTTGGACATTAGGGGTGTGTTGGACATTAGGGGTCCGTATGTACATCAGGAGTGTGTTTCGGCATTAGGGGTGTGTAGGACATTACGGGTGTGTTGGACATTAGGGGTGTGTGTGGACATTAGGGGTGTGTTGGACATTAGGGGTGTGTTGGACATTAGGGGTGTGTTGGACATTAGGGGTTTGTTGGACATTAGGGGTGTGTTGGACATTAGGGGTCAGTATGTACATCAGGGGTGTGTTTGGGCATTAGGGGTGTGTAGGACATTACGGGTGTGTTGGACATTAGGGGTGTGTGTGGGCATTAGGGGTGTGTTGGACATTACGGGTGTGTTGGACATTAGGGGTGTGTGTGGACATTAGGGGTGTGTTGGACATTAGGGGTGTGTTGGACATTAGGGGTTTGTTGGACATTAGGGGTGTGTTGGACATTAGGGGTGTGTTGGACATTAGGGGTGTGTTGGACATTAGGGGTGTGTGGACATTAGGGGTGTGTTGGACATTAGGGGTGTGTTGGACATTAGGGGTGTGTTGGACATTAGGGGTGTGTTGGACATTAGGGGTGTGTGTGGACATTAGGGGTGTGTTGGGCATTAGGGGTGTGTTGTTGGACATTAGGGGTGTGTTGGACATTAGGGATGTGTTGGACATTAGGGGTGTGTTGGACATTAGGGGTGTGTTGGACATTAGGGGTTTGTTGGACATTAGGGGTGTGTTGGACATTAGGGGTGTGTTGGACATAAGGGATCAGTATTGATATTAGGGGTCTTTGAAGCTATTAGGGGTTTTAACCCCTCAGAGGATCTTTTTTTGAAATTTTTTTACCTCTCACCGTTTAAAAAAAAAAAAAAGACCACTCCCATAGGTTTAGGAGTCAGTGTACGTACATTTGGAGTCAATGGCTTAATAGCCTAAAATATATTATAAGCAGAAAAGAAAAAATGGGAAAGAAAGAGAAAGATATCCTACCTAAGCAAGCCTAAGGTCGGTGAGGTCAAAACATGTCATACTGTTTAACTGAAAGTTCATCAAAAGCGTATCATTCCATTACCTTATGCACAGCAAAAGGTCTACCAACAGGTACATGGATTTGTGAACATTCCCCCTCCAGTTGGGGAAACCCCCACCACCAATGACATCACACCTACACCTAGAAGAGCCTTGCTGCCACCTAGTGTGAAAGAGGTGCACTGCACCATGGACATTAGGGTATCCATTTCAGTGTTTTCGGTGTTGACCCTTCATCCTGACCCATTACAAAATAGTTCCGCCCGAGGGGCATTCAATAGGCTGCACGCCCAGCAATCGGCGCGTGCCTTGACCTGAACGCGCTCGCACTCCAGCTACCAGAGGAGGTGTGCCTGTGGTGTGCGCCGCGTGGCTGGCATGCGGCTAATGAAAAACCCTCAGCTGTAGTGTGGCTAAAAGCATAATGGTAAATGACGGGGGACCACCCTCTAAAGTAGGGTCATGAGGGTTGCATTAGGTTACTAACTTTTATCTCTTACTACGTCTGCACACATGCCAGATTCTTTGAAGATTCAGAGAAAAGGTGACTTAATGTTAGAATTTTAGAGCCAAAGAAATAAAGGTGGAAACTAAAATTCCAAGAGTAGGGGCTGGAATACCTTCAAATTCGTCATATGCAAACCTTCTATGATTTTCGACCATATAATGTTTCCTTAATTATAGGCTTTTTCTTCCCATATTTTCTGCCACCGCAGCTGAAAGAAAAATGATAAAACACATTAAAAATCTCACCAGCCAGATGCAAAGAAAGAAAAAAAAAACTGGAAAATTTTATCTTCTGAATCTAATGTGACGTTCTAAACAAGTGTTTCTTCCAATATTTTCTTTAAAAAATTCCACTAAAAGATTATGAAACAATTTTTTCCCCATTTTCATAGATATCCCATCACCAGATCTGTAATCCAACTTATCATTTGTATCTAATTTCACCTGTGTATAAAGCATCACCCTTATTTGATAATATAGGGCTGATTGTTTGGTATACAAGGACTTAGCCTCTAGGGCTAAGGGTGTGACATACAGGAGCTTAGCCTCTGTGTCTTCCCACCACCCTCCATGAATTGGACTAGGGGTGTGACATACAGGAGCTTAGCCTCTGTGTCTTCCCACCACCCTCCATGAATTGGACTAGGGGTGTGACATACAGGAGCTTAGCCTCTGTGTCTTCCCACCACCCTCCATGAATTGGACTAGGGGTGCGACATACAGGAGCTTAGCCTCTGTGTGTTCTGACCACCCTCCATGAATTGGACTATGGCTGAGGGTGTGACATACAGGAGCTTAGCCTCTGTGTGTTCTGACCACCCTCCATGAATTGGACTAGGGGTGCGACATACAGGAGCTTAGCCTCTGTGTGTTCTGACCACCCTCCATGAATTGGACTATGGCTGAGGGTGTGACATACAGGAGCTTAGCCTCTGTGTGTTCTGACCACCCTCCATCAATTGGACTATGGCTGAGGGTGTGACATACAGGAGCTTAGCCTCTGTGTGTTCTGACCACCCTCCATGAATTGGACTATGGCTGAGGGTGTGACATACAGGAGCTTAGCCTCTGTGTGTTCTGACCACCCTCCATGAATTGGACTATGGCTGAGGGTGTGACATACAGGAGCTTAGCCTCTGTGTGTTCTGACCACCCTCCATGAATTGGACTAGGGGTGTGACATACAGGAGCTTAGCCTCTGTGTCTTCCCACCACCCTCCATGAATTGGACTAGGGGTGTGACATACAGGAGCTTAGCCTCTGTGTCTTCCACCACCCTCCATGAATTGGACTAGGGGTGTGACATACAGGAGCTTAGCCTCTGTGTCTTCCCACCACCCTCCATGAATTGGACTAGGGGTGTGACATACAGGAGCTTAGCCTCTGTGTCTTCCCACCACCCTCCATGAATTGGACTAGGGGTGTGACATACAGGAGCTTAGCCTCTGTGTCTTCCCACCACCCTCCATGAATTGGACTAGGGGTGCGACATACAGGAGCTTAGCCTCTGTGTCTTCCACCACCCTCCATGAATTGGACTAGGGGTGCGACATACAGGAGCTTAGCCTCTGTGTGTTCTGACCACCCTCCATGAACTGGACTAGGGGTGTGACATACAGGAGCTTAGCCTCTGTGTCTTCCCACCACCCTCCATGAATTGGACTAGGGGTGTGACATACAGGAGCTTAGCCTCTGTGTCTTCCCACCACCCTCCATGAATTGGACTAGGGGTGTGACATACAGGAGCTTAGCCTCTGTGTCTTCCCACCACCCTCCATGAATTGGACTAGGGGTGTGACATACAGGAGCTTAGCCTCTGTGTCTTCCACCACCCTCCATGAATTGGACTAGGGGTGCGACATACAGGAGCTTAGCCTCTGTGTGTTCTGACCACCCTCCATGAATTGGACTATGGGTGTGACATACAGGAGCTTAGCCTCTGTGTCTTCCACCACCCTCCATGAATTGGACTAGGGGTGCGACATACAGGAGCTTAGCCTCTGTGTGTTCTGACCACCCTCCATGAATTGGACTAGGGGTGCGACATACAGGAGCTTAGCCTCTGTGTGTTCTGACCACCCTCCATGAATTGGACTATGGCTGAGGGTGTGACATACAGGAGCTTAGCCCCAGCCCCTGCACTCTCCATCAAAAGGGTACATCACCTGTGTTACTAGCTTTCAAAAGTACCCCTTTATCCACTGATTTCGGGCCAAAAGTATACCCCTTATTTTAAGAAAGCACTGCTTTTTGGGGTCTTTAAAATAGCCCTTATTTTGGAAAATACTGACATGCTAACCCTACAATAAGGTTACAAGAATGACCCTTTCCTTTCCGCAGTGATTTCACAAAACTGATATGGGATTCCTTCCCACAAAAATCATTTCTGCTAAACAGACATGCCAATCCATTAAAAAAAACACCCCTTATTTTGAAATCCACTGATTTTCTTGAGCTAAAAGTGACCCATTGCATCCTTTTACTTTCGCCTTTCTAGATGGGATCGGTTGATTCACTGTCCCTGCTGGACATGAGTAAAGTGTCCACGCCGGCTTTCCTGGTGGACATTGATATCGTGAAGCAGAATGCAAGTAACATGCGCGAAAAATGCCAGAAGTTAAAAATCAACCTCCGTCCACACATGAAGACACATAAAACACTGTGAGTTTTGTAATGGTTTGCCCATTGACTCATAATCAAAGCTTTAAGATTGACATGGTCGTTTAACCCTTTATTAGGGCCGCTACTGGGTATGCAGGAGTGAATCATGCCCATGAGTTACCCGCCAGGGCTACAGTCATGCATTATGCCGACCCTTTGGGGTTGATACAGTATCAGAGGGTCGGCATGATGCACCAATGAAGTGCTGGCAAGACTGCCCGCCAGCACTTCATTGGTGCATTATGCTGACCCTCCAGGACATTATCAACCCTACAGGGTCGTCATAATGCATTAAACTTAAAGGGTTAAGATGCCGTACCCCTTACACCCTGTATACACTTTGTCAAAATGATAAGATACTACTTTGAATTATCAGAAACGTTAATTACAGAATACCAATTGATTGCATTTCCATAAATCATTAGATAAATATTTGTATTTCATTGTTTCATTGTGGACACAGGCAGCTTGGAGAAATCATGACAGCTGGCACAAAGCGGTGCGTGGTGGTGTCGACGCTGGCTGAGGCTGAGCTGTATGCAGACGGTGGATATGATGACATTCTGCTGGCCATCCTCTTTACTGAAGACAAAGTGCCAAGGTAGGGGGAATGTGGTGATCTTAATGTTAGACAACAGTACTCGGTCCACTTTAAGGCAAGTTCTGAATTTAGCGCAAGTTTCGCTTTATCGTAGTTGAAAGAAAATTTAAAATTTGAAATTGAATGTTTTTTTTTTCATTGAAGTAAAATTACAAACCCTTGCTATGACAAGCAGGTATGGGGCCATCCACAAACGACGTCACACGGAAGGGGGGGGGGGGGTCAGGCCTGGCATGACAAAATAAATTTTCCATATACCTTCAGCATTGCAAAATTGGCAAAAAAACATGACGGGGGGGGGGGTCAAAAATGGTCAAATTCTGTATGACATCATTTATGGATGGCCCCTATTGTATATTCAGTTTGATAAATATGCTCTCTTACCTCTCAGGATGCAAGCACTCAGTGAGCGACTAACAGCTTTCCATGCGCTACTTGACTCTCCCGCAGCTCTCGACATACTCCTGTCTAACCCCCTCAATGGTGGAAAGAAGTGGTCTGTGTACCTCAAAATTGACTGTGGCTACAGGAGAGGTAAATTATAGTTTTAGTAATTTAAGAGTAGTCACTTTTTAGCAACAGAGTGGAGTAATACTCTTAGGGAGAGAGAGTGGCCATTATTTATCAAGGAGGGGTGGATGGTAGGTTTGAGGGGGGGGGGGGGTAAAAACCTTTGACCCCTCCTGAGGGAGGAGGCGTGAAAAACTTTTGATCCATCTTGAGGGGGGGAAGCACCAAAAATTTACCCTCTTTTTAGCAAAAAAGCCTGCATGCTATTATAGATCAAAAAGGTTTGTAAAACCCGTCTGTGCTTTTGGCACGGGGGGGGGGGGTGAAGAAATTTTTTTTTACTGCTGACAAGGGGTGGGTGTTTAATATTTTCGTGCATCAGCACTAAATTGGTACATCATACTAAATATGTGCAACCCTGGCACAAAGACTTTTCAGGTCCGCATTCACACATCATGACATCAAATGGGCATAAAATTTTAATACTTTACAGTTATGAGAACTTGTATTACTCAAGTCTTTATATTTTTTCCCCCTGTATTACTCTAAATGCCTGTTTGTGTGTTTGACAGCGGGAGTGCCGTGGGATAGTGAGGTGGGGGTTACATTATCGCGGCGCCTACACCAGGAGGACTCGGTGGCCTTCCAGGGTATCTACACACACGACGGCGACAGTTATAACGCACGTGGGGAGGAGCAGGTCAAGGCAGCGGGAAGCTCGTCTGCTGATAAACTTATCGCCTTCTCACAGAGGTCAGTATTTATAAGCCGCAGCTTGCATATAAGGCACACCCTGAGTTCATAAAGCGATAATGTGCACATTTTGGTCATTTTAGTACTGTTCTTTAGTTTCATAACCTTCATAAAGTTTAGGCTACCCTATCTATAACCCAAACTCTGCTGTTTAATAAGAAAGAAAAGTCAGGTCATCAGAAAATATGGAAAATGATAGATTAAATTAAAAAAATATGTTACAAAATTTTATCAAAGAATGATAGTATTTATAACTGAAGAAGTATGAAATAATACATATGATATAATAATATATCATGTAAATAAGTAATTCACCATGTCCGTTATTACAGGTTGGAGAAGGAGAACATACCGTGTCCCGTAATAGCGACTGGTTCCACACCATCATGTTCTAAACCTGGACCCAGTATGTCTCTACTCACTGAGTTCCACCCCGGAAACTACATCTTCTATGGTGCGTATAGCGTATGACATGATGTACTTTAGAACCGTATACTTACGAAGTGACTATGGTAGGGGGGTCTGTGGGCGTGCCCCCCTCCCCAGATTAATTTGAAACTCTAGAAGGCATTTGCTGCATTCTGGTGCATTTCTATACCCAAATGGAGAGGCAGGTGAACTCTTCTTTCATTCAGCTATTCAGCCTCGGAATGGTTGAAGTGGGTTTGAGGGCAAATTGAGTCTCTTTATTACATTTATAAACTTTATAAATGCAGGCCAGAAGAACAATACAGCAAGACTGAATTGATGTGTGATAACGATCGGTTTGTTACACTCTCTACATTCAGCATTCTTCATGAAGATGAAATATTAAATACTAAATGAGGGTTCTTGCATTTAATGGTTTGCAGTATATTGCATGGGGTTCCTGAATTAAAAACAATGTTATGAATGTATTCATCCTAAAATACATGTACTGGTAAATCCTTACAGATGCCCAGCAGGTGACAGTCGGGTCGTGTGGCTTACAAGACGTGGCGTGTGTCGTTGCGACGCGTGTAATCGGTTCCTACCCACACCGTAACCAGCTCCTGGTAGACTGTGGGTGGACAGCACTGAGTCTGGATGGATGCGGGGCGCTGCCCGGCAACTCGTTCTGTTTTGTTGCTGGGGAGCCTAACTTAAGGTAAGAAGCCTATATAAGCAGGGTCCCCACAGGTCATGGAAAGTCGGGAAATAATCATTATATAGTGAAAGTTAGGAAAATCTGCCCAACTGTATCACTTGTGTTTATGACTTGATTCAAATCAAGAATCCATTCTAATTACTGGTAGGTTGATTTCTTTATGAAGGGTAGGTTTTGATTCATAATTCCTAAGTTTACTTTTCATACTCTGGGGCCTTTTAATTTAGTCAATGGGCAGATATTGGTGGGTAACAAATATTGTACTCTTTCTATTGTTGACACTGCACTAAGGGTATATTGATACAGTCATGTCTCAATATATCAGTCTTCAAAAAGTCGGCTGATGCATCAACCAGTCACTAATCTCTCTGAACAGATTGAATTGTAACCATTATATTCTATTGTAATTCTGATTCAAAGAACCAGTCGATTCAGGAACCAGTCAATTTTTATCTGAAACGGAGGTGGCTGGTTAAGTGAGACATGACTGTATTGTTGATCTCAAAATTTCTTTCGAATGATCACGGCATATTTATAAGCGTAATAGTTGATACATTTCATACACTGTGCTTTGCTTCGTCTCCAGCTATGTTGCTTAAATTGACTGAAAATACCCAAAATCCAGGAATAGTTTGCGCTTGTCTTTTTGTAAAACACAATAGACCATTACCTGACTGATTGATATACATATGGTATGTGAATGTTACATGGCAGTTTAAAGAAGATGACGCAGGAGACGGGGACCGTGGAACCCATAGAGGGCAGGATAGACTTTGACAAGTTCCCGGTTGGTCGTGTCCTTTACTTCGTCCCCTTCCATGTAAGTCTTAACCCCCTTACCTGTCTCTGATTTATGGGTAACCTTTAAACTCTTTAAGGCCAGATAATGTAAGGTCTTGAGGTCAATTTGGGGGGTATTTTCATCTAGAAACAAAGGTAAAGAATAGATGGGATTGTCATATACTTATAGGAACCAAGAATAGAACACATTCAAGTAAGGGTACTATGCAACTGCAGCTGCATTTTTACATTGGCACCATGCAAAATGTGTATTATCCTGTATATGTATAGTTTTGAATCGTATTGCTTCAATTCAGGAGGATAATTGTGCATTCCAGTGTTTTACAGATGTAGTAATGATACGTTATTAAAGCATTATTAGTGTTCATATGACTGACAAATTTTGACAAACTGAAGTAGAGAATTTAAAGTAAAAATAATTTTTGCATCATTGACTTCTAGGCGTGTGCCACGGCTGCCATGCACCCGGTCTACCTCATACACTCCGCAGGCAAGTTTGTCGACAAGTTTGAACCATGCCGCGGATGGTGATTATTCAACATACAATAAATGTATTACATATATTTCTAAATGTAACAATGACATAAGTGATTACCTTGTAGTTAAACCCTCAAGGGCCACATAGTTCCTTGATGCATCATGCTAATGTGATGCATCCACGTAGTTCCTTAATGCATCATGCTAATGTGATGCATCCACATAGTTCCTTGATGCATCATGCTAATGTGATGCATCCACGTAGTTCCTTAATGCATCATGCTAATATGATGCATCCACATAGTTCCTTAATGCATCATGCTAATGTGATGCATCCAAGAAGTTCCTTAATGGATCATGCTAATGTGATGCATCCACGTAGTTCCTTAATGCATCATGCTAATATGATGCATCAACATAGTTCCTTAATGCATCATGCTAATGTGATGCATCCACGTAGTTCCTTAATGCATCATGCTAATGTGATGCATCCACGTAGTTCCTTAATGCATCATGCTAATATGATGCATCCACATAGTTCCTTAATGCATCATGCTAATGTGATGCATCCAAGAAGTTCCTTAATGGATCATGCTAATGTGATGCATCCACGTAGTTCCTTAATGCATCATGCTAATATGATGCATCAACATAGTTCCTTAATGCATAATGCTAATGTGATGCATCATAGCTATGTAATTTATTATGCACATTTGCCATCATGACGTATGGTAGATCAACTTCCATAGGGTCGGCATGATGCACCAATGCGGTGTGGGTGAGTCGGGGGCAAGTAGCTAGCCAGGGTTGCATTCACCCGGGGCATTCACACATCACAGTGATAACGTTACATGATATACCAAAGAATATGGTCTAAAGTGGTTTTCCTATGATGAGTGATCTACAAGTGATTGTAACCCGGAGTACAGTTTAGAACACCGGTATTACATAAAGCAGCTAGTGTGGTTATGTCAGATGATCTGCATAAGTTCAAATGATGTGGTCTTTGCTGACCTTGATCTCTGTGTGCAATATGTGAGATTTAAAACATTGTACATGTCATATGAGTTGATATCAGGGAAAGGGTTTAATCTGGCTTCGTGAGGCCTTATCGAAAGCTACCCACATTAAAATATTTTTATTGTCTGATAAACAATATACAGTCTATATCAGGGAATGATGAACGGTGCTACATATGCGTTCTACTTGGTATTTATTTATATCAAATACTGTCTGTGTACTCTGTCATCTTAAGGGAGTAGTCATTATTTATCAACTGGGGGGTGATGGCTTTTGAAAACATTTACCTCGACAGTGGTAAAAAAAAAATACACCAAATTTGAGGCCCATCTAGAATGGATAACAGTGCGGGGGCTCTTTTGGTAAAAGAGGCTAAATTTTTTAGGCACATTCTCAAGAGGGGTCAAAAGTTTTTACACCTCCCCCGTTGATAAATAATGACCACTCCATATCAAAAGCTGTTTGTAGCATTTTACAATGACTATAGTATCCCTCATGTCCCATCTTTTGATGAGTTCTCAGCATGAGAAAATGTATACCTAGTACTCACAATCTGTGTTAGGATTACAAAAAACAACATCCGGTGGAGACTGTCAAATGAGACTGCCTGTCGTCATTTAGTGTTTGTAAAATAGATAAAGACTGCTACACAACACATGGTGGATGTCAAGGTGCTACACTGGGTGCATGGGCCAGTTTGAATTGGTAGTTGATAATTTAGTCAGGGGGCGTGCCTGTATATTTTTGACACAAGTTATGGTCAGTATTACATTCAGCAGTGTAACGCACATAACGGTATTCAGATGTAACACTAGTGCTGAAATGGTGGCAGCTAAAATTTTGATAATACT
Organism: Acholoe squamosa; assembly: GCA_949317995.1. Lineage (NCBI taxonomy): Eukaryota > Metazoa > Annelida > Polychaeta > Phyllodocida > Polynoidae > Acholoe > Acholoe squamosa. The sequence continues at coordinate 42,910,540 of OX439051.1, read as the reverse complement.
TTTCTTATCCGCAGCACTTTTTTCTCACTAGTTTACCTCACAAACCTCACAGTATTAGCTTCAAGAACCAAGTCATTATTGTAATGGAAATTTATCGTGTAAGGTAAATAAGTTGTTTTTCAATTATAGATTATGTGCAGACTATATTGAATTAAAGAATGTGTTGAATTAAAGATCTCGATTTCAGATTTATGTGTTTCTTTTTTGGCAAAAATCATAGTTCTCCTGCAAAGTGTTCTCTTTTAAATTTTGTGATACCCTAAAGTTGTCAAGCCTGGGCCCCTTACACACCATTTCACTCTGATTTTAAAGGGGGATCTCTGGGGCGGGGGACATAAAAAATGATCAACGCAGCTAGATTTCTGCCTGTCATCAGTTGCTTTATGAATAATATCCATCTTGGGACCCATATATAAGCTGGGGAAAGTGTTCTTACTGAAGTTGATCTGTGTTATCAAATCGGAGGCAGAGGCGTAGGAAGCAAATCTTCATTGGGGGGCCCATTGGGGGCCCTACCTCTACCACTTTGAACTGTCGGCTCAAGCGCAATAGCGCCTATACACACCTATATAAAACTTGTATAGAAAAGTAATTTTTGATGAATATTAGATCTGCGTTTAGGCCAAAGGCCCTCATTTTTCCCATCCCATTAATATATCAATCTAATTCACTATGAATTCTTTACAAATTTTCTTTGAGAATTGTCTCTTTCCCCATAATGATAGTATAGTCTCCAGGGTCTGGGTCAGTGCCGTGACCTCCGAGAAGGCCTGTCTACTGTACTGAAAAATCACAGGATCGTTAAACTCCTCAGGTTGACGACCTATTAAAGGGACTCTGACAGTATCAGTTCAGACAGGGAACAGCACTTTAAATGGATTGAAATCTCTCAGTCTACCTCTCTTCACTATGACATTATTTTGATAATGTGTATATAGGTATGTGCCGCTAATATTTGATGATCAGGATTTCAGTTTTGAACTGAAGTTCTTCACTGCAAAAGACTTTAGGTGCTCAAGTTGACGATACCCAAATCTAAAGCTTTGGTTAGTCAGGTTGAGGACCCAAGGTAGCCACCACCAAGGTTGTCACTCTAACAACATTGTGCAATCAGTTTGACTACCCTAGGTCAGTTTGTTCACATGAACCCATCAGATTGACTAACCTGGGTACTCAATCTGAGAGCCTAATGTTGTGGAATTGAGTATCGTCAATCTGACAAGATTGGGGAGTTCAGTGTGGGGCACCTCCTTGTGACTGGTAAGATTGGCATACAGCCCCTCTCTCTATAACGTGTAGTAGTGGCTGAAGGGTGATCTTGACCAACAAGGATTTGAACCCTAGACCCAACAGCTTTGAAGCAAAGACCCTACCACATAGCTATGAAGGCCTGACCGACATTCTCAGCTAACCAACTACACCTGAATACCTGTGGCATGCCCTTAGGTCACTGTTTTCCTGAATAAAGTATTAAATTGCCACCCAATGGACAAGTACATTTGTACTCCTTGATCTTTAGCATCCCTAGCAACTAGCATGCCTTCTATCGAAATGGCAGACCTAGCGCCCTCTTCCCCTTTTAAGGAAAGTTGCCATTTTTAATGCAAATTTCATCCCAAAAGTCCCGAGAGAAGATTTTGTCTCATACAGCTAGCCCCCTCCATTGCGAAATTCTTGATCTAACATTGTGCCTCTTTTCACTGGTGCATTGCGCCCTGCACTCAAGAAATGCAGGCTTAAAGCAGGTCAATGGTTCAGGGTGACACTGTTGGAGATGCCATCTGACATATCCCTTAATACCTACTTTTACCAAAAAATATTTGACTAAGATCTGGATGAATATCAGAATCAGACGCATTTTTCGAATCTTTGTAATCCTCATAGAGGGTTACTATAAACTTTGGGCCTGAAACAAACTTGTAACAATTTCTATATACTTGAAAATCAGCTCATCAAACGTCTGAAATTAATTAAGACGTTTTCCCCTGATTATATTGACTTCTTATCATCAGATATAAGACTTCCAACAGGATCGTAGTCCTAAACAAAACAAGTGTAATCATTCGAACAATGTTCAACCAACATTGGAGCAATGTTTTTAATCATTTGAATTCAGATCTTCGTGAACAATTACATCTAGTTATTACAAATGAGCAGCTTTTAGTGCTAGTCTTTCAGGTCGAGAGAACCCGTACATGTATAATTATTCGTGATGCTGAAGAATTATCAGTAGCACCTTCCTAAAACTGAATGGGACTGCTACACACAGTTAATTCTCTATTACCATGTACACAGAAAAAGGTCTCTTTAGGTTCAAGGTTTGCAGCATAAAACAAGCATGTATTTGTCATAATGAAGATTCTGTGCCAGGGGTGACAAGGTAAATAGCACTGAGCATTGTGCTACTGCACAAATGGCTCAGGGTGAAGTATCAGTTGTGGAAGGGTCTCGTTTTATAGACGCCATCTATTAAAGGCGTTTAAGATTCAAAAGGCAATGTGTATGGCTAACCAATCTACTTGCAGCGGGTAGTTTCATTTTTCCCCTAACAATTAGCCCTTACCTTGGAATACAACTTCATAAGCTTTTGCTTTAGTTTAGACCTTTCGTAGGTCTTCACTCTGCCACAAATCACCATCAATATTAGAGCCATAACACCACTTGACCACACTGTCAACGAGTCCGTAAATGATGAATAAGGATGAATACAGACGAATCAGGAATCCAGTTTGATATCCACTTTATTCATAGAAGTCCACGAGGTATAGATGGTGATACAGTATAAAGGTGCCCAACAGTGTCCAAGCCTAGCCCTTGAGCCAAGGGCCTTGGTCTCACGTGAGTGTGTGAGGTATGAAGTGTGAAGGTAGACAGATGAGTGAGCTGCTCCCTCCACAGGTATTTGTAGTAGGAGCTGCTCACCCAGCTCATCCTAAAAATAGTATCAGGTGAGCTAAATATAGTAACTGGGGAACTCCAGTGCAGGTATGTAGGGGGGATCCCAAACATAGCACTGGGGTTCACAGAGTTCAGTATGGTTCTAAATATAGCTGCTGGGAATTCCCGGTATGCTGTGAGCTGCTCATGATCAATGGGCATGTCCTCCTGCAGGAGGAGTTGGTCTAAACATTGTCTGCTAGGAATTTCCAGCATGCAGCGAGCTGCTTGTGATTGACGGCGTATCCTCCAGTGGGAGGAGGCGGGGTCACTGAGTGCAGTTGACACCGCCAGCCTTTGGTCTATGGGTATGGCTTGGCTTGTGGGTAGACTCGGACACTGGGTTACATGGTAGAGTCAAAGGTGAAAAATAAATATGATAAGTACAATACCTATAATGGTCTACTGACAAATCCCCACATTCCTACTCGATTCCACGCGAGGTTTTAAGGAGGAAGTTCGTGAGAAAAAGGTCTACTGACAATTGTATCTGATGTGTAATAATAGGTATTACATCTTATCATTAAGTTAAAAATCGGTGGTACCAAGGAGATATTCTATACCGATTTTTGGTGGAACATGAATAAATTATAAGCAGTGCAAAAGAAAACTGTGCCAAAGAAGTGTTGTTTGTAATTTTGGCAAGGAAAACATGAATAATTCAGGTCGTGGTGGGATACAAGAGCTGGATTATTTATCTAGTTCTAAGGTTCACACAAAAATAAAAAGGGATAAAAACTATCCTAAAGCATGCAGTTGTTGGCTCTAAGGCAGACCTTGAGGTAGACAAGTTATTATTGAAGTCTGTTTCAGTACCGGTAGGCACTTCGTATCTTAGGTCTTGAGCCAATATACAATACAACATAATAAATAAAAACAGAGGTAAGGTAATTGATGACTGGCAAAATCAATCAATCAGTCCTTATAATACTGATAAGGCTTAGGGAGTCTGAAGGCTTTTAGGTAATATGTTTGAGGAATTTTTCTAAAAAAAATTTGGATTTTTGGTCTTGGTTGATTTATCCGTAGAAGTATCTGTTAATTTGTAAAAAGGTTTGTCTTAGTTAAAGGAAATTTTAGCATGTATAGCCTTCAGTCTACCTGGGGTTATCATTGGTTGAGAGTGACAAGGTTAATACAAAAATAAAAGGGGGGCTCTGGCTGATATCTAGATTGGATCCCAGTTGATCCTGTAGAAATATTGGCTGCCAGTGCTTCCTTGTGAAATTTTAGAAAAATATGAACTAGCTAAAACCCATAAATATTTGACATGGTTGGGTTTGAAAAGGTACAGTGTGAAAAGAAAAAAAAGAACCTTATGGCATCTTAAGATCACAAAAACCTGCTGCCTGGCTTGTGGTCTTCATAATGTTCTTGGAAAGAAAAATAAATGTAAAAATGCAGCGTGTTTTCATGGTTATGTATCATAGCCTTATACAAACAAGAAAAACTGGCTTTAAAAATCAGTTGACTAGGCTGACTGGGTCAGTGTTTGTAGTGTCCATAGGTGGTCAGAAAGGAAAGTGTGTCCCTACACTTTTGGTCCATAAATTAATAACAGTTTGAATGTTAAAGCTGTAGGAATTATTATTGAGATTATTTTCTTTTTCTATGGCGATTGTTGTTTACAAGACCCTTTGGTGGTAAGTCCTGGTGTCTGGTCTACCACTGCTGAGGTTGTTGGATGTTGGCTTGTCGGTGATGTCTTTGCCTCCTCCATCAAGTCGCTGGCCTCCATATAGAGAAACAGAGCAAGAAAAAAAAAAGGGGGGGATTCTTAGTCACAAGAATCGCTAATAGTGTATGGTTCACAAGGCGACCAACAAAAATACCAAAATGACAAGTAAGGCGGTGATTAGGCAGTATAAGTTGATGTACAGGTTCTAGAGTTATAAAGGATGTGGAAATCATCCCCACATGAAGGTTCTAGGTGGGGCTATCCGGTGAACTGGGTGGCCGGGAGAGACCATTATTGAGGGATGTCAGGGGTGGCCGGTGGTTTGTTCTGATCCCCACATGAGGGTCAACGGAGGGGTTTAAAGGAAACTTACCGCCACTGGATGTAATGGGTGGGGTTTGTTTAAACAGCATTGGCTTAGTCACAAAATATGGGAGGTTAGTAGGGTCAAGTATTTACAAGGGGTCGGGGGTTGTGAGTGAGGGGAAAGGTAAAGGTGGGGAGTTTGCTTGGCTGAAGAGGTTTAGTATGTTGGGTTATCAGTGTTAAAAATTATAGGATAGTGGAGAAGTTCTTCCACATTTTACACACACTTTGGGCTCACACCGCCATTGGTTAATAGGGGTACCTGGGCACCATGATAATAAAACTACTATCATGTACAATGCTAGAACGACTGTTAAAAATCCTAAATGCTAAAATAGACCCATGAGATAGTCCTACCTGGGCTGGTTGCACGATGGGTCTGCCATGATCCCTTTCCAGACACTTCTTGCTGTGTTTAAGGTGTGGTGGTATTGGTTGTGGGTTGTGTTGTGATCAGATGGGGGTGGGCAAGCGCTTATGAACCTGAGACTGAGTTTGGCTACTTCCCAGTCTAAGATCTCCCATTAGGTGGTATGTCTTGCCCTGAAAGAGGCGTAGGCCAAATATTATTGTCGGATGCAAGGGGGGTTGTACGGTCCCATATGCAAATTAGGGTTATCCTGGCCTGGATTGGTTTGTGGTGAGGTATTGTCTAAAAATAGCATATTGGGAAGCTTGGCGGGGGGTGTTTATCCCTAGCCAAGGTGATATGGTTACTATGGCGTCCCTGTGGGTTTTAAAGACCTTGAGGGTGGCGTGTTATTGATTTGTATATGTGCCACCACAGCACTTAAAGGTTGGCGAAAACAGTGGTGTAAACATGGGGTATGGGTGTCAGAGGTCCATCTTCCTACAATAGGCTTATCATTGGAAATAGTGGTCTTGAAGTGGTAACAAGCCGTCGCATGTGTGTTTTGAAGTTTATACACAAACCGAGGATACAGCGCTGCCTTGGGCGGTCGGTATGTGGCGTGGGTAACCTAACCTAATTATCTGATAATCCATTTGCCAGTGTTTGGCGTTCCACTTACAAGGGGTAGGTAGTTGTATATACAATTAATCAAGATAGTGTTGGTTTTGTGTACATAGGAATCTTTATGGTTGTTAGTATTAATGGGTTGGTCGTTGGGCTGTGACTGTTGCTGTCAGTGTGTTTAAGTGGTTGGCCTATTAATGGTTGATTAATTTGGTTGGGGCGCGTGGCGCCTGTAGGGATTAATGGAGGGGGTTTTTGTGGGTGGGGAGTGTTTTGACACAATGTCTTGTGAACTATAATGGACGCTTAGGAATTTTTTTTCTTGATTTTCTGGAGGGCATGTGGCTGAAAGAGATTGTGCCCTTTTTGGCTGCTCTTATGAAGTGTGGTGAACGAGATTTGGTTCCAAAGGAAATTTTGGCCCTATATTTGGTCATAGAGTTTACGCCAAGAATTAGGGGGTGATTTAGCTTTGGGACAGCATGTAGTCTTGTTTTAAACTCTGTGTTATCGATTAAGAAGGTTATGGTGATGGAATTGTTGACCTGAACTGAGGATTTATCAGCTAGTAGGATTACCATACGGGATCTCCTACCATGTCTGAAATTGGGGGTTGATACTATTTTATCTGCCATTTTCTGGCTGATAACGGAAAGGGAGGCTCCAGAGTCTACTAGGGCTCTGTAAGAACTGCCATTGATATCAACATTAACTACACCTTTAGTCAATTCAGTATTAATGTAAGAGGTCTTACCTTGCTGCCCATACTTACTGGTCTCGACTTTTAATTGGAGGGTGGTTTTCATAGAGGTCCCCACTGTCTGGTGAGGAGTCTTCATCACAATTCACAAGGTGGGGGTCGCGGTCCTGTTGTTCTGCTGAATTTAATCCTGCTCCATTGTTCATTTGTGAAATATGGCATGTGGGGGACGTTCCAAGTTTATTGTCCAATGTGGGGGGCGGGGCCGTAAGATGTATGGTGGCCCTCCCCTGGGTCCTATTCAATATTGTCATTGTACTGATCTCCTTGTCCAGAATCAGGAGATTGGTTGTCGGGATGGTTATCTCCGGTCTTTTTATTGTCATTTCTGCCTGGTGTTGGATCCCTAGACTTCTTCTAGATGGCTATCTAGGTGGAGGTGATCAGGTGATTGATTTTCAGGCGTGCTATATGTGGTACCACCTAATCTTAGGGGTGGTGATTCTGAAGGTGAATAACCAGGTAGGGTGAGGTTTAAACCTGGTGGTGGGGCTCCTGCTGGTGTACTGGTAGGTGCACCTGTGTGGGTGTCCACTATGGTGGACGAAAAATGTAGGGTGTTTGAACTCACAGGTGTTTGTTTATGCGTACGTCTATGGACTGGCAGCACTGGGTCCAGCTGGAGCGCGTCTGGCGAGGAGTCTATCGGGGTGGTGTACTGTGTACTGGTGGCTTCTTGCTGATCTCTGTCTTGAGATGTAGGTATACGTTGTGGGGCTGGCTCCTTTGGTAGGGTCTCACTGTTGTCCATGGCTCATGAGAGGTGGTAACTTGTGGGATGATACGTGAGGGTTTTCCACCATTGTCAACGAGTCCATAAATAATGAATAAGGATGAATACAGACGAATCAGGAATCCAGTTTGATATCCACTTTATTCATAGAAGTCCACGAGGTATAGATGGTGATACAGTATAAAGGTGCCCAACAGTGTCCAAGCCTAGCCCTTGAGCCAAGGGCCTTGGTCTCACGTGAGTGTGTGAGGTATGAAGTGTGAAGGTAGACAGATGAGTGAGCTGCTCCCTCCACAGGTATTTGTAGTAGGAGCTGCTCACCCAGCTCATCCTAAAAATAGTATCAGGTGAGCTAAATATAGTAACTGGGGAACTCCAGTGCAGGTATGTAGGGGGGATCCCAAACATAGCACTGGGGTTCACAGAGTTCAGTATGGTTCTAAATATAGCTGCTGGGAATTCCCGGTATGCTGTGAGCTGCTCATGATCAATGGGCATGTCCTCCTGCAGGAGGAGTTGGTCTAAACATTGTCTGCTAGGAATTTCCAGCATGCAGCGAGCTGCTTGTGATTGACGGCGTATCCTCCAGTGGGAGGAGGCGGGGTCACTGAGTGCAGTTGACACCGCCAGCCTTTGGTCTATGGGTATGGCTTGGCTTGTGGGTAGACTCGGACACTGGGTTACATGGTAGAGTCAAAGGTGAAAAATAAATATGATAAGTACAATACCTATAACGGTCTACTGACAAATCCCCACATTCCTACTCGATTCCACGCGAGGTTTTAAGGAGGAAGTTCGTGAGAAAAAGGTCTACTGACAATTGTATCTGATGTGTAATAATAGGTATTACATCTTATCATTAAGTTAAAAATCGGTGGTACCAAGGAGATATTCTATACCGATTTTTGGTGGAACATGAATAAATTATAAGCAGTGCAAAAGAAAACTGTGCCAAAGAAGTGTTGTTTGTAATTTTGGCAAGGAAAACATGAATAATTCAGGTCGTGGTGGGATACAAGAGCTGGATTATTTATCTAGTTCTAAGGTTCACACAAAAATAAAAAGGGATAAAAACTATCCTAAAGCATGCAGTTGTTGGCTCTAAGGCAGACCTTGAGGTAGACAAGTTATTATTGAAGTCTGTTTCAGTACCGGTAGGCACTTCGTATCTTAGGTCTTGAGCCAATATACAATACAACATAATAAATAAAAACAGAGGTAAGGTAATTGATGACTGGCAAAATCAATCAATCAGTCCTTATAATACTGATAAGGCTTAGGGAGTCTGAAGGCTTTTAGGTAATATGTTTGAGGAATTTTTCTAAAAAAATTTTGGATTTTTGGTCTTGGTTGATTTATCCGTAGAAGTATCTGTTAATTTGTAAAAAGGTTTGTCTTAGTTAAAGGAAATTTTAGCATGTATAGCCTTCAGTCTACCTGGGGTTATCATTGGTTGAGAGTGACAAGGTTAATACAAAAATAAAAGGGGGGCTCTGGCTGATATCTAGATTGGATCCCAGTTGATCCTGTAGAAATATTGGCTGCCAGTGCTTCCTTGTGAAATTTTAGAAAAATATGAACTAGCTAAAACCCATAAATATTTGACATGGTTGGGTTTGAAAAGGTACAGTGTGAAAAGAAAAAAAAGAACCTTATGGCATCTTAAGATCACAAAAACCTGCTGCCTGGCTTGTGGTCTTCATAATGTTCTTGGAAAGAAAAATAAATGTAAAAATGCAGCGTGTTTTCATGGTTATGTATCATAGCCTTATACAAACAAGAAAAACTGGCTTTAAAAATCAGTTGACTAGGCTGACTGGGTCAGTGTTTGTAGTGTCCATAGGTGGTCAGAAAGGAAAGTGTGTCCCTACACTTTTGGTCCATAAATTAATAACAGTTTGAATGTTAAAGCTGTAGGAATTATTATTGAGATTATTTTCTTTTTCTATGGCGATTGTTGTTTACAAGACCCTTTGGTGGTAAGTCCTGGTGTCTGGTCTACCACTGCTGAGGTTGTTGGATGTTGGCTTGTCGGTGATGTCTTTGCCTCCTCCATCAAGTCGCTGGCCTCCATATAGAGAAACAGAGCAAGAAAAAAAAGGGGGGGGATTCTTAGTCACAAGAATCGCTAATAGTGTATGGTTCACAAGGCGACCAACAAAAATACCAAAATGACAAGTAAGGCGGTGATTAGGCAGTATAAGTTGATGTACAGGTTCTAGAGTTATAAAGGATGTGGAAATCATCCCCACATGAAGGTTCTAGGTGGGGCTATCCGGTGAACTGGGTGGCCGGGAGAGTCCATTATTGAGGGATGTCAGGGGTGGCCGGTGGTTTGTTCTGATCCCCACATGAGGGTCAAAGGAGGGGTTTAAAGGAAACTTACCGCCACTGGATGTAATGGGTGGGGTTTGTTTAAACAGCATTGGCTTAGTCACAAAATATGGGAGGTTAGTAGGGTCAAGTATTTACAAGGGGTCGGGGGTTGTGAGGGAGGGGAAAGGTAAAGGTGGGGAGTTTGCTTGGCTGAAGAGGTTTAGTATGTTGGGTTATCAGTGTTAAAAATTATAGGATAGTGGAGAAGTTCTTCCACATTTTACACACACTTTGGGCTCACACCGCCATTGGTTAATAGGGGTACCTGGGCACCATGATAATAAAACTACTATCATGTACAATGCTAGAACGACTGTTAAAAATCCTAAATGCTAAAATAGACCCATGAGATAGTCCTACCTGGGCTGGTTGCACGATGGGTCTGCCATGATCCCTTTCCAGACACTTCTTGCTGTGTTTAAGGTGTGGTGGTATTGGTTGTGGGTTGTGTTGTGATCAGATGGGGGTGGGCAAGCGCTTATGAACCTGAGACTGAGTTTGGCTACTTCCCAGTCTAAGATCTCCCATTAGGTGGTATGTCTTGCCCTGAAAGAGGCGTAGGCCAAATATTATTGTCGGATGCAAGGGGGGTTGTACGGTCCCATATGCAAATTAGGGTTATCCTGGCCTGGATTGGTTTGTGGTGAGGTATTGTCTAAAAATAGCATATTGGGAAGCTTGGCGGGGGGTGTTTATCCCTAGCCAAGGTGATATGGTTACTATGGCGTCCCTGTGGGTTTTAAAGACCTTGAGGGTGGCGTGTTATTGATTTGTATATGTGCCACCACAGCACTTAAAGGTTGGCGAAAACAGTGGTGTAAACATGGGGTATGGGTGTCAGAGGTCCATCTTCCTACAATAGGCTTATCATTGGAAATAGTGGTCTTGAAGTGGTAACAAGCCGTCGCATGTGTGTTTTGAAGTTTATACACAAACCGAGGATACAGCGCTGCCTTGGGCGGTCGGTATGTGGCATGGGTAACCTAACCTAATTATCTGATAATCCATTTGCCAGTGTTTGGCGTTCCACTTAGAAGGGGTAGGTAGTTGTATATACAATTAATCAAGATAGTGTTGGTTTTGTGTACATAGGAATCTTTATGGTTGTTAGTATTAATGGGTTGGTCGTTGGGCTGTGACTGTTGCTGTCAGTGTGTTTAAGTGGTTGGCCTATTAATGGTTGATTAATTTGGTTGGGGCGCGTGGCGCCTGTAGGGATTAATGGAGGGGGTTTTTGTGGGTGGGGAGTGTTTTGACACAATGTCTTGTGAACTATAATGGACGCTTAGGAATTTTTTTTCTTGATTTTCTGGAGGGCATGTGGCTGAAAGAGATTGTGCCCTTTTTGGCTGCTCTTATGAAGTGTGGTGAACGAGATTTGGTTCCAAAGGAAATTTTGGCCCTATATTTGGTCATAGAGTTTACGCCAAGAATTAGGGGGTGATTTAGCTTTGGGACAGCATGTAGTCTTGTTTTAAACTCTGTGTTATCGATTAAGAAGGTTATGGTGATGGAATTGTTGACCTGAACTGAGGATTTATCAGCTAGTAGGATTACCATACGGGATCTCCTACCATGTCTGAAATTGGGGGTTGATACTATTTTATCTGCCATTTTCTGGCTGATAACGGAAAGGGAGGCTCCAGAGTCTACTAGGGCTCTGTAAGAACTGCCATTGATATCAACATTAACTACACCTTTAGTCAATTCAGTATTAATGTAAGAGGTCTTACCTTGCTGCCCATACTTACTGGTCTCGACTTTTAATTGGAGGGTGGTTTTCATAGAGGTCCCCACTGTCTGGTGAGGAGTCTTCATCACAATTCACAAGGTGGGGGTCGCGGTCCTGTTGTTCTGCTGAATTTAATCCTGCTCCATTGTTCATTTGTGAAATATGGCATGTGGGGGACGTTCCAAGTTTATTGTCCAATGTGGGGGGCGGGGCCGTAAGATGTATGGTGGCCCTCCCCTGGGTCCTATTCAATATTGTCATTGTACTGATCTCCTTGTCCAGAATCAGGAGATTGGTTGTCGGGATGGTTATCTCCGGTCTTTTTATTGTCATTTCTGCCTGGTGTTGGATCCCTAGACTTCTTCTAGATGGCTATCTAGGTGGAGGTGATCAGGTGATTGATTTTCAGGCGTGCTATATGTGGTACCACCTAATCTTAGGGGTGGTGATTCTGAAGGTGAATAACCAGGTAGGGTGAGGTTTAAACCTGGTGGTGGGGCTCCTGCTGGTGTACTGGTAGGTGCACCTGTGTGGGTGTCCACTATGGTGGACGAAAAATGTAGGGTGTTTGAACTCACAGGTGTTTGTTTATGCGTACGTCTATGGACTGGCAGCACTGGGTCCAGCTGGAGCGCGTCTGGCGAGGAGTCTATCGGGGTGGTGTACTGTGTACTGGTGGCTTCTTGCTGATCTCTGTCTTGAGATGTAGGTATACGTTGTGGGGCTGGCTCCTTTGGTAGGGTCTCACTGTTGTCCATGGCTCATGAGAGGTGGTAACTTGTGGGATGATACGTGAGGGTTTTCCACCATTGTCAACGAGTCCATAAATAATGAATAAGGATGAATACAGACGAATCAGGAATCCAGTTTGATATCCACTTTATTCATAGAAGTCCACGAGGTATAGATGGTGATACAGTATAAAGGTGCCCAACAGTGTCCAAGCCTAGCCCTTGAGCCAAGGGCCTTGGTCTCACGTGAGTGTGTGAGGTATGAAGTGTGAAGGTAGACAGATGAGTGAGCTGCTCCCTCCACAGGTATTTGTAGTAGGAGCTGCTCACCCAGCTCATCCTAAAAATAGTATCAGGTGAGCTAAATATAGTAACTGGGGAACTCCAGTGCAGGTATGTAGGGGGGATCCCAAACATAGCACTGGGGTTCACAGAGTTCAGTATGGTTCTAAATATAGCTGCTGGGAATTCCCGGTATGCTGTGAGCTGCTCATGATCAATGGGCATGTCCTCCTGCAGGAGGAGTTGGTCTAAACATTGTCTGCTAGGAATTTCCAGCATGCAGCGAGCTGCTTGTGATTGACGGCGTATCCTCCAGTGGGAGGAGGCGGGGTCACTGAGTGCAGTTGACACCGCCAGCCTTTGGTCTATGGGTATGGCTTGGCTTGTGGGTAGACTCTGACAATGGGTTACATGGTAGAGTCAAAGGTGAAAAATAAATATGATAAGTACAATACCTATAACGGTCTACTGACAAATCCCCACATTCCTACTCGATTCCACGCGAGGTTTTAAGGAGGAAGTTCGTGAGAAAAAGGTCTACTGACAATTGTATCTGATGTGTAATAATAGGTATTACATCTTATCATTAAGTTAAAAATCGGTGGTACCAAGGAGATATTCTATACCGATTTTTGGTGGAACATGAATAAATTATAAGCAGTGCAAAAGAAAACTGTGCCAAAGAAGTGTTGTTTGTAATTTTGGCAAGGAAAACATGAATAATTCAGGTCGTGGTGGGATACAAGAGCTGGATTATTTATCTAGTTCTAAGGTTCACACAAAAAAAAAGGGATAAAAACTATCCTAAAGCATGCAGTTGTTGGCTCTAAGGCAGACCTTGAGGTAGACAAGTTATTATTGAAGTCTGTTTCAGTACCGGTAGGCACTTCGTATCTTAGGTCTTGAGCCAATATACAATACAACATAATAAATAAAAACAGAGGTAAGGTAATTGATGACTGGCAAAATCAATCAATCAGTCCTTATAATACTGATAAGGCTTAGGGAGTCTGAAGGCTTTTAGGTAATATGTTTGAGGAATTTTTCTAAAAAAATTTTGGGTTTTTGGTCTTGGTTGATTTATCCGTAGAAGTATCTGTTAATTTGTAAAAAGGTTTGTCTTAGTTAAAGGAAATTTTAGCATGTATAGCCTTCAGTCTACCTGGGGTTATCATTGGTTGAGAGTGACAAGGTTAATACAAAAATAAAAGGGGGGCTCTGGCTGATATCTAGATTGGATCCCAGTTGATCCTGTAGAAATATTGGCTGCCAGTGCTTCCTTGTGAAATTTTAGAAAAATATGAACTAGCTAAAACCCATAAATATTTGACATGGTTGGGTTTGAAAAGGTACAGTGTGAAAAGAAAAAAAAGAACCTTATGGCATCTTAAGATCACAAAAACCTGCTGCCTGGCTTGTGGTCTTCATAATGTTCTTGGAAAGAAAAATAAATGTAAAAATGCAGCGTGTTTTCATGGTTATGTATCATAGCCTTATACAAACAAGAAAAACTGGCTTTAAAAATCAGTTGACTAGGCTGACTGGGTCAGTGTTTGTAGTGTCCATAGGTGGTCAGAAAGGAAAGTGTGTCCCTACACTTTTGGTCCATAAATTAATAACAGTTTGAATGTTAAAGCTGTAGGAATTATTATTGAGATTATTTTCTTTTTCTATGGCGATTGTTGTTTACAAGACCCTTTGGTGGTAAGTCCTGGTGTCTGGTCTACCACTGCTGAGGTTGTTGGATGTTGGCTTGTCGGTGATGTCTTTGCCTCCTCCATCAAGTCGCTGGCCTCCATATAGAGAAACAGAGCAAGAAAAAAAAAAGGGGGGGGATTCTTAGTCACAAGAATCGCTAATAGTGTATGGTTCACAAGGCGACCAACAAAAATACCAAAATGACAAGTAAGGCGGTGATTAGGCAGTATAAGTTGATGTACAGGTTCTAGAGTTATAAAGGATGTGGAAATCATCCCCACATGAAGGTTCTAGGTGGGGCTATCCGGTGAACTGGGTGGCCGGGAGAGTCCATTATTGAGGGATGTCAGGGGTGGCCGGTGGTTTGTTCTGATCCCCACATGAGGGTCAAAGGAGGGGTTTAAAGGAAACTTACCGCCACTGGATGTAATGGGTGGGGTTTGTTTAAACAGCATTGGCTTAGTCACAAAATATGGGAGGTTAGTAGGGTCAAGTATTTACAAGGGGTCGGGGGTTGTGAGTGAGGGGAGAGGTAAAGGTGGGGAGTTTGCTTGGCTGAAGAGGTTTAGTATGTTGGGTTATCAGTGTTAAAAATTATAGGATAGTGGAGAAGTTCTTCCACATTTTACACACACTTTGGGCTCACACCGCCATTGGTTAATAGGGGTACCTGGGCACCATGATAATAAAACTACTATCATGTACAATGCTAGAACGACTGTTAAAAATCCTAAATGCTAAAATAGACCCATGAGATAGTCCTACCTGGGCTGGTTGCACGATGGGTCTGCCATGATCCCTTTCCAGACACTTCTTGCTGTGTTTAAGGTGTGGTGGTATTGGTTGTGGGTTGTGTTGTGATCAGATGGGGGTGGGCAAGCGCTTATGAACCTGAGACTGAGTTTGGCTACTTCCCAGTCTAAGATCTCCCATTAGGTGGTATGTCTTGCCCTGAAAGAGGCGTAGGCCAAATATTATTGTCGGATGCAAGGGGGGTTGTACGGTCCCATATGCAAATTAGGGTTATCCTGGCCTGGATTGGTTTGTGGTGAGGTATTGTCTAAAAATAGCATATTGGGAAGCTTGGCGGGGGGTGTTTATCCCTAGCCAAGGTGATATGGTTACTATGGCGTCCCTGTGGGTTTTAAAGACCTTGAGGGTGGCGTGTTATTGATTTGTATATGTGCCACCACAGCACTTAAAGGTTGGCGAAAACAGTGGTGTAAACATGGGGTATGGGTGTCAGAGGTCCATCTTCCTACAATAGGCTTATCATTGGAAATAGTGGTCTTGAAGTGGTAACAAGCCGTCGCATGTGTGTTTTGAAGTTTATACACAAACCGAGGATACAGCGCTGCCTTGGGCGGTCGGTATGTGGCGTGGGTAACCTAACCTAATTATCTGATAATCCATTTGCCAGTGTTTGGCGTTCCACTTAGAAGGGGTAGGTAGTTGTATATACAATTAATCAAGATAGTGTTGGTTTTGTGTACATAGGAATCTTTATGGTTGTTAGTATTAATGGGTTGGTCGTTGGGCTGTGACTGTTGCTGTCAGTGTGTTTAAGTGGTTGGCCTATTAATGGTTGATTAATTTGGTTGGGGCGCGTGGCGCCTGTAGGGATTAATGGAGGGGGTTTTTGTGGGTGGGGAGTGTTTTGACACAATGTCTTGTGAACTATAATGGACGCTTAGGAATTTTTTTTCTTGATTTTCTGGAGGGCATGTGGCTGAAAGAGATTGTGCCCTTTTTGGCTGCTCTTATGAAGTGTGGTGAACGAGATTTGGTTCCAAAGGAAATTTTGGCCCTATATTTGGTCATAGAGTTTACGCCAAGAATTAGGGGGTGATTAGCTTTGGGACAGCATGTAGTCTTGTTTTAAACTCTGTGTTATCGATTAAGAAGGTTATGGTGATGGAATTGTTGACCTGAACTGAGGATTTATCAGCTAGTAGGATTACCATACGGGATCTCCTACCATGTCTGAAATTGGGGGTTGATACTATTTTATCTGCCATTTTCTGGCTGATAACGGAAAGGGAGGCTCCAGAGTCTACTAGGGCTCTGTAAGAACTGCCATTGATATCAACATTAACTACACCTTTAGTCAATTCAGTATTAATGTAAGAGGTCTTACCTTGCTGCCCATACTTACTGGTCTCGACTTTTAATTGGAGGGTGGTTTTCATAGAGGTCCCCACTGTCTGGTGAGGAGTCTTCATCACAATTCACAAGGTGGGGGTCGCGGTCCTGTTGTTCTGCTGAATTTAATCCTGCTCCATTGTTCATTTGTGAAATATGGCATGTGGGGGACGTTCCAAGTTTATTGTCCAATGTGGGGGGCGGGGCCGTAAGATGTATGGTGGCCCTCCCCTGGGTCCTATTCAATATTGTCATTGTACTGATCTCCTTGTCCAGAATCAGGAGATTGGTTGTCGGGATGGTTATCTCCGGTCTTTTTATTGTCATTTCTGCCTGGTGTTGGATCCCTAGACTTCTTCTAGATGGCTATCTAGGTGGAGGTGATCAGGTGATTGATTTTCAGGCGTGCTATATGTGGTACCACCTAATCTTAGGGGTGGTGATTCTGAAGGTGAATAACCAGGTAGGGTGAGGTTTAAACCTGGTGGTGGGGCTCCTGCTGGTGTACTGGTAGGTGCACCTGTGTGGGTGTCCACTATGGTGGACGAAAAATGTAGGGTGTTTGAACTCACAGGTGTTTGTTTATGCGTACGTCTATGGACTGGCAGCACTGGGTCCAGCTGGAGCGCGTCTGGCGAGGAGTCTATCGGGGTGGTGTACTGTGTACTGGTGGCTTCTTGCTGATCTCTGTCTTGAGATGTAGGTATACGTTGTGGGGCTGGCTCCTTTGGTAGGGTCTCACTGTTGTCCATGGCTCATGAGAGGTGGTAACTTGTGGGATGATACGTGAGGGTTTTCCACCATTGTCAACGAGTCCATAAATAATGAATAAGGATGAATACAGACGAATCAGGAATCCAGTTTGATATCCACTTTATTCATAGAAGTCCACGAGGTATAGATGGTGATACAGTATAAAGGTGCCCAACAGTGTCCAAGCCTAGCCCTTGAGCCAAGGGCCTTGGTCTCACGTGAGTGTGTGAGGTATGAAGTGTGAAGGTAGACAGATGAGTGAGCTGCTCCCTCCACAGGTATTTGTAGTAGGAGCTGCTCACCCAGCTCATCCTAAAAATAGTATCAGGTGAGCTAAATATAGTAACTGGGGAACTCCAGTGCAGGTATGTAGGGGGGATCCCAAACATAGCACTGGGGTTCACAGAGTTCAGTATGGTTCTAAATATAGCTGCTGGGAATTCCCGGTATGCTGTGAGCTGCTCATGATCAATGGGCATGTCCTCCTGCAGGAGGAGTTGGTCTAAACATTGTCTGCTAGGAATTTCCAGCATGCAGCGAGCTGCTTGTGATTGACGGCGTATCCTCCAGTGGGAGGAGGCGGGGTCACTGAGTGCAGTTGACACCGCCAGCCTTTGGTCTATGGGTATGGCTTGGCTTGTGGGTAGACTCGGACACTGGGTTACATGGTAGAGTCAAAGGTGAAAAATAAATATGATAAGTACAATACCTATAACGGTCTACTGACAAATCCCCACATTCCTACTCGATTCCACGCGAGGTTTTAAGGAGGAAGTTCGTGAGAAAAAGGTCTACTGACAATTGTATCTGATGTGTAATAATAGGTATTACATCTTATCATTAAGTTAAAAATCGGTGGTACCAAGGAGATATTCTATACCGATTTTTGGTGGAACATGAATAAATTATAAGCAGTGCAAAAGAAAACTGTGCCAAAGAAGTGTTGTTTGTAATTTTGGCAAGGAAAACATGAATAATTCAGGTCGTGGTGGGATACAAGAGCTGGATTATTTATCTAGTTCTAAGGTTCACACAAAAAAAAAGGGATAAAAACTATCCTAAAGCATGCAGTTGTTGGCTCTAAGGCAGACCTTGAGGTAGACAAGTTATTATTGAAGTCTGTTTCAGTACCGGTAGGCACTTCGTATCTTAGGTCTTGAGCCAATATACAATACAACATAATAAATAAAAACAGAGGTAAGGTAATTGATGACTGGCAAAATCAATCAATCAGTCCTTATAATACTGATAAGGCTTAGGGAGTCTGAAGGCTTTTAGGTAATATGTTTGAGGAATTTTTCTAAAAAAATTTTGGATTTTTGGTCTTGGTTGATTTATCCGTAGAAGTATCTGTTAATTTGTAAAAAGGTTTGTCTTAGTTAAAGGAAATTTTAGCATGTATAGCCTTCAGTCTACCTGGGGTTATCATTGGTTGAGAGTGACAAGGTTAATACAAAAATAAAATGGGGGCTCTGGCTGATATCTAGATTGGATCCCAGTTGATCCTGTAGAAATATTGGCTGCCAGTGCTTCCTTGTGAAATTTTAGAAAAATATGAACTAGCTAAAACCCATAAATATTTGACATGGTTGGGTTTGAAAAGGTACAGTGTGAAAAGAAAAAAAAGAACCTTATGGCATCTTAAGATCACAAAAACCTGCTGCCTGGCTTGTGGTCTTCATAATGTTCTTGGAAAGAAAAATAAATGTAAAAATGCAGCGTGTTTTCATGGTTATGTATCATAGCCTTATACAAACAAGAAAAACTGGCTTTAAAAATCAGTTGACTAGGCTGACTGGGTCAGTGTTTGTAGTGTCCATAGGTGGTCAGAAAGGAAAGTGTGTCTCTACACTTTTGGTCCATAAATTAATAACAGTTTGAATGTTAAAGCTGTAGGAATTATTATTGAGATTATTTTCTTTTTCTATGGCGATTGTTGTTTACAAGACCCTTTGGTGGTAAGTCCTGGTGTCTGGTCTACCACTGCTGAGCTTGTTGGATGTTGGCTTGTCGGTGATGTCTTTGCCTCCTCCATCAAGTCGCTGGCCTCCATATAGAGAAACAGAGCAAGAAAAAAAAGGGGGGAGATTCTTAGTCACAAGAATCGCTAATAGTGTATGGTTCACAAGGCGACCAACAAAAATACCAAAATGACAAGTAAGGCGGTGATTAGGCAGTATAAGTTGATGTACAGGTTCTAGAGTTATAAAGGATGTGGAAATCATCCCCACATGAAGGTTCTAGGTGGGGCTATCCGGTGAACTGGGTGGCCGGGAGAGTCCTTTATTGAGGGATGTCAGGGGTGGCCGGTGGTTTGTTCTGATCCCCACATGAGGGTCAAAGGAGGGGTTTAAAGGAAACTTACCGCCACTGGATGTAATGGGTGGGGTTTGTTTAAACAGCATTGGCTTAGTCACAAAATATGGGAGGTTAGTAGGGTCAAGTATTTACAAGGGGTCGGGGGTTGTGAGTGAGGGGAGAGGTAAAGGTGGGGAGTTTGCTTGGCTGAAAAGGTTTAGTATGTTGGGTTATCAGTGTTAAAAATTATAGGATAGTGGAGAAGTTCTTCCACATTTTACACACACTTTGGGCTCACACCGCCATTGGTTAATAGGGGGACCTGGGCACCATGATAATAAAACTACTATCATGTACAATGCTAGAACGACTGTAAAAAATCCTAAATGCTAAAATAGACCCATGAGATAGTCCTACCTGGGCTGGTTGCACGATGGGTCTGACATGATCCCTTTCCAGACACTTCTTGCTGTGTTTAAGGTGTGGTGGTATTGGTTGTGGGTTGTGTTGTGATCAGATGGGGGTGGGCAAGCGCTTATGAACCTGAGACTGAGTTTGGCTACTTCCCAGTCTAAGATCTCCCATTAGGTGGTATGTCTTGCCCTGAAAGAGGCGTAGGCCAAATATTATTGGTGGATGCAAGGGGGGTTGTACGGTCCCATATGCAAATTAGGGTTATCCTGGCCTGGATTGGTTTGTGGTGAGGTATTGTCTAAAAATAGCATATTGGGAAGCTTGGCGGGGGGTGTTTATCCCTAGCCAAGGTGATATGGTTACTATGGCGTCCCTGTGGGTTTTAAAGACCTTGAGGGTGGCGTGTTATTGATTTGTATATGTGCCACCACAGCACTTAAAGGTTGGCGAAAACAGTGGTGTAAACATGGGGTATGGGTGTCAGAGGTCCATCTTCCTACAATAGGCTTATCATTGGAAATAGTGGTCTTGAAGTGGTAACAAGCCGTCGCATGTGTGTTTTGAAGTTTATACACAAACCGAGGATACAGCGCTGCCTTGGGCGGTCGGTATGTGGCGTGGGTAACCTAACCTAATTATCTGATAATCCATTTGCCAGTGTTTGGCGTTCCACTTAGAAGGGGTAGGTAGTTGTATATACAATTAATCAAGATAGTGTTGGTTTTGTGTACATAGGAATCTTTATGGTTGTTAGTATTAATGGGTTGGTCGTTGGGCTGTGACTGTTGCTGTCAGTGTGTTTAAGTGGTTGGCCTATTAATGGTTGATTAATTTGGTTGGGGCGCGTGGCGCCTGTAGGGATTAATGGAGGGGGTTTTTGTGGTTGGGGAGTGTTTTGACACAATGTCTTGTGAACTATAATGGACGCTTAGGAATTTTTTTTCTTGATTTTCTGGAGGGCATGTGGCTGAAAGAGATTGTGCCCTTTTTGGCTGCTCTTATGAAGTGTGGTAAATGAGATTTGGTTCCAAAGGAAATTTTGGCCCTATATTTGGTCATAGAGTTTACGCCAAGAATTAGGGGGTGATTTAGCTTTGGGACAGCATGTAGTCTTGTTTTAAACTCTGTGTTATCGATTAAGAAGGTTATGGTGATGGAATTGTTGACCTGAACTGAGGATTTATCAGCTAGTAGGATTACCATACGGGATCTCCTACCATGTCTGAAATTGGGGGTTGATACTATTTTATCTGCCATTTTCTGGCTGATAACGGAAAGGGAGGCTCCAGAGTCTACTAGGGCTCTGTAAGAACTGCCATTGATATCAACATTAACTGCACCTTTAGTGAATTCAGTATTAATGTAAGAGGTCTTACCTTGCTGCCCATACTTACTGGTCTCGACTTTTAATTGGAGGGTGGTTTTCATAGAGGTCCCCACTGTCTGGTGAGGAGTCTTCATCACAATTCACAAGGTGGGGGTCGCGGTCCTGTTGTTCTGCTGAATTTAATCCTGCTCCATTGTTCATTTGTGAAATATGGCATGTGGGGGACGTTCCAAGTTTATTGTCCAATGTGGGGGGGCGGGGCCGTAAGATGTATGGTGGCCCTCCCCTGGGTCCTATTCAATATTGTCATTGTACTGATCTCCTTGTCCAGAATCAGGAGATTGGTTGTCGGGATGGTTATCTCCGGTCTTTTTATTGTCATTTCTGCCTGGTGTTGGATCCCTAGACTTCTTCTAGATGGCTATCTAGGTGGAGGTGATCAGGTGATTGATTTTCAGGCGTGCCATATGTGGTACCACCTAATCTTAGGGGTGGTGATTCTGAAGGTGAATAACCAGGTAGGGTGAGGTTTAAACCTGGTGGTGGGACTCCTGCTGGTGTACTGGTAGGTGCACCTGTGTTGGTGGACGAAAAATGTAGGGTGTTTGAACTCACAGGTGTTTGTTTATGCGTACGTCTATGGACTGGCAGCACTGGGTCCAGCTGGAGCGCGTCTGGCGAGGAGTCTATCGGGGTGGTGTACTGTGTACTGGTGGCTTCTTGCTGATCTCTGTCTTGAGATGTAGGGATACGTTGTGGGGCTGGCTCCTTTGGTAGGGTCTCACTGTTGTCCATGGCTCATGAGAGGTGGTAACTTGTGGGATGATACGTGAGGGTTTTCCACCATTGTCAACGAGTCCATAAATGATGAATAAGGATGAATACAGACGAATCAGGAATCCAGTTTGATATCCACTTTATTCATAGAAGTCCACGAGGTATAGATGGTGATACAGTATAAAGGTGCCCAACAGTGTCCAAGCCTAGCCCTTGAGCCAAGGGCCTTGGTCTCACCTGAGTGTGTGAGGTATGAAGTGTGAAGGTAGACAGATGAGTGAGCTGCTCCCTCCACAGGTATTTGTAGTAGGAGCTGCTCACCCAGCTCATCCTAAAAATAGTATCAGGTGAGCTAAATATAGTAACTGGGGAACTCCAGTGCAGGTATGTAGGGGGGATCCCAAACATAGCACTGGGGTTCACAGAGTTCAGTATGGTTCTAAATATAGCTGCTGGGAATTCCCGGTATGCTGTGAGCTGCTCATGATCAATGGGCATGTCCTCCTGCAGGAGGAGTTGGTCTAAACATTGTCTGCTAGGAATTTCCAGCATGCAGCGAGCTGCTTGTGATTGACGGCGTATCCTCCAGTGGGAGGAGGCGGGGTCACTGAGTGCAGTTGACACCGCCAGCCTTTGGTCTATGGGTATGGCTTGGCTTGTGGGTAGACTCGGACACTGGGTTACATGGTAGAGTCAAAGGTGAAAAATAAATATGATAAGTACAATACCTATAACGGTCTACTGACAACACTCCACAGCAATAACAACACTCCACAGCAATAACGCCGTTCCTGCTCATCAGACTTCCCTAAGGTGGGTCGCTACCATTGAATCAAAGATCCTAGATTTTCTCCATTCTTCTCCCAGAGGTACAAAAAATCATCTAGAATAAGAATATGAAAAGAAAAGTAGGGGGTCCCATGCTACTTTTTTCTACAGATTTTTGAAAAATAAAAGTATCTTAATCTTCACCTAGAAATTGAAGAAATTGCGTATCAGATTTGAGAATTTTTTGTGTCATAACTATTTAATACAGAGATATGAAACCTCACATGGTAAATGGTCTGATATCCTTATTTATAAAGATGTTTTGATTTTAACTCCATAACATGGCATTCTGGGTAAATTTCTCATTTTTCGGAAAAGAGAAGGGTAAATATTCTATTATTTCATAACAAAAACAAATAAAATTCATATTTTCAACCACTAGATTATTTTAAACTTTTTTTAAAATATTGTTCAGATAATTTGCCTTTAGATAAAAGTACTTTTGATATGGGGTCCGTCCCATGTATAATTTTGGAGTTTTGGCCATTTGAAATAAAAAAGTATAGGAAAAACTAACAAAAATCCATGTTCAAAGCACTGCATAATGGGTAAAATGTACACATACTTGGCATAGAATTGCTCCATTATATGCCCTTGCTCACTGTGAATAGCTTACCACTTCTATAGCATTGTATTGGTATTGGATGTGCTATAATGTTAAGGTGCAAAAGAATTCAAGAGAATGATAAGAAAAATCTGGATGTAAATATGCCAGAATCCCCAAGAATTTTATGTAGACATTAAGGGTATATATAGGTATGTGCCTACAAAAAATGATCTCATTCTGATAAAGTTAACCTATATGCACAGGGACCTGCGCAGTAGGCTCAAATCCAATAGTGCGACCCACCTTAATCAACTTAACCTTCATAAGAGCTGCACGATCTCCAAGGCCGGACCTTAACCCTTTGAGGGCCGACAGTGCATTAATACTTCACGATCATAGGTCGTTATGATGCATGAATGCAGACTCGTCTGGGCTGCATTTATAATGCATCATGACGACCAATGGACATCTATAGGGGAACTTTCATGCTGTTTGGATGCAGTTGTGAGTTGCACATCAAGACTGCATTCATGCCCTTGGAATCCCTTTGAGTGTTACAGCCATCCCACCCCTCCCCAAGTCTGCGTTCCCCACTCCACCCCATCTTAAGGGAGTGGTCATTATTTATCAACGGGGGGGGGGGGGGGGGGGTTTGAGGGGGGAGGTGTAAAAAATTCAGACCCCTCCCGAGGGGGGCTAAAAAAATTTTGACCCCTCTTGACTTGAGGGGGGAGGGCTAAAAAAAATTACCCTCTTTTTAGCAAAAAAGCCTGCACACTACTATAGATCAAATAGGGGCAGGAAAATTCTCCGTGCCTCCGGCATGGTGGGGGACACAAGAAATTTTGACTGCCATCGATGGGGGGGGGGTGTAAAAAATTTTCACGCATCCGCACGAAAACCCTCCCCCCTGTTGATAAATAATGACAACTCCCTAACCCCAACAAACCACCTGTTTCCATGACAATAATCGATACCTGAAACACAGGTAGGCGTCATCACACCCAGCTCCACTCTCCCACCTCATCTTACAACCTATTGACCATCCTATAACAACCAGCCTAAACCCCAGCTTGGAGAGCATTCACCATACATACACATACAGGCAATCTGGCAGTGCTCCAAGGCTGAGTGAGGCCTGAGTGAGCCGGGTAGGGCGCTCCCTGCTGTGCTGCCTTTAGAACCGTCTTTCCTGGCTGCAGTTCGATCCAGTCAGTCATAACAAGTTTATCTTTGGGCCAGTGCAGGACTGTGCAGATTGGATGGAGAGGGATTCCCCTGGTCTTCTCCCTCTCTCTATTCTCTCTCCTCCTATTTTACAGCACTTGGACATAATAGACTCACCATACATGGCATTTGTGAATTTAACAGTACCACCCAAGGAGTTTGATATACAGTGCCAATAACACTCCAACCAATAATCTGAAGGACTTGTCGGACTGAGTACTTCGCATATACACACCCATGGGCAGTAAGGACACATAACCAACACACACTAGTGGACCTCATTTTCGGTGTTTGATTTGTTGTTAATTTCTGTGTTTGATTGTCGTCTGCCTCTGTGGTAACCACAGCAACACGTGGCCAAACAAAGATGGCGGGACTGGGACGCAGGCTGCTGAAGATGCTGGTTCCCGCATCAGGATGGAGTTATAGTTTATGGCTGGTACTCTCAGTTTTGGCGGGTAAGTGGACATAAAATGTCTTCTGCTGTTTTCTGATTCAATTCATTTTCTGTTTTTAGATACCCCAGAGTTAAAGAGTTAAGCATGGATGAACCTGCGATATGGAAAGGGGTGTGCTCTTAACCCTTCAAGGTCCCCTAAGGGAGTGGTCATTATTTATCAACGGGGGGGTGGTGGGTTTCCGCGCGGACAAGCGGAAATTTTTTACGCCCCCCCTTGACGGCAGTCAAAATTTTTTGCGCCCCCCGTGCCGGAGGCATGGAGAGCTTTTGCGCCCCTCTTTGATCTATAGTAGCGCGTGGGCTTTTTTGCTAAAAAGAGGGTGAATTTTTCTCGCCCCCCTCTCAAGAGGGTTCAAATTTTTTTTCGCCCCCCCCCTTGGGAGCGGTCTAAAACATTTTACGCCCCTGCTCAAACCCACCACCCCCCCCCTGTTGATAAATAATGACCACTCCCTAATGCAGGAATGCATGACGACCGATCAGGAGATTGTGTATCAATCCCATAGGGTCGGCATGGCGAGTTACTCGCCAGGGCTGCATTCATGCATGATGACGACCAATGGGCATATTGCATTAATGCATAAAATGCCCTTAAGGGATTATATACATAGGAGTGAAGTTCTTGCTGTTCGATATGTGGTAAACATGTCTCCCTCCCACTTATTCCATGCTCATGGTCCTAGCCTAAAGCGATATTTCACCACCAAGAAAAGTCTCAGGCAAGAATTAAGTAATGGCCTTACAATGGCACAGGTACAGAGTGGGTATTGTATGCTCAGTGTTACAGTTAGGGGTTTACCTTGGATGTCTCACCTTATAACCCTACTAGCAGTGTAGGACTTATGGCAGGCCATAATTCGCCCACTGAAAGGACCTACAGTGCCTGCATTCCTGTACCAGAATATACATTAGCTTTCCTCAGGGAAGTTTTAAGTAAATGAAACGTGATGTACCGTGGTGTATGGGGAAAGGGTGAATGTCTGTTGGCGTGATCACCAGCAATGGGGAACTCCTAAATCTTATAGGGCCTGGGAGCTCGCCTAGGAGTTATTCATTGCCGGCGATCAGTTCCATACTGTTTACAGCACCACCCTCTACTGGTACCCACTCTGTACCTGTCCCATTGTAAGGCCATCTGAATTTATTTCATGTTGATATGCCCGAGATACTGACAGCCCATAGCTCTAGCACTCGATCGGCCGTATCACACACCCCCCGTGCGATAACCTGTGAAAATATCACACGCCGAGGTCACGTGACCATTTAGTGACGTCATAGCTCCAAGATGGCGATGTAAACAGTGCGCACGGGGAGTCATTCTGGTAAATTTGATTCTATTTATCTGATTTAGATGAAAATAACATGAAATAAATGCAAAGGCACACTCGTTGGAGGAATGTCGGGGGGTTATCGCACTTGCCGATCAGGTGCTGCATCGCACTCCGCCCTGTGAACTCGTGAACCTTTGCTTATATCCTTTATTGCTAAGAGTGCAAATAGGCCATATATTGCTGCATCATGACGACAAAGGCACACCTTAAGGCACTATGCGGCCCTTAAAGGGTTAATATCATATTGTATTTACAGGGTTAGAAAATCAGCTTGTGATGGTTGAGTTAGCTTTAGGCAGTGAGTGTAGTATGTGTTACATCATAAGGTTATAAGGAAAGCTGCAGAATACTATTTGAGGTGCCTGTTGGAGGCAGTATTCGTGGCCCTGACCAGTCCCCTTTACCTCTGTATGGGGCTGACTATGTGAAAGCTGGTGTATATCCATAGAGCACATGGCTATGGCATGCCATTTGTCAAAAGATTCCCTGCCAAAAATCTTCTCATGCAAAAGCCTTAAATGTAGCTTGAAAAGACTAGCTTGATTTAAAGATCATTATCATTTTAAAACTACCTGTTTTATCTGCCATATACGATCATTCACTTTACAATCTGATTTTAATTTGATGAAAGAATTTGATATCTACAGATACACTCATTTTAGAGCTGATACAGCTTATGTATCATTCGTGTTGAATACCATAAAAGAATGGGTGGGAATCTAAAGGTCTCAAGAATTCCAAAGGTATTTGGCCACTCAAAGCAATAATTGAGATGTGATTCAACATAGGCCATTGCTTCCAAAGCCTTATACCCTTCTCCAACAATTAAATAGCTGTATATAACTTTGCACACAAGAAGGCATTATTTTTATTACACAATGCGATATACACAAGTTCCATAATGATACATAATGGAGCATTAAGACACATCAGGAGAACAGGTGAATGGGCAGTATGACAAGATGGGTTACATCATATTTCATCTATAGACTAATCATAACATGTCTTATATTTCATCTATAGACTACTAATGGTTTAACCCAATGTACGAGATCTTGCCAAGACCATGATCAAGGTCTATTTGGTCTAAGCGGTACTGGAGCTGGTTCTGGTGACATGCACTGATAAGAGCTGATGAGATGTAACCAGCTTGTCCCTGGAAGTGATTGTTATCCAGGGACAAGGCACCCATCATAACATGTCTGTGTGTGTGTTGACACTTTTAGAAGAACTGATCCACTCTGACATCAGAGCCACATTACAAATGCACAGCTAGGAGGTACATGTTATTTTCATATTTTGATTGACCCTTTATATATACAGTATAGTGTTGGCATACAAAAAAGGGTAAAAAACACTTGCTATTCATACTGCACTGTTCATGGTTACTCTAGTGGGCCGTGGGGGTATACAATACCAGAGGTGTGTGGTCTATACGGGACTAGCACATTGCTAGTACTAAGGAAATCAGCTAGGTGGCTTATGTAGTCGGGGGCTAGATCATTATTTGGCCTCTTTGTATAGTCTAGTTTGACAACCTGCCAATTAACTACTATCCATGGGATTTTTCTAAAAAGTATATGTATGGATTCTCCATATCAACAGCTTTAAGAAGATGATCTAGAAATAGATTAAATATTTAAAATAAAAGAGCAATAGATCATTGGAATTTCTGCTGAATACCACAGGTGAACAATCATGCCATTGTCTCACTATCAGGGTTATCACCTTACTTCACACCTGAAACAATGGAGGGGTACTTTAGGTGATTGAGATAAAGGGCAGGATGCTGCTTATCAGTCTTATCACTGACCATTGATACTGATAAGAAATTTACCCAGAGTGCCCTGCTCTGGAGTCAGGGGCCTAACCAAGATGGCGGCCTCCATAACCTAATATGCTTATGCCCTATATATATGGCGGCAGAAACTACTTAGTTTCAGGAATTAAGCCATGTTCTGGTCTGAAAGGTGGGGGGGGGGGGTCAAACCATCTCTGGGAGACATCCTTTCTAGGGAGTAGATTTCTATTTTTCTAGGGAATGGTTCTTCCCATACTATTTCATAGGAGGCCTTTGACCCATATGATTGCAGTCTACAATCACAGTAGTCTACTCACAGTCCTACTATTAGGCTAGTTGGCTCTAATACTTTCCGACAATGCCATGGAGCTAGCGATGCCTCTTCAATGGCTGTGCTTGGGCTTCTGAGCCAAAATCATATTACCGGGATACTACTCATTATATTTCTCCACTTCCACACAAGTATACTAAGCTTATACATAGCTGGGCGCGGATTAGGGATAGATTAGGATATACCTATGGAAGGAGCAGTTGAAAGCCGTGACGTACTACAGTTCTATAAGTCCATCACAATATGTGCTAACACTCCTGTGCTGACAAAGGTAAGGGCGTGATAACAGTAGTAGGATTAATGATGGAAAGCACCTACCAGGGGGTCAAACAATGTTAAACTCATTGGGGATATCCAAGGAAGACTTTTCAAATGCTTGACTCTCAGTGTAATCAATTAAGGCAACACTCTATTAGAAAGAGTCAAAAGAGCCACTGTGACAAACTTGCTAGAAACTGGACATGACAGAGTCAGTATCACTATTCATCTTTTCCCCTTAAATTTCTACCTTTTAATTGCCTAGCACAATTTTTCGCATCACATATATTAATATGTAGCTGAAAGGAAGAAAGCTAGTATGGTGTGGGATGCCATGGGAATTCATATCTCCTTATTACCAGAGGGAGCTCCAAGTTCTTATTATAGGGTTGGGGTCAACTGGACGATGACGATTCCTATGCCACTGGTTTTCAATACCTTTTGCAATGCATCCATTAAACTGGATGAAAGTCTTTGATCTCTATTGGCCTTTGGTATGCACGTCCAATGGGTCCGCCACATTTTGAATTTCACTGGTTGAAGTAAAATCTACTAATGGTACACACCACGATGGTTACCTTGTCCCTGGGTAACACCCTCCTCCAAGGACCCAATCTCATCAGCTCTAGTCTTATCAGTGCATGTTGCCATAACCAGCTCCAGGCACGCTTGTAGCCTATACTATTGGACATAATATAAACATGGTTAAAGAAAAATGCTCGTATGAGTGTATTATTCATGTAGTGAGCGCTGCAGTAGTGCTCATCTATAGGCTCGTGTGGTGAATAGTTGAAAACTGATACAATAGATAGGACAGCTGTATTTCAACAACAATGTGCTAGCTGGTACTTGACTCTATTGGTTTGCAGCCTGAGTGGACAGATTGCAGCTGTTGAACATATATACTGCATATTGTGGGCACTCACCTTTGTGACATGAGAGGGAGAGAGAGGGAGGAGAGAGAGAGGAAGGGAGAGAGAGAGGGAGAGAGAGAGAGAGAGAGAGAGAGAGAGGGGGAGAGAGAGAGATAGTGTGTGTGTGTGTGTGTGTGAGAGAGAGAGAGAGAGAGAGAGAGAGAGAGTGAGGAGAGAGAGAGAGAGAGAGAGAGAGAGAGAGAGAGAGAGCAATTTTTAGATAAGAAGCGGGCGGATGCCTTTTTATCTGAAGCCATGGACTGACTTGTTTAGTTTGGAACACAATATGGAAAATTTTCCTGAATCAACCTATGGAGAAAGGAATAGATTGATGATAGCTAGATATATGGTGAACTAGAGGGAGAGAGAGAGAGAGAGAGAGAGAGAGAGAGAGAGAGAGAGAGAGAGAGAGAGAATAATAGAAACATGGATGCATACATGAGAGCATTGTGCTGCATAACTTTGGGCTCCCAGGGTTTGGGATATACAATAATGTACTAGTTTTGGGCGTGCCAGAATGAGACCACCACCCGCATACAGTTCTATGTGGTACTTACACGCATAGAGAGTGGAATGTTATATAAGCCCTGATCACATTCATATGTTACATATTGCACATCAGCCATGCTCCATTGATTACCAAGTTGTAGGTCTGACCCTTATTTCATGTGAATAACAACTCTCCATAGACATGACACTAGAGTGGCGTATGCCACAACCCCCATGGCATAACATGTCTCGATCCACGCTATAGTCACGTGAACTGTTTACATGCTAAATTTAGTGAATTTAAGCAATTCAATATCAATTAAACATGAAATAGATACTGAACTAAAATTCCCAGACGTACATTGTGGTTCATCCACCCCTCGGGGGGGGGGGGGCTTTTCCTCAGGGTGGATCGGCCACGATGTACGCCGTGGTCATTTTGTTCAGTCTATTTATGATATGGTAGCCTCTACACAGAAAAAAAATCAAACTTAGTCGGTCTAACTTAACTTAGTCAAAACGGCCAAATAATCTTAATTAGTGCATATGACTAATGTGTGACTAACAATGTCTAGCTTATGTTAGTCACATTGACTATCCAAATCATTTTTCCTCTCCAAGCACAATCATGAACAAGGTATCTGCTGGGAGTTTCAGGCAAGCTAACTTAATTTAGCCACTGTCACTAAGGGATCTTAGTCACTTTGACTAGGATCCCTTAGTCACTTTGACTAAGGTATATTGGCATAGTGTTGCCTTTACACACCAGGTGGCAGTGTGGTTTGAAACAGGATTTTTCTGGTGGCTTTGTACCATAAATTGTTCAATGTATGTCAAAATTATGGTGATTTTCAGGCACTGTATACATTTGAGGCTTCAAAATTCAATATAACATCAAGCTTGGCAAAATATATCAAATAGGTTGATGATTTGTTAAATAAACTAGGTAAACAGATAATAACACCCTTTCTGTGGGAGTCTAGATGAGTAAAATATCCACAGATGTATTTGCTTCTTTGAGGAAAACCCAGAGTAACTTGACTCAGGGGTTCTTATGAAAATGATGTGAGGCATTTCACATGCTTCCTAAATGATGAGACTGATTTGTGGGATGTGGATCCTACATAGAGCTTACACTCACCATTTGAATTAAACCAAAGAGTAATACATTGCATACTTAGTCAAACCCACCAAGGAATCTTAGTCAAAATCAGGAAACCAAGGCAAGTTGGGCACTTTGACTAATGGTTAGTCGTATTTGACTAAGAAAAACTTGGACACTTAGGCACATGCTTTTGACTAGGTATTGTTAGAAAGTTAGCCTTTTTGACTAACATCTGACTAAGATTTTGGATATTATTTTTTTCTGTGTATCAGGGCTGCACTTGTAGGCTCTTATCATCATACCCATCAACCGGGACTGTAAATGTACACCTGGTACCATTCCTTTGCCTCTTGCGTGGCCATGAATAAAATGAATTGAATTGAAATCTTTTGGGCCCTATCCTACCGACCTGAGGCCCGAACATAGACACTGTCCGGCGGACACTGGTAAATTTTGGCAAATTTTTCGCTGAAAACAAGCCATTCTTGGAGCCTAAACCCACCCCCTGCTGTTCAATAATGAGGACTCCATAACATGGCAGATTAGAGTGCACACACGGCAGCGTATACCATGCCAAGTATTGGGGCTCTCGTACAGGGTTATGGGGTGTAATGCTAATACCAAGGATTGTACAGTATAGAATAGGTCAGTCCATACAGTCCTATAGTGAAGGCCAACCCCCCTCTACCCCCCCATGAAACTAGGTGACCTTGTGTGTTCAGTATTGGGCCC
The DNA here is from genome assembly GCA_949317995.1 of Acholoe squamosa. NCBI lineage: Eukaryota > Metazoa > Annelida > Polychaeta > Phyllodocida > Polynoidae > Acholoe > Acholoe squamosa. The sequence continues at coordinate 42,878,537 of OX439051.1, read as the reverse complement.
TATATAGGATAAGGGGGTTTATGGAGCTATCATGTATCTTCCTGAAAGGGATACTAAATGAAATGAAGAGACCATCTAAGCCAAAAAATCCTGCTGAATCCAAAAATGTTGGTCTTTCTTATCAAAATTTGACCAAAAGTACCCGAAAATTATGTTTGATGAGGGAAATACTTTTAAAAATGTACAAAAATTATATTGAAAATGATTGCAAATCTTTAAATATAGAACACATAAATCAGAGTTAATACCTCAATCCACATACCCAAATGTCTGCCTATCTCTCAGTCAGGCAAGTTCTGGGCTTATGCATTATTCTGCCTATCCCACATACAGCATATCAATTGTGTACCTATCACTCATCCTGCCTATCTCTTCAATCTGAAACATTGACAGTTCAATCTTATAATGCTTACCCCTCACCTTATAATGCTTACCCCTCACCTTACCTTATCTCATTTGTTCCTTCTTTCCTTTAGTCTACCTATCCTCAATCTGCCTATCATTCATTTTACCTATCCCTCATGGTGACTATCCCTCAGACCATCATGTTTAATCTGCGCTGTTTGTCTGCTATATAAGCCTTTATTGTTTAACGGTACATTCCTTACCATGTCTACTATTTCAATTTTACCTATCCCTGATAATGCCTATCATGTAGCCTACCTATCCCTCATTGTGCATATCCCCAACTCTGCACATCCCTTATATTTGACTTGCATATCTGTCCCTAGGATGCATGTTTTTTTATTGTTTTTTTTTTACGTTTGCTCATCTTACAAGGTACTCTGTGCCTATTCCTTAAATTGCTAATTGCTCATACTGCCTATCCCTCTTGCTACCCATCCTTACCTATCCCCCATGCACTCTATACAGCTCTCTTACCCATCTCACCTCTCTTACCTACCTATGTCACAACCAACCTTCATTATGATGACCATTTCTTAGTCACCCTATCACCTAACATACTGGTTACAGTCCACCTTATTCATACATCTACCTATCATTCATGCTGCATATCTTTCAGTTTACCTATATAATGATATGAATGGAGGATAGGCATAATGGGGGATAGGTATATTTCACAAGGCATAGACCTGGAGACAGGTGGAAGAAATTGAACACAAGCTGAGATATGTATAGAGAGAGCGAGTTAGATTGACTGAGCTGACATGGTAAGAAAACCATATGGAGAGCATGAGGGATAGGTATTCAAAAGGATTGGTAGCAAGGGGGATAGGTAGCATGTGCAATATCTAGTTTGAGGGATAGGCACAGAGAGTACCTTGTAAGATGAGCAAATGTAAAACAAGAAAACATGGGTGGTAGCGACAGATGGGCAAGTCAAATATGAGAGATATGCAGAGTTGGGGGATAGGTATAATGAAGGATAGGTAGGCTTTATGATAGGCATTGTTAAGGATAGGTAGGATCATAAAGATAGACATGATAAGCAATGTAACAGTTAACCATTAGGGCCTAAATAAACAGATGAACAATACAGTTTAAACATGGTGGTCTTAGGGATAGTCACATGAGGGATAGGTAAAATGAATGATAGGAAGACTGAGGATAGGTATACTATGGGAAACTTGGACCAGAGAAGATTAGCTAAAGTAAGGAGTAAGCTTTAGTATCTAGGTCTTTTGGGAGATAGCCTTACTTCAAGATGCTTTAGATTTAAGAGATAGGCAGTATGAGTGATAGGTAGACTAAGGGATAGGCAGTATGTGAGATAGGCAGAGTAATGCACAGTTAGAATACTTGTCAAATTGGGAGATAGGCAGACATTTGGAAATGTGCATTGAGGTACTAACTCTGGTTTACATGTGTCTATAAAGACTTCTCATTATTTTGAATATTATTTTTGTACATCTTTAAAATATTTTCTTCATCAAACCTCATTTTCGGGTACTTTTAGTCAATTTCTGAGAATCATGATAAAAAATTTGGATTCATCAGGATTTTCTGGTCCAGGTGGTTTCTTCTTCCCCTTTAGTATCACCCTGATAAAGGAATACCACAGCTCCATAAACCACCTAATCCTCTACAGAAATCAACAATGAAGACACAGGGGCACCTAGTTTCATGGGGGGGGGGTAGAGGGGGGTGGCCTGTCACACTCTACCCATAGACTATGCTCTCAGTGACCTCTCCTATAGTATAAGCTTCTTGCTAATACTATTAAGACCTTCCACAGTCCTCCACAGTTACAAAGTCTGGTTACACAACCCCAACTCTCCCAGCAGCCTATGAGGCCTTCGTCTCTGGATGCCTATTGGTCAGTTCAGTCCAGGCCAACATTTTAGGTTTTGTGACGTCATAGAGGAATCTTGGCCGGGATTTATCTAGGTAAGAATGGGGCTATTGGCGAGCATGGAAACTCGAATCAATTTGTAAAGAGATTAGCCCTAAATGAAAGTATTTACTTTACTGGACCACTTGATGGGAGGGCCCATGTCAATTTTAAAAAGTACTCATGTACTCAAAACCCCCTGTCCCCTGCCGATGTTAAAGCAGGTGTCCATTGGCATTTAGTGTAGGCCTATTGATGCAGCCTGATCGACATGATGCATGAATGCAGCCTGACTTGCTTCAAAGTGTTTGCTCCAACAAGTATGTATATATGGAAGTGAATTTGAAAACTCTCAGAAAAGTGCAAAGTATGGATCGGTTTAAAGACAGACATATGAAGAAGGGAACACTTTTCTAAGGACTTTTTACCCCCGCATCATTTGAACGCTCTAAACCTAAACCGATATTGTAAGAAAAGGAGAGAGTCAAAGTTTCTAGCCATTCAGATTCAAAACTGGAGGGAGTTCAGAAGCGTACGAGATATTTAGACATTTAGGGCGTGGCACATAGTGCCTTCCCTCCCCTATACAACCACGTAACATAAAAAAAGATCTATAATACATGTAGAAGGAATCCGGGTACAACAGGTAGCGACGGGAATAAAGACAGTCAGGCTTGTTGTGTAGCATATATAAATAAATGGAGGAGTGAAGTCAGAAGGGTGTGGCCCCTTTACACAGTACATACAATGTCATTGTCGATGGACCGTATTGGTCTGTACTAGTGCCGGGCTCTCGTTACTTTCAATAAAGATGTACCCCAGTGCTCATTAAAGACAGGCAATTGTTCAACACTTCTAGATCTAGATAGGAGTAGCAACCTTTTCAATGCCACTGCACCCTCGGCACACTCTTCAAGACCTGTGCTTATTGCTAGACTTAGTTCAAATACAGGTGATGTAAAAAAACAACAACTAGCTTTTTGAATAAAAATCAATCAAAACGATTATTTAGGTATGGAATCAAAAGCTCAGGTCAGCATGTGCACTATTGCCATGAAAAGAAGTCAAGCAAAATCTTTTCGCACACATTTTGAATTAATTTCATGAAATTTCTCTTCCATATGTGGAAAAGATACATTGAACATGACCAACAATGATAGGACAATAGAGAGTAGGTAAAGAACAACGTGTTTGCCTGATGCCAGTGTCAGATTTGTTGACTTAGGACTATAGGGTGCATTGTGAAAGGCTGTCTTCGATCTATCATTATTTTCACGGAGATTCCTTGTAACACAGTGTATACCATACTGCTTTATTGTAGAAACTAGACTGCTTCACTGCAATTCCATTACAGTGAGTCACTGTTCAGTTTTTACAAGGATCCCTGGTAGACTCAACAATCATTTCTTATAGTGTGCAGCTCTTCCTTGACCAAATCCCACTGCTTGCTAGCCAATATTGGGCAATGAACCCCTACGGTTTATAGGTTCTTTTGATGATTTGGCACTGAATCTCTGTGATTTTGATTGCATTTTTTGTTCAGTAAATCTCTTTGAATAACAGAGTTTGACCTAGAAATCTTGATACGTATATTAGAACGGCAACATGTCAACACATGACTTATTATCTGGTTGAAACTTTTCAGTATCAGTTGGAAGGAGTTATGTTTTAACACATTGCCGTTCTATTTATTTATTAATAAATGCTTCTATATCAAGAATAACGGCTAAAATAAGCATTTACTTTACACATTGCTTTTTTTTGCAAACAGGAAGTATCTTGATGCGGGAAAAGTTTTTGCCTGATACAGACACTTTAGACAGGAAGTAGCTTGATATGGGAATGAATGTAAAGCCCTGTAACTCCTCATATCAAGCATAAAGCATTTATTAACATAGCCCTCCCTTAGACGATATTACCCCTCCCATATTGGCTAAAGAACCCTGTATTTGTAAATCTCAAGCATATTCCAACCATTTCCGTGTAGTGGGATTTGACCTCTATGGTGGGGTTGTTTCATGATGACTCCAGCAGCAGGTGGATGTACAAGGTTAACACCACCCTCTGTACCAGGGTAATTATCGTTTACCCTCCGCATTCCTCTTTATGCCACCCCTCCACGCCTAATCCATCATGTCAGGTTTACATCACACTACCTGTGCATACTGGACCAAACAGGTGCTGATGAAACTGTTTTCAACAAAAACAAAGAGTAAGAGAGATAAATGTGTGTACATAACAAACTGATGTTGCAGTACTTATAGACACATAATGGGTTTGTTTGCCCACACATAATCACCCTGTGATGTAATAAAAGGAAATAGAGGTTCGCGAGGATTGCTTCAGACTGAGGGTTAATTCACGGAATACTGCTTCGAGGTTCACAAGTTAAGTAATATCAAGTGGATCTCTGTATTCATCTCATGTTACATTGTTAAAAGAAATAAAGAAAGAAAGAAAGAAATAGGAAACTTGGAAGATTCAGTTACTCCACGCCCTTGTTAAGAATGGTTCTTCACACACAATTTCATAGTGAGGCTTGTCCTCAACAAGGAATAAAACCTGGCCTTCCCTATTGGCCAGCTATCAGCTGCTTGCACTAGTCTCTTGTGAGGAAATGGTGTCACTGGCCTGCATTGTACACTAGCCAGCTGATCCCCTGTTACAGTTCAATGATATATACAGTTGTAGTTGTCAATGATAAATCGATACTTGACGTACATGAATGCACGGGTGAAATGAGGTTCAGCTTTTTTCTTTGTATTGTCTACTTATGGTCATGGTAAAGTGTGTTTTAAAAGGTTTTCATAACAGGATCAATATGCTTAGATTTCAGTGCCAATACTTGATCTATTACTTGCTATACAAATCATACTTGTCACTGCTTACTTCGAATATCCCATTTTCTCTCAATGTGGAGTAACCACTTTGTACGTGTACATACAGTGCAGTACTCAGCTTAATGTAAGCCTACACGAAGCTTTTTCTAGTCCTGTCAAACCTTGAGCAGCTTCCAGCTTCATGTTCCTTTATTATTGGGCCAGCAACTCGCTATAGGTCCATGCAGCAAGAAAATGCTACTTTGCATGAAACAAGTTTGTGAGGGTTTTAGGATAATGCTCATTATATTGTCCCAAATGGTGACAAAGGAAAAGTATCATATATCAGTAGGCTCACCTTCCAATTGCCTTTCAAAATGTGTATAATAAATGTCGAAATTCTGGTGTCATAATTGCCAGTCAACCCTAGAAGGTGCAAAAACGTTATCATCAAAATCTTTGGTAAGTCACTCTATCTTGCTTCATTAATCTATTTACTTTTACATAGAGCTTCAATTGTGCATCATGCCGGCCCTCCAGGGGTGTATCGCACCCACAGGACTTGTGTGGTGCATGTATATAGGCATATGCAGCACTGACACCGTGCTCACATAGGCGGCCCATAAAGAATTGAGTGAAATAAGAAATAAGGATGGAATAAGAGAGAGAATTTTACTTTCTTGTAGGAATGGGCCCTCCCCTACTAATTTTACTGGCTGTTATAGATTACTTCATGGATGAAATAACTTGCATTGGGAGAGACAATGTAGAAATAGACTTTATTTTATCTATTTCATACTATTTTAAATTGTAAAAACCCTTTATATGACAGGAAAATATTGTAATAAGTCTATTTCAAAATGAAGTAAAGTTTATGGGCCCCTACCAGAGCTATATGAATTATGATGCCACATTGGAATAATTCATTTTTTAGCATTTTTGAAATAATGGGCCTACAACGTGTAACAATATCATGTCCATTTACAGCACAAGAAGAAGAAAAATATAATATGCATCGATATCATGTTCATTTGTTATACATCACCACACCAATATTTGTATATTTTTATGACAGAAAACGCAAAAAGAAAAAAAGACAAAAATCACCATTTCCAACCACAGTAGGCATCCATTAATAGCTAATACATGTGTAGAGGTCGGCGGAAAACGTCCTGGAGAAACCAGGAGTCGAACCCGGGACCCTCCAACCTGCAGGTGGAAGCTCTACCGCTGAGCTACTTCCCCGTCTGACATTCTCTACCTTCCACCTACATCTGGATCGGTATAATACACTAGGGGGGCAGCTTATACCGGCTGACCAGCCCCTGAGGGCTGGTGCAACCGGAACGGGGCAGATGGCCCTACCGCCATGGACTTACAGCCAGAGCTGGCCCCTACACATGTACCATTTTGGTTCCTGGCTATAGTCTATCGCCAGGGTACGGTTCCATAAACTTTACTTCATTTTGAAATGGACTTATTTCAACATTTTGCCATTCTCTATAAACGGTTATTTTAATTTAAAATAACATCAAATAGAAGCCCTATTCCTGCAGTGGGAGGCTCTCCTAACATATGCTATTTTAATCATGAAATAATCTTCGATACCTGCCCAAATTGGTAGAGGTGAGCCTCTACCAATCTGACCTGAACCTTACACACTCTCCAAACACGCTATCCATTTTGATATAAATACCCTACACTACCTGTAGTTATAAATAGCTTACAAACATGTATATAGAAATATGGTCAAAGTCCTGTGATTTACGGGAAATATGAAAGTTTGGTATTTGTGTTTTTTAGCGCCTCCCACGCCGCGTAGCGGCGGTACCGCGAAGCGGTACGGGAGTGTGCCATGATGATTGCATTTGCCCCATGTGATGAGGTCTCACAATACAAAATTACTGAATAGAGAAATTGATAATTGTGAAATCATCTTTATGTCTGCTTTTATGAGACATGTCATCAAACACTGGTATACCAACATTAACGGCAGGAGGCGTTTTTTTACGCGGTCACAACCGCATTTCTTGTTAAGGCATATGTCCATGTAGTACTATAGGTAGAAACCCTCCCGTAAATGATTATAGATAAGTGTTTTCAGTTGAGGATGACAAATCACTTTTACTTCATCCAAGATTTGATATGGAAGTCATCATTATTTAGCAACTTTTGATGCACTTTCAGAAAGGGGCATTTCCTATATTTGCCATTGCAGATAGAAGTTGGACCAAAGATCAAGAAAAACAAAACACTGTAGACTTCAGTTCAAATCTTTATTTACCCAAAAGTGTACTTATTCCAGATAAATCAGTAACAACTAGAGCTTTCTGTTCATGTTAATGACAATTATAAAGATCACAGGCTGAATAAAATCCATGGAGCTTCGACATTTACTATCTCAACATGAAATGATGCTATCTTATAAAAAAAGAGGATACAATGTGAGCCAGCAAGCAGAAATAGGCGTTCCTGTGGGATTTAGTTCCTGATCTAGCCACCAGGTGGTACCACTATAGGCTACAATAAGAAAAATGTGCCGAAAACTGATATAGGCTACTTTTTGATACTATGGTTTTTGTTAAAACATTGTATCATGGGTGGAAAGGTTCCAAATTTGGAATATAAAAGGAACGTCTCTGGACCAAAATAGACATCTTTGTTGAATTCTGTAAGGGGGGGGGTGTTGAAAAAACATTAGGGTAGGTAGGAATCATAAAAGAATAAGCTTCCCTATCTCAATAAGTGCCAAAAAGCAGATTTCATTCCCAAAAGGAACAAAGGAAAACTAGGGTGGGACCAAAAATATAGAGTAGGTTGTGTCACTTGAACACAATACATTTTAGGCCTTATGGAGCCTCTTTTAGAAATAAAGAAAATGTCTACCATTATATTTTTTTCATGAAATTAGTCTTTGAAAGAGTCACATAGCTCTTAGTATTTTTTTCAATGAGTACCAAAAAGTTATGAAATTTCCATGTAGCTTTCTTATCTATCTAGAATGTAGGTATGGCATAAAGTCCAGAAGTGCCATATATGCAGGATGCCCCTATTGGTGAGGTATAACTCAATGTAATATTTCATCTTTCTTTTTCAGTGACATATTGGAATAGTGTATATGACATTTGTTTTTTGATTTTCAAATTATCATAGGTACCCTCATTATTTGCTTTTCCTTTACTCAATCCAATAAGGTAAAAATGCATTGATGATTACAAAATATATATATTTTCTTCTTTATTTTATGCAAGAAACAACAATTGAAATATCAAGATTTTATTGTCCTTTGAGATCTTGGGCTGGTGCTGGTCTTGCTGTTCCTGACACACTTTGATTTGACCTTTGTGTCATTTTTCTATCTGAATGCACAACTGCTTTGGTCTGAAATAAAACAGTTACAATGTTACATCTTTATCCCATTCAATACAAATGATCACCTGAATATGACCTATCCCAAAAGCTCTGACATAAGCCAATCAAATTAGGGTATTTTAAGGCCAACTGCTCATGAGGGACTTTGTTTTATCAAGTATATTGAATCACTTTAAAGTGCCCAGAATAAGGCAGATTTCCCCTTTGCACCAATGATTCAACTTATAATGGAGATCAGGTTTTGTCAGATGTTACAAAAAACTACATTTACATTAGTGTTGAAACCAGATCAGCAGAGGTCACACATTGAAAACATTGATACATAGATACAATGATATTTTCACTCGCTGCACTAACTGGGTCTGTGGCTATGTGCCAGATTTTGCAGCTTGTCAATCAGACTATTATTAAGAATTCTACAGTAAAATGCGAAAAAAGAAAGGTGAAATAATCAATGTTGAGCATAAACTAAGGTTCATCTTTACTTTCGGACTGTATGGTGTATATATATACATATATATATATATATATATATATATATATATATATATATATATGGGTGTATTCATTCTGATTGATTGGATTTGATAACATTCAGCCCAAGGCATTCAGCACTAACTAATGGCCTTGACTTTACCTAAGGCACCTGCACCCCAGTACTAGCCCCCCCCCCCATTGATATATTAATGTTCATCCAAATATAGAACGTCTCACGTCATTGGAAGGCTAATGCTTGGGGTAACATTTTCACACATATCATATTTTCCCACCTTCAAGCATAATAAAAAAATATGTACTGAGCGAAAATTAATATGTTTACAGTAGTACTAAAACCAAAGTTTGGTCCAAAGTCTGCCTTTTCAATGATTTACAGATTCGAAAAGGTTATGAGTTTCTTATATTGCTCTTGAAAATATCCTCACCCTTCATTTACCTATAATACAGTGGTCGTAGTCAAGATTGGGTAAACGGTGTGCTCCATAACACTGGCATGATGTATCAAGGACTGTGCTGGTTGATCTGCAAGCAGATAAAAAGAGTGATATATCCATAGGCACTGATGTGAACAACATACAGAAGTTTGAAAGTATGTTTGTACAAGATACAATTTTTCCCATCCATGGGTCTTGCATATCCTGTAAACCATGCAAATTCCTCCATGTCTCAGCTGAAGCACAAAAGTATCCCACTGCCTATTTGACAATATCCTCATCTGTCCTATTGTCATCCATAGAAGGAGAAAACTTTTACAGCAATAAACCATTGCACTCTCTGACATAACCTGGCTTCCTATAGATTGCAAGTTTCCCCTACGGTGACACAGGTGTAGTGCTGGGCCTGTAATATACCTTTTCCTTGCTAAGATTGATCTTTTGAAAAGTGACCCCTGCTTACAAGGATCTTTTTTTGGAAATAAGCACCTATTTGGGGAAAGCTTCACAAAAGATGACACATAAAAGTATTTTTCTCATAAACTAACCCCTTGCATAGAGGGTTGTGGGTAGAGATTCTTCTAGAGACTAAAATCAAAATGCATCCTTGCCTCATTGCCATCCAGTACAGAGGACAAAATCTTAGATGATGAACAACTCCATCTCTTTCTTTTAGACATCCTGATAAACCTTTTATCAAATTCCCCCTTTCCTCATTGCCAACTAGTACATGGGCCAGGTTCTTAGATGATGGAGAACTCTATCTCCATCTTTTATATATCCAGCTAAACTTTAGATCCAATTCCCCCTGCCTCATTGTCACCCAGTACAGGGAAGAAGTTTTTAGGTGAAGAAAAAAATCTATCCCTATCTCTTAATCATCCTGTATTCCTCAAGGTCAGATCCCCTCTCTCTCATTGCCACCCAGTACAGAGGACAATTCCTTAGTTGATGAACAACTCTATCCCTTTCTTGAATACATCGCGATAAACCTTTGATCAAATTCCTCCTTGCCTCATTGCCAACCAGTGAAGGGGATAAATTCTTAGATGATGAATGAATCTTTTGTTACCTCTTATAATCATTATATCCAGTATAACTCTAGATCAAACTCCACTCCCTTGCCGCAATGCCACCCAGTACAGGGGACAAGTTCTTAGATGATGATCAAATCTATCCCTATATCTCATACATCCTGTATACCTCTAGATCCAATCTCCCATGTCTCATCGGCACTAAGTACAAGGGATAAGTTCTTAGATGAGGAACAAGACTATCACTTTCTTTTATAATCTATATCCTGTAAAACTTAAGATCAAATTCACTTTTGCCTCATTGCCACCAAGTACAGAGGACAAGATCTTGGATGGTGAACAACTATGTCCCTTTCTGTTATATATTCTGTAAAACTAGGTAGAACTGCCACTTGCCTCATTGCCACCCAGTACAGGGGACAAGCTTTTAGATTATCTCTCATATATCCTGTATACCTCTTCACCCCTGCCTCCTTGCCACCAAATTTAGGAGACAGGTCTTTAGATGATAAACAAATCTATCCCTATCTCACATGTTATATCCCGCAAAGCTCTACATCAAATACCTCATTGTTTTGTTGCCACCCAGTACAGGGGACACATTCTTAGTTGATGAACAGACCTGTGCCTATCACTTATAAATATATAATGGACAATTTCTTTTTTCTGGGTTTCAACCTTCGAGAAAAGATGCTACAACAAAATAGTGTTAAAACAACCAGTTTTCACCCTCACCTCCTGTCTCAAATATCTTAGCTAGATTTAACGATTTTTGCATACCGATAGTTTAGGACTTAACTTTGATGCATAATATATAATATAATACCTAAGTTTCTCAATTATTTTCTTCTGCAGCCTTTTCTGAAGGCCTTTTGTGTGTAAGATCCGGCAAGTGCATTGTCCAAACCATAATTTTAGCCCCATTATCTGCTATAGACAGTTAAGTAATAGGAGGAGATATTTGATATTTGGTCTGGACAGAGTATTCATGAGGAACAAATTACTAGTGAAATTGCAAGCATTTTGCACTAATTCCAGAGAGAATATGGCCATGTTGCTGGATCTTACATTGCCATAAATTCAGAGATATGCATGATAATCCTCATAAATCACAAATAATGCCTTCAGCCCTGTCCAATATTTTTTGAATGACACAACTGCCAGCGTAATGTGAATAATTAATATAGATTTTGGACTCTCAACTTGAGTGTGCATTGAATTGGACTTGGTCGTAGATGAAAAAAGGGACTGTGACATTGTGAAAAGTCTAGTTTTTAGTGCTTTTTTAGGGGTAAAACCATTAAAAATCGTCTAAATCTGTAAATTAAAAAAGCACATGTAGATCTCAGTGTCCCCTATACACCTGTAACTTTAAATCGAGTTGGATCGACTAGAGAAATTTTCTAGAGCAGTGTGACATAACCCTTGAAAGTTGAGACCCCTAAATCTGAAATTACCCATGCAACTAGTACAGGTAAAAGACAATTATACACAGATCCATTCCACTCCCATTGAATTGTGAACCCCACCCCCTTCAATATCATTGTGACCCAATACAGGGTACAACTCCTGTAAGTTTGCTCAGATCTAGACCAGTTTATTGCATAAACCTTGGGACATAATTACACCTTTCTTCATTTTCACTAACTATAGATGTGCAATCTATTCCAACCTGTTTCATACCCTATATAGCCTCAACATGATCAAATTACTCCTCTGAACCACTCTAATTCAACATGGGACCCGGTATCAAAGCAGAGTTGGAGGAAGTTTACATGACCTCCTGTTGCATGACACTTCATCAGTCCCCATTCCCTTACCAGCCTCCTGTATTTACTAGCCCTGGATAACTCACCAGCCATCGAGTATATTACCAGCCCTCCAATAACTGGCCAGCTCTTTACCAACTCTGTATTAATTTACCTGCTTTCCAGTGATTTACCAACAATCAGTAACTTACCATTCAAAAGAAGCCAACCAGCCTTCCGGTAAATTACTAGCAGTAAGTAACTTACAATCCACAGAACATTATCAGCCCCAGTAACAAATTACCCCCATGGTAACTTATCAACCCTCCAGTAACTTACTGACCCTCCAAGAAGAATTTATTCATCTAGTCATAAGCACAGGAGTGGAATTCTGAAATCCACCTATGTAATTTCCAGAATATGTGTTAGAAGCTGAGGTAGGGAAAGGAGAATGGTTCTAAATTCCATCTAATAATTCTCATGTCAGATTATATGTTTGTCCATGTAATCCATATTTTAAATCACCTTTCCTCTTGTCTACAAATTACTTACAAGTTGAGAGAATTAAATGTATAATATTGGATACAGGTGTTTTGGGAAGACTAGTTTCTAGTGTGGATGGTCTATGAAACTGTGATCTGGGACTTTTTTGTCTGCCAGCAGTCTGACTAGTACACTGAAGGGTGGGCAATAACAACTAGGCCTACACACTATAGGGCACTAGCATATCAGGTCATGGAGGCCGCCATCTTGCTTTGCATCATGGGTAGGCCCTGACTCCACAGCAGTGCATTCTGGGTAAATTTCTTATCAGCCACTGTTCACACCTCTGAACAATGGTGATTGATAACACTGATAAGGGAGACAATGGACCGGGTGTACTCAATCTGGATGATATGTGACCTCTTATTGGAAATTTAGAGTTTTATTTCTAATGTTTTCGAACTGTTAGGTTTAGAGTAACCTTATCTCATTAAAGTTGAAAGTATTTGCTATACATAGATATAAATTTTAGAAAATAGCTACAGGTAGTTAATGAGGAAGAGACAATCAAAGTAAATTATACAAAGAGACCAAATGTTGATCTAGCCCCTGACTACATGAGCCACCTAGCTGACTCTCTCAGTACTAGCAATATGCTAGTGCCGTATAGGTAATAGTGTAGAGGGTTATTGGCTCACAAAGGCCTATGAATAGATTCAGTCATGGATGGCTGCTCTGTCCTATATGACCTGTGCCACACTATGAATAGAATCAATCAAGCTGCATCTAAGTAGACCCATATCCAAAAGACTATACTTTCATAAACGGACACTAATGCCTAGTATGCATCTTGGAAGTATTTGGAAGCTGCTTAAAACCACTAAACTTTGGGGTAATACACTAATCATATAGACCTTTCAAACTGGCAACTCTTCCAAATGGCACCTTTCAAGGTTTTTGCAAAGAAGATCTCACAAGTTGGCTAAGTTTAGGCAAGTATTGGAAATGATAAACAGAGGCTTATTGGTGATTTCTGATTCCCCTCAATCTCAACTGTAAATTTGTACCACTACAGTGTCACTTTGATGAAAAGGAGGTTCACAGAAGGGGAACTAGTACTTGGGGTGAGCACTTTTGACTACACTGGGCATTGGGCGTGACCCTAATGGTTTCTCCCCTTCCTGAATGTGAAATGTTGGATATCAGTGTTTTGGGTGCACTAGTTTATAGTCTATATAGTTTATAATCTGGCCTCATACCAGTTTAATTAGGGTAGATTCACCATGAGCTGACACCTGTTATTGTATGTCATTGGTGTTTATGTGTAAAAGTCTGCATCCTATGGTACACTTACATGTTTGCCACACCCTACGTGCAGGGGCAGAGCATGGGGGGAACTAGGGGCCACACCCAAACCTGACCACCTGAGAACAGATCTGGCTATTACCCTTAACTATAGAAAAACCTGGTCCAGGACACTGGTTGTGCATTCCCTTAGCCCCACCATTGATGGATCTACCCCTTGACTATAGTGTGACTTGACTATAGGACACAGGGTCTGGGAATCATAGTTTGTTACTACTTTGAATTAATTGCAATGTAGAATAATCTCATAAGCCACTCACAGAGTTTAGGGTAACCCTATAATCTGTATCAATTATTATTTCAACATAGTCATTCTGCACCAAGCATGATTTTCTAATACATGTATGCAATAAATCCCTAGTGTGATATGTGGCACCTTCTTGTCACAGTTTGCTATTTAGTAACGATAAGACACCTCTAATCAATTGAATGTACCATTTTCTTTTGTGAATCAAACCTTCAAGGGGCATCTTCAAGCTGCAAACAATGTCACCATGTTGCTTTTAATCCCGGGGGGCACATCTATGTCATGTGTCAATGAATTGCAGACTAGTCAGAATGAATATAAATTGACCAATATTTACTAATAGAATATAAACCCTAGTGTAGTACCAAACCATACTGTAGTGGCCTGTTTCTGCCCCCCCCCCCCCCACACACACAGTCAACAAGGCACAGCAAGCATTTCTGTATAGACACCTAATTGACTCAATGACTGCCTTCCCCACAGGTCAGTCAGAAAGTCATTATATATACAGCAGGTACTCTCTCCCTTTTCCCTAAGTGAATGAGACCCCTTTTATACTATCAACCAGGCTTTTATACATACGAATTATCTTTGTACTGTTAGCTATGATCTATATGATACACAGCATTGCTCACATGTATACTGATAATGTTACAAAAGAAAAGCATTCAATATACTAAGAAGCATACCTACCCTAGTCATTGAACCTGAGCAATGGTGGTGTCCAGTCCACAGTGCACTGGCTGGGAAGGTTGACCTTGATTGTGGTAAGGCCTACCTGTGGTCCAAAAATAGTCTCCTGCATGACACTAAGGGAGGGTGACCATGTATAGAGGTCAAATCTTAGACTAAATTAACACTGTCAAATACAGGTGAAAGTCTACCTATTTATCACCCTATGTAACAATATTCTGATGATATGAAAAAGAGTCTGTATAGCTTTGATGCTAAATTCTTTTCTACTGATATGGAACATTTCACCAATAGTAGAAACATCATGCAGTTACTGATTGTAAAGATTATGATGTTGGGGTTACCTGAGCCTTTAGCCAGTTGTAAGGTGGCTACATGGACATGCATCAGAATATATAAATAGGTTCAGCTCTGCGGCCTGTTTCTCAATATGGACACCCTTCAAAACACTATACAGTATTGGTCCAGACTATACAGTATGAATAAATCAAACTGATCATAGGATATCCCAGTTGACCTTGATAGAGGCTGATCCATGAAGTATTAATGCTTTTCTTTTATCAGAATAGTTACGAAAGCCTAGCTTGTGTCAGCTATTTCTTTTTATTTCATCTGGGGATAATGGCAGTTTGGTGTTATCAACTACTACAGAATGAAATACCTCATAGGAATTTAATGCACAGCAAAATACTCATAGAACTTAGAGGTTTTTCCCCCTATAAGTTTCTGTTTCTCACTGCCAAATTTTGTACAGGTTAATGCAAATTTTCAAAGCTTTTGACAGGTATTCATCTTTCCATTTTGGTGCTTTGCCTGGTCTTTGGGAAACCAGCACTTGTACTATCCTAATAATGTTTATTTTGGTTATCTTAGCTAAATGATATTGACTTATGAAACACATATAGGGTAGCTAGGCTTTACCAGCACAGATCTGTAAAAGTGACAGGGCTATTATTAGATACCACTCTAAGTCTAAGGTGCTGTGGTAAGTAGTACACAGGCACTACCACTGCCTAGATATATCCCCACCAGTTGACTAAACAGGTACCTCACTGTCCCCCCAGAACTTTGCCAAACCCTTCTATGCAGTGTGACGGGGGACTTCAAGGTCACTAGCAAGTTCAAGTTGGTCCACTTAGAGAGTGGTCAGTACCAAATGACTAGAGTTTCCCTTTAACCTATCAACAAAACAAGAAGCTTATCGTCTCAACGTTTTGTAGGTTTACAAAATTCCTTACAAGGTCTTCTATAGGGGATAGGGTGGATGGGGTGATACTGGAAATCCACCTGAGAAGTAGATCTACATAATTATATTGGTGGTTTAGACATGTTGGCAGGGTGAGATTGATTAGTATGAATGAGTATTGAACTCCATATCTAGTTGTATGGGGGTGTTTGGTTTGGCAGGTGTGTAAGGGTGCATGCGTATTGAACAGTTAGGGGGTCAAACAACCATTATAGGGAGCTTTAGCAGTCCCCAGCGTCAGAGCGTAGCACTCTGACGTGTAGTGATGGAATGTACGTTACTGACGTGCAAATAACCTTTTCTGCGTCTCTACTACATTGGTCAACAAAACAGAAATTCCTTAGATTTAAGTAATGTGATTAAAGCTATGCTTATAGCTACATATCTGAGGCATGTAATGTATTGATAAGGTATTGATACATTACTGTTTTCCTATTCTATATTTGACTTTTGGAAGGGACATGTAAGGGTGATTCAGTGGTCAGTTGGTAGGGCGTCATGGTTGAATGAGTCTTTGTTGACGTTCTGCCCAAAATACCTGCGTCTGCGTCGATCTGTAAGCGTACGCTGGTGCTGCTAAACCTCCCCTAATAGCTCAAACCATATCCTGGCACGAATTAAGCTCCACATGGTTAACAGGCAACAGTCAAACACTGGTAACTCCAAAACTGCTTTGGTGTGCTGGCTAAATTCCTGAGTTTGAAAACTTGAGAGTTAGTCGTTTTAATCACAGGGAAGTTATTTTGATTCTAGTTATGTGTTGATCCCATTAAAATGACAATTGAAAGAATCGGGTGGATTAGACTTTTAATATCAAGGAGAGACAGTAAACTTGTTCGTAAACTTTAGGTTCCATGCAGATCACCCTAGGTTGATATAGTTAAAATTTTCTTTCATAATTCCATCTATTAATTTATGCCACGGATGGCAGAGAGCCAAACGTCAGCTTAACTCCGTTCAAAACTACTCTTTGGCAGACCCGATCATTTTTTTTTCAAATCAGGGATAGCAGGAGGGAGCAGCAGAAAAGGCCTGGCTTAATTTTTTTTCAAATCTACATAAAACATCCATAACCAACGGAGTCTAAAAAATTGTTATGTTGATCATGCACTAGGGTATCCTAGGGTTAGAGGTTACTGCGCATGAGCAAATACTTTCTCTATTGTAAATGGCTCTAACAGCACAAAGACCGACTCCGTATTGATCCATTGATTATAATATTGATGGAGATTGTTCTGCAGTTCAGAGTAACATGTCATATTGTAGTAAATGCCTGACAATATATTTAAAGGCATATAGCTTAGTATATTCTTATTCAAGTTAACTTATAGAGTTGACAACTTTACCTAGAAGGAAGACAAGTTAACATAGAAAGTAGAGAAGTTCCGGGATCCTAGTGGGAGCACCATTGCTTCATCTGGTACCTGGAGAGATAAGCGCTGATAACAGCCAGCATAATGGATACCAGGTGTATTGCACTCTACAATATCTGCACTGAATGAGGGAATGAACCCATTGGTCGATAATGTATCCCACTGGTTTGGATTCCACTCATTTGGTTTACCCTTGAATGTTTACAAACCTCAAACATCCATCCCACCCATGTGACTACGAGAATCAGTCAGATGTTGAATGAATAAGGATGTCTTGTTGATCAGCATTTATTCAAAAAGTTGGTAACGCTGATGCAGTTGCAACTGGATGGCAACTGTTTGTCTCGTGATGCGTGGATGTGTTGGGTCTTTAGCTCCTTGGAAGGTATTTACCCTATAAAGATCATCTCAAATACCACCCAGAGAGAGATTTATAGGCACCAACTCGGACATTTCTTAAAAACCCAGGCCCATGCGTCTGTAAAGTAAATTTCTGTGCAAATTTTAGAAGCCAGAAACCAGTAAGGTAGTAAAACTACATTTATAAAATCAAACATGGGAGTGTTTATGGGACCAGTTGGTTGATAAGTGATGTAGAATGGACAGATGAGAGTATTGATGGAGGTGATGGGTAGGTGGTGTGGGTTATAGTGCAGAATGTGGGAGCTGTCTGTGGTCGCCATGACACCCCATCCACTCAACACTCTCAGCCACGCAGCCCGCATCACCCTCAACACCGTTGTATACAGAACAGGTGTATATATATGGAGAGAGTATACTAAAATCCATCCAAATTGGGTAGAATACAATGTCATTTTTTTCTAGTGGCTGCGCTGACAGCTACCTTACAATGAGGTCATTAACCATACTATGGACCTTTTTATTGTCCTGATATTTCTATTCAACTTCATACTACAATCTATAAATCAATAAAAGGTAACAGATAACATATGGGACAATGAAAAATATTATTTGGTTTATCATTGCATGCTTTCTAGCATTTTATTCATGCCATATCGCCGCGATTAAGCACTGGACACATTTAGAACTGGGGCAAATATTCTCAACAGCGCCCATACAACCTATACATTTGGAGACCCCCTCCCCCCGACAGTTAGTATAAGCCTATGAGACTGATGTTTATTTAAAACTAAACTGCACAATATACATGCACCACCTTTTCCATAACAATCTCTCGGCAATCTCTATACTTTCAGCTATTTCCGGTTTGAAAGTTGGCAAAGTCAGAGAAAATAGATGAATAATATATCCGTGGTATCGTGTGCCAATCTCCTGTAGGCTCCAACTGGGCGCAGGGTGCCAGAGTAGCATGTCTGAGAGATATCTCAAACCGCAGAACTTTTATGGCAACCATCACTTTATTGATCTATTGAGAGCCACAGAGGACTTTGTATTGCAATGGGTCTTGAATATATGATGTATTATTGCATCTCTATATCTCTAACCGCGGCAGGAACTTTTATGGCAACCATCACTTTATCAATCTATTGAGAGCCACAAAACACTTCGTATTGCAATTGTTCCTGAATATATGATGTACTATTGCATCTTTGGTGAGTCTACCGAGTTTGGTTTAATGAATCTCGCCAGAGCAGTATTCTTGCATCATGCTGACCCTACAGGGTCGATACTGGGTTGGTATGAGTTAGCTAAAAATCTGACATAACGGGAAAGCCCACTCCCCCAAATTTGCCATATAAGTGTTTATTTGGAGACCTCTTCTTCAGGGAAAAAGAGGGTGACACAAATTAGTTTCTTTTTTATTCGAACCCTGGATTAGAATGACTCATCCGATATACTAGAAATGGGAAATCACACAAACCAGATTGTCATTTAATTTCATATGGAAAGAAAGTGTATTTTTTTTTTATTTAAAATAAGATCTCATTCATTGGCAGTGATAAGACCTGCCTCAATAAGAGGACTTAGTTCATTGTGTTCACTGTGACCTTGGTCTTATTAGGCCTATACATTACAACACAATAGACTGTTACAGTTTCCATCCAATTGGAATTTTGAATGCGGTAATAATAGTTCATTGTATGCGCTAACCTGTCACTCTGACTATGGTATTTCATGTCTCATTACAAGACAATAGACTGTTACAGTTTCCATTCAATTGAAAAGTTGAATGCCGCAATAACCTTAAACCATTTAAGGGTTGCTGATGCAGGAGTGCATCATGCCCTTTGGTCATCATGATGCACCAATGAAGTGCTGGAGAGCGGTGAAGTGCTGGCGAATGGTGAAGTGCTGGCGAGCCCTTCATTGGACATCCTGCAACCCTCAGGGAGTGTATCCACCCTATATGGTCAGCATGATGTATGAATGGAGCCCTCAGGGAGTGTATTCACCCTATATGGTCGGCATGATGTATGAATGGAGCCCTCAGGGAGTGTATTCACCCTATATGGTCGGCATGATGTATGAATGGAGCCCTCAGGGAGTGTATCCACCCTATATGGTCGGCATGATGTATGAATGGAGCCCTCAGGGAGTGTATTCACCCTATATGGTCAGCGTGATGTATGAATGGAGCCCTCAGGGAGTGTATCCACCCTATATGGTCGGCATGATGTATGAATGGAGCCCTCAGGGAGTGTATCCACCCTATATGGTCGGCATGATGTATGAATGGAGCCCTCAGGGAGTGTATCCACCCTATATGGTCGGCATGATGTATGAATGGAGCCCTCAGGGAGTGTATCCACCCTATATGGTCGGCATGATGTATGAATGGAGCCCTCAGGGAGTGTATCCACCCTATATGGTCGGCATGATGTATGAATGGAGCCCTCAGGGAGTGTATCCACCCTTTATGGTCGGCATGATGTATGAATGGAGCCCTCAGGGAGTGTATCCACCCTTTATGGTCGGCATGATGTATGAATGGAGCCCTCAGGGAGTGTATCCACCCTATATGGTCGGCATGATGTATGAATGGAGCCCTCAGGGAGTGTATCCACCCTTTATGGTTGGCATGATGTATGAATGGAGCCCTCAGGGAGTGTATCCACCCTGTATGGTCAGCATGATGTATGAATGGAGCCCTGGCGAGTTACTTACCAGGGTTGCACTCATGCATCATAACGACCAATGGGCATGATGCATTAGGGTTTAAAACACCACATGATTCCTCCATTGCTATGTATCTTTGTTGCTCGGGCCTACTCACTACCCGAACCCAAATAAAAATTAGGCTTATAGAATGTGCCCAAAGTCAGGATGTGGCTTATATGAGGGGTTTTTTACACCATTGAACAGTACTAAACTGTCAATTTTCAAGCCCCAGTTGTGGCTCATAGCCTCCTTTCAAACTCAGGGTGCGGCTTATACCAGGGATGAGGCTTATAAATACGAGAGACTTTACGGTAGCACTCCATTGAAGCATCACACTGAACCATTGGGAGTATTTAAGTTCTGAGTGGTTGGCAACTTGCCTCAGCCCAGTTTACAGACGTTATTTCCGGTTCCAGGAAGTACATTGTGATGGATTTTCTTATTGTCGGCAGTACTAATGAAATCCTCACTGTATATGAGTCGTTTATTCACCTTGACCTTCTATCTTGGTCCATTCATGATAACAATATACATGAACGGTTTCCATTCAGTATGGACCTCTATATGTGCGAATTAACGTATAATTGAACTTAAAATTAAATTAACCCCTATAAGGAGTCGCTTAAGTTGGTGCAGGTGAGCAGGCCATTGGTGGCAGGTATAGATTGGTGGCCGTGAGACGTGCTGAATAATATAACACATTGATCCAACTATAACAATGTGCCGGCTGTGTGTCTATACACTGTGGGAATAGCCTCAACTCAGCCTCACACACCGCCATACTTAACCCACTTTTAGGGCAGTCTTAAGCCTTTAAGAGATGCGGAAGCATTAATGCATCGTGTCCGTTTGTCGTGAAAGGGGTCGAGACACTCCCAGAGGGTCAGCATGTTGCTCCAATGAAGTGCTGGGCTTCCCTAGCCCACTTAAAAGGGTCTACTTCTCATCTTTCCTATCCCCTCGGGATGTGTGTGGTGCACATATGCGCGGGCACTGACACATTCCTCTGTGAAATTGTGTAATGTCGTTCTCGCCATGAATATGACCTTAGCTGTCGAAATGGCGTTAAACATCTATTACTCACTCACTCCAATGAAGTGCTGGTGAGCAGACTCGCCAACACTTCATTGGTGTACCATAACGACCATGATAGACTTCTGCATCAGCGCCCCTTAAGAGGTAACGTGGCCAAACTACTTTCTTATTTTGAGAAATATCTCTATGATCCCCTCAAACATTTTTCATGCAGCCTGTTGTTCTTACATGCTATCTGTTCACTTTCTTACTGTAAAGGTAATTTCTTTTAAATGTTGTTTTGCCTTACCTAAAGTGTAGCATGCCCACCTGCCAACCAGTGATTTCGTCAAAATGGTTCAATACAATTGCTCTACAAAAGTGGTTCTGTTGTCTTTCCTTCGTTTGATAACTTTCATTTGTGACCTTTAGACCTGTATAAAACGAAGGAATTAGTTTGAAACTATAGGGAATTGCTGGTAGGGCATTTTCTTTCTTTTTGAAATTCTAGAGCTTAAAAACGTTTTAGCGAGATAGCTACCCCCTATGCATTTTCATTCTCCTCTACCATGTATCTTTTCCAGAAAACACATACTTGCATTGGCTATATCGCCGGCCCATGTTCAGGACCAGTGCTTATCAAAGATTTGGGTTATTCAATTTGAATGCTACTGCACCAGCAGGATTTATTCAGGACCGGCGCTCGTTCAAGGACCGAGTGCTTAGACAGACCTGTAGGGTATGCACCATGTTAATCAGGGTAATAGAGTTACCAGACACCAACACCACTGTCCCTATACTACTCACATGGACATCAGGCAGGCTCTATGATTCGCTGCTACTCTACAGGTATTGAGGGCATATACCAGCAGGCCACGTCTAATGACATTTTCACCTGAACTCCACTAGATGGGAGTTTGAGATCTCCCAGTTTATATTCCAAACATCTGTATGGAAGTATAGGACACACATAAACCATTAGGGTGATAGGGTGCCCCTTGTGAGTAAGGGTGCAAACAGGGGATGATTGACTGGTAACTTCTTAGGCATGGCCTACCTCTATCATTTCCGCAGGTCGCCAGCCCAGGTCCATTGTTGGAATGGGCTATAATCTATACCAACCTAGCTGGATATATTATTGACCAGTGAGATAATTCCCTTCATTAAGTGCAGACATTTTAGGCTGCATTACATAACAACTAGTACCCATCATGCTGCCTGTTATCAGTGCTTATCAGTGCAGGCCCGAGGGTACCAGATCAAGCAGTGCCCTCTGCAAAGAAATCCAGAACCTCGGTATAGTGCTCAATACAAAGACCATGTGTGAGCGGCCATGACAGCTCCCATATGAGAATCTTTTATGTGAAAGTGGCCAGCCTCACATTACATCCATTACATCATTGTTTACTCCTTGTCATTATGCACCGATGGAGTGCTGGTGAGTCTGCTTGTCAGCACCTCATATATATATATATATATATATATATATATATATATATATATATATATATATATATATATATATATATATATATATATATATATATATGCATCATGTCTACCCTTCAGGGGTATATCAGCCCTGTAGGGCCGGCCTGGAGTATGGATGTCATCCATGCATCATTCCGACCAATGGGCCGAAGGTGTATTGATTATTTCATATTGAGAATGAACTTTAATGTGGATTTTTGTGAAAACACCCATTACTAACAAGGGTGTGAAGGAACTGGATCTCATTCTCCACGGCCCTCTCCCCGATGATGTTATCAAAATAACCTCAAACCCCTAATCAAAAAGTGATCATTGAGGGTTTCCAAACAAGATAACATGAAATAAATAGAAAGATCCACTCAAATTACACCAAACTG
This sequence comes from Acholoe squamosa, assembly GCA_949317995.1. Taxonomy (NCBI): domain Eukaryota; kingdom Metazoa; phylum Annelida; class Polychaeta; order Phyllodocida; family Polynoidae; genus Acholoe; species Acholoe squamosa. The sequence goes on along the minus strand of OX439051.1, from coordinate 42,854,969 downwards.
AATATTTATTCACGAGTCAGCCTCAAATCAGGATTCCACTTGGCTTGGCCTCGTGGAATCCCGCCCAAGACTTACTCATGAAGAACCACTCAGTTTGGAGCAGTTCTCGTGAACCTCTGTCTATGGGTTGTTTGTAGGTAGCCAGGGGTCAGTTTGCAATCAATATAATACACGTTACATGAGGTTATGGTAATGAGCTTTGTGTTTGGCCGATACCACATTGATCCCCTCTGTGTTGTAACGGGAAGATTACTGCTTGCCTTACAGCCCCACACTCATCATTTAACCCCTTAAAGACCGTTGAAGCAGGACTGCATCATGCCCATTGGTCGTCATGATGCACCAATGAAGTGCTGGCGAGACTGCTCGCCAGCACTTCATTAGAGCATTATGACGACCCTCCGGGACTGTATGAACCCTGTAGGGTCAGCATGATGCATGAATGCATCACACACTATGTTCGTCTTGACACATGAATGAAGGCCTTGTGAGTTACTTGTCAAGGCTATTTCCATGCATCATGCTGACCCTAAGTGGTTGGTACACTCCCACAGGGTCGGCATGATGCAGCAAGGAACTACGGGCGAGCAGTCTCACCAGCACTCTATTGGCGCATCATGACGACCAATGGGCACTCCTTCATTAATGGTTCTTAAAGGCTCTTACACGACTACTGTGCCTGATGCATCAGGCACAGTAGTCGTGTTGATGCATGAATGTACGTCTGGTGAGTAACTCACCAGGGCTGCTTTCATGCATCTTGCAGGCTTTATATGGTTGATACACTGCCAGGGGATCTTTTGATATTGCCAAATCATCTTGCACGTTCTCTCCACGAGTGCAAGTCGTAAGAAATTCGCGGTAGTGGATCAATATCCATTCTATACCAATCTCCTATGATATCAACTCGGGTAATAATCACACTGTCCTCAAGTCGTAAGAAATTCGCGGTAGTGGATCAATATCCATTCTATACCAATCTCCTATGATATCAACTCGGGTAATAATCACACTGTCCTCAAGTCGTAAGAAATTCGCGGTAGTGGATCAATATCCATTCTATACCAATCTCCTATGATATCAACTCGGGTAATAATCACACTGTCCTCAAGTCGTAAGAAATTCGCGGTAGTGGATCAATATCCATTCTATACCAATCTCCTATGATATCAACTCGGGTAATAATCACACTGTCCTCTGGTTTCTTAAAATCAAGGTGTTAAATTCGCCCTTATAGTGTTCACACTTTACGTTGCCATTTAAGCCTTTTAAGGCATGATACATCAATGAAGTTCTGGCAAGTCTGCTCAGACACTCTTGGAGTACATCAGTCCCACAGGCTCGGCATGAAGCATGATTGCAGCCCGGGCGAGTTACTCACCGTGGCCGCATTGATACATAGACAACCATGGGCGTGATGCATGCATCCATTAGGTGCTTTTGAACAACTTCTTGTTTCTACATATTCCAGGTCTCTGTAGTGGAACTCATCACAGTAATAATGTCAAGATACGAGTTGCCAAAAACGACTACTCACGGGCACCTGTCGACTTTGATTCTTCCTACGTGTAAGCATCATATCTTTTTATGTACTCTCTTAGTCCTCGCGAGTTACTTCAAATTGTAGAAAAAAAGCGATTCATCTGAGTCCTCCAGCCAATATCAGGAGCCCTCAATAGATGTGGTTTTGAAGATAGTAACCAAGTATTAGATTAGGATATAAATACTTGTGAGTTTCTCATGTGTTTAGCAGAAAATATGCTCTTTGTATTACCCCCAATCCCCTCCTGTAGACTGCTATCAGTCATTTGACCGACACTCCTTACATATCATTGTTTCATCACAATTTTCTAGTATATCATTATAATATATAGTCAACTATAATTTTCTATTTCGAAAAGATAACATAATCCAATTTGGTAGACAGAATGCCTATTGGCAGTTAAAAAGAACACATTGAAAAGAAGAGAAACAACGGAACTAAAACTATATCAAACCTGATCATAAATATTGTCCTTCAAATGTATCATTTCTTTTGTGATAGAATATTTTTGTATTGTTTTTGCTGCATACAGGAGTACAGGAATAAATAACGGTCCGCGTACAACGACGTATCCTAACTGGCCCGGGATGACCAGCTACTACCAGGCCTTCACCGACCAGTATGCCAACTATACGATATCAACTTCTGCCAAATACATCAGACTCACCACTGCACCCACTGATACTAGTAAGTTATGCTATTTGATGATTGTTTACCCTTTAACACTTTAGGTGCCATCAAATAAAGATTAGTGACATCATGTGGGGAGGGGGTGTCCAAGCCTCCTATGCATTCAGGAAAGTGACTATAATAAAAGCACGACGAAAGGAGGGTGGGGGTAAAATTGTTCAAAAAGGCATGATGTCATTTATGGACGGCCGCTTGTACGTTCATTGATTAGACTTCCTAGCTAGTAGACCCTTTTCATGATCACAAAAGGATTAGCCCTTAACCTTTAAGAGCCGGTAGTGAAATATTGCTATAGACATCATGATGCATGGATGAAGGGCGATAAGTCTTCTTGTCAGGGATAACTAGATGCCGATTCTACACGGTTAGCATATCATGTCTAGACTTTATAACTCGATCTCTAAGTATCTTAGGTCATCCAGTGCTTTCATGACTGTCACAACACTCAATTGGTTCCATATTTGACATGTCCTGTATATAGGACATCAACCTACTGGCGTATTAATCCCTCTCTAGTCAAAGCAGTTTTATTTTTTACCTTGTCATTGTGCTGTAGCTCCCTTAATCCCCTTACAGGGGTCACTCCGGGGGTCACTACATTGCCATTGATACATTCAAAATACAGTCCTGGCGATTAAAGATGCACAGTAATTTATCGGCGGTCCTTAAAGTGTTAAGGGATGTATGATGGGACGGAAAATGATATCCTAATGCTGGCATATGACGTATCTGTTGGTTTTGGTCGACCTCCATGACAATAGGTTGTTTCTAACCATGGCTCTGTATGAACATACAGGTAGCTAAATGCACTTATGAATACACTGTTATGATAAACCCATAAGGACCATATGATGCTGCCCTAATCATGATCCTTCCACCTCATGATGCGCCAATGTAGTGCTAATGAGTAACTCACCAGCACTACTCCTTTACATCATGACAATCCTGTCTGTGTATACTGACCTACTGGGATTGATTATCAACTAAGGGAGTGGTCATTATTTATCAACAGGGGGGGGGGGTGGTGGGTTTTCGCGCGGATGCGCGAAAATTTTTTACGCCCCCCCCTCGACGGCAGTAAAAAAAATTTGCGCCCCCCCCGCGCCGGAGGCGCGGAGAGTTTTTGCGACCCCTCTTTGATCTATAGTAGCGCGCATAAAAAGAGGGTAAATTTTTTAGCCCCCCCCTCAAGAGGGGTCAAAATTTTTTTAGCCCCCCCCTCGAGAGGGGTCAGAATTTTTTACGCCCCCCCCTCAAACCCACCACCCCCCCCTGTTGATAATAAATGACCACTCCCTAATGAAGTAATCCCAACTATTTACTGCGGGCCTCATGAGGGGCAAACGCGGGGGCAGACGCTACCCATCTGATAACTGTTATCAGTGATAGCTGCTGGTAAGCAGCTTCAGCAATGGCTGTGCCCATTGGACAATCTGCTACCTTGGTATAGGTAGAGTTGCTGCAGACTTGGCGAGTTACTTGCCCTGCATTCATGCATCATGTAACACACTATGCGGCCCTTACATGAGCGCTAACACTGGGTGTGGTCTGAGTGTTACCTGGTACTACACGGGTGTAGACAACAGGTTGTTGTTACAGACCCATAATGTGGCCCCCAAAGGGTTAAAAACGACATGGCGACATTTGGCCATTTTAAAGTGACATTCTGACATTGCACCCTTTTAAAAGTAACATATGACATGTCCATTTCCTGAAAAAGTGACATGTGACCTGAAGCCTTGTATTGGGAATTCGTGAGCCGCTCCACTAAAGAACAATAAGAGAAAAAAGAAAAGGGGAGATCATTGGAAGCCACCAAGGAATTTGTGAGCGTTTCCACCAAAGAAAAGGAGAGAAAATTGAAAGAAAGAAAAAAGGAACCTCAAAAGAACATCTAAAACTGTGCATGGCCAAGAATTATTTGGATTATTAGTAACACTGAAAGAAGGAGAGAATAACGTGTACTCCCAGGCACATTCAGCTATGACCTAAATCAGTGATGATAAAAGCACATTTAATATGTAGTGCTCAAAGGAAGTAAGGTCTTATTGTGTACATCTTGGTTCACTGTAGAGAACATTGCACATGTTCCCACTTTAAGCTATCAAATATTAATGCATTTACTTTACCCTTTCTTTCAGCTAAAGTTAGATCAGATGCCTTAGCTGGTAAGTTATAATTTAGATAATCGTTTGACATTCACATGAAATCCAGTTGATCACTAGTTTATTAGGCTCTCAGCAGCTGAATATGCTGAAATAATAGCTCCCATAAGATAATCCGGCCAGTTCTGCTGTTTCATAGATTACAATGATATATCCTGTAAGGCCTCTTTATGCTACAAATAATGAGAAACTATCAAAAAAATACCATATCACCAGCATTTTTGGAGAATCTGGATGTGGTAGGTTCTCACCTCAAAAACGTCATCCCACAGCCATATGCCTCTATGTGTGTGTGTGGGGGGGGGGAGGGCAGTTGGGGAAATAGTGCCACTTCAAGCAGTATACAGGGAAAGTAACCCCATTGATTTCTGGTATAGAATCTTGCTAAAGGTCTCTTTTTTCTCTCTCACTTTATGTAGTTTCCTCATGAGAAAAAAATGTTACATTGAATTGTTTCGTATTTCAGTGCGTGGGGTGTGTGTCAACTTTGAGAAGCTGATACCTGCTAACAACCAGTCGTACCTGGGCGTGTACCTGTGTCCGCTGCCCTTTGAGCCGCTACAGAACACCTTCTGCTGTGGTAACGAGTATGCAGAATACTGCTGTGAACCAAGCGAGTAAGTAGTGGATATTTCCATAATTCTCACTTTTGTTCAGCACCTCTCTCATGCTTAGCAGAGGAAATGTGGTGCTCCACCCTACTGGAAACCCATCTGGAATTTTGAATTGAGGAAAAGATCAGAATCTGTTTAATTGACACATGGCGGTAAAATATAGAAATGCATTAAAACAATAATAAAGGCATACTTTCCTAATGTACCTTTATGGCTCACCCGCACCAACATTTTAAATGTCCTACTTTGGTATTTCAGCCTAGCTACCACTAACCCATACACTGTGACATTATTGTTGAAGAAGATATCTGGATTAAGCCATATGCACATTTTTCTGCTAATGAACTTTAACTTTGTTGCTTCAAAAACATTTCTAATGATTTCCGGTACATGCATGCAAAAGGTGGAAGTGTCTCAGAGAAAAACAAACGAACTTCTTTTCATGCTATACATACCATTTTGTTTAACTAGTGATGCTTTCTCTTCCATTACAGTGACAGCCTGGTCAGTATGATTGTAGGGCCTGTGATTGTGGGTCCGCTGTTCCTCTTCGTTCTGTCGCTGTGGTTCTATTCCTGCTGCTGTAAGAAGAAGGAGGCGAAGGAGGACGAGGAACCCATGGAGGACAAGATCAACCATGATGACAACCAACCTGAAGAGGTCAAGGTCGTAAGCCGACCGCCTTCAAGTAAGCTGAATTAGGTCAGTTGGGGCATGCAGCACCGCGGCTCGCTTTTGTCTTCACTTTGGTTTGTGTTTCTGTTTTTCATATAATTTGTGACCTTTATATTTCCTCCATTGTGACCTTCATGGAGAGCTGTTAGTCATGATGTCAGTGGTTTATATAATAAAGGTTAACCATTTAAGGGTTACATATTGCTTCAATGCATTATGGCCAGTTGTTATCATGTAGCCTGGTGAGCCTGCTCACTAGGCCTGCATTTATGCATCATGCCAATCCTATGAGCTTAACATGTTTCACAAGGGTCTGCATAATAGACCGTTGGAACCCTTAGGGGTTTAAGCAAGTAAAAATCTATAAAAATGATATGAAAACAGGAAAGAGATTTTCTGATGAAGTGAAAACTTTTCATCTGTTACCACACTGATAAATAAAACTACTTTTGTGATAAAAAGATATAATGCATGAAGAAAAGTCATCTGCTCCCCCCAATGCAGTTGTCAACAGCAAAATTTATAAGTACCGGCACCAAAGAATTTATCTCATTGATTATTTAACTCCATATTGGTAATACTTTTCATGACATAATTACTCTCAGTTTAGTCAAAATATCTAACTATATAATTTCCCTAGTATAGATATTTGTGTATGTTATGTTTGATATGTCATAATTATTCAATAACATCAAAATTCATATATGATATTACATCCCATTACACACATAGTACTTACATGCTCATGAGAAAATGATCAGCTTCTTCTGAATGTTTCTTTCCTAGTTATACTACATAGCAATGCAGATGTATCTAAGCATATCTAAGGAAGCTATTCCACTTCTCTAGTTGCACTAGCTAATCTTTGAGGGGTTTCCATTTACTGGAAATGATATCTTACCTAAATGATACTTTCTTACATTTAATTTCCTAATTCTTGCTTGTTAAAAAGTACTCACTCAGGAGGCCATTTCACCGCATTCAATACAATAAACATGGACGTCCGTATTTTAAACACGGACGTCCATGTTTCACATAAATGTCCATATTTGAACACCTACTGCCCCTTGGACCATATTGTAAATATGGAGGGGGTAGGGAGCAGTAGGTGTTCAAATATGGACATAAATGTGATACACAGACGTTCATGTTTAAAATATGGACGTCTGTGTTTATTGTATTAAATGTGGTGAAACGGCCTCCAGCCACCAAGCAGCAATGACATTATATTAAGTCAATCTGCCTTTTTAAAGTTCAACAGGTCTTAACTTGTGAAGATATATCGGTGAATTTAAGATGCATATGAAATAGATTTTACTAGGATATGACATCTCCTGGTTCACTTCTATACCTATTCAATCTATCCTTTATGCAATTGAGTATCTATTCTAGAAAATGGTGATTGAGAGATAAAAGAGGTATATGTATATTTTCTTGTTCATATTGGTTTGGTAAAAATTCTGGATTTGAATTTGTGCAATCAGTACACCTCGCAAACACTGGCCCACATGCTGTTCAGACAGAAACAGAAAAACCCAAATATAAGAGCATGATATCTTTTGGTTATTTGATTTAAAAAAAAGTGCCTCAAAAAGAAGGTAAAGAACAAAGAAATTGCACTATATTTCTTGAGTAATTTGTCCAGTCATTTTATGATGGCCTGCTCTACCATGCAATGTAATGTATGATCCTCCTTCCTGAGTTATTAGTAAAAAGAAAGTGGCTAGAGATATCATGTTGTTATACATACACTGCACACTACACCAACACTTTATGTCAGACCTATCTCCCTATAATCTATAATCAAATTATCTTACATACTAAAATCTGAAAAAAGGCATTATTCTCTTAGTCATTCTAGTGTTCTATGATTATATGCCTAATAATCCTAAAGCTTTGACTTTGAAACAATAGAAGATTAGAGAGATAGGCATAGAAAACCTGCATCTATTTTAGTAAGTGATCAGTATCTTTAGAAGTGGACCTCAGGGTAGCCACACTTATTCTCAAAGGAAAGAAGTATTAGTAATTCCCTCATTGCTTAGTTTTCTTCTATTTAAATTACTGATGGGCTATATAATTTGTATCATGTATAAGGTAATTTTAGTAGATAAAATCTTTGGACCAATTTAAAGGGACCACAAGACAGCAGTATTTTATAAGTACCATAATCTCCCACTTAGAAGGCACAGCCCGCATAGAAGGCACACCCCCAACTCAGAGAAGGCTGGTTCGCGTAGAAGGTGCGTCTCTTAAGGCTGAATTTTGTAAGATTAGTAGTTTTCTATAATAAAAAAAAAACCATGTATAAGGTGCACCCCCAACTCAAGGCATATAAGGCACACCTCCAATCTGATTCGCGTACATGACGCGCCTTCTATGGGGGAGATTACGGTACTTTGTATGGACTAAAGCTTGCCATAAACACAACTTATCGACTGAGTATCTTAATGAGACGCTAATAGAATATAGAAATAACTGTTAAGCACCATTTTAAAGGTTAGTATAAAACCAGGTCTTATCCATTGAGCCCGAACCCCAATGCCATACTGTCGATGTCCCCTGTTACCAAAGGTCTGTTGTTAAGGTGGTAGAATCTATCTGTTATTTTCTTGCGTGTTCGGTTGAGTCGCTGGTGCAATTGTGTCAAAGTCAATGTTGGTAAAGGTATGTGGCTGGTCTGCTAGGTATTTGCGAAGTATCCACCCCAAGGAACACCTTAATGTCAATGTTATCCTGATTTGTTTATAGCTCTTTTATGTTTGATATGGGCTTTTTGATACACCCTCTAATCATAATATAATTTCTAAGGTGATATATTTAATACTTCTCATTAATTTCGTATATTTTAGTTTGTTTAATTTCTATTTACTAAAAATATGATCCATTCCCATGTCCTCTAAGGAAACAATTGATACATAGAATAAGTACAATATTATTAGACTAGTGTGAGCATAGGAAATCTAATTATGTTAACATTATTGCACATCCAAAGCAAGCAATGGAATATTTCAGCAAGTTGTGTGGATTGAGAAGGGAAAAGAGATCCATCTATATAGCAAATTGCTCTAATATAGAAGAAATGTGGTTTCCAAATTGTTTCATGAATAACTTAGTCTGTTCAATCAGTTCATCTGACAACATGAACAGTAGTATACAGGTGGTTTATTGTATATCGCTTTCTCGTTTTGTTGGAAATGCCAACTTCCAAGTTGGGGGAGACGAGGAGGAGGAGTCGAATGTATTGTAGCATTACGACAACAGGTCTGTAGTCAGTCAAAATGTGCCACCAACCAGTCAAGTATTGTCCCTTATTAAGTGATGTCAGTCTTTAAGTCATGTGGCATCAGCTTTGTTACAAGTCTATGCAAGTGAGAATATTGGATATTTTACTTCACCCTATTTTACACATTTCATGATTCCCCCATATCCCTGTCTGATGCCACAGCATTCTTACAACAACTCAGAAATTCCTCTTGCTTCTTCTTAAGAATGACATTTGAATAACATCTTAGGCATGTCCCTTAAAGATGTGCCCCTAAAATGTGACTTAGATGACTTTATCCCTTTTCTAACTTGGATTCTTTTACTGTGTTGTTGTCTTTTCAACATCCTTGTCTGTTACGATTCAACATACAAAGTCAAGGTTATTTTCGGCAGCACCCTGTCCATGCCAGCACTTTGTTGAAGATGATTCTTTCCTGTTCTTACTACATCTTTACCTGCTATATTTCCTATTATCTGAATGTTTTTCAGTCAGCACAACTGGCTAGTGCCATGTTGCTCAACTTGCCATGAGAATACTTACTTAAGGCATAGTTTCTTTGATATGGCATTACAAACATCGCTTTAGTGTATGCATACTTTAATGATTCATGGTTGGAAGAAAATTATATATAGTGTGTCCCTTCTGCCGCTAATTCCTTACATTTCTGCATGCCCAGATACTTAGATACATCAGAATAATACCATTAGATATGCCAGGTGTTACTGTTCCCCTTTAAACAATAAGGACTCTGCGTTCTATTAATTCAAAAGTTATCTATTATGTATTGGATTTTACTTTCAGTGCCATACCTAAATTTTATTAGTTTTCATAAAATGATTTATTTCTTAAGTCATTCTGGTATTCTTTCTCTTTTCTAGGTTTATTAAATTCATATGCAAAGATCGATATTCGATCATAAATCAAAGTAGCCAGATATATCACTTTGAATTATAGCTCTTTCTGATATCTGTGCTGTTAAGTGTTTTTTAGGGGTGTAGGAAAATTTTTCAAGAATTCATAGCGAATTAGATTGATATAGTAATGGGATGGGAAAAATGAGGGCTTTTGGCCTAAGCCCAGATCTAATATTCATCAAAAATTACTTTTCTATACAAGTTTTATATAGGCACTATTGCGCTTGAGCCGACAGTTCAAAGTGGTAGAGGTAGGGCCCCCACTGGGCCCCCCCAATGAAGATTTGCTTCCTGCGCCTCTGTTTTTTTGTGATATTATGATAATGCGACATAACATATTGCAGTATCTCACGATAACTCTGTAACATGCCATCATTCTTGTTATCTTAGAGTGCTATCTAATTTGTTGAAAATCAAACAGGGATTATAGTTGCTTACACATCAGATGTGTTACAAATGTAAAAAAAAAAAACCCCAAAAAAACAAACAAACAAGATAAAACCCTTAATGTTTTGTTGTCCATGGCAGGTGTACCATGAAGGGATTACACTCATACTCTGTTTTTACCCTGAAGATATTATGGTGGTTTTATAGGGAGTACACAAGCTCCCCATTTTCTTTCTTTTTTTTTTCTTTTTTTTTTGGGGGGGGTGTAGTGTAATTGTAATTGTCATAGTCCAGTAATTAAAGATATGAAAATAGGGTAGATCCAACAAAATACATGGAAAAGGTTTCTCAGTGAATATCAGATGCCTCCTCTTTCAAGAAAAAAAAGTTTACCACCCTACCCCTTGGGCAGATGCCTTAGATCCAACATGGCCACCATGGATATAGGTCAATGTTGTAAATTGCCATTAAAACAGAACTAATCAAGCTAGAAACATATGTAATACATATATAAACATCAGCATTCAAAGATCTATCCATTAGAATCACTTTCAAAGGTCAAGATCAACAAACTTCCAATATTGCTGCCATAAAATGTCAAATGGATAAGATAATGCCTTATCTAAACTATAACAATGTAAAACTATCATGATTGTTATAATTTATTCAGTGGTCAGTGGAAATGCAATGTTGCATGTTGTACATTCTATCAAACTGAGAGACTTATTAATCAGAGACATATGTTTATATATACACAATGCATTTCACATTTGTGCAGTGCGCAAGACACAATTGCATTTGCAAAATTCTCTTTATAGAAGTGTTTATGCAATTATATTAAATTCCATGCTCAACAACAGAGGAGAGTAAGTTTTCAATATGTAAAGGAGAAGTTATGCCCGAAATATCTACTAGACTCATATATATTTATGACAGTAAAAGTTTTAGATCTCAATTAAGCCGAGACCTTTCCATATGACATAAGTACTAACTATTGTACATGATATTTTATTTTTCATTGTGTCACTCATCTCAATACATTATTACATACCTGACAATATTTTGTGGCTCAGCTATATACACGTATATGATATTACCAATTACACATTAATTGATGCAAAATACAAATATGAGATAACTATTTCAATAATAAAGCATTCATCAATAGTTGATATGTACCTTGGGCTTACATGAGTGATAACAACACACAGCATGGAGTCTGTCTTTAGGAAAGACACCTACAAGTAACATACATCAATTTTAAAATTTTTATACTTTTTGTTAATTGCAGAGACCAAAGATGATAGAACCAGTCTAGCAGCACAGTCAGAAAACCAGACCTCATGCACTTCTCTGGGCAGTGAAGGTGATAATGGTTACGGCAGTGGGCCTCTTGCAGAAACCAAGCCGTTGGATCCAGCCTACCCTCCAACCACCACCTTGAATAAATCTCCAGAACCTACTCGCAATCAAGACTATCAGCCGACTGAATCGCGCAACAGTGTCGGTTCACCACAAAACCCTGGGAGTGAACATGGAAAGGATGAGGTAGAAGATGATTTACACCTATCTGACCAGCTTTCTCTCTATGAGGAACCAGTTGCATAAGTTCCTCCAAATTCTTAACCTCTATGATCATTTGTGTAGATTTGTTAGTTTGGGTATATACAATTTCATTGGTGCATTCTGATATCACAAGAGACACTTGTTCTGAAAATGTGGTGCTTTTTGTTTATCTTAAAGAGTACATTCATTGCATTGTAGTTTTCTTTATTTCAAAGAATGAGTTTAGCAATGAAAGTGAGCTGACACATTTAACCATCACAGCAGTAGTTTTTAAAATTGATGAGAAACATGAAATTTACTTAATTTCAAAGGCCATAACAATTACTCTTTCCTCATGTCTAGTTATCCGTTATCCAGATTAACAAACATAACATTATGCTCCTTCTGAGAACATTCATGGATGATTCCCCATTACAATAGCTAAACTTTAGTCTCCATTCTTTCAACATTATCTACTGTGATCAAAATTATGAAAGACAATTATGCAGAATGTCTAATCAAAACCCTTTACTTCAAAAACATGTAGTGTGTCTCATGTAACTATTACTGTCTTTAAAACATTGAATGAATTAACATAATGTAACTTTGTTTTCCTAGCGAGGCAATCTGGATGTTGGTGGTAAGGAGGATGAGTGGGGGTCTTCTGTCCGTCTCTAAGGCGCTCAATTAAAACTTGGCTGATCAAAAACCAATGTCCACCTCTTCACAGCATATTGCATCTCATCGCCAGATTAACTATATACATATCCACCATATTTTTAATGACAAATTTTATACTGACTATAGATTTACTTCATAAAGTAACGCTCTACATATAGATATTCGTTTACATGACAATTACTTGTCTAAATTCCATTCAGATGATCCAAATTTAGATTAAAATTATACAAATCCAAAATGGGATAATTTCATACAAATAGTGGTTTCTCTCAATGATGAAATGCAGTTGTGACATATGGAGGATGTGATGTTGCTTCTTTTCTGTCCTTAACCTTATGCCGCACCCTGTCATTCCACCCTTTGCTATATGTATATGAGGTAAAACACAGCCTGGAGCTGCTGCTAGTAGGAAGTTGTAGAAAATGGCTACCAAAGCCTACCAAAAGCATATTACAAAGTGCTATATTCAACAATGTACCACCCAATGGCCAGAAAAGATTTTTTCATGTGAAGTTTGATTTTTAACATGGTGAAGTTATTTGAATTATTTCCATCAGAAATTGTGTTTCACTTAGTTGTGCAACTCTTGTGCATGATCTTCTAAAAGCTGGCATCTCAGGGTGAAGGAATGAACCCAGGTATAAAATTAAATTACAGATTTCACAAAGCAGTTAAAACTGTTTTTGACAAACAAGTGGTACCAATGGTGTGGTAGGTTGTCACATATAGCACTCTACTGTGATTTTTATCTTTATACTTTACTATTGAGATATCAATAGATAGTGTAGGTAGAAAAGTGGACAGAACATCAAGGCTCTTCAGAGATTTAATGGCGTGTGTTGGCTAATATACTGTTAACCATTCCAATTAAATCAAGTGTTTAGGACTGTGACTATATATTGTATAACAGTCTTACATGGTTAGAACAAACTCATTGCATTTTTATGATGGCCAGTAGAACATGCTTTATCCAAATATGCACAGCATATAGCGGATAAAGAGGTCAATATATAAAAGATAGAGATTAGGTGTGAGCAAGAAAATGTACATTTGTGACACAAATTACCTAAAAGTAGGTATCGAGCTTGAGGAAGTGTTATTATTGAATATTATCTGCTATTACAAAGTATAGAAGATATTCATAGTATGTGCCAAATAACTCACTGTAGATTAAGTATTCACCAAGCATATATGATACCCAGTATAGATTGAATAATTACCAAGCACATGTAGTACAATACCAAGTATACCAAGAGAGCGATCTACTCTAATGGTTGTGCTACATACAATTCAGAGATTATCTAAACATGGAAGTATTATCTCACCTCTTCATGTCTGGTATTTTGTGATTTCTGATCATTCAAACATATCTAAAATGCAATATCAAATTCAACCAGATGTAAAATTAGTGATTGACATAGACTGATTATTACTGATATTACTTTTCCTCTTTTTTTTTTAATGTTGAGACTTTGAGAAAGGGGGAAGGGGTCTTGAAACCATTTCTTTTTTAAAGGACACGTGATAGTAATCATGTGTTTCTGGCATTTATTCGGATTAATATGATATTTCCATTTATAAAAAAATAAAGTAGGTAGTTTACGGGTGGCAGTTCCATTCACTCCATTGTATGCACAATCTTTTTTTGCCTATAACAATTCATTCATTTATCTGCTTTTGCTGATAACAACCATGTTTGCCTGCTATCTATGCTGAAGATTGCTATTGCTTATGAATATGTGTACATATGTAAATACATGAGGATCATGCAAATTAGTAGTGTACTATGTAAAGGGGCCACTGCATGAGCATCTGAATTTGGGTGACTTAAAGCAAAATGTTAAGCTAATCGGCTATGTTTCCTGTTATGTTCATGAATTATTTAGATTGCATGAAGTTCCAGACAACACAGCCATTACCCAACACTAAGTTTTGCTTGAAGTTGCTTTTAACCAAGTGTCCATGCAATAAGCTGACCCCATAGCTAGGTGATTATTCTTTGCTGCTACATATTATACTTCTCAAATCTACTCACTACAACCATTGACTGAATTATACATGTAGGTAGTTTATTATTATGTGGAAGGAATGTTAGGTTCAATCACAAAAGTATCAATGCTTGTCATTGTGTTTCTTATCATTAAACCCACAAAGGACAGCATAGTGCCTACTTAATGTACCATGTACGTCATGATGTATGTACCACAAAGGACAGCATAGTGCCTACTTAATGTACCATGTACGTCATGCTGTATGTACCACAAAGGACAGCATAGTGCCTACTTAATGTACCATGTACGTCATGATGTATGTACCACAAAGGACAGCATAGTGCCTACTTAATGTACCATGTACGCCATGATGTATGTACCACAAAGGACAGCATAGTGCCTACTTAATGTACCATGTACGTCATGCTGTATGTACCACAAAGGACAGCATAGTGCCTACTTAATGTACCATGTACATCATGATGTATGTGTATAACAACAACATGAAATAACACCTTGAAGTACAATGCTGTCCATACAGGGTTCCATTGTCCTTAGCTTCTGTATAAGGAAGATAGATACATGTATTTTGGTGTGGAGTCAATTTCCAATCTGATTAATTTCGAATGATGTTCTGCTTTGGAGTTGGTGGTGTTTATATTAGGTTTATTACACAAAGAGTCTGTACTTTGAACGTCTATGTTGTGCATAGACTAAAGTTTTCAAGGTTTCTGCCATTTTGTCAGAAAACATGACACAACGGTTAAGTGGTGAACTGTGAATCCTGAGGTTATGGGTTCGAGTCCCAAACATGCTCTATTGGAAAACTTTGTCTAGGGACGAGGGATGCAGTTTCTCTAGAGGATGTTTTTCAAAACAAAGATAACCTTCCCTCAAATGCTGAACCAAATATATAGGATCTTTAACTCCGCATGGACCTAGTATCTTTTTGAATTAAGTAAAATCGGCCAAATTATTACTATTCTAGTCATTATAATCAGTATACATTGTATCGTAAAGCTTGTGTAATTTGTCCAACAATGTCCTAGAAAATTAATGCTGTGATAAAAGGAGGAAGTATTGTGATATAAAATGTTCATGGTGGTTGATCATGGAGCCACAAAATCTCATAAAACACATTTTTATGGAGTCTCAACGCCAAGAAAACATGCATATATTTCCAGCGCATTTTGATGGATCAATTATCCTGACGCCCCTCTTGGCAGTTCTCGACAATAAAAACATCGCGATAGAAAGACTATTTTACTGTAAAAAAACATTATTTGTTTTCTTTTTTAAGAAAAGAAACTTTTTTTCTGGCAAGAGAGGAGCTAGCAAAAACTCACTACCATTCACATGTTATAACTGCGTAGAATAAAGATTGATATCTTACATCCTTTTAGGGGCTGTATTCATGCATTGCGCCCATTTGCCGTCATGATACATGAATGCAGCCCTGGCGAGAAACCTGTCAGTGCTACATTTATCCATTATGCTGGCCCTACATGTTCCACACACTCCTGAAGACTTTGCCTGATGCACCAATGCAGTGCTGATGAGTTTAGGGAGCATGCGCATCTCATGCCACTCTAACGGGTTAAAGCCTTTCAGGTTATATCAAATGGTATCTCACTTTGTGTATACTTACTGTTTTAGAAAAAAAACTGTACATTATTTGCAGGGGTAGACACTAACGCTTGCCCGGGAGCAAATGGCCCGTAACTCTTGGTCCGGGACCACAGTTTTCTCAGAAATTGTCTTCCTGTGGGCCCGGGTGGGCCCCAGAATTTCCTGAAGACAGTTTTACCAATTGATACATTAGTCAATATAGGGGGTGTGGATGGGGGTTCCCCATGTCACATGTCGATTTTAAAAAATGGCCATGTCCCCATATCAATTTTAGGAAATGGCACCATGTCATTTTTAAGAAATTGTTCATGTCACCATGTCAATTTTAAGAAATTGTTCATGTCCCATGTCACTAAGTCTAAAATAGCCCATGTTGCCATGTTGATTTTAGTGGTCCACACCCATAATATAGTCATGTTATATATTGTTGGAAACAGAAAATGATATGGAACTTAGACATTCTAGTTAAATCTTGATACAACTGATTTAGAAATACTCAGAATGAGCTTTTTATATGAAGTGAAAAAATTTTCTGGGCCTGCAGATTTAGATCTGGGCCCGTAGATTTCTGAAGGTGTGGGCCCGGGAGGCCCATGGCCCAAAAAGTTAGTGTCTACCCCTGATTTGATAGTCAAGAAATGAATTTTTTCACATGGTTTATTATCAGTGGTGTTGGCTGAAAAATCATAATTTGTTTACTTAAAGTTCCTTAACCCTCGGAGGGCCTCACCATGTTTTGAGCTCCACATTCCTTGGTTATCCCGATGCACCAATGCAGTGCTGGCGAGGCTATGTAAGCACCGTATTGGAGCATCATACCGATACCATGGGAGTGTATCAACCCTATAGTTTCAGCATGGTGCTTGAATGCAGTCTTGGCGAGTTACTTACTATGGCGGCTTTCAAGCATCATGATGACCAATAGGCATTGAATAATGATGCATTAATGGCACTTAAAGGGTTAGAGATGGTGATTATAATTCACTTATACTTATCCATATCCACGATTTTAGTAACAATTGGTAAGAGATGTAAATAGTCTTATCCGCTTCATTGATATCTCAGAAAAATGTATGATACGGTTTATCTCAATCAATCATTTACGACATATATAAGTTATTATGTAGTCTTTCAAAATAAAGGGCTTTGATCACAAAATATATCGTTTGTTTTTCTTCTCATTTGATTTGTGTATAAAGAAATACCATACTCGGCTAACAACATTTTACATACCTGGGCCTAATATGAAGAGTCAACCCACTTGGCAAAAAAACCTATTTTGGACGTTTGACATTTGGAATAGGTTTGGGTAAAATAAAACGTTTGTAAATTTTCATGCGGTTCAAAAACTCTTTTAAATGTATCTTTGACATAGTAAAAACATTCAGTTTTTCAATGTTTTCTTAACGTAACAAAAATGTTTGTAGGTTACGTTTGTTTACCTAGAAATAAAAACGTTTTTATAGAACAAAAGGTTTTTTTTTTGCATACATAATTTGACTTTTTTTGATGTTCGATTTTTTAACGAACGTTTTTTTTCGAAGTGGGAAGGTTTGATGAATATACTGTAGAAGCCTGTTTAAGTGCCTGGGCGGTTATTGATTTCCCCGGCCCTTATTCCAGACAGGCAGTTATTTGAGACTGCAGCGCTTAAACGGGCCATCATAGTTGATCTATTGACAGCCTCTGTATGAGTTAAGCACTGAGATATAACAAGCTAATTAATTGTATTATTTCAATAATGATTTGTAGCTGATGTACATATTCTCTCCCTTCAGATCCTTTCTCTCCTCACCCCTCCCTCATACCTTTCCTTTCTGCTCCATCTCTGCCTCCTCCAGTTTTGTCCAATGTAATTCTTCCTCCTCCAGTTTTCTTGACAATCTTTCCTCCTCCAGTTTTGTCCAACGTAATTCTTCCTCCTCCAGTTGTGTCCGACGTAATTCTTCCTCCTCCAGTTTTGTCCAGTGTAATTTCTCGTTGAGCTGCCAGATTTTCTTGCTGAGTAGAACCTTGTTGTGTTCTCTCTGGAGTTCTGCAAGTTCCTGTATCAGGACTCGTTCCTCGTCTAATATTGGGATGTTTTCAAACACAACTTCAATATTGTCATTTGTGTCACTGACATTACCACTGGCCTCCATGTCTTTGTTCTTCTTACTCCCCTTCACTCTCTCAAGTAAATGGTTCATAATTCAATAATCA
Source organism: Acholoe squamosa (assembly GCA_949317995.1). NCBI lineage: Eukaryota > Metazoa > Annelida > Polychaeta > Phyllodocida > Polynoidae > Acholoe > Acholoe squamosa. The sequence goes on along the minus strand of OX439051.1, from coordinate 42,836,665 downwards.
TTGCATTACGAGAATATGAAATAGAACTGTTACATTAGATTGATAGCTGAGAAATAGTGACTCAGTGCTGACATGATTAATTGGTGACAAATTGTGACTAAGGGCTGACATACAATGAATATATATATATATATATATATATATATATATATATATATATATATATATATATATATATACTGACAAATGGTGACTAGATGCTGACATATAGGTATGACTATAGTGGTGTTATCATACATAACGGTATGCATTATCTACAGGTTGGAGATGAGGCTGTGAAGAAACCCCAAACTTGGAACATATCCTGTACTCAAGAATATCAACATGAACATATCTATAGACAGCATTGGAAGTATACCCAAGGCCATTTCTGAACCTACCCCTATCCCCTGATCACTGGTGCATGACCACCCCAAGTGTATAGTGAGTGTAGGAGGTGTGATTTTTACTGTGGTCATAGGGGTGGGGGAGGGAGGAGGGGGGCTGCAGTATTCTAACACTGTAGATGTTTAAGAAATTTAACACAAAAATCGGAAATGTGTTTTAGTGGAGCATAAAGCTACTTTTTATGCTCATGTGGTGACAAAATCCATGATTTACTTCACATATATATACTATAATTCTTCATGCTAAGTCTGTACATAGTTAAATTAAGGTTTGTCTTTCACATAGTGCTATTATCAAAATTGTAGAGGTAATGGAAAATAGTGAAAAATACACTTTTCATGTCACTTTAAAATCATCCTTAGATTTGCCCACAGCCCCATTACCATGCTGTGTTCAGGGCTAGAAATGGCCACGGCCCTACATCTATAACTTAGACCATAAAGAGTGCAGTACTGAACCTGATCTAAGAACTCAAGCTTTATCATTCTATATGTAAGGGAGTGGTCATTATTTAGCAACAGAGGGGGGGTGGTGGGTTTGAGGGGGGGGGGCGTAAAAAATTCAGACCCCTCCTGAGGGGGAGGCTAAAAACATTTTGAGCCCTCTTGAGTGGGGCTAAAAGAATTTACCCTCTTTTTAACAAAAAAGCCAGCATGCTACTAATAATGCCATAAATTGTAACATATGATTGTTTTAATGCATATAAAATGAGGCATTAATACATATAACTCCATATGAGCGTTCACGGTCCACTGATCACCAGCTATGTGAATATATAATGTAAAGGACCAAAGTAACCGACCTCATGGTCTACTGACCATGAACAATAGTGTATATAATTGTTTAAGGACCAAAAGGTCTGACCTCATGGTCCACTGACCATGAACAATAGTGTATATAATTGTTTAAGGACAAGCCAGACCGCCGTCACAGGCCACTGAACACCAAACACTAACAATAGGCTATAGAGTTGACGGCATTGTGAACTTCCGGAGTCATTTTTGCCATCTCCCGGACGTTAGGCCACAGAGAGTGTTTTAAGCTCCCGGTGCACCACAGACAAACCAGCGCAACCTACGTGCATGCGCGGCGGGGTACGGGGAACTGACATTATCCCCTCCCCACATGCGCAGTTACAGAGGCGCAGTTGCATAAATGACCAAGATACGAGCCATTGAACATGCCAAACCGACCGGGACAATGGGGGCACCGCACTGATGATGGGGGCACCCTATGTACCCCCATGGACATGAAAGACTCAGCACTAATGGACAATGGCAGTGGCAGTTGCCACTGGCTCCAGCTAGTCTGGGGGAAGGATGCTAAAGGTTGGCTACTTAAACCCAACCACTGGCCTCCATTCAGGCAGTATCCAGAGAACCACCTCAGTGACAACATCTCCAGTCCAGCTCTCCTGCAGCCTGCTATGCATCTGCCAGAAGAACACTGTGCTGGGTTAGACAGGCATAGGACTACACCCCACAGCTGGCCAGAGGCTCTCTTCTTCCATGTATCTACAAGACTCACATTATATTTATTGTGTGTGAATTACCTGTGTATTGACATTTGTATTACTGATATATAAGTTCTGCCCCTACCTTGAATAAACCAGTGATAACTGGAATACACAATAAGAGCTTGATATTCTTACTCACCATAGCCACTAGTCATATGATATTTCTCATATGACAACTTGATCATACACATATCTCTAGTATGACACTACGAGGGGGGATTGCTACAGTTGGGGAGTTTCAATTAAGTTACAATGTATCATACAACATTCTCTATGAGAATAGAGATAATATCTCATTTGCCATTCAAACAGCTCTTGCACCCATATACTGAGACCAAAGTACAAATCTATGTACTATATAGTTGCATCACGATAGCCTCATTATGCTGATATGTCCTGTGCTTATGGAGGTTACATTGTCATGTCCAGAAAATATCCCCAAATAACTAATTGTGGACAGACTGATAGCATATCTATTCTAAACACCTTCCGCTTCAAGTGTACCAAATATATTGTTTTTTATTCCCTTGAACCATATAATGGAGATCAACATCAGGAAACATATGACACTATATCCTCAGTGTATTTCATATGGGGAATTAAAGAGGGATGTCATTAAAGGCCCTCAGAATGAGGTTTTTGAATCGGTTCATAAATTGATGACTGTAAAACTGTTAACATATCAGCAGTGTTTTACTCATTCACAGTGATACCAGATAGCTGCCTGCCATTGCTAACAATTACTGATAGATATATGAAGATATGAACTTGATTTGGTCTGGAAAACAGAATGGAACAGTATCTGTCAGTGCTTTGCACACAAGCCTTGTATTTTTTTCATACTGTTTCTACAAAATGTCATTGATATTCTTCTGGATAATAAATGTGGACCAATTCTACTGGAGAATTATGAAGATCTCAATTTAGAGTTTACTAGGAATGGTGCTTTTTGCCAAAGGTTTCAAATAAGAACTCCTTTCATTACACACAGATTTATGATTTCATCAGATTCAAGACAGGTTTTACTAAAACTAGTTAGAATACATTTCAACGGGGATCATCTTATGAAAAGTACTGATAAGATCAGCTTCAAGATAGCACACACCTGGGATTTATGTGCAATATATCAACTGGCTAAGGAAGTGATTTATATTGTTACTCCGAAAGAAGATGAAATAGTACTACATTACTTATTGATATGCAGTCTAGAAATAGAGCTGACAAACATAGCAATATTCTCATGCAAGAATACAACTTTTCTCATTCACATAGATATGCAGTGGACTGGTGCCCCACTAAAAACTCCTCAACTTAACTTCCATATTTCATATGCCATGGCCATTGATGAATACTGTTTGAGGTTACGTGGACGTAAATGCTGCCCTCTCGTGAGTCATATGGTATTCAGGACTGCACTGAAGGGTGTTCTGACTGCTGATTGGTTTAGAACTAGACAGAAGAAATATTGGTAAAATTATGAAAAAAGTCACAGGTGTTCCCAAATAGTTAATAAATGGAATAGTAGGTGTGTTTTTATATTATGCCAGGCCTTGGGGATTTTATGAGGCATGCAAAAGTTAATCTGGCCAATGGAGATTTTTAGGCCCAAAATAGGGTAGAATGGCACTCACTGCACATATCATTCCCTTATTTAAGATTTTCAGGGTTAAGCCTACCCAGCATTCTGTCACACTGTGTATGAGGGATGAGTTAACTGTGCTATGGTTAAATTTTTACCAACGAACATTTTAGGCGGCTGTTTTTGTGTGTTATGCTATATAGAAACATAGAGGAAATGGATTTAGTTCCCCGTGACCTTGAACCCTATGAGAGAAATGAGATCATCTGACCTATTTCCTTGGTGTTTCACAATGCATAATTCTCTCAACATATCATGGCTTGAGGCCAAGACTATCTGTGAGTCTATGAACAAATCACTGGCTAGTTTTGACTCTAAAGACAGGATGGATGCTGTATTCCTTCCAGATTTATACCATGGCTACATATCTTTTGTTGGATTATGGAAAACTAAGGTAAGTTCTTTTTTGGCATTTTCAGTTTGAAAAAGCCAGTTGTTGAGATTCTTCTCAATATTTGACGCCATATTATATTTTTTCAGAAGGAACATCCTACGAATTTCAAACGTGATATCTCAAATGGGATGGAAATTCCTAAATCAATAGTGAAATAACCTAGACTGAATATTACCATTGACACATATGAGGAATTTGATAAGATAGGACATGAATTAAAAATGTGCTATAGCATTATAAACTTTGGGTATGGCTATGAATGGATGGAAATAAGCTGCACTGCAAAATTCAAGTATGGTCAAATATTGTCCTTTCACTCAGCTACAAGTCTACAAGATGAGGAATATTCCAATTCAGTATGAGGAATCCCTCAAAATAGTAACTTTCTTGATAACATGCTCAATTACCATAAATGGGCCTTAAGGAAACACACAATAGGTTGTCCAACTAAGTGGGTAGTGTTTCATCCCATGCTGAAGGGAGTATGTACAGCATGTTACAAAAAAGTCTTTAAACATGGTTGGGTGAGTTCTGAGCAGGCAATTAGGCTCTGTGCAGTTGAAAATGGGAGTGTATTGTTGGATTGACATATTTTGAAGAAATCTGATGTTTCTGTGACTTTTACTAGGATAGATGATGAGGTGTGGATAATCAATGCCAACAGATGCTATTCCATGACTAGAGCAAGCTTAAGACAAGTTTCTTGTTCTATATTGACTCCATACTGCGTCATTTGTCAAAAGACACTGATTCCGACTGATACTAAATGTTTGGTAAATCATTATGAGTGTGGTGATGGGACATGTATCTTACATCATCATCAGTGTGATGGGTTCATTCAGTGTCCCGATCGTTCTGATGAGGAGAAGTGCAGCTTCAGTCAGAGTACAAGGAGTATACATTGTGTATATACAGGGTGCCTGTGTGGTCTCCTCTTCTACCAGTGTGAAAACCTCAACTGTGTGCCATACTCAACTGTGGACGATGGATATTGTGACTGTGCAGACTGTACAGATGAGTCCTTTTCAACTATCTCAAAGTATACACCACTAATGAGCAATCAGACTGATTTCAATATGGATTTTAATATGACACTTTTCAAATGTAAGGAAACCCCAGCACCAGAGTTCATTCCAAGATACAAACTTTGCGCGTATATTCCAGGATCAATCGGCTACTCAGATGGTTCAGATTTTGCTTGTTGTAAGCAGCTATCATGCCCAGGTAGGTTCAAATGTCTGCATACATACTGTATAGATATAGTGCATATACGCGATGGGACAAAAGACTGCCCTCTAGGGGAGGATGAACTGTCTTGTAATCATTTAACCTGTCCCGGTATGTTACTCTACCGTTATCAAACAACATGCATGCCATTTCATCAACTGTGTGATGGAACCCCTCATTGCTCCATGACAAGGGGTGATGAAGTCTTGTGCCACTTTAAAGAGTGTCCTCAGGGTTGCCTTTGTAAAGGGTATTCATATGACTGCCATGCTATTGATTTATTGGTTATATCTGAGGCAATCAGTTCATATGCAAAGGCATTGTTCCTCTCAGAAAATGACTTGAGAAATCACCGGCTCCACACTCAATTATGGCCATGCACACATTTTAGATTTGTCTTATAATGATATCATTGATCTAGATGACAAACCATTCTAATTGTTAAAATCATTAGTCATTCTAAATATGGAAGGAAACAAAATAATTCATATTCAGCCAGATATGTTTCTTTGTCTTGAAAGACTGAAAGAGTTGAATCTGATCTCATGCCAAATTTTGACTATAGCACCAGAGTCAATGATATTATATGAATCAGGAAAAGGTTCAAGACAAGGTGTCACATTTTACTTGCCAGCTCTGGAAGTCCTCAATCTCAGCAAAAACAACCTCTCATTTATTTTCCAGGAATTACTTACTGCTTTGCCACAACTGAAAAGTCTGAATTTGGCTTTGAACCCAATATCAAAAGTCTACAGGACTCTAAGCAGTCTTTCAGTTCAAAACCTTCACATGTATGTAAGTGATCCTAAAGCATGCTGTCTACTTGAGAACACTATGGCTTCAAGTATCACCCTACCATCATGCTTGCTGTTGAGTATCTTTACTCCACTTTTTACATGTGCTGCTCACTTTATTCTTATGGCTCAGCAACCAATGTCCAAAACAATAGGTAGTAAGCTGAGTGTATTGAAGGTTTCTTTAAGTTTTGCTCTTTGTTGTGGACTTTCCATAATCTGTATTGTGTCGTACTTTGTTTCTAAGCTTCTTTGTACAAATGACATTTTGAGCCATGACCGTTTTGATCTTATAATGATACAAAGATGCCAGTATATGTGGTGGTTCTTGCTTTTTCTCTTCTGTGTCTTGATGTCAGCTGTATTGTGTGTCACTGTTCCATTCATTGTCATGGTCCGGTTCACAAGGGCAAGTGCCAAGAAAAGTGGACGTACAACCCACAGGTTTTACTGGGATGGTGCCTTTCTGATCCTTCCTCGGGTACTTGTGTCACTAGCTATAGGAGGGGTATGGTTGTCAAGTCTATTTGGTTTTTCAAATCACCCTCGCCTTCATCTTCGGGTGATTGCTGGACTGCTCCCTGTTCCAATGGGTGTTAGTCTTGCCAGAATTTTTGTCAAAATAATCCTGAGGTAAAGGATTAATCATTTGGCGTATTCCAACCATATTGTCAGAAAGAAATAATAATCCAAAAGAGTTATAGCAATCCTCATCAAATATAGCCAATGTCATATAACATTTACAACAAGTTTACCAGAATTAAAGTACATTTACACCTAAGTCGATCCAAAATTAAGTTAAGAGCTAAACGCATTGTAGGCTTGCATTAGTCATTTTGTCATCATTTATCTTAGGAAAGTCATATGTTTTAAAATACAAATGAAGTATTGAAATAAGGGCTCTTTCGTAGGTCTATACATTTCTGTGAGGGCCTATGTGTTGTGATTGTGCATGAAACATCCTGAGCTGGTTTTGATAATTTTCGGCTCTCATTTATAATATCTTTCATGCTATAACGGTCATATTTCAGATTAAATAGCAGACTCCAAATTCCTCATATAGGTTTACAGGCACATGGTTTGTGGAAACATAATGAAATTAAAAAAATCCCTGTGGAGGGGTCTGAAAGTTTTTACACCCCCCCCCTCAACCCCCCCACCTGTTGATAAATAATGACTACTCCCTAACTGACTTGTAAGGTTTGTTTGTACATACAGAGTTATTGACTGATTGGGAGACTGTAGACGGAACAACAGATAATAAGACAGTAAAAAAACACTGCTGCCCCCTGCAGGCCTCTAGGAGAAACAGTATTTTAATGGCCTGGTGGTGGGAGTTTGGGTGAGTTGAACAGGTGTGAACAGGTGTGGCCTGTATAAGCGCTCCGGCACTCATAGATTTCAACCTGGTTCTACCCCCAGCCCTCATTCAAGACCGGCGCTATTCAAGACTCGCCAGCACTTCATTCGTGCATCATGACAACCAATGGGCATGATGCATTAATGAATCAGCGGCCCTTATTGGGTTAAGGTATTGAAAGACTCTGACGTGCAGCACAAAACAGATCAATGCTTGTGTCGCCATGGTGACAAACCAAGATGGCGGCCATGTGGACGCAGGTAGCGCTATGGATGTTACTCCAGGCCTGCCTCATAGGTATGTTTACATGTTTTATATTATTATATATTTCCCACGGTATTGAATCTGAGTAAAGAATGGATATAAGTTCTTCGATGTGTGTAAAAGATACCCATATAATTCTGCTCCACTATAAGTGGATTGGCGATCTACAATGCTAGCAGAATGCATTTATGTATTGCATATAGCCTACTAGTGATTCGTACACATAGGCCTACAGGAGCTGGGGGCTCTGGCCTGCTATGTCTTATAAATATATATGGATACCTGTGTAATCTAACAATTAATACAAAATTTGACCTCCGTATTATGTAACATAAGAATATTGCAGTGTTATGATTAGTGTTGATCTTGTCAGTTAGTGTACGTGGAGATATATAAACCATATGTGCGTTTACTTGTGGGGATACTTGCACTTAGCATTTGAAGCTAGAGTTATGAAATGGAGGTTTTGCTGTGGCAGTCAGTCATTACAATTAATAACATTGCTTTTATGAAAATATATATAGATATAACTTTTATGACGTCTTCCTCGCATGATATATATATATATATATATATATATATATATATATATATAATATATATTTATATATATATAATATATATATATATATATATATATATATATATATATATATATATATATATATATATAACTTGTGGCACATTTATCTATAAACAAAGAGGATGTCCGTTAGATTCTGCAAATTCAACGTTAATCCATCTTTATTTGGGAGGGTTAGCACTTTTTAAGATTGCCTGTCACAAGTATTTCAAAAGTAAATACTGAAAACCTCGCGTATAAGGCTTTAATATGTCTGGTAAGCCTTTTTATAGGAGCTCCAATCTTCAAGGATTGGGAGCATTTACTGCACAGGGGGCGATGAGGACCGGCGGTTAATTAAATAACGAACAAATGTTTTACAACGTTGGAAAAGAATGTTAGAATGACAATTCTTGTTACTGTTTGAGTCTACAGTGTAGCAAAATAACATAAATCTATTTCATACCGATCTTGGATATCCGTTGTACTTATTGTACTGAAACATATGGATGAATGAATATATATATATATATATATATATATATATATATATATATATATATATATATATATATTGAAAATCATGACTAGTTGATAAACTGTTATGAGTGGACATAACCCAAAGAAATGTTGAAGACAGCGTGTGGGCCTTTAAGAATAAGCACTGTTAAAATATTGCCAGGCCCGTTGCTGACATTTCCCTGATGTCAGAACAGTAAATAAATAATGGTCAGGCAAGCACTACCCCTTTGCTACCCAGCTAACCGGGCCCTGATATATTCATTCAGAGGCCCAGCAATTGATGTCCACTGAGTCTGCAGAGGGCTCAGCCTAGTCTCCCTGGGCCCCAGATATCACATTACAAAAAGCAAAGGCATGGCATATGATTTTACATTTCAAAACAATACATAACAAGTAGGTAGGTCCTAGAGTTAAGATATCAAAGACCAACCCCACTTAAGTCTAGGGACCCAGTTTTCATTGGGGGCTTGGGAAACTACTCTGAAAGTTCCACCACCACAATACCAGTGCCACCGCTTACCATCGCTCCTTTAGCGATGGTTCCGTCTACCCCTTTGCCTGTATAGATCTAGGTGAGAGCATGGGGTATGCATCTGTAGGTGCTGAACAAGAAACTGTGATGGACGTTTTAAACCTTTGATTTGCCATTTTGCTTCAAGATTCCCTGCTAATTCATTCTTAATCAATGTAGAGTGACTGGAACACCCCAGCCAATTTGCCCCAGCACTGCATTTAGGCATCAAACACACCGTTTAGGCAGGTATTTTACATTCATGCCAAAATTGATTTGATGCATCTGACCGGCCACTATAGGCACAGTGCTCAACAAAGTGATGTGGCTATGATTTATAATGCTCAAAGGACATCTGTATGCATTCGGTCGAGACACTGTGATTTTACTTGGCGAAATGCCTTCTATTGTGGGTCTTTCGAGAACAAGAGCAGGAATATACATCAAGGGAGTGGTAATTATTTTATATCTCTTTACCCTCTTTTTGGCAAAAAAAAAGCCTGTCTGTTATACTGTAGATCAAAGAGGTTGCAAAACTTTATGTACCACGCCCCCCCCCCTGCACCAGAGGCACAGAGAGGGCGCGAAAATTTCTGAACGCCACCTGCTTGTAGGTGAATAATGACCACTTGAACTTGAAGTTCCTGCTACAAAAAAAAACACCCAAAAAAACAACAACAAAAAGAACCCAGGTAGATCTAGGCCACCTGTGCTGTCAATGCTCTGCTCTTTGTTCATGTAACACAACACCAGCTGGAACCAGGCATTGGAGACCAGTGTACATAGATCAGGTGCCAAAAGGCGGTAACCCTCTTATTGACCACCTGTGGTCTCCGTGCTCTGCTGTCATTCTAGATGTATAAGTGGCTGACAGTTGGTACAGGTGATCAGTGTACTTGGTGAGAAACATCAATAACCACCTGTTAATAAGCATATTACAGTAAGCTGCATATATTCCTAGGTCTAACATTTACATATTTTCATTTTACCTGTAACAACATCCAGAAGAGGTTACATATGAATGTGAAGATGGAGAGTTTCACTCACGGGCGCAGAACTAGTCTGCGACCAGATTCTTTGTGTTCTTCATGGTATAGGTCCAGGGTCTGCCACTGACCATGTACCCTCTCTCCCCTGTGGGTAAAAGTAACCCTTCTCCTCTGTGTCAACATGACTGCGGTCCTCAAAGCACATGGCTATGGCTATAATTAGCTGCATAGGTCCCAAGCTGCCAGCTCACCACTGAAGTTACACTGGGGCCCTTGATGGGGGGTCCCAATGTCATACATAGGATTATAAGAAATGCCCATGTCCCATATCAAGAGCAATTCCCAGTGTCACCAGCATAGCTAATCCAAAAAGAGTACCAGTATGATGATGTGGATTCCCTTTTTTGTCTAGATCATGGCCCTATCCAGTGAAATACCTATTTCCATTATAAATTCAGTACTCTATATTTTGAGTAAACTAATTCTGACAAAATCTGTAATACATCTGCTACCATAAAGGCAGGCATTCATTTTATATACTCCAAAAACTTTTTTTGGTGACATGTATACATAAAAAAAGACATCTTCCCTTTCCTTTATACCCCGTAATAAAATAAGTAATATGCCCTATTTTTTTGTCACTAAGTCCCATTTCACATGTAGAATTAAAAAGATAGCCCTGACACATGTCACTAGCATAGCCATGTCCCATGCCAATTTTAAGAAATGGCCATGTCAACATGTCAATTTTAGTGGTGTAGGGCCACAACACTAGCTTGGCAGGCACTGGCAGTAGTCAATTGGACTCAAGGCTGCACCCACAGAGGGTGCAGTGTTGGAAATTGGTTTAGACTTAACAGAAGCTGTAAAATTATGAAAGCCTTACAAATAATTCCCATAAATCAGAATACTTGCATATAAAGATTTCTGATATATTTTGGAGACCGGAAGATTTTATTCATGAGACAAGGCAGAAAATAATTTACTAGAGTTCTGATAGATGGCAGCAATAGGAAAATGACTAGTGTCACACACTGGGCTCTCTACACTGCCTCTCAGCTTGGCGATTGTACTAACTTAATTCTTGCGCGTGGTTTCACTATAGAGTCTTCACCGGTGGGCCGATTCTGTATTATCACCCACCTGGGGGAGTCAGGTTCCTGTCTGGCATAGTTTAATTTTCAAACAATAGGTGTCTCTGACCTCCCTCTTTCTCTATGTGTGCTAGTGGTGCCCTCTAGGGTGAGGCCTGTACACTAGGCAGACCGGAAACTGACTGTGCAAGGCATTATGGGATATCAGAGATCCGACTATAGGTAGTTGATACCCCTCTGGGTACCACGCACTGCTTTAACCCTTTTTTGGACATGGCACACACAAACTGTAGCATCATTTTGATCTAGTCGGCACCCCCCCCCCCCATTGAGAGGGAGAGAGAGAGAGAGAGAGAGAGAGAGAGAGAGAGAGAGAGAGAGAGAGAAGTACAGGAGTGCATCTAAAATAAGTTTGATTTTAATAGGATGGATACTGAATAATACAAATACAAATTGACAATACAAATCACACACCTACACAAAAGGAAACCCCAAAAAACGGCAGACCCATCATATTTGTAATGTCTGAAAGGTGTTTGCATGACGTATACTATGCAACAAATCTTCACTTAAAAAAACGGAGCTGAAACCCATAAATTCCTATGTATTTTGACCTGGGGAATTCAAGAATAACATCTGTTTTTTGGTGGCTCTCAACCCACCTAGATGTGCCATTTTTTGTCCTCGGTAGCCAAATCCGTATTAGTGCAAACTATACAAACACCAGATTTAACATCAAATCTGATTTATTTATCTTTAATTAGCATTTCTAAACGATTTCACTCTGTAATATGCAGTAAAAGTAGTAAATAAGCTCAAAATGTTAGCAAGTCAGCACTTGTTCACGACTGTTTTGCCATCCTCTTGTCCACAATGTTGGGCTCGTCCCATGTTAGACCCCATTACTAGCTTGCTAGAAGAGAAGGTAACCACTATCGTTGGTAGCATTTTTCCACCTCTGAGAAGTCCTGTTCAGGGGCGTAGGAAAAGGGGGGCAAGGGGGCCCCCTAATCAGAAAGGAGGTGGGGTCTGAGTATGTCTGGGCCTCCCAAAAATTTGCTCATAACAAAAGGAAAAAAAAGCTTTTCAAATTAGTGTAGAGGTATTATATTATAACCATATGTACGGGTACCATCTGGCGTGGTGGGTGAGTCCAGTCGCTGGGTGTTCCTGAGGTTCTGGATAGGGGGCAGCACCGATCCGGGCCTGTGGGGACATCTGGCGACGAACACCAAGGTCCGTATATAAAGACTGGGGCTCAGCCGCTACGTCAGAGGCCCTCCAGGCCTCCGAGCATATAGACCTAGATATCCATTAATATTAGCTGCCCCATCACAACCTTCTGGGTAGCCGCTAAGTGTCTTCTCAATAAAACCGTTGGCATACACTTAAATTACTGCCTTACTCTTTCTTTCCTAATCCGTAAGGCCTGAACCACCGAACTGGTAATACAAACCATTACATTAGATTAATAAAAAAAAATGCATCCTTACCTAATCAGTCACATGTTGGGAAAATTGATTTCAGGATTATACTGGATTCACAGAGAGTACATTGAGAGCTTTAGAATATTTTTTATTTAATCAAAACATCTTTATTTGCCAAATTTTGGTGAATTTTCATGGTTATAAAGCAGCCAGCATTCGTTACGAGAAATACAGCTCTAAACATAGGACTTTTTTTCTAATATAAACTCATACAGAGAAGTGGAAGGCATCTTTGTATTGGTGTCTAGAAAGAATCTTCTGATTACAACCCTGGTCAGGCTGGTACCAATGTATAAGGAACATGTCAAGCTACATATGGATATGAATATATTTTGTCTTTCCTTGTTACAAATTTTTTTACAATACAAGGCATTTTGATTATATTGTAGATTTATCAATGAAAATTGTCATGTCGAAAATTAGTGACGATCATCAAATCGGCCGATTTTCATCATTTCTACTAATTGTTTTTGCATTTATACTTTCACCAAATCACAGGAAAGATATCAATGAAAACAAACATCCAAAAATGTCAAAATCACTTGAATTAGCATTTTTCACCTTTTGACCTCATTATCTCTGGTCTATGAGGGCCGAAATGTGACTGATTTGGTTAGGATGCATCAAAATTATAGTGATGGGAGGGAGGAAATGGGGGCCTGAACTTAAAGTCAGATCCAAAATTGACCAACAATTACTTCTCTTTACAAATTCTATATACATATGTATAGGTGTCATCACGCTTGAGCCAACAATTGAAGTTGAGCCCTCACTGCCCCCCCCCCCAATGAAGATTTGCTTCCTATGCCTCTGCTGTTTGAATTTCTTACATATATGTCACATACCGAGTCCCAGTTTTTTTGGGGGGAAGAATGCAAGGTCAGGTTCAGAAAATGGTTTTTCAAGGACATCTTGCATTTGAGTTTCTGATATGTGCCAGCAGTGTATCGACACACTCTACATAGTCCTGAGTCCTGTTGTTCCCCAGAAATCCTGTTATGACTCCTCCGAGGGCAATCCATGGCTTCCATTTACTATGTAGCCTATATGGTTATAATATCAATTTACCATCACTTTAATAAAATAATAATGGACAATCCAGTGATGTTTAGAAGCAACCTTTCTCACCATAAATCAAAGCTGGTTGCTGCTCTAAGTGATCCAGAAGTCAGTGTTTCAAAGAAATTAACATGGAAACTTGGCTGTCTTTTTAAGATAGCTGCCCTTGTACCAAAATGAAGCAATATAACCCCAAACCAGTGCTTATAATGCAATGTACATGAAATCAAGGCTATTTGGTGTGTGACATGATCAGGTTGGACTTCTGGACTACCCAAACTGCTACAACTATGTAAATTAAACGTGCTAACACCAAACACATATACTATTCCATAAACTGGTTCAGATGCCCAGAATGATAGAGGACTAGGAGCCACTTTTTGGTGAAATATCATTTGCAGCAGTGTCAAAGCTATTGGTATTACCCAGATAAATGCCAGGAATGACATAAGAAAGTTATTGTACAGGTTTGGACTACACTACACAGGTGAATATAGTGAAACTATTTCACTTGGGGGGGGGGGGGGGGGTCAGGATATATGGCACCCTATGAGAGCCAATGAGCATCTTTTAACCTCATGTTCAGACTCAGCAGCCTCCAATTAGGTATAATATTTTTCACAGTGATATCAGAATGAAGAAAAACGTTTCAGACACGTTTAAAAAAAAAGAAGAAGTTTTTACCTGTTCCGTTTTTACATTATTACATTATTTAAAACAAGAAATCAAAACCGTTTTTCAATTAAGTTGAAAAATGTTTTGAGTGCACACTTTCCAAGTATTTTTTCAATACATTTGAAACGCTGGACAAGGTTTATAAATCCATGAAATACTACATTTATCATAAAACAATAAGGGAGTAAACCGGTTTCCCTATAGGTGTCAGTGGACGGGGAAGGGCAGGTGGACGGAGTGGAGGCTACAGCTCCAGTCGTGGTTCTAGTTACCGCAGTAGTGGCTCCACCTACAGGTCATCCTCCACATATAGAGGGTCACGGCTGTCATCGAGCTACATGTAAGTATCGGGAAACAAATGCTTCATTCACTCTATTGCCAGTTCACCCTACATACACATTCCCTCTACACTCTAGACCATTCGCACTACTTTTGAAGGATTCTCCATTCTTAAAATAAAATACCATCATCACAGCAGTTGAGGGTAGGCTAAGAGTTCGTTGTATATCCAAAAATGTGTTAAATGAAGGACTTTTGTGAGTTTAACCAGTCGTGCGACTCATCTAGGGTGAATAGGCATTAGTGCAAATGGTCCATAACCCAGAGTATTGTTTGGGCTGATGGAATCTATGAGGTAGGTCCAGGGTGGACATCCTCAAATGCAAATTCAACTGTGGCACAGGATGCAGTTTTATAATAGCTCATCATTATAAAATGTGATATTGAAATAAAACAAGATTGCCCTAATCATTTAACAGCCAAAGAACAATGGGACAAACCTAATCAAATATAGAATTTAACTTTCCATTTGATACTGAAAGAAGAAAACGCAAAAGGCAATAAATGATTATTAGGTCCAAAGCACTGGCACAATTGAAAGCAAAATTTAGCTATAGGTATGTACCACTCTAATACTATATTGACACGTTTAATAACAGAGAAATCAGGAATCATGTTAAATTTCGACACAGTGATATTTTTTCTATTTCTTTTTCAGTTCATACAACCCAGGAGCTCGTTACTCGCGGGCCTACACCTCAGCTCGTATGGGCTCGTATTACTTCTACTACTACAACCTTTACTTCTACTATGTGGGGACATCTGCCTATTACAGACGACCAGCCATCTCTCAAAGTATGTATGATGTATTGTACAGCCGGGTTAAATGCCAAGAATCTTAATAAGATTAATCCTTTTTTCTTTATTGGCAAAATAATGTGTTGCGTGAATCACCAATCGGTGCAATTCTGAAATTGGGTAGCGCAATTTGAGAATCGCCCAAAGCTCCAATTCTGCCCAAAGTACCTATATCAGCTATTTGGCGAGCAGGTCTTAGAAATGGAAACATATTTTATAATTACAAGCAGGATAACTTGGTATACAACAGGCATACGTTTGAGTAACATAAATAGTTATCTTCCCAAAATATCAGACTAATAAATTCTAGAAATCTACAATGAACTTTATTCAAATCGAGTCCATTTTTACCTAGCGCAATATGCGACTAACATTGCTAGATAAAACCAGAATATTCAATATCATAGTCAAATGCAGTGCTTCAGATTAGCCAAATACCATTCAATATATGAAGAAGCATTTTTGTCTTTAAAAAGGTTTTTAATCAATTCTATTTAAGGTAACATAAGTCAAATGACTTTTAAAAGAGACTACACATGTGCCATAAAAATGATTTTATCCCTTTATATTAATCCTGTGTTATTGTTCCAGCTGCCACAGTGTGTGTGAACTATGAGACCAATGATAACGACTCGTACATCGGGGTGTTTGTCTGTCCACTAGACTTTGAACCAAGCGAGTTTACACAATGCTGTGGTGATGAATATGCTGAGTTCTGCTGTAAGGGGGAAGGGTAGGCTGCTGTTAACCTACTACACTTAAGGGAGTGGTCATTATTTTTCAACAGGGGCATCGATCGGTTTTCGCATGGATGCGTAAAACTTTTTATGCCTCCCCTCGACGGTAGACACAATTTTTTGGCGTCAGCATGGAGAATTTTCACTTTGATCAATATTAGCGCACAGGCTTTTTTGCTAAAAAGAGGGTAAATTTTTATGCCCCCTTCAAGAGGGGTCGCAATTTTTTAAGCCCCACTTAGCTCTAAAACCCACCACCCCCATGTTGATAAGTATATATAATGACCACTCCCCAATGTGCATCACATAAAACATTCACCACAGTGCCATCAACTTTATACCTTCAGGGTAATAGACTTTCAATTGGAAGAGCCTGTATGGCACAGGCCAAACACCAAACACCAGAAAGCATGTGACTAAAGATCCATTCATTGAGTTGTACAAATTGATGGTAGCATAAATACTGGAATTCCTCAGCAATTTTAAGTACTTTAGTAAAGTTGAACTTGTTGCAGTGAATCACTATATTAGGGAACACTTCCCAACTTTATCTTGGTGTAGAGGTACACGTTATTAAACCATAGGAGTTGGGTACCGTCTGACGTGGCGGGTGAGTCGAGTCGTCGGACGTTCCTCAGGTTCCGGATAGGTGGCAGCACTGATCCGGGTCTGTGGGGACATCTGACGACGAACACCTGGGTCCGTATATAAAGCCCAGGGCTCAGCCGCTACGTCAGAGGCCCTTCTGGCCTCCACACCATGTAAACCATTATTCCTTAATATTAGCTGCCTCTCTGACATCATCCGGCAGCCGTGAGTGTACAATAAGAAATAAAACTAACCGTTGGCATACACTTGGAATACTGTCTTACTCTTTCTTTTCGAATCGTAAGACCCGAACCCCCCAGGTCCGTAAGGCCACAAACCCTTACACTGGTGCCGTGACCAGTTAATTCTGGTGTATAGCCCGGACGTTATAACGTCCGAACGGCTGGTACATGGGTTAGACACCCTCAGGGAAGCTAACCCAGCAGGGCAATCGATTGCCCAAGAGAATGGAAATGGATCATTAATGCTCCAAACCCATTCGAACTCGCAAGATGCGGAATCTGCATCTTGGAGAGATCCCGGACCCCACTATAATGATGGTGAGGAGAATCTGCCAGACTCTGTACGACGCGAACAGTCTATACAGAGACAGAGTAACTTAATAGGCCAACAATCACTTGTTGACGAGTTAAGTAATTCGATGTTCGAAGTTGGTGGTAGTACTAACCCAGAACATCCGGCACCAATGCCAAAAAGGGTAACATTCGGAGAACTACCTTATAGATTACCCAGGCCCGAATTACCAATATTAGATTACAGCGCTATAGATGGCGACTTAACCTATGCGGTACCGGAAGGTGAGGAATTCAAACGACCGGATGTCCTCTTGTTGAATGAAACTTATGTAACTTTGAACGAGAACTTAAATACCTTGGTCAAAGCTAAAGATGAAGTATTCCATGAAAAACTTCAGTTGGAAGAAGACCTAACTGGCATGCGAAAGGAATTCGAAGCCAGAAGGAGCGAGTACATGAAGGAACTCGAGAATGAAGAATTAAAACTTCATTCGATGAGAGAATCATTCAACAAGGAATATGATAATAGGCACATTCGTATCCAAACATACATAGATACGAACGACCAATTAAACCTTGATAAGGCAAAATTCGAATCCGAAATTCGCCATTATCAGAACGAGTTGAATAAATTGAAACTTCAGTGTAGTAAACAAGCTGAAGACAATGAAACCATCCGAGTAGGCATTATAGCTTACAACAAACAATTGGAGGAGGATAGACAGAAACTCACAAATGAGCTTCAGGAATTGCAGACTACTGCAATAACTCTAGATAAATATGTAGAAGCCGCCCAGTTAACTATAGGCAATATTGATCCAGCTGTGGTATCTACAATGTTGGGAAAGACATCCAAAGATGCAACCCCAATTAGATACAGCCCATTCGTTGATGATGGGGCTGACAAGAATGTAGTATCCGGAATCTACAAGAAACCGGATAATACCGCAGTAAATGGAACCGCACCTAAACCAGCAACCCCGATGCTGGATACGATAGGTCCGGCACCACCCATACCAGATTTGAGTCACAAAATTAAAGCGACTCACGATGGTGCTACTGGGACTAATAACAATACACCCGTGGCACAACCAAGAGCACCCGGACCAATGAGGCATATGTTGACACCACCTTCATATTTCCCCCAACCCGGCCACAGTACACCAGCAGGGCCAAGATTACCGAATCCACCTCCGGGTTCTGGTAATGGTCCTACTGATGGACGTTTCCTAAGACCAAACCCGCCACAAAACAATGCTAATGGCGGTACGTATCAACCAAGAACATCTTCCTATGGATATAGAAATAATTATAATCCATCAGGAAATGGTAATTACCAAAATGGTAATAGCTATAACCAGGGATGGAATCAAAATAATTCTTACCCTAGATATGCGTCTTCTGGAAACGCCGGTTACAGTGGTGGATGCTCTGGCGGTTCATCCGGGAGCGATAATAATAATGGTCCACCAGGAGGAAATCCTCCAGGCGGCCCAGGAGGATCCGGATCCGGAGGATCAGGATCAGGAGGAGATGGCAGGAAGCCAAATAGGAGAACTTCTATGCCTGCAGGGATGCAAACCATCTTTGATAGGAGCCAATGTATCCAAAACCTTGGCATTGACTGCTACTGAAAGGGAGCAGACGGCATGGAAGTCATGAACTGGAGCATGCGAGAAGCAGATAGACTACGCGGATGTAATAATCCGGCACGTAGGCAGGCACGGATACCCCCTCCATATGATTCTAATGATCCATGGAAGGACAGGTATCAAGCTTTTGTCGATGAAGTCAATTGTAGTGGCTGGACAAAAGAAGAAGCTCTGCCATATTTGATCTGTTGGTTAAATAAAGGCGAAAGGTAGCTCTCAACCAATGGAGAGCAGCTTACGGATTATACGGTACCTATGATCAATTGGTAGAATGTGCCGCATACCTATTTGGATCAATCGTTAGAGAAGATCCGTGGGTAAGTTTCAAGAAGAGAACACAAAAACCTAAGGAATCACACAAAGTCTTTGGTTTGGAGCTGCAGGATTTGCTTTCAAAAGCACGTCCAAATTGGGCTCATGACGATGATTGCTATCTACAAGAATTGTTTATACAATTCTACAGTGGATTGCGGGATCCGGATCACAAGCAAGTGGTCTGGGATTCTTGGAAAGATGACACTTCCTTCAGTGACCTGTTCATAGCAATTGATGGACATGACATGAAGAAACGATTGGTAGGTCTTGGACCTAGTCCAGTAAGAGCAGCTCCATTCCAATACGGAGGTACACCTGCTCCGGTATATGATACTTCCCAGTTAGCTCCAGTTGAATCGAATGAAGCTGATGAGGAGTATGACTATATCTCCGATGAAAACGGAGAATATATTGGTTCAGTCCAGATAGCTGGAAAGTATTACCGACAAAAGCGGTATAGGAAGGTTCATTCGAGAGGGAGAGGAGGATCTGTCGCTGGTAAAACAGCTTCCGGATCAACTCAACCGGGCAGTGTAGCCTCTACGGCGAAACCAACCGTAGCAGCCACTGTTGCTCCGACTAATATGATGGAAACGTTAATAGCCGGATTAACAGAAGCTCTAAAGAGACCAAGAGTTGACAAATCTCAAAGGAGATGTTTCAGATGCCAGAAACTGGGGCATTTTGCTCCCGAATGTATGGCTGAGAAGCCTGTCCCGCGTAAACAGGAGGGTGTCTCTGGGATAAGTACAGAGGAAAACTAGAAAGGGATCTCCCGAGGGGCAAAGAAGGGGATCCCAGTGACAAATCTTGCCATGAAATCACCATCCGTGATGATAGTTCACATGTAGTAACAAGATCGCCTAACACCGAGGTGGTTGTAGACACCCGGAAGGTTAGGGAAGCTGATATAACAGGTGCCACGGGAGCACAGGGGAAACCCAATATCAGTAACGAGGCAGGCGGCTATGAATTAGCCAAGGTCTGTGGTGCCCACCTGCCCCTGGGTCATCCTTGTCTGGAATTCCTGAAAGGATGTGGATCGACTCCTGGTGTGAAAAATGACGTTCCGATCGTCACGGACATGCCCTCTGTTCTAAACGGAAGGCGGTGGTATGTTTGCCTTACTGTTAACGGAAGATCTGCCGAATTCCTTGTGGATACGGGAGCTAGCCACTCTTGTATCTCCAGGGGGTTCTACGATCTTATACCGGATGAACATGATACTCTCAAATCGGGAGGAAGTGCTCAGACGGCCGACGGCAGTACCTTGCAAACGTATGGTAGAACTTGTGTGAAACTACAGTTGGATGGTATACATGACTATGTCATGAGCGCCACCGTTGCGGATATAGCAGATGAGGGGATACTTGGGTTGGATTTCGCATCCCTGTATGGTGCTGTGTTGGAACCTCAAACAGGAGTGTTGAGTGTGAGATACCCGTATCCCGTAAAGGTTAGATGTGTACTGAGACAAGTGAGCAGTATGGCTAGTGTGGCACACACTGTGCGAATCCCCCCGGGAGTAGCCTGTGATGTGCTTGTAAGAAGTGATCCTGCAATGCGTAATAAACCTGCAGTGATAGAACCGGATGTAGTTACTTTGTCAAGTATCGGATTAAATTCTGTAGACACGATAGTAGTGAATGCATCCTGGTCGGTAGTACCTGTCTCCAATACTGGAAACACTACTATCTACCTGAAAAAGGGACAAGTTTTTGGAAATGTGACCCTTTCGGAAACTGTAACGGATAGTAAGCTAAGCTTACAAAAGGTAACAGGAGATGATGAAATTTCGGAAGACTTACTTAAGTTGTATGAAGACACTTCATTAGAAGATCCGGAACACCGGAAAGAGTTCTATGGTATGCTCTGTCAGTATAATAATGCCTTTGCCAAACCTGGTGAAAAGCTAGGAACGACAAATAAGGTATTACATAAAATAGATACTGGAGATGCTGCACCCTTTAAGATACCGTATAGACGGTTACCTTTAGCGAAAAAGAGAGTAGCTGAAGATGAGATAAACAAGATGTTGGAACAGGATGTAATAGTCCCTTCCAATAGTCCATGGAGTAGTCCTGTGTGTATGGTAACAAAGAAAGACGGTACTATCCGCTTTTGCATAGACTACAGGAAATTGAATGGAATAACGAAAAAGAATTCGTATCCATTACCGAGAATAGACGAAACCATTGACTCCTTAGGAGGGAACAGTTGGTTTTGTACCCTAGACTTGCAATCAGGTTATTGGCAAGTGGGAATGAACCCTTCAGATATGGAGAAAACTGCATTTTCGAGTCATATTGGACTATTCCAATATAACGTAATGCCGTTTGGATTGTGCAATGCACCTGCAACATTTGAAGCAATGATGGAAACAATTCTAAGTGATTTATTGTGGAAAAGATGTCTTGTATATCTTGACGATGTCATAGTCTTCGGAAAAACATTCGAAGAGTGTTCTAATAACCTAAAAATGGTACTAGAACGTATTATTTCTAATGGTCTCAAATTGAAACCTAAGAAATGTCACATGTTTAGAAAGTCCATAAATTATTTGGGCCGCATCATTAGTGATGAAGGGATAAAAGCTGATCCGGAAAAAATCGAATCAGTTACGAATTGGAATAGACCTAAAACACCCAAAGAAGTGAGGTCCTTTTTAGGATTCTGTTCCTATTACAGGGAATTTATTCCGAATTATTCTAGAGTCAGTTATCCATTACAAGTAATAGCTAACTGGACTCCAGGAAGTACCAAGGAAAAATTTCCTTGGACGTATGAACAGGAAACCGCTTTTCAAAAGCTAAAAGACCTGTTCACGAGTACTCCTGTATTGCAATATCCGAATGAAACGGATCATTTCATACTGGATACTGATGCTAGTAATGATAGCATTGGTGCAGCTCTCTCGCAAGTCTAAAATGGGAGAGAAGTACCGATTGCCTTTGCCAGCAACACACTGAGCAAGACTCAGCACAATTACTGCACAACCAAAAGAGAGTTGTTAGCAGTAGTCGTATATACCAAGAAGTTCAAACATTTTCTATGGGGAACGAACTTTACTTTACGTACGGATCACTCCTCTTTAAGGTGGCTACTGAACTTCCGAGATGCTGAAGGAATGTTAGGCTGATGGCTAGCCCATTTATCCGAATATGGGCTTGAACATCAACAGATTCAGCATAGACCCGGAGTTAAGCATTTAAATGCTGATGCTTTGTCTCGAATACCAATTCGGAAATGTGATAATCCGGATTGCACTGATTGTGGAGCTCATAGGGCAGTGTTAGCAGGGATTCGAAGACCATTCGTACCCCTAGTTGCCAGTATACTGGATTGGTCTATGGATCACATACGACATTTCCAGGAAGCTGACTCGATAACTGCGCAGCTACTGCAATTGGTACCAAAGGGTATACGTCCAGTTAGACCAGAGGTCTCTCTGGAAAATCGAGAAATGAGAAGGTTTCTTGCTCAATGGACCGAGCTTGAAGTCCGGAAAGGCGTGTTATACCGTTGGAAGCCATGTAATAATGGTGAGAGAATCATGCAAGTGGTGATACCACATGCTATGAGACATGACATTATGTACTTCTGTCATGGGCATCGGACCAGTGGTCATTTCGGAAGGAAACGCTCGTTAGCACGACTTTCCAAGAAATACTATTGGCCTGGCATGACACGGGACTTGCAAAGATGGGTAATCACCTGTCCGGATTGTTGTAAAAACAAACCCGGATTCGGGATGGGCAAACTTCCCCTATCCCAAGAACTTTTCGGAGTTAGATTCGCAAGAATCGGGGTAGATATTATTAGTGGATTAATACAACCGCTAATGATAATACCTGTATGATGGTAGTGTGTGATTATTATACGAAATACACTAAAGTATTTCCACTACCGGACCACAAAGCAATTACTTGTGCCGAAGCCTTTGTAAAAGGTTGGGTACTAAGTTTCGGGGTACCATTAATGTTACACAGTGACCAAGGCAGAGAGTTTGAATCAAATCTCTGGCAGGGTATGTGCGAATACTTAGCTATTTGCAAGACTAGAACCAACCCGTATAGGCCACAGAGCGATGGATTGGTAGAAAGGTTCAATAGAACCCTCATCCAAGTTCTAAAGTCACTCGTTAATGAACATATGGATGACTGGGATGAGCAATGTCATTTCGTGACACATGCTTATAACAGTACGGTACATTCAAGTACAAATTGTACTCCGAACCTTTTAGTATTCGGAGAGGATTTGATAATGCCTGCTGACCTAGTTTTTGGGGTCGTAGGGATGGACCCTGAACTACCCTGCCATGTAGTTTTTGTGTACCATTAATGTTACACAGTGACCAAGGCAGTCCGAATTGATTTGGAGAAAAGTGCCAAATGGCAGAAAGTAGGATACGATACCGATCTAAAGCATCGGAAATTCCAATCCGGAGACAGAGTCCTCAGATTACATGAACCACTTAGACACATAAAATTAGCGTCTAATTGGGATGGTCCCTTCACCATAACACAAGTTATCAGTGATTGTACCGTAATTATCAAATCTGACCTTGGTCGACTTTATAAGTCTAATGTGGCTAGATTAAGGAAATGGTCTGGGAGGGAGACCTCCACAGAAATGTATGGTGAAGGTTCCGGAAAGATCCTGAACCAGAATCGCATAATAGACCAGGTAAAGAACACTACAGTGAAGCGTGGTCGTGGTAGACCTAAAAAGTGTTCCGAATCAGTGACACCCACGCCAACACCGATTAAGCGTGGGGGAGTTAAAAAAGTCTCGGCAGGTGAAGACAAAAAGAAGAGGAAAGGTGTTTCTAAGGCTAAGAAGCATCTAGAGAAAGCTCTTCAGACTGTCAGGTCCGATAAAGAACTATCCGAGAAGGGGAGATACGTTCGCCGCAGCCCCCGAATTGCCCAGAGGACTGCAGTGACCTAACCTGTATACACAACGAGTGTAATGTTTACATTTAGAGGAACGGATGACAACTGACCCGAAAGGCTTATTTGTCGCCGCCGCATGATGTACCAATGGGTAGTGGACGGATAATCCGGTGGATTTGCTTAAGCTTTCCATAATCTCCACTTAAATCCCCAGACGAGTCATCGGTGTGAGCGATAATTACCTAAAAACAATCAGTTTGTTGATGTACCGCTTGTAGCACGTGCGTTTCCGCATGACGTCACAGTGTCCAGTCTCGGCTGACCTCTCGTGACCCCGCGCGCAACGGGGAAATGACGTCACGAATGCTGGCCTGTCGCCATATTGTTTTTCGGTAACGTCCAAGACGGTCGAGCTCGCTCCCTTCTTGGATTTTACCGGCTAGCAAACTCCTTGCTGCTCCTCCAGAGTCTGTCTCCTGGTAGACAGACTCCGCTTGTGTCGGCCCCGGCGCCGTAAAAGCCGGAAAAAGGAGTAGTTTACTCCCGTGGGCGATTCCCCAGTCATGGCTGAGGAATCCGTAGCTGCAGCCAAGCTATCCGGTTACCCGGATAAGCTGACTCCGTCCACAGAAGCTTTTCCGGAAGCTTTGTCGCCTGTTACACAGGAAGAGAGCGAGATGATGGACGTGGAGGAATCCACGGATCGCTCGTTCGAGGAGAAACTGGCTTCATTTTCACTAAATGAGCCAGAGAAGATGTTATCTCCACTCCCACCAGAGGGATCCGGAGCGACTGCGAGTGCCGAACCCGCAGCGACAGAGTCCGAGACCACACAAGTCGACGGCTCGAAGGACCAGTGGAAGCCAGCAGTGGCTGACCCGTTCCCAGTAGAGTACGATGGTCACTACCTGTATGTCCACCCGGAACTGCAGGCACAAGTGACCTACGCGGACGGGACACCAGTCAGGTTGGACCCGAAGGTTAGGATAGCTGTTGAGGGCGTTATGGTTCCCGATCAGCTGACCAGGACGCCTCCCGAGTGGCTTCGAGACTGGCCGTGGTTCCAACGGGGACTTATGGTAGACGCTGACTTCCGCGAGACAGTGTATGAAGCCAACCGAGCCTTCGAGCTCCGAGCGTACCCGAAGCCTGACAAGTCCCTGTGGAACGTCAAGGCTACGAACATTAACTGGGTAGGCTGCGTCTCGGATTCCGAGGGGCAGACTTACCCACGCCCTTGTGCTACCCGGCCCCAGTACCGGACCACAAAGGAGTATCGGGAGGCCGCTGCTAACTTCAAGCAGTGGGATGAAGGTATGTAGTTACTTTGTCAAGTATCGGATTAAATTCTGTAGACACGATAGTAGTGAATGCATCCTGGTCGGTAGTACCTGTCTCCAATACTGGAAACACTACTATCTACCTGAAAAAGGGACAAGTTTTTGGAAATGTGACCCTTTCGGAAACTGTAACGGATAGTAAGCTAAGCTTACAAAAGGTAACAGGAGATGATGAAATTTCGGAAGACTTACTTAAATTGTATGAAGACACTTCATTAGAAGATCCGGAACACCGGAAAGAGTTCTATGGTATGCTCTGTCAGTATAATAATGCCTTTGCCAAACCTGGTGAAAAGCTAGGAACGACAAATAAGGTATTACATAAAATAGATACTGGAGATGCTGCACCCTTTAAGATACCGTATAGACGGTTACCTTTAGCGAAAAAGAGAGTAGCTGAAGATGAGATAAACAAGATGTTGGAACAGGATGTAATAGTCCCTTCCAATAGTCCATGGAGTAGTCCTGTGTGTATGGTAACAAAGAAAGACGGTACTATCCGCTTTTGCATAGACTACAGGAAATTGAATGGAATAACGAAAAAGAATTCGTATCCATTACCGAGAATAGACGAAACCATTGACTCCTTAGGAGGGAACAGTTGGTTTTGTACCCTAGACTTGCAATCAGGTTATTGGCAAGTGGGAATGAACCCTTCAGATATGGAGAAAACTGCATTTTCGAGTCATATTGGACTATTCCAATATAACGTAATGCCGTTTGGATTGTGCAATGCACCTGCAACATTTGAAGCAATGATGGAAACAATTCTAAGTGATTTATTGTGGAAAAGATGTCTTGTATATCTTGACGATGTCATAGTCTTCGGAAAAACATTCGAAGAGTGTTCTAATAACCTAAAAATGGTACTAGAACGTATTATTTCTAATGGTCTCAAATTGAAACCTAAGAAATGTCACATGTTTAGAAAGTCCATAAATTATTTGGGCCGCATCATTAGTGATGAAGGGATAAAAGCTGATCCGGAAAAAATCGAATCAGTTACGAATTGGAATAGACCTAAAACACCCAAAGAAGTGAGGTCCTTTTTAGGATTCTGTTCCTATTACAGGGAATTTATTCCGAATTATTCTAGAGTCAGTTATCCATTACAAGTAATAGCTAACTGGACTCCAGGAAGTACCAAGGAAAAATTTCCTTGGACGTATGAACAGGAAACCGCTTTTCAAAAGCTAAAAGACCTGTTCACGAGTACTCCTGTATTGCAATATCCGAATGAAACGGATCATTTCATACTGGATACTGATGCTAGTAATGATAGCATTGGTGCAGCTCTCTCGCAAGTCTAAAATGGGAGAGAAGTACCGATTGCCTTTGCCAGCAACACACTGAGCAAGACTCAGCACAATTACTGCACAACCAAAAGAGAGTTGTTAGCAGTAGTCGTATATACCAAGAAGTTCAAACATTTTCTATGGGGAACGAACTTTACTTTACGTACGGATCACTCCTCTTTAAGGTGGCTACTGAACTTCCGAGATGCTGAAGGAATGTTAGGCTGATGGCTAGCCCATTTATCCGAATATGGGCTTGAACATCAACAGATTCAGCATAGACCCGGAGTTAAGCATTTAAATGCTGATGCTTTGTCTCGAATACCAATTCGGAAATGTGATAATCCGGATTGCACTGATTGTGGAGCTCATAGGGCAGTGTTAGCAGGGATTCGAAGACCATTCGTACCCCTAGTTGCCAGTATACTGGATTGGTCTATGGATCACATACGACATTTCCAGGAAGCTGACTCGATAACTGCGCAGCTACTGCAATTGGTACTAAAGGGTATACGTCCAGTTAGACCAGAGGTCTCTCTGGAAAATCGAGAAATGAGAAGGTTTCTTGCTCAATGGACCGAGCTTGAAGTCCGGAAAGGCGTGTTATACCGTTGGAAGCCATGTAATAATGGTGAGAGAATCATGCAAGTGGTGATACCACATGCTATGAGACATGACATTATGTACTTCTGTCATGGGCATCGGACCAGTGGTCATTTCGGAAGGAAACGCTCGTTAGCACGACTTTCCAAGAAATACTATTGGCCTGGCATGACACGGGACTTGCAAAGATGGGTAATCACCTGTCCGGATTGTTGTAAAAACAAACCCGGATTCGGGATGGGCAAACTTCCCCTATCCCAAGAACTTTTCGGAGTTAGATTCGCAAGAATCGGGGTAGATATTATTAGTGGATTAATACAACCGCTAATGATAATACCTGTATGATGGTAGTGTGTGATTATTATACGAAATACACTAAAGTATTTCCACTACCGGACCACAAAGCAATTACTTGTGCCGAAGCCTTTGTAAAAGGTTGGGTACTAAGTTTCGGGGTACCATTAATGTTACACAGTGACCAAGGCAGAGAGTTTGAATCAAATCTCTGGCAGGGTATGTGCGAATACTTAGCTATTTGCAAGACTAGAACCAACCCGTATAGGCCACAGAGCGATGGATTGGTAGAAAGGTTCAATAGAACCCTCATCCAAGTTCTAAAGTCACTCGTTAATGAACATATGGATGACTGGGATGAGCAATGTCATTTCGTGACACATGCTTATAACAGTACGGTACATTCAAGTACAAATTGTACTCCGAACCTTTTAGTATTCGGAGAGGATTTGATAATGCCTGCTGACCTAGTTTTTGGGGTCGTAGGGATGGACCCTGAACTACCCTGCCATGTAGTTTTTGTGTACCATTAATGTTACACAGTGACCAAGGCAGTCCGAATTGATTTGGAGAAAAGTGCCAAATGGCAGAAAGTAGGATACGATACCGATCTAAAGCATCGGAAATTCCAATCCGGAGACAGAGTCCTCAGATTACATGAACCACTTAGACACATAAAATTAGCGTCTAATTGGGATGGTCCCTTCACCATAACACAAGTTATCAGTGATTGTACCGTAATTATCAAATCTGACCTTGGTCGACTTTATAAGTCTAATGTGGCTAGATTAAGGAAATGGTCTGGGAGGGAGACCTCCACAGAAATGTATGGTGAAGGTTCCGGAAAGATCCTGAACCAGAATCGCATAATAGACCAGGTAAAGAACACTACAGTGAAGCGTGGTCGTGGTAGACCTAAAAAGTGTTCCGAATCAGTGACACCCACGCCAACACCGATTAAGCGTGGGGGAGTTAAAAAAGTCTCGGCAGGTGAAGACAAAAAGAAGAGGAAAGGTGTTTCTAAGGCTAAGAAGCATCTAGAGAAAGCTCTTCAGACTGTCAGGTCCGATAAAGAACTATCCGAGAAGGGGAGATACGTTCGCCGCAGCCCCCGAATTGCCCAGAGGACTGCAGTGACCTAACCTGTATACACAACGAGTGTAATGTTTACATTTAGAGGAACGGATGACAACTGACCCGAAAGGCTTATTTGTCGCCGCCGCATGATGTACCAATGGGTAGTGGACGGATAATCCGGTGGATTTGCTTAAGCTTTCCATAATCTCCACTTAAATCCCCAGACGAGTCATCGGTGTGAGCGATAATTACCTAAAAACAATCAGTTTGTTGATGTACCGCTTGTAGCACGTGCGTTTCCGCATGACGTCACAGTGTCCAGTCTCGGCTGACCTCTCGTGACCCCGCGCGCAACGGGGAAATGACGTCACGAATGCTGGCCTGTCGCCATATTGTTTTTCGGTAACGTCCAAGACGGTCGAGCTCGCTCCCTTCTTGGATTTTACCGGCTAGCAAACTCCTCGCTGCTCCTCCAGAGTCTGTCTCCTGGTAGACAGACTCCGCTTGTGTCGGCCCCGGCGCCGTAAAAGCCGGAAAAAGGAGTAGTTTACTCCCGTGGGCGATTCCCCAGTCATGGCTGAGGAATCCGTAGCTGCAGCCAAGCTATCCGGTGACCCGGATAAGCTGACTCCGTCCGCAGAAGCTTTTCCGGAAGCTTTGTCGCCTGTTACACAGGAAGAGAGCGAGATGATGGACGTGGAGGAATCCACGGATCGCTGGAAACTGGCTTCATTTTCACTAAATGAGCCAGAGAAGATGTTATCTCCACTCCCACCAGAGGGATCCGGAGCGACTGCGAGTGCCGAACCCGCAGCGACAGAGTCCGAGACCACACAAGTCGACGGCTCGAAGGACCAGTGGAAGCCAGCAGTGGCTGACCCGTTCCCAGTAGAGTACGATGGTCGCTACCTGTATGTCCACGCGGAACTGCAGGCACAAGTGACCTACGCGGACGGGACACCAGTCAGGTTGGACCCGAAGGTTAGGATAGCTGTTGAGGGCGTTATGGTTCCCGATCAGCTGACCAGGACGCCTCCCGAGTGGCTTCGAGACTGGCCGTGGTTCCAACGGGGACTTATGGTAGACGCTGACTTCCGCGAGACAGTGTATGAAGCCAACCGAGCCTTCGAGCTCCGAGCGTACCCGAAGCCTGACAAGTCCCTGTGGAACGTCAAGGCTACGAACATTAACTGGGTAGGCTGCGTCTCGGATTCCGAGGGGCAGACTTACCCACGCCCTTGTGCTACCCGGCCCCAGTACCGGACCACAAAGGAGTATCGGGAGGCCGCTGCTAACTTCGAGCAGTGGGATGAAGGTATTTATATTACCGAGCAAGAATTAGTGGACGTCCAGAACAGTTCACTAATCGGTTTGGACCGAGGTGCAGCCCTTCGGACGGTTCTCGTCCGCCGAATGACTGCCGAACGGGAGGCTCAGGAAGAGGCTAAGAGGGCCGCGGAAGTACCCGCACCTCCTATCCCCGACCTGAAACTTGCCACCAGGAGTTCAGCCAGTGCTACACCAGCCACCGGCAGTACTACCACACAGGTAGAAGCCTCGACCTCCAGCGCATCCGGAACCCAGGAACCGGAGGAAGACTGGAAGGTCAGCAAGAACTTAAGGTCCGCTGCTCGGAAGCTTAAGAATCTCCCGGATTCTGCTAGAGCCGAGCCGAAACCCAGCACTTCAGCCACTGGTAGTTCTGCCATGGAGGTTGAATCGTCTGACGAGGAGTCTGTGCACGAGTCCTCGGTTGAGTATGATGAGAAGGCCACTTCAACTCAAACCGAGGCCGAACGCTGGGCTAACGCCAAGTCCGGATTCAAATCCCGGATTCCGACGTGCTTCTCCGACTGTGCGTACGGAGTAAAGAAGGACGGCTCTACCCTCTATGCCTGCCCGGACTCAGTCAACAAAAATAATGAGTCAGACGATGAAGATTGGATGCGTCTTTCGGACGAGGACCCCAATCCGAGCAAAGCCTATCGAAAGATGTGGCTTATGCTAAACCACACCGAAGGGTATTACACTTATACCCAGAGGAGGAAGCTGCGTTGGGCTTTAGAGAAGTGGTACGGTGACGACCAAAAGTCCTGTCCCTTCTCTATCTGCCAGGATGCGAGTGATGTCACGATCCGGACCTGGAGTACTCCAGCCCGGTTTCAACGGCATCTGGTAGAGGCCCACTTCCACTATCACCCGGTTTACATTTGTGATCCGAGTTATGGTAAGAAGGGCAAGAAGTGTACTACGAAGGTGCAATACAACCGACGTAGTGATCTGGCTAGACACCAGAAGAAATGCCACGCAGAAGGTTTGGACGGGGCACGGAAGCGCATCATGGAGCTTCATCAGGAACTCATGAAGGAGTTCGACAGTCTGAGCGAGGATGCTTGGTCTAAGATCCGACCAGGGGACCAAGTCCTCTGCGAAGTTCCGAAGACCAAGGATTCGAAACTCCGAGCAAAGATAGTCCTGACTCCTGGAAAGGGTAAACTGGACATGCACGAGTCTCTCTGGCAGAAATGCGAGGAATCCGGAAAGGATGCAA
The DNA here is from genome assembly GCA_949317995.1 of Acholoe squamosa. Classification (NCBI taxonomy): domain Eukaryota; kingdom Metazoa; phylum Annelida; class Polychaeta; order Phyllodocida; family Polynoidae; genus Acholoe; species Acholoe squamosa. The sequence goes on along the minus strand of OX439051.1, from coordinate 42,805,165 downwards.
AGAGAGCTCGTGAAAGGAGCAGGAGAGATCAGAACCGTGGCGGCAACGGTAATGGTCAGGGCACCACTAAACCGAAAGTCAGAGCAGAGGACCGTTCTAGGTCCCCTCTGGCTAGGCACCCCGCAGAGCAGGCTCAGGGCACTCCGGTGTTCAAGAAGCCCGAACCTGCCGGATACGCTGGAGCCGTATCTAAGCCTGGGAAAGTTAGTTCTCGAAACTTTCTGTCCTTAAACCAGGGACCTGGACCTGAGAGCCAGACCTTGGTGGTAGGAAAGGATGGTCGCCTAATGCCAAAGAAGACCACCGCATCTGCTGCCACCGGATCTGCATCCGCTCCAGCCGCCCCACCAGTTACCTTTACCCAGGAGCAGTTGAACATGTACCTGCAAATGGGATTGAAACAGAACGCACCACCTGCCTACTGTGTACCAACGGCAGGTGTGTCCGGAAGCCCTAAACCCGGAAGTGGTCCACAGGCCGCATCGACTCCTCCCAAGGCTGTCGCTGCACCTGCGAAACCAAAAGACGCTATACCATTAAAACCGGTAATGTGGAAGTTTGGTTTGAGAAATCTCGCCAAGGGGAGGCAGATGTCCAGAAGGCCATCTACACCCACTGGGAGAAGTGTGTTCGCGAAAAAGCGACCGAGTTCCATCAGGGTCTCCTAAACGACACCCTGTTGTGTATGAAGGAGGTCGCGGATGCTGAAAAGCAGCGCCTCGAGACCCTCATCCGGGACGATGTGAAGGCCCAGGAAGAGGCTGCCGCAGCTGCCCAAGAAAAGGCAGCTATGGATGTACACGTGTTGGAGAAACGTGTAAAAGAGGAGATTACTCGGAACACCAATCTGAACACTAAGTTCATGAGGGTGTTCGGAGTCGACTTGGACGAGTGGGACGGCACTCCCGAGTCGGCTCTAGCTCTTCTTAAGAAGAAGCATGCTAAGAAATCCGCTTAAGCATGCTACGGGTTATTTCTCCCATATTTTTTTTTCTCCATCACCAAATAACCAGATATAGTCTTTGCGGAACCCTGTAAGTCTGCGAATGTTTTCTTCACTAGTGTATGAACACCTATAGTATGTGTTCCGGGTTCCTCTTATGACCAGTCTATTGTATAATTCAGGCTGTATAACCCTTATTGCACCCTGAATAGTCTATTCGGATTTATAACTTCTTCCATGAACAATCCGATAGTAGACTTGCTGCTGTGAGATGTATCCGGATACCAGTTCCAGACTCCTGCTGTTACCCGTGCTAACCACTTACTAGGATGGACTTTACGATTTACCTCTACAACTCATCTATACTCCCGAATGGACTTATACCAACTACTACTATTACTTCCGGATCAACCTATACTGGACTATTTTCTACTTATGTCAACTAAACTTAAAAAAGGATTACGTTTTCTACATAGTTGACACATCCGGACTATTATTCTACATTCTACGCCATTCGGATTTACTTATAAACTTTAGCACTACTAGAGGATTGTGGGTAGCTGCCCCAAATTCATCTACCGTGTTCACTCTATATATGGAAACCATAAACTTTAGCACGTCCATCCCGTGGTTAGCTGACCACACCTACCTACTAGTACCCGGAGGATTACAGCAGAAGACTCCAGCAGCATCTATAATTTCTGTATATTGTGTATAATGTCATATTTCTATTTTTCTATAATATTATATGTATGTGCATATCCACTAGATACATATTATGATACCGGTACATAGATATTTTTGATACGGATCTCTGATTATTATTGGTATTCATATTATAAGATCCGTTAAACTTCACCAGAAAACACACATTATTGTCCTGCGAGACAAATTGTATAATAAGTATATTGATCTGGTGCTATAAAGGTTATTAGGTACACGGTGATAATATATCATTATTATATTCATTACTACACCGCGATTTTTTTCTTTTCTTTTCAAGTGTATGGTATAAATGGTCCTATTCGTACTACTCACGGAATCCTTAACGGATTCGTATGTTAATAATATACGACATGTCATTATATAGTGAAGTTACTATAACAGTCTTCTTCAAGACTATATATTTAAATGTGGTGTTAATAACTACAAACACACATACGGATGTTATTATGTGATTTATTTATTATCGACAGTTCCATTACATATAACTGTCATCATCACATGTATACGATTCACATTACTTGTCTTATTAATTATACCGTAAATATAATATGATATTATATGGTATAGTAATCTATCTAACAGTTCCGTTTCACACAACTGTCACTTATTCAAGTAATTCGTATAATATTTCAACATCCTAATCGTTATTTGTAACTACATTCACTATCGAATATATATATGACATTCAATTCATACTCAATTTGGTGTTAATGTTATACCTATGGTTGTACCTCTATTACTAAAGGTTTAGACATATAGAAATGTTATCCTAGTAATATTATTATAACTATAACACCCTCCTAAATGTCTGGGGGAGTGGTGTAGAGGTACACGTTATTAAACCATAGGAGTTGGGTACCGTCTGACGTGGCGGGTGAGTCGAGTCGTCGGACGTTCCTCAGGTTCCGCATAGGTGGCAGCACTGATCCGGGTCTGTGGGGACATCTGACGACGAACACCTGGGTCCGTATATAAAGCCCAGGGCTCAGCTGCTACGTCAGAGGCCCTTCTGGCCTCCACACCATGTAAACCATTATTCCTTAATATTAGCTGCCTCTCTGACATCATCCGGCAGCCGTGAGTGTACAATAAGAAATAAAACTAACCGTTGGCATACACTTGGAATACTGTCTTACTCTTTCTTTTCGAATCGTAAGACCCGAACCCCCCAGGTCCGTAAGGCCACAAACCCTTACATTTTTATTTCCCTTACAGTGTTAACATCATAGTCATCATCGGATGCGGCGTTCTTGGTTTGATAGTATTTGTCTCCCTGGTCATATGTATACGCCATCTTTGTATTGCAAAGACCCACAGAGGCAAGGTCATAGCACCTCCACCAGGTCAGCGTCCACCACCAGGTCAAGGTCGACCACCAGGACAAGGCCAGCCACCGGGTCAAGGTCGACCACCAGGTCAAGGCCAGCCACCAGGTCAAGGTCGACCACTGGGTCAGGGCCGTGCTCCACCAGGCCCAGGTTATCCTTCAGCACCTCCACACGTTGAAGGTAAGGGACGAGTCATTTATTGCCAAGTAGGGGGGGGGGGCGTTCTTGTTAGATATGAGGGGGGCATTTATTGCCAAGTTGGGGGGGGGGCTTGTTAGATATAGGGGGGGGGATTCGGAAAAGAGTCCCTTTGTGGGGGGTTAAAACTATATATATGGGCAGTTCAAGCACTGATCACGACGAATCATTCCACACACATATATATGATTTTTGGGGGCCATTTTTCCAAATTAATTCTTTATGTTATTGATGGGGGAGTCGGAAAAAAAATTGCCAGTCCACAAAAGTCCATCTAGGCCCACCAGCTGACAATACATGGCTTGTCCCTAAACACATTGTTGATCAACTGCGTATTTTACTCTCATGGTTATTTCAAACTTTTGGAAACGTTATAAATTCTTTTTATGCAAACTGGAATAGTCTTGAGTAGAGCAGTGACCAATTATTAGTTGGCACTTTAGTGTCGATTTAAGGCTTTAGATGGCGTAACTAGGCTGTCATGCAACCTACACCAGGCATGGTGGGTTCCAGCTATAGAAATATGGACTTCATTTCAATGCTTGCCAAATTGCTTTACTAAATGCCAGTTCAATAGTTCAGACAAAAATGACTCCAATCATAGGTTGATTTATTCCCAGTACTATTTATCTTTATTTCGACACACGTTACTACATTGATAAAGGATTCTGGCTGTTACTATACATAATTGATTGCTGAATTTACAGGTCCAAGGCAGCGATTTCCACAAGAACCTCCCAATTATGGTCAGTATACTTTTTCCTCCGAACGTTGAAGTATTACTAATGACATATAATAATACATTCAAGTTTAGTTCTTTTTCCAATAAATCAGAATGTAATGTCATAGGAAAAAGCTTGCCCTCAAATTAGAAAAGAATTTCATCCTTGAATGCAAGGTCTTTTATTGGGAAATTAAGAAAAGGTAAGGAAATATCTTCTTTGATATCTATATCGATTGATTCCAGACAACTACATTTATAATGAACCATACCCTACTGGGAAAAAGATGGCGCATCCAAACCTTTATTTAAGCTGTTTTACTTTAGCGATTTTTAAGAAATTATAGTTATTTGCACTTTGCTCGTACTACTCATGATTCACCACCGCTTATCACAAGTCCATTTCACTGTGATTGGTTATTAAAAAAGGATTTTGAAAAAAAAGAAGAAATTGGACCTACCTAACCTAGATTTTGAAATCCCACAGCCTTTCTTTTTAGCCCAAGTTAAATATCAATAAAAGAGCATATTAAGTACTACACAAAAAATCCAGATTAGCTTAATCATCTGTCCTATTATTTTATTTCAGGTATTTTCACAGTGACAGATGGTAGGCAGGAAGTCAAGCCTCCCCCTTATGCCATGTCAGGCCAGCCGATGTCCCCGCCACCCGCATATTCCAGTGAATGGCTGACCCATGGCGCTCCTCCTTACCCAGTTATGCCTGGAGACTGCTGTGGGGCTCCACCTTATCCGGTAACAACCGGAGACTACCAGATACCACCGTACAATCCGGTACCATACAACAGTCCTACTGTACTACCTCAACCTCAGAGCACTGCCATTAATCAGTGAGACTATGCCTGATACCATCATACATACAGTGGAGATGACGCAGCTGAAGATATGTGGGGAAGGAGCTATATGAATTCTAGTTGATTTTACTATATAGAAACTTAAAATTCTTAGGGGGGTGCTGTCCTACTACAGCCTCAGAACACTGTCCGCAATCAGTGACTACCAGGTACCACAGCACAACCCTACTGTACCACCACAGCCTCAGAACACTGTCCTCAATCAGTGACTATCAGATACCACAGTACAACCCTACTGTGCTACCTCAGCCTCAGAACACTGTCCTCAATCAGTGACTACCAGATACCCTGGTACAACCCTACTGTGCTACCTCAGCCTCAGAACACTGTCCTCAATCAGTGACTATCAGATACCCTGGTACAACCCTACTGTACCAGCTCAGAACACTGTCCCCAAACAGTGACTACTAGATACAACAGTACAATCCTACTGTTCTACCTCAGCCTCAGAACACTGCCCTCAATCAGTGACTGCCAGATACCCTGGTAAACCCTACTGTGCTACCTCAGCCTCAGAACACTGTCCTCAATCGGTGACTACCAGATACCCTGGTACAACCCTACTGTACTACCTCAGCCTCAGAACACTGTCCTCAATCAGTGACTACCAGGTACCACAGCACAACCCTACTGTACCACCACAGCCTCAGAACACTGTCCTTAATCAGTTACTACCAGATACCACAGTACAACCCTACTGTGCCACCTCAGCCTCAGAACACTGCCCCCGATCATTGACTACCAGATACCACAGTTCTACCATAGCTACAGAAAACTGGTCCATTTATGAAATTGAGCCTGGTATGGAGGGTATAGCCCCAGAATTATGCCCAGGCCAAGGGCATGGCCGGCCGGATCAGGCTGCAGGACACATGAGAATATCCTCCTCATGCTTTTGGGTGTTCCTGTTGCATTTATTATTCTTTTAGCTGTTGTACATGCAAAGTGCGATTTGGAGGCTGTGGTGAACTCCGACTCAGAACGGTCAACTCAGAAACACTGACTCATGGACAAGGAATCCATTTTATGATAATCAAAATTGGCATTATTGTGAAATGCAGTCGAGGCCTTCTGGAATAAGAGATCTCAGTTCGAGGGGTTCAGACACAAAAACTACGTACTGCTGGTTTGTAAACTATATGTAATTCATGATCTTATATTAATTGCACTATAACTCATGTATGTTGGTATGCCGGGTAAAGCGGTAGTTCCACTAGTACTTTCAGTTAGGCAAATTTCTGCTAATCCGACAAATTGTTCTATACTTTTGCAATGTAATTAATCATCAGAGTAGCGAAAATTCACCTGACCGCGACGCTAGTGGAACCAGCGCTTAAATCAAACAGTATTTATTCACCAATTTCCTGGAAAATGGTGAATGCAAGTCATACCTCAGGCACAGGGAGCATCAAGTCCTATGTTAGTCTAGTCCCACCCCACGCTACTCAGGCGGCACAGGCTTGCTACTGGTAGTGTAGGTCTAGGTAACAGCAGCACCATGATGGATTGAATGACATCACTTCCGGATGGAAACCCCTCCGGAAGTGGGATTTTGCTGGTCCTGACTAACTGTGGTCAGAACAAGACCTGCCAGTACCAGGTAAATAGGTCATGACCTAGGTCATGACCTTCAGCTGCAGCCAATGAGAATATTCTGAGATATTTATAGCCAGCCAACTGGAGCTCACAGACAGTTGCTATTACCATGACCCATACCCCCTTGTGGTAAATGGTTATGTTACAAGACTAGTCCTATGTTACATTTATACTACTCAGGTTTTTGTATGCACTCTTTTATAATTTGATGGTTCGAAACAAGGAGGTTATGTAGCCTCATGATAGAAATAAAGAAGAAAATCTTCTGATTGATCATTTGGACCTGCAGACTGATTGCATTTTATAGACCATTGCTTAAAAGCTGAGGGTGTTTAAGATATATAACATGTATTTGAAGGTGTGTGAACAGCAGATACAGCTGAGCACAATATCAAAACTCTTTACATCAACTGGAGTATTGGAAAGTGGAATCCACCACATTTGAAGGCATAGCATTAGAGCATCAAATATGGTCACCTCTTGTGTGGCCAGGAGCGTCCGAAGCGGGTGCCTCTACCCTATATAAGATTCAGCTGACACATTTCAGTTGGTCCGCATGATGCATAGGGGCCTACATGCATCATCCCATGTGTAGTCCTGCAGCCCCGCCAGCACTTAATCTGTGTATCATGGCGATAAATGGGCATGATACATCCCCGCATCAGCGGCCCTTAGGGAACGTTCAACAATTACGTCACCGCTTACGGGGTGGGGGGTGGGCAGAGGGGTAGGAAGCAAATCTTCATTGGGGGGGCCTGGCGAGGGCACCGTTGGACCACCTTGAATTGTCGGCTGATGCGTGATGGTGTCTATATAATGCGTATATAAAATTCATATAGAAAAGTAACGTTTGGTAAATTTTGGATCTGACATTGGCTCAGACCCCCATTTTCCCTATGACATCACCATAATAATCTAATTTGAGATGTAAAGTTTTGGCTTCTTTTCCATTTTGTTTATGAGTTCTTGGGAAATATTGGGGGTGCCCAGACATACTCAGGCCCCACCTCCTTCATGATTGGGGGGCCCAGGCCCCCCTGCCCCCCCCCTTTTCCTACGCCCCTGGTGGGGTCTTTGGGTTCCTCTACATGTTCCATACAAAACAGTGACAAGGTGGGTGGGTCCTGAAAAATGCCTAAATACTGGTGACATAACTGTTGAACGTTCCCTTAAAGGGCTAACAGTACTAGTTAGTTCATTCATTAAATTGATGTATTATACTGATAAATGTACGTGCAAGAGAACTTGCCATTCTAAATAGTTGACAAATTGCTATGATGTTCAAATGGAATTTAAGAGTATAAGCTTGTATTAAGAGATGATTGTTATCAATGCACCTTGCTATCTATACCAACAAAATCGCCTGTATGCTATTCTATCTACACTTTGTTATACAACGTCATCCGGTGTAATTAAAGGAAATAAATCCATATATTTTGCATTAAAATGTCTTTTGGCACTGCTTTTTATTGGTTATCTACCCCAAGCCTTTAATAGCTGAAGAAAGAGCAGACTTTGATGTGTGATAGCCTTAGGGTAGATACTGTCACTTGGGTTAACAGTAATTGCAACAAGATTAACAATTAAACACCTGTGGATTGTCTGTCTTTTGCTGTATATTGTAGAAAACCTACATATAACAACAACGGCAACCAGCATGCCGTGTCAGAACTACTTTAGTCATGACGCCCATATGCCAGGGACGACTTCCCGAGATGGGGCCAGCTTGATCTCTAACATTTCTGCACTATGTACTCTAAATTGGGGAGTTGAAACGGTAAGAGTGTTGAGATGCTCCTTGATATAGCCAGCATTATAGTGCATGCTTTAAAAAAGATGAAAATCAATACCACTCTATCCCAGTGCGTGTTCAGGACTGGTTCTTTTTCGTTTACTGATGCGGGCCAGTGAAGTATCTTAGCCTGATTGGCTCTGGTCCAAATCGACTCCTGGATTCGACATTAAAAAGGCAGGTAGAATCTGGAGCAGCAGAAGCATGGCAGTGAGATAAGCACATTCAAGTTAGGCCTAAAAAAGGGCATTGTGTTTCCAGTCACCTGACCGACCTTGGCAAAACAGGGCCAAATTTCTTTTTTTGATTTTGAGGAATCTTGTCTCATTTTTTCATATTTTAAAGAAATTTTTCTTCTTTTTGAGGATTTAATTTTTTGTTCGTCCATTTCCTGTATCCTTTTCGTGTTCTTTCTCTCTCTCACAGTTGTCATTTTTCCGGCATTATTTTACAATGAAATCAAAGAATTTGATACATCCATTGATATGTTCCCCAACATTACCTATATAAATGTAAAAATAATAAAATAAAATCCAACCTACTGACCCTACCTGCAAGACCTTTATAAGGCAATTGATATGGGTGAGATTACTGTGATGGCCTTTCTCGGTCTGTGGAAGGCTTTTATACTGTAGATCACTACTTTTGACAGAGTTAAAAAATATTGGTTGCACCGACATGGCACTCCGCAGGTTTAAGTCTTATCTGACTGGGAGACTGCAGAACTGTATGGCAAATGGCTTTACATCTGAACACAGAGCTGATCCAATGTGGAGTCCCACAAGGATCAGTTTTGGGTCCATTGCTCTAAACTTTAAGACGTTTTGCAATAAAATTAAAAGTAATGTAAACGGCAGGATGTATCAATTAACACAGGTGTGTAAGTATGTTGATTGTGACCTGTCAGTGCTTTTGGATAAGCAGATGATTCTGCCGTCTCTCGACTACGATGATATAATCACTGATGGTGTCTCAAAGAGATGGACGAAACACCTTTCAAACACTACAAAACCACTGTCTCAGGATTTGCCTTGGTATTAGAGACCTGACTGATCTGTCCTGAGTTGATCTGCACACAAATTCTTCATGTAAATGGCTGTTTGAAGGTAGAACTAGCCGTTTGCTGAGCTTGATGTTCAGACTCTGGAAAAATACAGAATTTGTAGAGTATTGAGGAGTAATGATAGGATATTGCTAATAAATCGTAAAGCATGACTGGCCCTATATGACAAAAGTTCTCTATCTAGAGGACTTTATCTGTGGGACCAGCTTCCGGGAAATGTGCAAAAAGGGAAACTAGGGATGAATTCCTCAGTGAACTAGAAGGAGTGAACTTGGTATACCGATGGTAGTGCTATGTTGTATAACTGTTGACTGTGAAAGGCCTGTGAATGAGATTCTCTCTAAGTGGTGTTGAGGTGTAACTGTTAAGGAAGCCCTGTGATATTCTTTCAAATTCTATGTGACTATGAATTTTGTATTACTGTATATCTATTTTTGATACCCAGATGCTAAACTGCATAAGCATTTGCATTTATTATCTACTTGGTCGTGATGACCATTGTATGTAATTATGATTCTTTGACCAATAAAATAATTTCAAACTAAAACTCTTTTCGAGTCATGTTACTGGAAACACACCTTTATTTTTTTTGGCCTTATCACCAATATCATGGCTAACTTTGCAATAAAGATAATGGATTATGTCATCCACCTAAGATGAATTCTGGCAGTGCCTTATAAACTACAGCTATATATAACTGCCTGGCTTTATCATCCTATATACTAAGTCTCTACCTGAAACTGGAGGCCATTTTTAAGGTACTGCAGCTGCACACAACCACTACGATTGGATTCCATAAAAGTTACTCTTATTGTTCACAGGTAATGCCGTATGATTGCTCTGTATGATCACCATTATGTAGCAATTACATAAAGTGTGATAGGGCAGTCGTAGTGGGGGTCTGGATGGGGGGGGGTCCCCAATGTTACATGTCGATTTTAAGAAATACTCATGTCCCCTGTCACCTGTAGGAACCACTCATGTCCCATTTAGAAGAAAAGACTTATGTCATGTCATGTCATTTTTCACCTCATGTCACTAAAGCCCATGTCACATGTCGATTTTGAGAAATGGCCATGTCACCACTTCAGATTTAGTGGTCCATACCCACCGTGGTGCTGCATGCACTACATGACGCATACCGTTGGACTGTGATGACTAAATTCAGGATTTTTCTCTACGATTTGAAAATGAGCAGTCATAGTGTGTTAAGAAATGGCCTCCTGAACTACCTAACAGGTAAACTTGCCATATAGCAGCAGGAGGCGTAGCAGTGAGTAGCAGTGAGTGTGTGGTGCACTGCGCTGACGTTCAATATAGTTAACAATGATCGATACCTAATGTCACCATGGAGACAGGCACGTGACTGAACCAAGATGGCTGCCATGTGGACGCACGTCGTATTATGGATGTTACTCCAGGCATGTCTTATAGGTTTGTATGTGTTTTATATTTCTGAACTCATATCAGAAGATCAGAAGATTGGACTTGGGTGTCTATTCCATAGTTAACACTCCCTCTATGTCAGTGGTAGGCTGGTTTATAGCACTAGAATTGTCATTGAATGTAACACGTAAATATCCAGAGTGAATAATGACATTACTATTGTAAGTGCTCACATAAGGGAGTGGTCATTATTTATCAACAGGGGAGGATGGAGGGTTTTCGCGCGGATGCGCGGAAATTTTTTACGACCCCCCTCGATGGCAGTCAAAGTTTTTTGCGCCCCCCCTGCATCGGAGGCGCAGAGAGTTTTTGTGCCCCTCTTTGATCTATAGTAGTGCGTGGGCTTTTTTGCTAAAAAGAGGGTGAATTTTTTTAGCCCCCCCCCTCAAGAGGGGTCAAAATTTTTTTCGCCCCCCCTCAGGAGGGGTCTTAAAATTTTTCGCCCCCCCTCAAACCCACCACCCCCCCTGTTGATAAATAATGACCACTCCCTAAGGCCTAAATCCACGGTGATAAAAACAATGCCATTTTGTGTGTTTAAACTGTAACGCAGCCCTGATGCGCCCTTTTTGTGCCCCTGCCACCTGTAGGTGCAGGAGATACTGGGGCAGTTTGTGGGCATTTGGGCTGCATTACACTGGGGTACGGCACTCTTTTATCGCCGTGGATTTAGAACGATCAACATGGTAAAAGGAACGCCTGGAAGGGGTGCGCGGGCGTACCTTTTACTGTGTTGATCCACAGATACTTGTAGCTGTCTGCTGTAACGTAAGAGTGCCTACTAGGTACATACCCCAAGCTTTAGGCCCTCTGGGCATTATTTCAATACAACTGTCGATCTGAGATTTCACTGAAGATCAGGCGATCTCACCCTGTGCTTACTGATCAGGCAATCTCACCGGGGGGGGGTGGTGCTTACTGATCAGGCAATCTCACTGGATGGGTGGTGCTTACTGATCAGGCAATCTCACTGGAGGGGTGGTGCTCACTGATCAGGCAATCTCACTGGAGGGGTGCTTACTGATCAGGCAATCTCACCAGGGGGGGCGCGTACTGATCAGGTGATCAGCGCTTATTGACTTCTCGTACCCCAGCCCGTACTTGAGACCGGTGCTTATTTGAGACCTCTGTGCTTAAACGAGTCAGTATGGTGTGTCTTCATCAAATAGGATTTGGAAGAGCAGTCATAGCACTTCAAACAGTAAAAGAGGTCACTATGAGGGGCACATTGCGACTTTATTGACGATTATATACCATGGTTATCACATTATAGAACGATTTTGGGTGCCCAAACAGGATAATCTGAGTGTTTTTATCATAGGATAGAGGCACTGAGTTGACACTTGAACGTTGACAGTGTTTCTATACTGTTCTATACTATACTGTGACGGCAGCTACGATATAGCTTTGACAGTGGTTTATACTGGAAAAGCTTAGCATCGGTAGGGATAGAACAAGGGATCTTCCGATCCAAAGTGCTGCATCCTATCCATGAGGCCACGGGGCTAGAAAATGGTTTTGCGGTGAGTAGATGAGTCTTATGTCTTTGACCCTATGAATACTGTATATATTTGTACATCAGTGAATGCAGAATGCATTCTGATGGATTTTGACGCATCCTAAAGATGCAGACAATGGTTTAAATGTAATTTGTGATGACTGTGGATCCACTCGTTGACTTTAGCGCATTAGAAGCTTCGCCTCGTGCTTTTATCTGGCCCTAAGGTTAACTTGTGCATCCATAATATTCATATATTACATTATTAGAAGCCTATGTGCTGTCAGCAGGGATATTGAAATAGACTCCTAGTTAGCGTAGACCCACAGGAGCCTATTACAAGGTTAGTACTTGAGAGATAATTATTTTAATTCCTTGGTCATGTTTCTTTTGTGTCGATCTATACAAAAACTGCTTGATGGTCGATAATAACCGCCTAAAAATGGTCCTGATCCAGCACTTTGTCTCATTGTCCAGCATGATCTGGGCTTTCCAAAACAGAAGGATTTTCTCACATACCGGGGTAGTCAAATTAGTTTAGTTCCTCACAGAATTATGAGCCATTCCGTAAGTAAGATTATTTTCTTTGAAATGTCCCTGATATTTTTGTCTACCAGGTATCCTGGTGGTTTTTATGTTAATGCACTGCACTCAGTGCATCTATAGATCTATTTCATGTTCATCTGGTCTGAATTCATCTACCAGGTATCCTGGTGGTTTTTATGTTAATGTACTGCACTCAGTGCATCTATAGATCTATTTCATGTTTATCTGGTCTGAATTCATCTACCAGGTATCCTGGTGGTTTTTATGTTAATGTACTGCACTCAGTGCATCTATAGATCTATTTCATGTTCATCTGGTCTGAATTCATCTACCAGGTATCCTGGTGGTTTTTATGTTAATGTACTGCACTCAGTGCATCTATAGATCTATTTCATGTTTATCTGGTCTGAATTCATCTACACTGAAAGCTCCAAGGTCGTCAGACTGACGATACCCAAAACTACAACCTCAGGTCATCAGATTGAGCACCCAGTGTAGTCAACCTGATGGGTTTAGGTCAACACACTCACCCAAGGTAGTCAAACTGATTACATAATGTTGTTAGAGTGACAACCCTAGTGCTGACTACCTTGGGTCCTCAATCTGACTACCCAAAGCTGTAGATTTGGGTATCGTCAACTTGAGCACCTAAAGTCCTCAGCGGTGAAGACCTTCAGCTGAAAACTGAATGCCAGATCATCAAACAAGAGTGGCACATAACTGCCACCTTGTGTGTCTGTTACACATTGTCAAGAAAATGCCATAGACTAATACTGGGGAGATATAGAGTGAGGGATTACACTCCCTGTAAGGTGCTGCCGCCTGTCTGTACCTCTTCTGATGACTATAGGTCCTCAATCTGACGAGTTTAAAGATCTGCAGGGTTCTCAGTGTACCAGGTATCCTGGTGGTTTTTATGTTAATGTACTGCACTCAGTGCATCTATAGATCTATTTCATGTTCATCTGGTCTGAATTCATCTACCAGGTATCCTGGTGGTTTTTATGTTAATGTACTGCACTCAGTGCATCTATAGATCTATTTCATGTTTATCTGGTCTGAATTCATTTTCTTTGACTCATATGCATGCATCATGTACGGATAGCAAGGGTACTCTTTCAGCAAGATGCCCCTATCAACATAAAGGGACCTGTTTTGGACCAAAATATTACAAGAAAGGGTCTACTTTTCAGCAAAGTGTCCCAAGCAAGCATAGATTTTTCTCAAAATACTCTGATATACACGAAGAATTTCCAAATATTCACCAAAATTGTCTTAGTTTTCATGAAAATCGCAAGAACCAAATCTATATTTTTTTTTTCACAAATCTAACACTGTTGTGTCTAAAGTGCCCTAGTGTTGTTGATGTTGTTTTGTTTATTGGCGTTATATAATCTTATATTACATGAATGAGTTGTTCCAGTATAGCCATACACAGTTTGAGTTTTACAATACATGTACGGTATATCCCATAAACCCTTAGACTGTAGGAGGTGCCGGGTGTGTGTGTGTTTATATCTCTCTTAGTACTTCTCTTAACAGTACATAGTTTACTAGCAGTACCTGATCCTGAAGAAAAGCCTCCTCCAGTAGGTTAAGACCAATTCAATAAGAAGATCACTTAACGACCAGCCAGCAGTCTCATGAATGTTTGTTTGTCTACAGCATGCTGCATGTCAGCATCCAATCTGTCCCATAACACTCTCCCACTCATTAAGGGGCTCTTGTCATAGATTTCTCTCCTGGATCTTGGGATCTTGGGTCGGATCTTGACATTGCCACGCAGATCCCGTGCTGCAGCCATCCTATTTTGGTCATCTTGTGTGTACTCGTACATCATACCAAGCACCATGAGTCTCTGTAAAGCTTCCATGTCATATTGCTGATGGAGGTCTAAGAGAAGGCAGGCTTTTGACCAAAACACCGCGAAAGAGTGCCCTAGGAAGTAGCCTCAGACTTCAAATGGGTGTTAGGGAGTGGTCATTATTTATCAACAGGGGGGGGTGGTGGGTTTTTAGCGCAGATGCGCAAAATGTTTTACGCCCCCTCGACGTCAGTCAAAATTATTTGCGCCCCCCCTCTTTGACCTATAGTAGAGTGCAGGCTTTTTTGCTAAAAAAGAGGGTAAATTCTTTTAGCTCCCTCCTCAAGAGGGGTCAATTTTTTCTTAGCCCCCTCAGAAGGGGTCTGAAATTTTTGCGCCCGCCCCATTGTTAATAAATAACGACCACTCCCTTAGGATTGGTATATATTTTCTGGATAAACATATGTGACTGTCCTATCCATATGAAATAAGGAAACAAACCCTCAGGCAAACATATAAACTCTCAATCGCCAAGGAATCTTACACTATGGCATCTTTTGTAATAACCTGCGGGACACACCGAGAAAAGCTACCAATAATAGATGAAGTTCTAGTTACAAGAACAGGTAGATGGGTGCCACCTGTGCTGCCAATACCCTGCTCATTGCACTAGTATATATGTAACATAATACCAAGCAGTGGAGACCAGTGTGCTGTCTGTAGTCCAAGCAAGTAAGCAGCTCACATCCAATCTCTAAGAATGGCTGACATTTTTGGCACAGGTGCAGAGTAAAATATCAATAAAGCAGCTATTGATAGACAAGGTGGAGTGGTGAGCCCTACTGTGTGTTGCTAATGCTTGAATCATGACAACAACCCAAAATTAGATGGTATACCCAAAGTGCTGAGTGTAGACATTGCTTGGACAATGCTAGTCCAAATCAATACCGTCCTTTAATCAATGCATTGATGCCTGATGTGGCTATGGGTCTCCTTGGTGCACCACTGAAGTCCTGGCAATTGCTGCCACATCATTAGTGTATCATGCCAACCCTCCGGAAGTGTATCAGGCCTGTAGGGTCGGCATGATGCATGAATGTAGCCCTGCCGAGTTACTAACTGGGACTGCATTTATGCATCATGACGACTTAGGGCACTTTGCTATTCCAATATGTCTGCGTGCTTAACACGCAGTCAGGAGATAGAAAAGATCAGATTTATGGCGTTAGGGAATCCCTGAGACGATTGATGCTCCCTCCCTACTGTACAGGAGCATTTTGTGGAAAATGTCCATCCTGTTTCACAACTCTGTGACACTTACTGCCGTTCATGACAAAGTGTGCCACTTGACAAAAGGTTGATTTCTAGTGTCCTTGAACATTTACAAAAGACAGTTTTGAAACAACAACAACAACAACAACAACCCAGGTAGCAAAACATGTGTGGCTAACAGTCGGTGCCCAATGTGGGCCAAACAGAGCTGACCACCTGGCTCCCAATGGTTTTTGTCTTAGCAAAGTGTCTGAGCCAGCCTGGGCTAACCAATTTGGGCACAGATCAATTTCAAAGCGGGCTAGTGATTTTGGGCTCTGATTGAGTTCAACATGGGTTTCTGATGTGGCTCAAACTGGGCTGACCAATCCTGCCATATTTCAAAATGAAAATTCAGAAGAATTTATTGAATAATTGAATATAACTTTACCTCCCCCCCCCTTTACCAACCATACTGATACCTTGTGATACTCATCTATTTCATTGCAATAATGATTGCATCAGTACAGTACATACATCAATATGCACTTAATAGACCAAGAAAAGTCACTTTCAGTCTAGTGACATCCTGGCCTTCTTTAGTGCCTGTAGTTAGCATATCTGAACCTTATACCACATTCACTGCAATAGGAATGGTATAGTCACTTTATATCTGCTAGGATGACCGTGATCTGCACATTCTTTAAAGGGAATATCTAAGGATTTCCAAACTATAATAAAGTCTGAACATTGTTACTCGATGTCTAATCAAGTAGCATACTTCAATTGTTCTATATTGAGAGAATCAATTCTATATGGGGAATAAAAAAGTGTATGTGAGATAGATTGGCCATCTGATGTCAAATCACAAAAGCCGAAGGTGAGTTTGCCCTATCCAAACCCACTCTCAGACCAGATTGAATAACTTGTCTTGAAATTGATCTTCACCCTTTTTGGGATGCCCATTTTCAAACAAACCTGTCCCCAATGCGGTTGCCCTTTTCAAAACTAATCTGTGCCTGAATCAGGGAGCCCACTTTGGCCCATACTGTCGGCTGAGGACAAATCCCATTGGGAGCCCACAGGCTCAAGTCAGTTTGCCCATTTAGGGCTGCCCACTGTGACTGGAAACCCAGCATCTGCTCAAACTAAGCCCATGTACTGAATTCTGCCCACTTTGACCCCAACTAGGCTTGCTACATAGGAAAATAACACTAACGTTTTAAAAATGTTAGTCTCTCTTTTAAAGGCAATAAAGATCCTCAATAATTCAATAATGTTTTTTTATGATGTTCCAGATGTGAGTGGAGCGAGGAGATCTGGGGGCGGCTCATATCATGGGGGAGGCTCGTATAGCGGGGGCTCGTACCGGTCTGGGTACAGCAGTTACCGCGGCTCGTCATACAGAGGCTCCACCTATAGAGCATCATCTACATACAGAGGGTCACGGCTATATTCAAGCTATATGTAAGAAGCTTCGAGATTTCATAAACAGAATTGTTCAATAAAACAGATATGAGTTGATGGAGAAAGTTAACCTGCTTAAGTTCCATTTTTGATCATGATTGCAGAGCTGTATAATGACAGCCTAATTTTGCTGAAAACAGGCAACATTATTTTGACCCCCCCCCCCGTCCTAAGAGGCACCAGGCTGACTCTACAGGGTTGATATATTTCCAGCAGGGTGTTGCTCCTATTGTAAAAAGAGCTGGGAGTATGTGCCATCTTTTCTAAACAAGTCATACACTGCTTCACCTAAGTACTTGCACTCACCACATTAGTCTGAAAAGTCACCTGCCTTGTTCAAAATAGAGAGAGCTGCACTACCAGGTACCTACTCATGTCACACGCTCTATAGTTTATTATACTGACTTACATCTCCCAACTAGGTACCTACTCAAATCCCCCTTTTTAAGCACCTATTTGAATGACCACTTGTGAGCAACAAAAGGGACAAGTTATAGCTACATGAAAAGAAAGGACTGGAAATGAGGGCATTTTTAGCCAGCTCTTCCTTTTACTATAGGAGCAACACCCTCCTGAGGTTGGAATGGTGCCCCATACAGTTCAGGGAGTAGACAAGCCAGCATTTCATTGGTGCATCATGCCGACAAAGGAACACGAACCTTGAGGAATCACGTGGCCAAGAGAGAATTAACATTAGATCAATATCAAAAAGCTCTTCATATAAATTATACATTCTCTTTCAGTTCATACAACCCAGGAGCCCGTTACTCGCGGGCCTACACCTCAGCTCGTATGGGCTCGTATTACTTCTACTACTACAACCTTTACTTCTACTATGTGGGGACACCTGCCTATTACAGACGACCAGCTGTCTCTCAAAGTATGTCCTATCCAAAACTTGACTTCTTGATATTTAGTGCTATTGGCAATATCATTATTTTTTTTTCCATCTGGGCACATGGTCAGTGATGGTTTACTTGGGATAGGTGAATGGAGGTCCCACTTCTAAAAAGGTCAACAAATATCATGCTACATTAACATTTTCGGCCTTGGTCCACTCTGGCCAGTACACTAGTATTCATGTGGTGTAAAAAAAAATTCTGACCAAATGAGGACAAATTCAAAGGATTTCAAGAAAAAGTCACAAGCTCGCAGCCAAAACTGCTCTTACCATTGGTCACCGGGCCATCATTGCAATCTACCTCTGTAATATGTATAAAAATACAGAGAAGAAAGAATGAATACAGAACTCGTAACTGAGCTACTAGAATCTAATATATCAATTCTGTCTTTTTTTCTCCAGCTGCCACTGTGTGTGTTAACTACGAGACCAATGATAACAAATCGTACATTGGGGTGTTTGTCTGTCCACTGCCGTTTGAACCCAGAGACTTTACACAGTGCTGTGGGGATGAATATGCTGAATTCTGCTGTAAGAGAAAAAGGTAGGCCCAAACACAACTGGTGCAATACTATGATCTTTTAGCAATCATGAGTCACCAATAGAGTTCTGTTGGATATCACCACTCCTTTGGAGCATCATTCATATTGGAAATATTTCAGAGTACAGTGATGAGACTTAATTGAGTGGTGTATTTGGCAAATGAGGTTAAGGTTTTCATATATACTTCAAAATAATCTCAGGTAAAATAGATTATCAATAATGAAATATAGATCATCAAACAATAGATATTATGTATTTACACTTTTTTCTCTTTTACAGCCCTAACACGGTAGGCATCGTTATTGGGGTGATTGTCGGTATAGCAGCATTTGCTTTACTGATTTCACTTATCTATCACTTCTGTATCAAGAGGAGGACACAAAAAGGCGAAGTTATAAGACCTCCTCCAGGTCAAGGTCGTCCCCCCGGTCAAGGTCGTCCCCCAGGTCAAGGTCGTCCACCAGATCAAGGTCGTCCACCAGGTCAAGGCCGACCCCCAGGTCAAGGCGGTCCACCGGTCCACGGTAAGATGGACATATATAAAGATCCTTTGTTTTTATGTGCAACAGGGGGATCGAGTTTGTGAGTCATCCCACTGCCTTTGGTCGGGTGAATCTTTGCTAATCCAACTGATCTTTTTTTTTATATACATTTAAAGTACTGTTCTTTCATGAAAAATCCTCGCATATAAGACGTTCCCTGAGATGGGTCAAATTCTATAGGACACAGTTGATGCAATCCCAGTGTATAGACTCATGTGCAAGGATTTACTATACAAGCTAATTCCTCTAGGTGTATGCCGATATGTGCGGTCTCCTCTTTTGCCACCGCCCCTGGGCATGTTATGACAGTTTAGACAATTTCAGGCTCAGATTTAAATGAAACTAGAGTTTCATTTAAAATACTTGATTTTACTAACGTTGATATTCATTGCTCATTTTACAGGACATGTCCCAATGCAGCCAATGCCACAGGGAAATCCCAACCTTGGTCAGTGTCAATCCTGCTATCAATCACAGTTGTCCATTGCATTATGCATTCATCTTAGGTTTCCAGGACTGGATACTCTAGTTTAATTTTGATATACCAAATATCTGATGATGAATTCACAAAACTCCATTTTTATAGCTTTTCTATCTTTTCAGTAATTGTATTGTACTAATACAGTTAAATAAATGATGGAAAATACAAAAAAGAAAATGTACTAAAATAGTTAAAGAAAATGAAACTAAATTGCTTTGAACTGTTTCTGTTAGCAGAATCTTTGTACCTTGAAAATGTATGACTAGTATACCTTTTCCATCTATTGCAGGTATATTCACGGTAGCGGATGGTGTAGAGGATAATAAACCTCCATACACACCACCAGATGCAGCCATGTACCCACCGCCCGGTCAGCCATTGTCCCCTCCTCCACCGTACAGCATGGAGGTCACGTGGAAGTAAATATGGTGGCGACATCTGGAGAGTCATATGGTTTTCAGGCCTGGTCCAGACTAGGAGGCCTGTGATTGGCCCATAATGCATATGAAATTAAAATGGAAATTCCTGAAAAAAATCACAGATGTTCCTCAGGCATTTGTGAGTTGACTGGCATGTAAAAACAGACATTGTGTAGGAGTTTCAGAATTTTAGGTGTCATTCTAAGGGAGATGGGTCTGGTAGCTGTATTCACTGCACAGAACCAGCCAGGATGGCAGTAAGTAAACAAAATGACTGGCATTTGAGATTTTCAGGGTTTTGCCTATATCAAATACAGATATTTTTATGTATGAAGGATTGTATGATTGGATCATGGTAGATTTTTATGTCAACGAAGGTTGTGAACACCAGATATGGCTTGTCATGCTACATTAAAACATAGAGCCATAATATTTAGTTCCCCGTGACCTATAGGACCATTACAATAGTACAAGTAAGTTTTCAAAACTAATCAAATACTCTCTCTTTCAGGTTAATCTTGTAGAATGGTGTGCTAGAGAACTAGAAAATGTCCATAAACGGTGCGTTAGTGATTCAAAGGGTTGTTTGGTGTGGTGCGGGTGTATAACTACATCCGATAACCGCAAGTACGGACAGCGTAGAGTCACTGTTCCTTTTACCAGCATTAAAAGTAAACTTTTGTATGTCCACAGGCTAGTGTACATGCTTTCTCATGTAGACTTTAATATACCAGGTAGGGGAAGTGGTATTGAGGCATCACACCTCTGCCATAATTCGTTATGCGCTAACCCGTCGCATATCGTCCTCGAGCCTAATTATGTAAATTCAGACCGAAAATCATGCCATGCTCTTGGCCACTGTACAAAAAATCACCAGCCACTTTGCATCATATAAAAGGTAAAATTATGAGTTCAATGTTAATGTTTTGTGTTTCTGTTGTTGGTTTTTGCATGGTTCACTGTTATGTATCTTTAAATCAAGCTCTAAATGTGTTTAGCCTAGGGCGTCCCTATGGCGATTCTGGTATGATATTGACACAAGTTGGTTTTTTTTTTCTCACCTGACCAATTATATTTTCTTAATTATACCTGGTATCTATGCATATGGATGTTCAACATTTTGCACAAAATTGCCAGTTTGTCGTCTTATCTGCCATTCCTTCTTTGCTGCGTGACGCGTCTGGGCGATGAACCCGCCACTGCCCTTGTACTGTTTCTCCTTTGCCTCGTCATAGTCTTCAAACTCTTTGACTCGTCTTCTTTTGCGCTGTTGCCTAACTCTGGGAGATTTCTGCCTTAATTTCTCTGACCTTGCTGTTTCATCTTTCTTTTTTAGTTGACCAACCACCCTTGATTTGCGGGAGATCGGAGTGCCGGCTTTATTGAGGAGTTTGGTGAGGGAGCAACCATGCAGATTGTTCATTCCATGGACTGATGTATGAGCCCGTGCAGGTGCATTACGAGTGTACTCTCTGTGTTTGGGTAAGGATCTTGATAAGCCTCTATTGCCAGCTTCACACTTTTGGGTCGTACTATTCCTATAGCTCTTGGTAAGTTGATCCGGGCTGAAGCGTTCTTGTATAAGTATATGCAGCTTCTGAAAATCCTTGTCTGTGGGCGTGATAAATGTGCCTGTTGGCAATTTGTGTCCATCGATAGCTTGGATGTAGTTTCGCTTCCATGGGTTTTCAATGGTGCACACAAAAGAATGTTGATGGCAAAGACTGTGGTTTCCTGTGTAGCATTCAAGGACAGCATCAGCAACTGGCTTGGTATGTTCCATGATAGCTTCAAGGTCCCCTGGGTAAAGGTCACACACACCTTGTAGTTCAGCTTGGCACCGTTGAGCTAAATCTAGTCCAAATCGATCTTGAAACTTCTTCTTGTCTGCTTTTGTCCATGAAGGGAACATATCATCAGAGAATTTTGCTGCTCTGATGTGCTTACCGTTGTTTCTTGTCAAGTGTTTGGTGCAGTAAAAGACAGTCACTCCTTTATTCTTTGCGGTTCGGATGGCATTGCTGTCTCCGTCGAGTGTTATTGAAGCAATAGCGGGGCCCCCATCAGCAGATATTTCATCCATGCCCTGTGCAATGTACTCTCCCTCATTTCCAATCACTGCAGTCTTAGGCAGATTAGCTTTACAACCTGGTCCGTGATGAGTGCCCCGACAACTACAGATTTTACTATGAATGCCGACGTGGATGATCTGTTTGTCGCGAGTTACATTCTCGCACATGAGGCTTATCGCCCGTGTTGCTGGTTGGTGGGGTGTCTTGCCCACACCACTGCTCAGACTGTTGTTGTACTTAACATCTGCTTCAACGGGTATTCCATCCTCAGAAGTTATTCCAAATTTTTTGTTGAGTTTCTGCAGATTTGCCACCCGTTCTCTCATGTCATCTTTGTTGGTCTTTTCTATAATCTCGCTGACAGCATTCGCTCTTTGCTGCATTCCCCGTACTGAAGGCGCTGGCACATTCATGGAGTGCAGAATATCAGCAAATCCTGAAGGCCCGATCTCATGCCGGAAAAGTCCAACCTGGGCTCCTACATTGGCTGTTGCTGCCCTCCTGCCTGGTCTTTCTGTTGCCACCTCCTCGTACAGCTTGTGAGAATTTGATCGATAACTGCAAATACTACATGTTAGTGCCATCGACCAGCAGATCCCCCATGGTTGAGATTTTTGCTCATCCCACTCCAAATCACCTGAACACCCTGAAGATTCATTCAGATGAGCTTTGAATGCATGGTTGAATAGTTCAAGGATCTTTCCTCGGTGCACTAGCATGTAAGTTGTGTTGTCTCCTGATGGAATGGACTCGTTCTGATCATAGTCCTCGTAATAGTTGACCGCTGTCTTGTTTGACCGTAGAAGCATCGAATGTACGATGTTCCCTTGTGGATCATAGGTCACTAGCTCTTTCTTTGGTGTGGTGTGAACAATGTTTCTAAACACTGCCTCATCCAGTCTGACCACAGGCTTTGGTTGGACCTCAGTAAAGGGCATGGTTGCTGGTTTGATTCCATGACCCTTCCTGAAGAACGATTTCTTTTTCTTCCGTACTCCGACCCCCATGGTGGATTTAGACACAGTGCAGTGATAGTTGTAATATCAAATCAGTAGATGTGGTAACAGAAAGTGGGAAATATTGAGATTCAGATATCCTGTAGGGCTGGACACATGTAAATGGTACTATAAGTTGCATCTAACTAACTGCCCCAGTTAGATTCAGATCAAGGTTAAAGTGATAAATTAACATGTTGAGATGTAGGTGTAACCTGATACTTATTGGCACTGTTTTATCACTTGTTGAGAACCATATGGTGTTTGTAGTAATTACTGTGTCAGTAAACTTATTGAAAGCCTAGATATATTCACTTTTTGATCAAAATTATGATTAATTTGAGAAATTCCCATAAATACACAAAATTACCAGCTTTTTCTGTATTTCTAACGTCAAAATTAAGGAAGTTATGATTTTTTTCTATATTTTCAGCATCAGCTGTTGACTACACTCTACTTAGACTTACCTGCCTCTTCCCAAAGCCTGGTAAATCAGCTTTTATCATCTTTTTAGCTTGGCCCAGGTTGCAGGTGAAAATAAAAGAATTCTAGCTAATTTACAACATTTATAAAAATCCTTCAAAAGTCTCAATTTGAACAGTTTCCTCCATGTAATGAGATATATTAAGAATGATTTGAGTCTCCTGGATGACTTAAAGAAAGATGTTCACTTTGTATCATCAACATTTTTATTCTATCCATGGTTATTGAAAAATATTGAAAATCGAGCTTAAAATTACCAATAAATAATCATTAAATACCAAAATATTCCTAAACTTAGGCATTTTGAAGTCAGAATGTGCTGCCCCAGTGCTTTCCTATCAATTCAAGCTGATTTTGACCCATAGTCATCTAAATCAATCAACCCTAAGCTCCTTATGTGAGTTGACTGCTCAGTTCCCTATTCGCGCGCTATGGACCGAGGCTTGTAAATATAGATGGGACCATACGAGAACAAGAAATAATGCTCGGATTAGCTTCCAAAAATTCCAGGGTAATCTTCAGACACATAGAAACTAGAATATCAATATGTTTACTGGTTTTTTATGGCCTTTAATGCTCTAAAAATTCAAAACAATTGACTTTTGAGGTTCGCCCGCTTGGACTTTTGTCATTTTTCTACTACTTTATCATATTCATACCAAATTATTCTTACAGAATGGCAATGATTCATCATGTTTCTTATTCAGTCATATCCTCCAAGCTTGTATGAGAAAGTTGGAGCCAGTAAATGCTATATTTCTTTTGAAAAGGACCATTGGAGCTTGTTAACCCATCGTCAGACGACCAGCCCGCTAAGCGAGGACTACAGCTCTGCAGACAGGTGTTTGAAAAAGCTACCATAGATCAGGCAAACCAAGTCGGATTCACACACAAATGCAAAGCTTATTAAAGGTAATGTGTAGGTACATGGGGATGGCATATTTGTCATGGTTTGAGTTTTGCCTGGTTAATTAAGGTCACGTGGAAGTAAATATGGTGGCGACATCTGGAGAGTCATATGGTTTTCAGGCCTGGTCCAGACTAGGAGGCCTGTGATTGGCCCATAATGCATATGAAATTAAAATGGAAATTCCTGAAAAAAATCACAGATGTTCCTCAGGCATTTGTGAGTTGACTGGCATGTAAAAACAGACATTGTGTAGGAGTTTCAGAATTTTAGGTGTCATTCTAAGGGAGATGGGTCTGGTAGCTGTATTCACTGCACAGAACCAGCCAGGATGGCAGTAAGTAAACAAAATGACTGGCATTTGAGATTTTCAGGGTTTTGCCTATATCAAATACAGATATTTTTATGTATGAAGGATTGTATGATTGGATCATGGTAGATTTTTATGTCAACGAAGGTTGTGAACACCAGATATGGCTTGTCATGCTACATTAAAACATAGAGCCATAATATTTAGTTCCCCGTGACCTGGAGGGGCCAATACCAGGGCCGCTACCATACCCGGTAACACCTGGAGACAACCAACTGCCACCCTACATCCCAACTCCCTACCCACCCCCACCACATCCAATGCCTCAAAACAACCATAATTCTAGTAATGCTCCACAGGGGGCAGCACCTTACCCACCAGCTTCACGTGAACCCTTTCGAGGAGAAACGGTATGATCGGAAGTGTGTCCCTGGTACCGGCGAAAGTTGAAAGTTTACCTGCTCATATTTAACAAGCGAAAATGGCGCCACGTTGGCGCCACGTTAGCGCTTCTCCCCGAAAGACGTAACCCCAGCTTCAGGTGGTGGTGACCAGATACCGCCATACAACCCGCCGTCTTACTACCCACCTCCACCTCAACAGACTCAACCACAGACCCAGAACACAATTAATGAGTCACCTACCTGAAACCATCATGTGGTACCAACCCCCTCTCCAATTATTCCTCACAACCGCAGCCTCACAACACTATTAAGCTATGTCAAATCTATTGGCGGGTCTGGAGCTGGTTCTGGCGGCATCCACTGATAAGAACTGATAAGATGGGACCAGCATGTCTCTGGAAATGGGTGTTAACCAGGTACAAGGTACCCATCATGGTTTAACTTAACCAGCGAAATTCAAGATGGAGGATCCACTAGGCATCCATACTGAGTCCTATCATGCCCCACGTCGAGGCCTTACACTAAGGGTACAGAACACTACCTATTAAAGTCAGCTACTTGAGACTATCATACCAATCCCCCCCCCCCGTCCCCCCTAACACACATGCAACCACAACTACAGCCTCAGAACACTGCCCAAAAATAAGTCAGCTACCTGGGACCATCATACCATCATCCCCCCCCCCCCACCCCACCACACACAAACACACAATCACAGCCACAACCTGAAGACGCTGCTTATAACAGCTATGTGTCTTGCCCGGTCGGGATTCTAGGGAATACCTCTCTCATGTATAGGGATGATGGTCCCCATTTTATGGGGAAGAACACTACGCGAGGTACCTGCCTACAAAAAAGCACTACAGCAACCAGCAGAAAAAACTTCTTTTACCCACAAACGCTAGGTGCCAGAGACGACTCACACTAGTGGTCGAGCTGGGGCCAGATTGTGTGGGACCATCATACCATCCTCTACAGCCACAGGCAGAGCCTCAGAGCATTGCTTGTTAAGCCAAGGATCCACTAGTCCGACAGTTGCTACGTTTGTTCTCACTGATACAAAAACACAGAGAAAGTTGCAGTAAGAGATCCACTGTTGCAATAGAGCACCAGCGACGTACAAGCGGTATGCAACAGAAAACGTGACAGCTGTCGTACGTTGACAAACGCAGCCTGAAACAGAGTAGTGGATCACCCCCTTTAGTCAGCTAAATAAGACTATTGTACTCCCCCCACCATATAACCATAGCCTTAGAACACTGCTTTTGAGTCAACTACATGACACCATGTATAGATATGGATACTGAAAGCAGGAGGAGGTCTATATCCTGTAGGAACCCCATACAAGTTTCTATCCGACATGGAACATGATATTTTTATTGCCCAGTGTTGTACACCATATAGACAACTTCATATCCTGCCATCTCATTGGTCAGTTCAAACTATCATGTTTTAACACATACTCACCTCCCTCGGAACATTCCTTATCAATTAGCTTCCTGGAGACAGACGTCCCTGCCCCTGTGTCATTCGTCCCGTCATGATAGAACGAAGTACCAAGCGGTGGCCTCCACTAGTTTCCTGAGCCTTTTGTTAACACCCCACCCCCGAAACACAAGCACAGCCTCAGAAGCTTTCCTACAGAACACTAGTTGAGGCAGCTACCTGAGACTATCATACCACTTACCCCATAATTACAGCCTCAGAACATTACTGATGAGTCAGCTACCTGAGACTACCATACCACTTACCCCATAATTACAGCCTCAGAACATTACTGATGAGTCAGCTACCTGAGACTAACATACCACTTACCCCATAATTACAGCCTCAGAACATTACTGATGAGTCAGCTAGCTGAGACTATCATACCACTTACCCCATAATTACAGCCTCAGAACATTACTGATGAGTCAGCTACCTGAGACTATTGTCGTATTTCCCCGGCAACTGATCTGATCAGTGTACTCACCTCCGCCCCCCACACACAGACAACCTCACACACAACCTCAACCACTGCCACAGGGCCAGAATTCTTGTAATGTTGCAGCTGGGAGATTCGGTTTTAGGATATTCTACAGAGGCACAATGGAAAAGGAAGGGGGCTTGCTGTATGGATAACCCCCTTATGAATAGAAATGAGGAGAGCAGTGAAAAGAGAAAATTCAAACGGCCTATACCAGGCCTCACGATTTAAAACATTGGAGCAAGTTGAATTCAGCCCATCGAATGTTTAGCTTGTATTGTGTATTTTCTCAATGGTGTGGGCCATTTCATCACTGCAGCCTCTGTATATATTTCACCAACCCGAGTCTTCTTTGCACACTGGGTCAATGTGTAATTGCAGGGGTGAAAAAAGACATTTATTTCGCATTATCCCCTTCCTGTAATTTTGTTGTAAATTAACAACCCAGCATCTACAGGTTTGGAGCGATGATTTTTTCTGGCCCATCAGAGAGAAGAGGTGTCTTAATACCCATTTCATTATCCCCTCACCCTTCAATAATTCTTAAATAAGTAAGTTACCCTCAGTAGGCAGGCCTACTCAGACGCCTACACTGGGGAGTACCAAAATATTGCCTTTTAATTGGTAGAATTTTGGTGCACTGTCTTAGGATGAACACTTCTGGTTTGTGTATCTGTCTGTTTGTGGGATGATTTCCAAGTACATTTCAATCATGTGTCATCATAGAACAGTAATAATAACCTCTAAATGCTCAAACACCTTGGTCTTCAGGCATTGTTTGTTTCACCAATGCCAAGCCCATGTAACTAGATCTGAACTCGGCCTTGGGACAGGGTACACACTTTTCATTATAAAGGGACTAATACATGGATAGCCTTGGCTAAAGCACAAGCTTTAAAGCTGTGCCTTTAATATTATCCTCTGCTAAAACACAGTGGTTATCCAAAAAAAACACACTCAGAATGGCCAAAATGGTGGTGTAACTGTCACTATTCCTATGACTCATATCTATTCACACCCAGTGCCTACATGCGATCACACACCATTTATGCATGTGCGTATAACAGCCAAATGTATGCTGCAAATTGATGTTGATGTAACGTGGCCTTATGTATCTAAAAATCACTTGTAAAAATGGCTTTGGATTATATACACTTTATTTTTCCTTAAAATGTACACAATATCGGATAAATAACTGGAAGGAAGACATAATACCGATTGAAAAGTAGTAAAGCTTTGACAGATATTTCACTGATGGTTGACTGTAAAATAAAAATACTATGTGTGAGACTTTTTTTTAAAAATCCAGATCCCACAAATGATTTTTTATAAGAGATCAAAGTCACCAAATAAATATATACCTATAAAATTGAAGCTATTTGATTTGATTTGTTAAGCATTTATTACATGTTTGTTAATATTGCTATTTACCTATGTACAAAATTGATCAATCAATGCAATAGGATCTATAATAACAAAGTAATGTACACTGTTGTGAAGATACTGAAAGGATAGGATATGGCACATCGTTTACTTTGGTTTCTTCAGAGCATCGTCTGCAAACATCCGCACAAATTCTGAAAATAAAAGACAACACATCCACTACAATTAACTAGTAGATAATCTGATATAGTACATGGTATGAAACTCTGAATCTATAGATTAATCAGGGATTTATTTATTGTAGTGGTATGCGTGGAAAAGTCCATATTCCATCTGGGGCTCGAATGTGGGACCCCAAGACCTCATGGTCGATGCTCTACCAAATGAGCTACTGGGACGGTGCTTAAAACGAATGGCAGGACTATTAAACGGTGGGGTCACTAAAATATAAATGAAAGTATAATCATTATAAAAAAATGAATAAAGGAACCCCCATTAGAAACTGGATGTTTAAACTGACCAATGAAAGAGCTTGATATGACCTTGTCTATATATATATATATATATATATATATATATATATATATATATATATATGCCATAGGCACCTGGGCCATAAAAGTATTAAGTTTCTAAGTGGGATAGAGACTTTTATGGTGTTCCTACAGGATATAGACACCCTCCTTCGTCGGGTGTCAGGTGACTATATCCAGTAGAAACCCCATAATAGTCTCTATCCCACACTTGTTTTACAACACTTACCTGGGTAATTGAATTTCCTGTCAAAGTTCTTGTCATATTTTTTAAAGAGTTCCAGTGAGTATTTAACAGCTTCATCTTTCGTCATCTGGTTGGGGCCCTTAGCCATAAAGATTGTCACCAACTCGTTCTGCCTGCAATATGCAAGTTTTGTAACTAAACACTCCTTCCAATTTCTGAATACTTTCACTCTATGTTGGACAAAACCAATTTGTAATCATTTGATAGGGCTCTAGGTTCTTCCTTTCATAAACCCATGCAGTCTACTTCCTGTAATAAGATTGTGAGCTTTCCACCTTGATTGATATTAAAAGGAATTCTAAAAAGGTTCTCAGTTTAGTTTTCGTTAAGGTTTTATTGCACAAGTCTGCTTCATACATTTAACAGCCCTTGTGGATGCCCTTTTGAACAGACCCTTCACAAACGGTGCAAACTGTTACGCTGCATATTACACTAGACAGAAATGCAGTTTTTAAATGAGAAGAATCAGTCCTCTTTAGAACAACATCATGAAAACACCTGATGTACGCTCTGTTTTTCAATATTTTGAGAGGATAACGTAACCCAAAAATATCTTATAATGTTGAAAAAAAAAACGAACGTTTTTATTACAATTCATTCAAAATGTTCTTTAACGAACAATATTTTTAAACATAAGAAAAACGTTTCATTACAAACGCTTTTACCCAAAGAAATGTTAAAAATATGTTGTTTGTTTTTGCCAAGTGGGTAGGTTGATAAGCATACTGACCCTATAAAGCCGTCCTTGTTGACGTCAAACTTGTTGAAGGCGTCCATGAGTTCTTTACTGTGGAGACTGTGCATGTTAATAACGGCCAGGTTATCCATGATCTCATCTATTGATATTGTACCGTCACCTGGGGGAAGGGGGAAGGTGGATGTATATAATTATGACCCCATAGGCAAAACAAATCTATATAAAAAGGGTAACAGTCTGGTGGCAGGGGATATGCTTAAACTAAAAAAGTTACTCTTCTTAAGGTGTCAATGTTTAAACACGTTTCACACCTTGTTTGGACGTAATAATGTTAAGAAAAAGATTTTACAGTGTTTTTTTAAAACTGTTTTTAAATAATTCCATACGTTACAAAAACGTTATTTCCAGGTGGGGACTACTTTTTAGCTTTGGTTCAGATCACACTTAACGCTAGGTGGCAGCTTTAGTTGCATGGTAAAGCCATCAAAGTATGCCTCTTTATAGCCCAAGCTCCACTAGGCGGCATAGGGTGGCAGCGTTACAGGCTGCACAGGTTTGGGGTACCCTTTCTGCCTGCCAATGCAGGAATGCGGCTTTCACAGGAATGTCATGGCAATTTCGTGACAATATCGCGTGAAATTGCTGCGACATACACGCGAAACAAAGGAGCCAAGGAGAAAGGGTACACCATTGTGTTTCGCAGCGAGACAGCAAAAACAACCCCACTTTGCAAAATATGGGACTTAATTATGCAATGCTTATCTGCTTATCTCTGCTAAGGCACCCAGAATGAAATATATGCGAATGAAAAGTTCAAGCCCCTTACCATCAGTATCAAAATGCTTGCGGAGAAACTGTACATCGTCTGGGGAGGGACAGAAGCCGACCGCCATTAAACATTCCTCCAGCTCCTCTGAGTCTATCTCACCATTACCATCCTTGTCTTTACTCTCCAAGATGTCACGGATAACTGGAGAAAAAACACATAGTTATTCTCATCATTATTAAATTTGTCTTTACTCTCCAATTACAAGATGTCTCGACCTAGAGGGCACAGAAGGGGCTGTGTACAAATGACGTCTTGCAGGAGGGGGGAGGGGGGATTAGGCCCGGCATGACAAGATAAATTTTCCATATACCTTCAGCATTGCAAAATTGGCAACAAAAAAAACATGACAAGGGGGGCGGGGGGGGGGTCAAAAATGGTACAAAAAAGCATTGCGTCATTTGTACACAGCCCCGAACATTGAATCAACGTTGACAACTGATTGATCAACCTGTCTTTAATTTTTTCTTCCGCTTGACTGGGGGGGGGTCAGAATTTTTTCAATCCCTCACAATAATTTCACCTGTTTTCAGTGGAAAACCCTGCGAGTTACTATAGGTTAAAAGGGCACGTTCTCGCACGATTTTCACCCCTTACGGGGGGGGGGTCAAAAAAAAAAATTCTACCCTCGAGAAGGGGGGGGGGGTTGAAATTCTTTTTTGCGCGTCCACAGTTGATTGATTACGTAGAGTCAACTTTCAATTGCAATTTCAACCCTGAATGAACTGTTGATGTGCAAACATTGCAAACGTTACATGCTGAATCAACGTTAGTGTGGGTAACTGAAGTACAACACAGATACTGTAGCCATATTTGTCTTTACATGAATGATACATGGATGCAGACCAATTCCACCGAAGCTTTATCCCGCAGCCCATTTTCCATGAAATAAAGCATATAACCTACTAGACTAGTTGATTGATTATCTTGTGTCGACTTTCAATTGCAAATTCAAACATATTTCAACCCTCAATCAACGTGATCAAACACCAAGCTATGGATAAGGGTTCACTGGCTATCAGGATGAACACAATATATACGACTTGTAACAAGTAAAACTTGTTACTAATTAGTAACAATTTGATGAAGTATTATTTGTAATACCTACCCCTTTTGCTCTCCTCTGGTAGATCAAAATCCATGATGTGTTTCTGTCTGTGTGATTCCTGAACTCTGCCTGGCCTGTAAATCATAATTAGATGATCTTTATCTATGAAACCTACATTCCATTGAAACAGTGACATTGACATCAATTAATGCATTATAACCAATCCACTCAGCAAAACTGCATTAATTCTTTATCGTGCCCATCTTCATCATGCCCATTGGTCGTCATGATGCACCAATATAGTGCTGGCAAGACTGCCATCCAGCACTTCATTGGAGCATCATGACGACCCTCCGGGACTGTATACTTCAAACCTGCGGCCCAGCATGGGGCATGCATGTGACCCTGCTGAGTTACTTGCCAGGGCTGCATTAGGCGCATCATGCCCATTGACCAATGGGAATGATGCATTAATGGTTCAGCGGTCCGTAAAGGGTTAATAATCCTGCTGATCCTTCATGGGTGAACCAATCTCGCAGGTGGACCTCAGAATGCATGCATCCATTATAACGAACTATGTAGCACGTAAAGAGTTGATTTAATCAATTACCTCACAAACCAAATAAAGTAGGACGTGCTCTTTGGTGAGACCTTCACTTTAATGAAGTCATTCACCCAGGAGGCTATTTCTTAACACACTATGACGGCTCACTTTCAAGTGGTAGTGAGGGCCCTTAATTTAGTGATATTACAGACCAATGGCTTTGGTCATGTAGTGCCTCTAGCACCATGAATGCCATACTAAACACTATGTAATAACTGCATAAGTACTCATCGCACAGAGCAGTCGTAGGACACTACCTACAATTACTGGCACTAAGTTACGGGTTTCAAATCACTAAGTTTAGGGTTTCAAATCACTAGGTTTAGAGGTTTCAAATCGTAGTGGCTGTTTACAGTTGTACATAGTGCCTTAGGAAATGGCCTCCATATTAATCTCCATGAGGGTTGTTTATAGACAAGGGTATGACCTCAAATCGTATATTGGTCATCAAGTATTCATTAAACACCACCGCAGAAGCTGGCCATGCGCAGGTGCTGGGAGGATGTACCATGTGTGACTACATAGGGTGTGAGGGGCCGATAGTGCATTCATGTATATAATGATCATTGTTTATGATACATGAATGTAGCCCTTGTGAGTAGCTGAGTAACATGCCTGGAGGGCATTTCTCAACAATGTTAATTAGCATTATTGAGAAATGCCCTCCAGGGCTACATTCATACTTGTAGTGGAAGGTTGCCTAATTTGGACCGGCTCCTAAATTGGACCACCCTTGTTTCCCCTAGTGGCAGTAAAAGGAACTAGGTTCCAATGCTGCCATTTTTTAGTCAATATCACTAAAGTTCCTAATAACTTCCAAAAATGTAATTTTTCTGAAATTTTATACACATTTTTCGTGGAAAATGGTTTTTGGACCTCTTGATCTTATTTGCGTCACCACTTACTTAAGCCCTCCTGGTTGCTAGGCAACATTCTTTTGTTCAAAATCCTTTAAAATATTTAGATGTCAAATTATACTTTTAGACTAAAATGAAATTTGATAAAAACCATTGTCATGTTTTAGAAAACAAATTATCAATGAGAAAGATGAAAAGTTGCCTAAATTGGACCAGCTTGAGTTGCCTAAATTGGACCATAGTTGTGATATTGGATCCAATTTAGTTGCCTAAATTGGACCACGCGGTGGGGCCTATGCCTAGTTTTCTAAATTGGATCAACGTGTAACCTTTTTCTTACTCCAATACAGAGCAAATTCACAGGATATTGATAGAAACACTAAGAGGACATCTGATATCATATATCAAAAGTTCCTTAGTTTTATATATTTTTCAATATAATGAAAGTATAAGGAAATACAGAACAATAGTGCATATTGGTCCAAATTAGGATACCAACTGGTCCAATTTAGGCAACCAGGTGCCTAAATTGGACCATTAGGCTTTGATTTTAAATTGCACACCCTGACTAGAGAAATTCAAATTCCTAGATTTCTATGCTATGACCATAAAGCTATAAGGTACCATCACAAAATGTATAAATTTTACATTCAAATTCATAGAAATAATTACTGGACAGGAAAAAGTTCTTAGGGGGTCCAAATTAGGCAACTTTCCCCTATCATGTGCTCTTGGGTGTTGATACACTCTCGGAGGATTGGCATGATGTACCAATAAATGCTTGTGAGCACTTTATTCAAACCACTCAACACCCACCAATCACTGCTCCCTGACAATAAGAGATTATGAATAACTCGAAATTGTTTTGGCATAACATCTTAACATTTCAGTAGGGTGGGCCTCTTAATTGAAATCTATTGGCAGACTTTTAATCAACCAGACCTGCCCAGCATCAGTAACAAATGAGCACCCCTGATTTAGCTTGGCTCACATGAAGGGTTTACTTGGGATTGACAACACCTGGCTAATTGGTCTTGTACACCTTACTATGGCCATTATTTATTAATGTATCGATAGCAATAGAGTTTGATGCATACCATGGCAATCATTGGCAAATATTCTGGATACAATTCCTTTTGGACAACCCTGTGAATATAGGTATGCACTTACAGGTGATCCGATATCATGGGAATAGACATTCAAAAATCCAAGAGGATGTCTCTGTTAAATCTGTTCTTTCTTTAAATAAACGGAATACCATCAACATAAGTCTGAATTCTACTGATAGAAGATGTGGAGGGTGTTTCTATAGAGATGAAAGTCACTTTTTGAGGTAGGTACCTCAATTCAAACAGTCAAGCTCCAGTTCATCCTGTAAAAGACAATCACCCTCTGAAAGGTGCTCCCCATCTCTATGAATCAGATAATATTGTCAAAACTACTGAACTCAGTTACACATAAGTACGTTTTCGGAGTCCTATTGTAAAGTCACTTCCTTAGTACACAGTCAATGCTTTTCATTAGACTTTGAAATAAACATAATTGGGGATGTCAGCTTGTTGATAAAATGGGCATTTGCTTGGGTGAGAAACGTCCAATTTACATACAGGCAATATTAATAGGATGAAGAGGCCATTACTTCATAACAGAACTGAGGTTACGATTAAATCTATGCAGCACCATTCATTGATGGCTATTGCCATAGTGGCTTTTGAAAGAATAACAATAGTAAATGCCTTTAACAATTGGAGCATAAGTAATGCACCCATTTCCTACTTAGACAGAGGTTTGGGGCACAAATCCCCTTGTGAGTGTTTACGGCACAGGTTTACCCCCAATCTATAGATTAACCATCTGAGGGCCACATGTTACCTTAACCCCTCAAGGCCTAAGGGCTGTGTGCACATTGCTTATTGACCATTATGATGCATGAATGCAGCCCTGGTGAGTCTTCTTACCAGGGCTGCATTCATGGATCATGTCAGCCGTACATTGGCAGGGTCAACCTGGGTATGCTTGATGTCCTTGCCAGAATTGAGGCACATCAAGACAGCAGAGAAAATGGACCTCGAGATGTTATACAACCTTTTAGAGTTGATGCACTATGCCCTTTGAGCGTCATGATGCAGGGATGTGAGTAAAGGCTGCCTCAAGCATCGTGTGACTATTTGGCTTTATCTTTGACCCTGTAGGGTGGGTACAGTGGATGAATGAAATAATAAGCCCTGATGAGTCTACCCATCAGGGGAAATAAAGGGGCATAATGCCTTTATGCACCGTCTATATCACTTTAGAGGTTATCTATAGGGCAAAGTAAGGTAAGGTGCCAAGTAACCTAAAGGATTTATCCCTTGTTTAGGTACACCTACCATAAACTCACGTGTATAATATTATAAGCGGCGCCTACATATAAGCAGCACCCTAACTATGGAAAATATTATGGGCCACATCTGAGGACCATAAAGATTGGCATTCCTTCTTTTAGTCTTTATATACAAAATCAATTGTATAAGCTGCACCCTGACATCAAAACATTCTATAAGCTGCAACAAGGGTCTACAATGGTCTATCATAAGCCGGGGCTTATATGCAGGGTTTGACGGTACTCAGTTTGTACTGAGGTAAATGCCTCCCTGTACCCTGATCAGTGTCGGATCCAGGATTTTAGGTAAACTCTTAAGTACGCCCCCCCTCTAAATCTGCCAGTAGTATATAGGGGCAAACTCAGCGCATAGGAACAACTACTGAAATCGGTTTGACCTACTTACGACCTCTCACCCCATTAGAAGCCAGCATTTAACTGGAAGTGAGGTCATGACCTCGTTTCTAGAGCTATGATTGGCTGAGCGGTGGTTGCCATGGCAACTGTCAAAAATAAACAAACTGTGTTGTCATGGCAACACCTAGCGGATATTATTGGAACTGCTTATAGCTGGGTTCAGTGGACCCCCTTGTGGTTAGGAAGTGACATGTAATATCCATGTAACTTTTAGGGGAAAGGGAAAGTATAACCTAGTTTTTTGAGCGCTGATTGCTTGTCGTAGTGCCAAATGAAATGGACTCCAGATCAATCTCCATAAGGGTTGTTTATAGACTAGAGTACAAGCTCCAATCATATATTGGTCATCAAGTATTCATTAAACACCACCACAGAAGCTTGCCATGTGGGCTGGGAGAGCGTACCATTAATAACTACATAGGGTGTGAGGGGCAGATAATGCATTCATGTATCATGCCCATTGTTTGTGATACATGAATGCAGCCCTTGTGACCCGGCCTTGTGAGTAGCTGAGTAACATGCCAGTGCTACATTTTACATGTATCATGTTGTGCTTTTGGATGTTGATACACTTTTGGAGGATTGGCACAATGTACCAATGAATGCTTGTGAGCACTTTGTTCAATACACTCAGCACTTTGTTCAATACACTCAACACCCACCAACCACTGCTCTCTGACAATAAGAGAGTATGAATAATTTGAAACTGTTTAGCCTAACATCTTAACATTTCAGTAGGATTGGCCTCTTAATTGAAATCTATTGGCACACTTTAAATCACCCCAAACCCTCCCAGCACCAATAACAAATGAGCACCCCCGATTTAGTCTGGCTCAATTGAAGGGTTAACTGGTGGCTATGGGATTGACAACACCTGGATAATTGGACTTTCATGTAAAGCCTTACTATGGCGATCATTTATTAATGTATCAGTAGAAATAGAGTTTGATGCATACCATGGCAATTGTTGGTACAGTTTCCTATGGACAACCCTGTTAAAATAGGTAGGAACAGGTGACCAAATATCCGAATAGACATTTAGAAATACAACAGGGTGTTTTTTTTTTAAATCTGTTCTTTCTAGTTCTTTCTTCAAATAAATGTAATACTATATATCAACATAAGTCTGAATTCTACTGATAGAAGACTTGGAGGGTGTTTATAAAAACATGAAATCTGGTACCTCAATTCAAGCTGCCAAGCTCCAGTTCACCATTCAAAAGGCAATCACCACCCTAGACTGAAAAGGTGCTCAATCTTTTAGGAATCAGACTGTGTTGTCTCACTTCTTTGAACAAAGTCACTTCCTTAATAATATACACTTAGCACCTTTCATTAGACTTTCATAGCAATCAACTTTTGAAAAACATGGGAGAAATAACCGTCCCAAAGGTAGTCACTTTC
Organism: Acholoe squamosa; assembly: GCA_949317995.1. Taxonomy (NCBI): domain Eukaryota; kingdom Metazoa; phylum Annelida; class Polychaeta; order Phyllodocida; family Polynoidae; genus Acholoe; species Acholoe squamosa. Next base: position 42,767,510 of record OX439051.1, on the reverse strand, counting down.
TTATAATGAGGAGCTGCTGCTCTGATAAGGAGATATCGGCTTGTCAATAGAATGGCTATTTGCTTTAATAAGAAACGTCCAATTTACATTCATGACTATCCGACATAAAGCATTTAGAGGTATCTGACTCTCTACTTCAACCCAAAGAAAATTTACTGACAAAATTACTTTGTTCATGAGATTAAGAGCCCATTACTGCCTAACATTACTGAGGTTATGATTAACCCAATGCAATACTATTCATTGATGTCTATTGCCATAGTGGGATTTGAAAGAACAAGGATATTAAAGACCCTTAGGAATTGAAGCATAAGCAATGCACCTATTTCGGATAAGGTTCTGCTTTAATAGAGAGAATTTGGGGCCACAAATCCCCTTGTGAGTGTTAACGACACAGGTTTACCCCAATCTATAGATTAACTTTCTCAGGACCACAGGGTACTTTAACCCTTTAAGACCTAAGGGCTCTATAGTGATTTTATGCACTACACTTAGTGGCAATTACGATGCATGAATGCAGCCATGGTGAGTCTATTTGCAGGGGTGCATTCATGCATCATGTCAGCCGTGCATGGCAGGGACAATCTGGGTCTACTCCATGCACCTCATATCCCTGCAGTATGGCTCCCAAAAGGAACCATGTATTTTAAAAGTCTGTATAATATGCCCAGGTTCATATTCCTCTGCTGTCAGTATACATTGCATGAATAAATACCAGTCTATCCCCCATCTACCCATCGCCCTTTCTATCAGGAGTCTACCCGTCAGGGGTAATAAAACGGCATAATGCACCGTCCAGCACCTAGAGGGCTAACTAATAGGGTAAAGTACGGTAATGTGCGCAGGATACAACTTGTGTACTTGGTCTATGCCCCCGGGGCATACCGCGTGCCGCGCGTAGGATTGTAAAGTAGTACCACCCGATGCGGCCTGACGCGTGGATTTCATGAATACCGCACGTCACTCTCCCAGCACAGGATACAATCTGATCCTGCTTTCCAAGCAGATGTTTTACACTCAACCACTTTGTCGGCCTGTGCCTATAACGAGCATGCCCCCGGGGCATTCCCGATGTAGCCAATGCCCCTGGGGCCTCTTCCCTACTCCTCTAGGTTATAAAGAACTAAAGCCTGACCCCGGGGGCATTACTGTTACTGTCATTGTCCCTGGCCTGGGATCTCTACTGCCTATTCCTCTAGGTTATAAAGAACTACAGCATGCCCCAGGGGCATTACTGATGCCGTCAATGCCCCCAGGGCCTCTTCCCTATTCCTCTAGGTTAGATATCACTACCACATGCCCCGGGGGCATCACTGTTGCCGTCAATGCCCCGGGGTCTCTTCCCTGCTCCTCTAGGTTATATTAAAGAACTACAGCATGCCCCGGGGTTATTGCTGAAGCCGTCAATGCCCCCGGGGCCTACTTCTTCTAACTACTTTATGTTAGAATTGACAACTGCATGCCCCTGGGGCATTACTGATGCCTCAAATGCCCCTGGGGCCTCGTGCCTACTCCTATAGGTCAAAGTTGGCTATTGCATGCCCCAGGGGCATTTAATACTGATGCTGAAAATGCCCCCAGGGCATTCACGGTAGGGACGATGCCCCTGGGGCATATACAGATAGCTTCACATATGTACAGGAGACCTGTATAACAATGCCCCCAGGGCATTCAAGGTAAGGACGATGCCCCTGGGGCAGGTATAGATGGCTTCACATTAACACGAGGTAGGACAAAGCCCCCAGGGCATTCAAGGTAAGGACGATGCCCCTGGGGCATATACAGATAGCTTCACATATGTACAGGAGACCTGTATAACAATGCCCCCAGGGCATTCAAGGTAAGGGCGATGCCCCTGGGGCATGTATAGATGGCTTCACATTAACACGAGGTAGGACAAAGCCCCCAGGGCATCCTCTTCATCTGTTGGTTTACGGTTAGAAATTACAACAACATTTGTCTCAAACTGAAAACCTGCAGTACTGTCAATGGACCATTCTGGGTATTATTAATATTTTTCACATTTACTAGTTTCTTCGCCATATAAAGCCTAAGCTCACGATCCACACTCAACAATCTCCTGTATTCCCCAACAGGAACCAGGATCCATAAGTTATCACGATCCCACTTCCTCCATGAGACTCTGTGACATAAGGTACACGGATGTAATAACATTCCAATCATATCTACACCCACACAGCCCCGCTGGAGGATGTGGGATCCACCTGTGGTGCCATATTTGGAATGAGAAGATATTTCACAATCTCCTCTCAATCCTCATTAACATGATTAACCCACAGGTGGCAATCTCTCCCTATGACACGTGTCTCTATTTTATTGAGCCACGTGTATAGAATATTTCGCAACACTGTGAGCTGCTCAAGCCCTTAATATAAAAGGCAGCCTGAGCAGCTCCCAATCATCTCTCCCAACTTACACCTTACACCTATACCTAGAACCTACAACAGGTTGAGCTATAGGATCGGAGGCAGAGCTTGGATATTGGCAAGTGTTATCATTGTTACCACCTTTATGAAACACTCATGTCAGGTATGCAATAAAAGGATCAAATGAACTTCTCTGGATTCCGTGTACATTCACTTCACCACTTGTAACCGTCCGTTGACAGTACTATCATTTTGAAATTAGCACATCAAGTTCATTTAAAGGGGCCCTGGCACAGTGAATGCATGCCCGCATTAAAAGGTCACGTGACTACCCATTGACCAATCAGGCCACTCCGCTGGTTCCTGCGTGTTTACCAACGATTTTTGGGTCGGTACCATTGTTGTACTTTTCCTTGCCAGGGCCCCTTTAAAACAGTTCTAAAGGAGCAGGGAAGAGGTTGTGGGGGCATTGCTGGCATGAGTAATGCCCCTGGGGCATGCCATAGTCCGTTCTAGCATAAACTTGTGCAAGACCACTGATATCAGCATATGCCCCGGAGGCATACAGATGCCCCGGGGGCATCGACCTCATGTTATGTCCGTTAAACTAGTTCAGCAGATGGTATTGTTGTTTATGTTTGAATCGAGCACTAACTAAAGCCAATAGTTGATACACATACATGATTTTTCCATCAATAGGCATTAAATGAACACATCTGTACATATATGCGATCATTTATTGTAACAAAATCTGGTGATGTGCACCAAAATACAGGAACTATATTGCTGAGGCGCCAGGATCCGATGTTGACACAGCACGGCGCGGTAGGTAGCATTGTGATGCGTACAACAGCGCGTGAGATGCCCCGGGGGCATAGTCCAAGTACACAAGTTGTATCCTGCGTAATGTGCCAAGTATCCTAAAGGACGTACCCCTTGTATAAAACCGCTAGTAGTTTGTACCAAGATAAACTCCTCTCTGTATACCTCATCTCCACAACATACAGTCACATCTCAAAGAGTTGACCGTTCTGAGGGAAGGAAACTGTTTTCCTTTACCCAAATTCACCTTTGTTTGACCTGCCTTGCCATATTGTTATAATCATTAGATCGTTATCAGACAAAATTTTGGCAATTTCTTTTTTAAGTTTCACCTCAGTAATCTCAGCAGAGGCGTAGGAACCAAATTCTGATTGGGGGGGGGCAGGGACCCCATTGCACCTATCATAATTCATTGGCTAGAGTATGACGACACTTATCCATGTGTATAAGATATGTGTAGAAAAGAAGTCTTTGGTGACTTTTCCCTGTGTTTTGAAGCCCAGACTTCCTATTTTTTCCATATTCTCCTACCAAATTGTCAGGATCTAGGGGAAATTTTGGGAAATTTTTGCATCTCATCATGGGTGTTGGCAAATTTTTGGGGGGCCCACACATATCCAGGCCCCACCTCCTCTGGGATTGAGGGGGTCAGGGCCCCCCTGGTCCCCCCTCTGGAATTCAAAACAATGGAAAGTTAGCAATTTGTGAATTAACTTCCTGGAATTTAGGGGCATTGCCTGGTTACGTCAATTCATTTCATTTTGTATGAATTATTTGGCAGAAGATTCATTCAGATTCTCCTAATTTGCTTAAGAAAAGCACCCTATAATTAACCCAGGGTCCACTGCTTCCTAATGGAGGAAAGGTTAAATGTGAAAGTGCTGATCCATATACTTGTATACTCACATAGACCATACAGCTGACTGTTCCTTTGTGGTATATGTACACACAGCTAGGTATCCATTAGATATTGGCAGCACTAACATTAACTTACTTTATCTAAATCTAACAGTCTATTAAACCACATTTAGCTCAGCTGTTTTATCCTTAAGAAGCAGTGTTCTATTTCACAGGAAGAATCAGTCCTATAGAGATACAAGGAAGAAGTGGCTCCTACCCAGCAAATTGTCGTGAGTCCTCGTCAACCTGTGTGAAGTGGCTCACACATGTAGCTAGATGGAACACGACATCGTTATAGCACAAGATCACCAGGAATAGCAATTGCTATGCCACGTGAGTCTAACACACAGTGGCGAAAGATGACAGAATGAGTTATCACTCAAAAAGGAGTCACCATTGATGACCAATCATGGCGACAGATGACGACAATTTGCTGGGTAACTGTTATATATATATGCAAGAAGACAGCAATTAATTGGTATCCCCTTGTCTGCTGCAATGCGAGTCCCAATATATTTGGATTAAACACTTCTTAAAACCAAATTAACTAAGGCCAGTCCTAAGCTAGCAGTAGATTCCATATGTAAAGTTTACACAAGGAACATCCCCAGGGTATTGTTTCCTTGTTCCCGATAATAGGCCTACCTGCCTGGCAGTAGATACCTCAGCTAGCCATTTCTCAAACGCTACGATCCTACCCCTCTCCCTCCAATTTCAACCATACCTACGATCCAGTGCAATCGTAGTGATTGACCCTTGGTGATCATGTATTGCCTATTCAGGTGCATTGCTTTCCCCTCTATATCTGCCCCACTCTTAGTGATTGACCCTGTGTGCCCAAGAATACCCTTCCGATCCAGGTCAGCTTGGTACGATTTGAGAGTGCCCAAAACTTAGCGTCTGAGAAATGACTTCCAGGTCCCCTAGGTGTCCCCTATAATAGTGCAGGCCTTGGACCATTTGTAATTTTACACAGTCAGAAGTGACCACATATTTTCAAAAATAATCCCAAAGTTTGAATTTAATCGTCTATTCCATATACACTATATCAATGCATTATAGTTCCTTACCTGCCTGGACTGTACGAATATAGAAACCACCCCTGTTAGTGTTACTCCTGGGTCCCGTGCGTGGTCAGTGCTCCATATAGACTGTGAAGGGGTATAGTAAGGTGGATACCTATATATCTATAGATGTAGGTGTTTGTCCTCACCTCCTCTACCTCCTGTAGGGGTAACCTATACCTTAATAATCACATACAGGTCCTCCACGGGGTATTTCTACCTTTTAGTGGGCCCTTTAATAATGAATACACTTGTTAACATGCTTCAATGTGCAAACATATCATTTATTTACTTTATTGTGGCTTTGGGTCTATAGGCTGGTGATAAGAGACTTGCCAGAGGCTCTAAGTAAAAGGAATGAAATATGGAAAGGTTGGGGGTTCCTGTGATCGGGAAGTGCATGTAATAGTTATAGTCAAATTCCATTTATCCTCTTAGTTCTATCCTGCAACATCCCTTTTTTTCTAAATCGAATCAAAATCTTTGGTGACAACTAGGATTGCCCTATGCCCGGGCCCAATGTCACAGAGATGGTTTCCCAAGTGAAAGCCTGAGCTTTGAAATGGAATTAGAAAGTACCTCTGTAGTACTATGTATTTGACGCAATCGTGTCTTTATTTATGCTAAGGTAGGGAACCTTAGGATGTACACTTAACCTAGGGGTTTCAAAAATCAGTTTGGTGCAAAACCAACACCAACATACAGTTTCTACAAAAATTGGCAATGCTAATTCAGCACCCCCCCCCCCCATTTTATGAGCATTTTGTGGGATTGAAATACATGTACTTGTCTTCTTTTTCATCGCATTGTTTCAGGAACAAGCTCAGACCTTTATAAATAAATGCCAATAGGCTAAACATTACTAAACCATAGGATAGTACAAGTCTATATGATGCCATAGATGAGGTCATGGTGTAAGTATTATGGGTAGAGAGGAGGGGGTAGGGGTTGAAGTGGACAACACACACAAGGCCAACCACCCATTTCCCCATTCACCACCCAGCCAAGTGTTGGTCTTTGGACATTCTTCTCACAATGAACTTTCATATTTGTGGACTCACTCGGACTACTTTACAACATTTACCCCCTCTAGCAAGGATTATGGACACTAAGTACATATAGGGCTTGTACAATGCCCCATATACTATAGGCCCCTTGAGGTATAATCATGCTATGCTAATATGTTTCTTTCTCAGACACTTTTTACCTTTAAGGGCCGCTAATGTATAATTGCATCATGCCCATTGGTCGGCATGATGCACCAATGAAGTGCTGTTGAGTCTGCTCACCAGATCTTCATTGACACATCATGCCGACTTTCCAGGAGTACATGTATCAACCCTGATGCAATTGAGTTACTCACTAGGGATGCCTGCATGCATCATGACGACCAATGGGCACGATGCATTAATGCACCATCGACCTTCAAATGGTTAACACATGGATATAAAGACTCCCAGACTCTGAGAGGACTTCAAATATCTTAAGGTGTCAGGGCACATAATAATAATTTCATTCTCGATGTTGTATGTCCACAATACATATACATGGCCTATTCAGTGGATAAACCAACTATACCTTCTGTCATATTGACATTCTGATTTTACTTCTATGAATATATAAACATTTCAGATTGATGTTTTGGCCGATGTTTTTGTGATACTTTTCAATTTGGGTGGTTTAGAAGAGGAACAAGCCACGTTGGCATACCCTGTTACTTTTCAATTTCCAATTCTATTAGTCCATAGACCAGATCTCCAAAAGATCAAAAGTCCCTTCCACCATCTTGTTATAATGAATGAAAACAGTCCTACAATTCTGTGGGATCTATTCAGAGCTTCCACCAAACCACTATACTAGCTGGTCCTTTGTGTTTGTATATTAAGTAAGATAATGTTAGATTTAGAGCAAGTCTTGGTTCTACATGTGAAATACCTTTAGTGTTTATTTTGTCAACAAGGAGGTGCTGAACCCTTAAAGGGATACATATAAAAAAGGTATTGAAATCGATTGGACGTCATGATACACAATCGCAGCAGAATGGGAGAGTAACTAGCTGTGCTGTATTGTTGCATCATGATGACCAATTTGGGGGTCAGCATGATGCATTTCAGTAGAGTCCAAGGTGTTCATGCATCATGATGACCAATGGGCATGCCGCATTGAAGCTGTATGTGAGATTTAAGGGGTTACTGCTTTGAGGGTAGGCATGCCACATTAAAGCCTTATGTGAGATTTAAGGGGTTAATGCTTTAAGGGTGGGTATACCACATTAAAGCCGTATGTGAGATGTAAGGGGTTACTGCTTTAAGGGTGGGTATACCGCATTAAAGCCGTATGTGAGATGTAAGGGGTTAATACTGCTTTAAGGGTGGGCATGCCGCATTAAAGCCATATGTGAGATTTAAGGGGTTAATGATGTATAATTGTTCTAGATAATTCCCTTTCAAATCACATATGATAGATCTATATCTAATGACCTAATTGTATCTAAAACAATGTATGCTCTGTTATTCTTTCTTAATAGTAGGGCTGAGGTGTCAGGTAGGTGTGATATCCTTTGTAATTTTATTAGAAAGCCGTGGTGGGTGAGGGTTGGGTATGACAGGCATGACAGCTTTGTAAGGCCTAGTGCTCTTTCTACACCACTACATACTAGTAACTACATAGTTGGCCCATGTGTGGCCGTAATGCTCAATTCTTAGGTGAAACACCACACTTTTCCAATGATATTTTATTCTTTTGAAAAAAAAATCCTGCCATCCCAGAGCCAAAGGCGCTGGCCACTGGGTTATAGGTAGTAGTGTAAAGAGCCCAGATTGGGTACATTTGAGCAAAGGAGTGCAGAGGGCAGCAGCTAAGGCTACCCACTAATTATTCACATGAAGGGTTGTCACACCAGGATCCCTTATTGAGTCACTGCTGTGGTGGCTATTTAGCCAGCAGGCAGTACAATCACCCAGTAATGTAGCCAGCTATTTAGTCACCAAGGCCAAAATCCTAAGACCACCTGCTAAGATTTGACCCATCTCCAGTCATAGCTGGCTGAACCTGTCGTGGAAACTATTGAAACACGATCCAGTGGTATTTTGGTCTGAAAAGGTTTTACCTGACCAAATAATCATACACTATATATGACGCCTTTCAGACAAGAAAGTAAGGATAAAGGAAAAATGAGTAACCTCTAAGAAAGAAGTACATATGTTCTGCTCAATGTAGATATGTTAAAATATGACATAGTGCAAAGAGAAAAAAAAGTTCCATAGCTTGATATCATACAGAAGTATTGGATTCAAAAGGGTCAATTAGACTGCAGATTGTACCTGGGTATGAGTAACTTACCAGGAGCTTAATTCAAAACATCCTGGAATTCCAACCCCAGCGATCTTAGTGTAGGCACATATCATAAGACCTGGCTGGTCTACCCTATGTAATGCAGTGGTTGCAGGCCTGTCTAGAATAGCTAGTCCTGGGATCACTTCACTATTCCATTTCCACCACTAAGATCACTGCGATCTTAGTGAAAGAAATGCATAGTGGTTTCACCTGAGTACAAAGAGTGAATAGCCTGCTGCATACATAAAGAGGGGAGGGAGGACGTTTGCTGAGTGTCCTTGAGGGCTCTTAGGGCTACTCATGCGTTAAGTGCACTGTAAGGTAATTCTTCCCTTCTCTCTCTTTGTCCTGGGGGGAGGGCACAATGCTTGTAATGGCAAGCCTAAATCATACATTCATGGGAATAACTCTTGAATACTGTACGGGGGTCAACTGCACCCTGTGCTCTTTTGTTAGCCCATATGGGGACAGGGAACAATGGTATAAGCACTCTTGTGAAGAAGAGTGACTCCACAGCTATTCCTTTATTTTGGGACTCTTACCCCTGTGCCTAGTCAGTTCTTCTTGGAATAGTGTAGGAGGGCTGAGGCTAAGATTGATACGATCTTAGTGCTGGCTAGGATATGTGAACCCAGTCAACTCTTAAGATCGCTTAATAGGATAAGGCTGATTTATTCCTAAGATAGCTGGGGTCGTGATCCCAGGATGTTTTGAATTAAGCTCCTGGGCTGCATTCATGCAACATGCTGACCCTAGGGGATCGATACACTCCTGGAGGGTCATCATGATACTCCGTTGAAGTTCTGGTGAGCAGATTCGCCAGCACTTCATTGGTGCATCATGACGACCAATGCGCATAATGCACTCCTGCATCAGTGGCCCTTAAGGGTTAGAGTATAACTTATGCCTGGGGGTAGTTTGTACAAACAGGACTGGGTGGCTTTGTCATTAGTCTGTGGGAATGTACATAGAGAAACCCACAGTGGACAGGGTTATGTACACCCCTGGTTATTTACTCTGCATTAAACTGAGATAAAAGGTAAATAGAGGGGACAGAGCCTAGTCCTGATCCTGGACTGTTGATTTATGTGTGTATGTAACCTTAGATCAGGAGTTAATCAGCTGGTAACAGAGGGAATGGGGTGCCTATACATGGGTAAAAAGTGATCCTTTTGAGGGACGGGTTTTTAAAAGTGATGGTCGTGACACAGGGGTTTTAGGACAGCAACAATTTCAAAAGTTCGCAGTACATTGCCATATACATAGAAAGTGATGGAGTGATGCTCCATCCTTCCTAATAAGTGACGGTGTGATATCCTGAAAATTTTGAGCACCCATGTATAGGCACAAGGGGAGGGCCTGGCGAGTAGAGGGGGAGAGGGGAGTAAGAGGCACATGAAAGGGATGGGGAGGAGGAGGTAGGGAGTGAGGAAAAATGGAATTGAATGTTTTGCCCTGGGTATACAAGGGAGGGAGGACGGCATAGATGCATGATAAGGAAGAGAGGGAAGGGAACGAATAGAGGAAAGTACAGTGGTTCAGGTGGGTCAAAATGAAATTTAAAAACAAAAATCAACTTTCAAAAATGAGATGTAAAATTAAATGTAAAAAAGGAAAAGCTAAAAAAGGGTGCCATCCTCTCATGACTGGGAACGCAGAGTTTGAAAGAAGAAGTTATGTTGCAGAGTCCAATCGACCATTGCTAAGTCACGAGTTATTTCCAAAAAAACAAAGGACTGCTGTCAATCTGCAAAATGGCTTGTAAGAGGTATCTTTTATCCTTAGGGCATGTTACAAAAGCCATGCATAGTGAGTATAAGTACCTAGTGGGGCAGGGTGGAGGCAGATTGTCTGGAATAGTCAGATTCCGAAAAAAAAGTGTACAATTGCAAATTCTTTAAAAGGGATCTCTCTCTCAGATTTTGAAAAAAAGTGTAGAAAATGGGAGAGAAATCATGAGTTTACGCCTTTCCAGGGCTGCAAAAATGTTTTGAGCCTTGAGAGGGTGGGTTTTACACGCAGCCACACACACAAAAAAAACACCACCCCCACGTTATTGAAAAATAATCTCTCCCTAGAGGAAGAGGTATACAGTGCATACAGGTATAGTAAGCCTGTATACACATGAACAGTGATCTTGTACACATATACAATAATCGTGTATACATATGCAGTAGGTCAACTTGTATACATACGTACATACGACTCAGCACGGGGCCCACAGGTTAATTCTTCCATCAACACTTGCACTTCCCCCAAAGACATCTAATTATCCATGTCCTATATAATTATATACCAACACAGACCCTGAATCCTTAACAAGTAATCTGCCGCAAAACCTAAACTCCGGATTTGGCTTATACATACTAATGCAAGGAATGATGACGATTTCAGACCCTTGTGTAGCTTATAGCATTCTCCCAAAGTCAAAGAAGTCCCAAAGAATACCAGGAAAAGTAGACACTAAAGTAAAGGGCCACATCCACTGCCCGTGGATGCACCATACATGGACTTCATCCTTTTTAATTATCAATAATTCTCATCGGGAAAATCAATGAAGGAACACGAATGGTTCAGTGAATGCGGCCCTCATGACCCTTATAAGTGCCTGGGTGCTTATTTATTTCAATCCCACTGTACCCCCTGCGGTTATTTGAATACTGTGCTTTATTTATGCTTAATACCTGCACCTATATATAAATTCCAGACCGGCGCTTATTTGAGACCCCTGTGCTTAAACGGGTCATTACAGGAGGTTAATTAGTGAGTCCTCCAATAGCAGACTAAAGCAGATTTTGCCCAAATTATGGTATCGGCGTGCATCGACAGTTATTATGTACAGTTGGTCATGAATTGTTCATGGCTTGTGCAAGACTCAGGTAAGTGGAACAGCTCCACCTGGAGCTTGTTTCAATAGTGTCTACGACAGGTTTAGGCCCCTACGACTTGAGAAGGGCCAAATCTTACAAGGTGATCTTAGGACTTTGGCCATAGTGACTAAATAGCTGGCTACATTACTGTGTGATCATACTGCCTGCTGGCTAAATAGCCACCAGAGCAGTGACTCAATAAGGGACCCTGGTATGACAACCCTCTATGTGAATACATAGTGGGTAGTCATAGCTCTTGCTGTCTGCACTCCTTTGCTCAAATGCACCCCACCTGTACTCTTTCCTCTGTAACCATGTATGTACTATATAGACTAATGCCCTGACCTCAGGCCACTCATAGAGGTTGATGGGCCTTACTATATATATAGCAAGGTGTTGAGGAGGCTATGTATAGGTAGAGGAACCTGCTGCCAAATAGAAGCTTTCTGTACAATTATGACATTTGTAGGTAAATTTGACCACCTTTAACAATATGATCCATTTTCATGATAATTGACCATGTGTTCACCCTTGTAACCAGGTGGGATCACCTATAATAATATAGATTCTCTAGCCTATGCTCATTTGAACAGTAGAGTACAAAACCATACTATGGGGGAGATACGACTGGACACTTTTTAGCAATTTAGTATGGGTGCCTGGCCTGTACGACTGGGTGCTATGACTTCATAGTGGTCTGTATGAAGCCAGCAGTTGAATACATAGCAGGGCCTATTTTGAGGTCTGTACTGTAGCTCACTATGTAGTCATTGATATGGAGCCATTTCATACACCTCCAAATACGATCTGTGGGTGTCCTGTCATGGACACTATTAAAACAAGGTCCAGTGGGGTGTTTCAGAAGCCAGACATGATAATGAACATTAAATATCTGTTTCTAAAACTGTTAGATTCTAAACTTACAACTGCAACCATTATCATCTCTCACCAGTCATATAGTTATAGACACAGTAAGGTTATGGTAATGCTTTAGAAACACATGCAGGTATAAGCCTACAATCACTATTAAAACTGTTATCATATCTCCTTATGACCGGTTGTAAACATTACCTGCTTCTAAAACACCGCATTGATGTCTTTTCCTTGTCTGCTTTGTTTTACTGTAAGTATAAGTATGCTTTTACGGCTACATATAAATGAAAGACAGACTATGCACTGCTCACCTCCTGTGGAGAGAGTATGTACTTGCTTCAACTAGTATTGCCACCTAGGTGGTGGCTAGGGTAACCATACAGTGTGCCAGAGCGTGGGATTGATTGCAGTTCAAACCACCAACCGATAAAGCCACTAAAACTTATTTGTCTGTGTTGTTATATGTTATCATAGACGACCATAACACTCATTTCATAGCAGAGGGGGGAAGCAGACCTATGAAAGTTGGTAGAGCAAGAAAGGCCCGATATTTCAGGAAAGCCATAGCCACAAATTGAACATTGAGGACAGATTGAAATGTTTGGCAAAAGGCTTTTTGTATGACTGTAAGCTGAAGCTTTACTGGATTATTGGACACAAGAAATAAATGAATCGAAATTCAGATATTAAGTATAATAAACAAAGAACATATTCATTTGGCATAGGATTTATTTATCATGTTACATGTCTTGCACTGGGCAAATCCCATGCGTCTACAGTCAGCGTATCCTTTACGGTGACAGAGGAGCCGCAGTCAGCCCAGCAAATTGTCGTGAGTCCTCGTCAACCTGTGTGAAGTGGCTCACACATGTCGCTAGATGGAACACGACGTCGTTATAGCACAAGATCACCAGGAATAGCAAATGCTATGCCATGTGAGTCTAACACACAGTGGCGAAAGATGACGGAATGAGTTATCACTCCAAAAGGAGTCACCATTGATGACCAATCATGGCGACAGATGACGACAATTTTCTGGGAGCGCTTTGGATATGCTGACTTTTCTGTCACTGGTGACAGGGATGTCAGCCTATCAAATAGTATTGCACCTCACATAACCTTGAACACCCTTTCTATGACTGCTACTCTTAGTGTAGTATATAAAGCCTGGAGTTGTGTTTCTCCTATATAAGCTCCTATCCTATTCCCATATACAAATGTATATAGAATAGAATTTTATCCTATATACAAGGTATAGAAAAGAAGCTTGCCCTGAAGGGCTACTAATAAGGAATAGAATAGAAGGTTGCCCCGCAGGGCTATAAATTCAAAATTGATACTTATAGGGAAAAGAATAGAATTTGGCCCCGCAGGGCTATGCATTTCAAACCTTATATTATAATCCTTAAAAGCATCAATTTTAGATTGATAGCCCTGCGGGGCAAAATTCTATTCTTTTCCCTGTAAGTATCAATTTTGAATTAGTAGCCCTGTGGGGCAGCCTTCTATTCTTTCCTAGGGACTAGGTGTTGTATAAGGTGCATTTATAGGTTTGTATCAATCTCAGGTTAACCCTACAACAGTACATCGCTGATAAACTACTAAAGGCTCAATGGGATACACCACACTGAAAACATGGAAGATCCAAAACTAGTCAGCGGTGACCACTTTAGGTCATCAAGTTGATGATACCTAAAACTACAACTTTAGGTAGTCAAAATTATGACTTTAGGTCGTCATCCTGATGACCTGAGTCATCAGGATGACAATACTGACAGTACAGAGTCATCATGTTGACGACTCAGGTCATCAGAATGTCGACCTAAAGTTGTCATTTTGACTACCTAAAGTTGTAGTTTAAGGTATTGTCAACTTGAAGACCTAAAGTGGTCACCGCTGACTAGTTTTGGATCTTCCATGTTTTCAGTGCAATGCAGTATCTGGGCAGCACTGTATTGGTGCATTACTATGAACAAGTAAAATCAATCTCAAGGCATCCTGCCATCTTTAATTGGTTGAACCATAGCAAAATGGCTATTTCTCTCATTTCCTATAATCTACATAGATATCATGTTATGAGACATATAAAATGGTATTTAATACAAGTATGAATGGTAAAAAAGCATGGACTTTTGTATAAAGTTTCTCTTTTTTATTCAATGGTTTGTGACATATAACAAAAAGTGTTGTTTTCTTCTGAATTTCAGGATGTAAAATGTGTCTGAATTTCACTGCTTTGCCAACTCCATCAACACCCTGCTGCAGAAGTTCCCGATGGAGGGATGGTTGATGCCCATCAACATGGAGGGAATGGAGGAAGGCATCGAGTACCTCAGAATGATCAAAGTCATGCAGGTGGGTCATTCCTACAGAGTTTGATTTTGAAACAAGTTTATTGACCAACAATATCTTAACGTACTGAAGCTTTTATAACTGTCGGCTGATATTTAAAGAGAATGTATTCAATGATAGCATATATTGTACAATAAGACTTACATTCAGTGTTTGACAAAGTGGTTTCCATGAACAGTCACATAATGAAGTTTTCTCTTATCCATTTTATAACTCATACATAACTCTAGTCTCTATTCTTTAAAGCCCTGTTCATACTATTATTTCACACAAGTGTTTCTTTGACATTAGCATGTTGTCTGCAGTTTGTACATATACCTGTAAATTGTCCCAGATAATGCTACCTCTATATAGTGGACTTGTTCTATATAATTCAATTCTAGGTCGATTTACCTTAATTTTTATTTTAACATTACCCCTGAGGGGTCTTGTTGGGACAATTCTGTTCTCCAGCACCTGTATATAATTAAACATCATACAAGCTAACACCAGTCTTCTTCTTGATGCATGTATGTCTTGTGGTTGTCTAATTTTTTTACAGGCTCTTAAACAGTGTTTTTGTATTATATCTAAGTGATCAACTAATGTGGCAGAGCCACTTTCCAATATATAGCTACAGTATTCCAACAACGGAACTATCATGGTTTTATAAATTTGAAGACTAGTATCATCATCCAGGTATTTGACAATATTTCGTAACTGTTTTAACTTAACAGTACCTTGTGAGTCAACTTTCTTACAGTGCTTCTTAAAGTTCAAATCATAATCAATTACTATGCCAAGGTAATTAAAATGTTCAACACAGGGCAGTTTGGTATTATTCAAGGTGATATCATATTTAACAATACATTGTATGTTAGAGTGGCACCAGAGGACCTTTATTTTTGTAACATTCATTGTCAAAATATTTTGTCTACACCATTTCTCAATATTGACGACATAAGCTTGCTCATGATCTCAGTATCTCTACCATTTAGCACTAGTGCTACATCATCTGCATATGGAAAGAATTCACAATTTTTTATTACTCTGGTTATGTCATTTATGTAGATGTTGAACAACAACGGACCCAAAACCGTTCCTTGTGCTACCCCACAATCCAGTAGTTTTTCATTAGACTTAGTATCATTGGCTATGGTGATTTTGGACCACTTAAGTAAGAGATCAAGTAGTTTCAAGTTCAGTTTTTAAATAGGATAAACTCTTGGCAATTACCTATTTCATATATGATGTTATGGTAAATACGTTGAAATACCTAGGGCGCATAGACTTTGCATTAAGGTGCCGTATATCATGGGACCCGTGAAGTATGAAGGGCACATCTTTCATGCTCAGTTCGATCACTTGTTTGGGTCTATCTCAGGGTCATCTCACGTGCAGACGTGTTGCTGCGTTGCACTCCATCCTATGGGCATCGTGCAACAGGGCAACACTTCTGCATGTGAGATAGCCCTGAGACCCATACTAATGAGCCTTTGCCTTTGCCTATGTATTAGCACTCCCCTCATGCACTGAACATATAGCTTTAGTAAGCATCTATTTTGTACGGACGTAATAATCCATCCAAATCTATAAGTGTCAGGCCAATCAGAACAACATGATGATATGGTGTGTCTTTTAGGATATGTCAGCCGGTCGGGAGCTGTTGCCAGATGCCGAGTTTGATGCCAATTACCGAACCCAGGTGGAAGGCCATGTAAAGCAGCTAGAGGAGCAGCAGAAGCACCTTGTGGGTGTCCCATGACCCTACCTTATGGTGATGTGTGGGTCTGCTTTTAGACTTGTAGTGGTAAGTTATCTTTTTTTTTTTTTTTTTTTAAATATGCATGTATAATTGCCCTTTTAGGTGCAGGGGTCTCAAAATTAGCAAAGGTCCTATTTAAATGAAAGATTAACATCCCCTGAAAGCAAAAGTCTACCTTTAATGGTCTCAAATGAGCTCAAATGAGCGTTCTCAAAGTAGACCTTGGCTTATGACCAAGGTCAGCTTATGAGCGGGTTTTAGGGCACTCGTCATTCTACATCTTCCAGTGTCCATGTATTTCAGGTACAGGAGGATGGGTCTATGGAGATGGTAGAAGTGAACGTGATGTCAGGACGCTTCTTCCTAGGAATGAGTGCAGTTCTTACAGGAGAGAAGGTGGGTACAGACATATGTAGGATTTGAGCCATGGCCCTGAAATGTTATCTAATTGCACACGCAGGCCTATACACAAGGCAGGTTTATAAACAGGGTCTGGCGTATTCATGAAGAATTATACCAGATCAGTACAAGTGACCTATTCAGGATCAGTGATGAGATATGGGTAGCTTTTCCTAAAAGAAATTCTCAACCAGGAACATGATTATTAGTCATTCTACTTGAAATGTTTTTTCCCCTTTCTTTCCTTTAAAGGAGTCATGGAGACCTCATCCCTATCGTTACTTGTAAGATTTGCTGGGATTGTGGCCATCATGAAGGCACCCACAGAACCCAGCTGTCCTGACTTAGAGACAAACTCCCAGTGTACACGGGTTCCCTGTTAAACAACATATGTTTTGTTTTACAAAATAAACAGAAGCTTTCCAATCAACAATCTGTCCACTGATCTATAGACTATGGGAATGGCGCTATTACCACCGTTAGGGATATTCAATGCGTGTGAATGTTTAAAATAATCCTTAAACACGCAGGAAACTAAAGCGAATTTACGTCATTAGGTCTTGCAAGTTATAGATATAAAAGTGAAAAAGTCTTGAATAGTTTTTAATCATTTTCTTTCTCTTTTTGAACAGTGCACAGTTTAGTTATTGTTCTGCTTATATTATTTAAACAATCTCAGACAGCACTCTGGCTGGTCCCTTTTCTTCTCCCTATGATTAAACTAAACACAACATAGACCTTGCTGGTTCTTGCTCCACATCCATTAGGTGCTGGTTCCTGCACCCACTACCTGCTGGTTCCCAAATACAGTGCCTGCTGGTTCCCACATCAAAAAATCTATGCATGAAAAGGACAAATTCTCCTGATCATACACAAAAACTTCAAAATATCTGAAATAGGTAATTCTCCAAGGGGTTTTACTATTTAGAAAGATGACATTGAAACTATGACTTTTTGCTCATATGTGCCTTGAAGAATGACCCACCTGCATGACCTTAATCATCTTGAGGTACTTAATCCCTTCCTCCACCCCTTCCATGTTCATGAGTAACAACCATTCCTCCATTGGGAATGTTTCCAGTAGGATGTTGATGGAGGCTGCAAAGCAGTGGAATTCAGACACATTCTTCATCCTGAAATTCAGAAAAAAAGGAACCATTATTTATTTTTAAAGATACAAACCATTAAATGAAAAGGAAAAACATTGTACAAATGTCCATAGTTATTTTATCATTCATACTTATATTGAATATGATTTCATCTGCCACTTGTCTTGATGTGCATGGCTTGCAAGAAATGAGAGAAATAACCATTCTGCTATGTACCAACCAATTAAAGATGGTAGGGTGCCTTTAGATTCATGTTACATGATCAGTGTAATGCACAAATATAGTAGTGTCCAGAAGTCCATTGCTGTATCCCAGTAACATTTACGCTTTGGAAGCTGATCAGTCTTGTATTGCTGTACTGCTGACCTGATACATTGATACAACCCTAGTACTAATGCACTATGATACCTTACAATGGTTGATAGCATGTACAATATCAACTTACACAACACCCTGTCCATCCTCTAATGCCGTCTTGTACTGGCTGCCTCCTCTACCTGTTCCATATATACCGTGCCGCCAGGTATGATATGTCACAATGTTCACACAGGAACTTAACATAGGCAGCTGTCTCTACACGGGGAAACAGTACAGCATGCACACTCCCAGTAGTGGATCAGCACACGTTTCGCCGCTCAGGGTGTGGTGAGAGGGACTGAATATACTATATGTGCACATAAACTGAGGATTCTGCATACAGATTATGCCTAACTTATAAGGGCTCATTTCGATAAAACTTCACAATACCAAAATCCACTGATAATTTTAGTAGAGGGATATACTGGTATCAGAATTTCCTCTCTAAGATTGATCTCGACCTAATTATGACATGGGATTTGATTATGACATAGGACTTGGTAGAGTATTTTGTCACTCAGTCAGCATAAAAAGAGAGAACTAAACGACCGTGGTGTACAAGGTGGCCGATCCACCAAGAGGGGTGGATTGGCCACCTCGTACACCACAGTCGTTTAGTTCTCTATTTATCTTATGCTTTTACAGGGTTTAATAAACTAAAAACTAACTAAATCCATTACTGTAGCTGCTCATAAGAGCCGCAATCCACCATTTTGTTTGTTTACATGCACCCAGAATGAGGCTGCAGTACTGGATTGGTCCCAGTAGTGGATTGGCACACGTTACGCCACTCAGGGTGTGGGGATCGGCGGTTCAACGTTAAACCTATGGGAAGAAGTTATTAGCATAAAATAAAGTCGATTTCTTGATGAATTATATACACTATGGTAGGACCTAGGTGATTACAGTCCATTACTAAGGCTGCACCAATATGGAATCTAGAAGAGAGGAGTACACTGCATATGAGAGAAGAATATGAAAGTAACTAATCATAAACTACACCCTGTTAATGTTTTTTTCCCTTTGTGTTCTACTTAGGGCCTACCTCTTTTGGATCTATAGTTTTTCCATTTTTGTATTCCTTGTTGGATATGTAAATTATCCTTATCATGGACCCACCTACAAATGGATAATGAAATTGTACATGCTTTTGTTCGTCGTGGAATTTCTCTCTAAGTTATGGAAAAAGAAAGCTGTACTTTGGAAACTTCCTACTGTATACCTTATACCTTAATTGAATAGGCCCTAAATGAATGACTAGACACCAGGATGGATCACTGGTAGGTATTACAGGATGAGCTAAAGTTTGGGATATACATTGTAAGCTAAGATATAAGACTATAGAACGAATTAATCTGCTTAAAACCAAGCCCCATCTGTGCCTTATATCATGATTTTCCTTCAACTCATGGTGTGCCTTATATGCAGGCTGTGCCTTATACGAGAGTTATTACATTAGAATTTGACATGTATTTCAAATGATAGCAATTCAAGTTGCAAGTGAGCTGTTCAGCTTTTATTCTTCTTAAATAGACTGTGTTGTTCATGAATACTCAGATTATACTTTTCTAGCACTTTGCGTCCCAATGACTTTTGGGCAACATAAAACAAAACTTCAATACCAGATCTATACCATTGTTTTGGGTCATACAATATGAGGATGTAGTTATATCGTAAACCTCAAAGAGGAAGTGTGTGAAGAGTATCTTCATTTTCATAAGAACCCACATCTATGGAAATGCCTATTTGAGCCAAAGCAATTTATGTATATGCATGACATGGTCTTATACACTAGATTCTATGCTACTTTCATTGGGCTGGACTGATCACCGTTCATTTGGAATACATATTTTTGTGTCTACTGCCTTTGTACAATTATCTACATGTTACTTCTACATGTTGTGCTGGAGGATTATTTCTCTAAAATGGCATTTCATAGTCGGGTACATGGTGGGAAATGTTAGAGGCCTTTCAAAAGAGACCCGACACCTTTCATGTTGACAGCCTGTCAGGCCCCCTCTGGGGTACTCAGTATAACTGTAATAAAACCGACAGAATATAAAATGAGGATTAACCGAGTTTCTTTTTTCTTATCATTTCTAATATTAATTGGGCATAAAAGGCATATCTTTTCAACTAAAATCTTTGCTATTAAATGTATTCTTTCTAAATAGAAATATCGTTTCTTCAGATAAACATGACCCTACTGAATTTCCTGCCCCAGGAAAAAGCAGGGAAAGGGGTCTCCATACTCTCAACTTCAATGGGTGTCATTCAAGTCTTGTCAGTTAGAGCACCGGCCGATGTTTTATATTTTTAGTTTTCAATGTCAGGATTGTATGCCTCATGTATAAGGTGCACCCCACACAACTGGTGGATTCTATGTTGACGAAAATGCTATAATTATAAGGTGCATGCACATCTGGGTCATGTTTTTAAGCACTTTAGTTCTGCTCTGTTGTACAAGATTCTCACAGTTTTCCCAACCCTATTAAGATGGAGTAGGGATTCATCCTTGCGTATAAGCCTTGCCTCATACGTAGTCAGTTTCACAAGTTGTGACTCATTTATTTCATGCTGTAACTTAGATCACCTCAACAGCCCTGTAATTTTTCAATGCAACCCTTCTCTTGAGTATAGAGTATTAGGTACCTTAGCAATAACTATTGCCACAACCTGTTTCCAGGGTTTACCTCTTGTTTACCCCTTTCTTTTTACTTTGGGTTCACTGCAAAGTTAATGTATCATTCAGAATAGATAAATTGTCAAGCTTTACCTTGCATAATTGAATCACACAAGGTTAGATTACTCTGTAAGTAATGTCGCTAGACTTTTTCCTTTTATACCTACCTGTATGTGTATACCAACCATCCCGTTAATGAGTCTTTTCTTCAAAAGGTTGTTCCTCTACATGTTACACCCCAGTATCTATTTGCAAAATAAGACATGCTTTTTAACCTTTTATTACATTACACTGTAAAAAAAAATAACTGTTGAATGTACCAGGGATCCTCATAAAACTGAACCACTGTAACTGTATGGCAGGGTACCAGTATAGTCTTTACAAGAAGCCCCAGGTGGCAGTACTGTGGTACACAGTTGTATAAGGGTTCTCTGTGAAAATAATGACGGATCTCTAGAAACTTTTGAATGAGGTTTCCTTTGTTATTTTGACAACATTTTTCTTTTACACTAAATTACAGTGTAGTTTAGGTTTATGTAGAAATAGTTACATACAAACCTAATTTGAATGCTCAGAAATACTCGAATAGTGTTAAAAGCACACTTTTAAAAGCAGCATTTTCTCTTATTTCAATTTGACGACAGGGTACTCCTCAAATTAGACATCCATATCTATAATCAAAGCTATGGCACTTTTCATATTATGCTGACCAATGTCCACAGAGAAGCCTCCCGATGCCTCTACGACATCCAGGGGAAGGTGAAGCATTTCGTCCTTAGGGCTGGCGATTATAGTGTAGTCACTGATGGTGAGAAAGAAAATGAGAGCTATTTACTTTAAAATGAAGTCTGCTCACATCCTGCATTATCCTTGGAAACAGGCCACTAAACCATGCAAAGTAAATATGTATCCTAAAATATGTTGAAGTAAACAGAAAAGGTTTGTGTTTGCAGTTTGGAAGAATTGAAATACAGTAAGGAAAATCATATATGGCGGCGTCAAATGCAGTGAAAATGATTATCACCCCATTGACAAGTGAAAGATGGGAGCTCGAGAAATCAGATGTAAATTTTTCTTTTATTAAATTTGGGTAACTTTCGTAGGGGGTGATAAATTTTTAACAACGGGGGGGGGGGTTCACAGATCTTGACCTCCCCCCTCTCAAGGGTCAAATTTTGTTGACCCTTCATAGGGGTCACAAATCGCGAGTGAATGCACCCATTAAACCTATAGAAATGAGCAGGCTTTGTCACTGAAAACAGGTGAATTTACTTTTAACCCCCCACGCTACCCTCAGAGGGGTTGAAAATATTCTGACCCCTCCTCAAACCCACCAGCCCCCCCCCCATTGTTAAAAAATGATCACTCCCTAAGTCTACATCTTCACTCATCCCCGGGCTCTATAAACAAAATATGAGGCACACAGTCCACTGTACAAAGAAAGACTGATGAGATGAAAAAGAATACTCTTTAAGTACATGTATGGTTGCTGGCCTGGCAATCAGACTCATCAGGGTTGTATTCATACATCTGGGTAATTGTGCATGATACATGAATGCGTTATCCTGCCCATAATGGGTTAAAGAGTAATGTATATGTAGTTAAGCCCCACTCACCTCCAGGGGATTTGTCCTCGTGTGTAGAGAGTTGGGGTGGTGGCACGATCGAATATGACCAACCGGGAGGCTGGCTGGAGGAGATATCCTAGAACTGTACCCCGACCTATGTACTTAGCACAGAAAAAGACATCCCCAACGTTCTAATGTTCATGGAAAAGGGTCCCTGCTTTCTAACACTTCCAATATTCTCTGGTTAGAAAGAAGTCATGAGTCTTTCTTTAGTTAAGTCCATGAATTTTGAGAAAAGGGGTACTTTTCCAGGGACAATCAGTATTTGATTTTTCTTTTGATTTTTTTTGGTAAAGAAAAAAAAAAAGAGCTACTTTTTATGACGACATGTGGAAGAGTTTTTATTTGTCCTGTCAGTACCAGGTGATAGATAGGGGTGATTCCAAGACAACCGGAAGTCAGTGTCTGGAAAGGTGTGTATTTTTTATAATAGAAAACGCAGATGAAATCCTTTTTGAATACAGAGTGCAGGCGGGGAGCTGTATAGGGTATGACAAGAGAGGCGGTGGTAACTTGTAGGAGCACGACAGGAAGAATGGGGGCAGGGGGTGCTATCCTATATATCTCTGTATGCCGAGTATTACTATACTGTATCTCTCACCAGCTGGCTAAAGGGTTAACCTCCTTATGCTATCCCTGCATATATTAAGTGTGGTTTATTTTGATGTTTCACCAGAAAGTAAAATTGTATTCGGAAAAGCCTACATGAAGAAATTATGAATTAAATGAATATTTCCTTACACAAAGCCTAAGGGTTTTCCCCCAAGGTTTTCATGTGCCAAGTGTGAGTAGGTACGTTCTGTCATCTCAAAAAAAGGAGGTGTGATTTGTATTAGAAGGCTTACACGGGCTCGCATCCTTGGTGTCCCCAAGATTTGAGCAGTTTAAAATGATAGTGATGCTTCAGTTCTCTGTGGACGACATATCTACCTAGGAGCAGCTGAGTAGAAACTGACTTAATAAGTCACATTGAGATGTCATTATCTATAGATATATTAACAGGAATTACAAAACTCTATCTTTCTTTTTCGTCCCTCCCCCCATTCATGGATAATAGTAATCCCCTAGTCCTATAACGGCAGATGATACCCTTAGGCCCTTTTTATAAATAATCAATGCCTCATACAGTCGTGCTTTGCTGGGTCTTTACTCAATATTGGGAGAAATGACCATTTCCCGCTTGGAATATGAGAAAATGATGCGGAAATATGTTTATAAATGTGAAAAAAAGGTTTTGAAAAAGATACCATACTTCAGAAAAAAAAAGAAGAAAAAAGCCTTCAAAAATCGGACTTCTCAGGTCGGCCCTCATTAGCTGAGGTCGGTCGCCTGACCAAAAACCAAACTTTTTTTTTGCCTTACTTCTTAATGGTACAGCTTGTGCTGTCATTCTGCCTCTCTCTGTCTTCCTCTGTCTTTCTGTCTCAGTCTGTCTCCCTGGGTCTGTCTGCTGTCACTGTCTCTGCATGTCTCTCTCTGTCTCTCTCTTTCTGTCTCTCTGCCTGTCTCTCTGTCTCCCTCTGTCTTTCTGTCCCAGTCTGTCTTCCTGGGTCTGTCTGCCTGTCACTGTCTCTGCATGTCTGTCTCTGTCTGTCTCTTTCTGTGTCTCTGTGTGTCAGTGTGTGTCTGTCTGTCTCCCTCTGTCTTTCTGTCTCAGTATGTCTCCGTGGGTCTGTCTGCTTGTCACTGTCTTTTTCTGTCTCTGTCTGTCTCTCTCTTTCTGTCTCTCTGTCTGTCTCTCTGTCTTCCTCTTTCTTTTTGTCTCAGTCTGTCTCCCTGGGTCTGTATGCCTGTCTACATGTCTCTCTCTGTCTCTCTCTTTCTGTCTCTATGTCTGTCCATCTGCCTGTCTCTCTGTCTCCCTGCATCTGTCTGCCTGTCACTGCCTCTGCGTGTTTCTATCTCTCACTATTCTCTCTGTCTCTGTCTTTCTGTCTCACTCTGTCTCCCTCGACCTGTAACGGTCTGCATGTATCTCTCTCTTACTATATTCTCGCTGTCTCTGTGCCTCTCTATGTCATTTCCTGTCTCTCTGTCTGCCCCCCCCATTTTTCCTCTCTCTCTCTCTCTCTCTCTCTCTCTCTCTCTCTCTCTCTCTCTCTCTCTCTCTCTCTCCCTATTTCCTATTTTCTAACCTTTGCCCCTTAAGGTTACATGGACGTAAATGCTGCCCTCTCGTGAGTCATATGGTATTCAGGCCTGCACTGAAGGTGATCTGGGTGCTGATTGGCTTAGAAATCATATGCAAGAAATATTGGTAAAATTATGAAAAAAATCACAAGTGACCCCAAATAGTTCCTAAATGGAACAGTAGATGAGTTTTTATATTTTGCCAAGGTTTGGGGATTTTATCAGGTCTGCAAATGTTCATCTGGCCAATGGAGGTTTTGAGGCCCAAAATAGGGTAGAATGGCACTTGCTGTACGTATCGCTCCCTTAGTTAAGATTTTCAGGGTTAAGCCTATCCTATATTCTAACACATTGTGTGTGAGAGATGGTTTAATCTTGCTACGGTCGAAAATATTACCAACGAACATTACGGGGGGCTGTTTTTATGTGTTATGCTATATAGAAACATAGAGGAAATGGAATTAGTTCCACGTAACCTATAGGATGATTGGACATTTGACCTGCCTATTTCAAATGCCCTCTTAATGTCATTTTTCTGTTACAGCAAGGATGGTTTTACAGGAATTTGGCCAAATTAGTCACAGAAATGGTGTGTAAATAAAAAAAAAATAGGAAAACCTTGCTTGCGGAGGTAGGGTAATACACTAAATATTGCAGTTTCTATGAATCTCCCAAAACATAACTTTTTCTGGTCATAAACCACCTACACGGTGAAATTTTCAGCAGAAAATGACATTTTAGCCTCATTTTAATCTTCCTAGGGTTATTGATGCACAGATATCCATGTAGGGCCTACCATAGGGTCCATTGGAAGTTGGTCGGGTTTGTGGTGTTTCGTCAAAGTTTCAGTGAGAGCGCAACTATCTAATTAACCAGTAGTAATTTATCCCCCAGTGCAAATATTAGTACAATATTGATAACAGGTATTCTTGATGCATGTAACAGAAAAGGCATGCCTTAAAAAATGATCCCCTGGTAAGATATGATCTGTAAAAAGTGGGATTAATTATAGGCCTAATATTAATCATTTTTCACCAGTTTTATCATGTTTTTCATGATTTTGTGAGTTTTTCTGGCAAAATCCTAACAATATTTTGCAAAATCAATGCCCCCTTCATCATCAGGTGACTGAATTCAATGCAAATATGCAATTTGACAGCTCTAGAACTGCTGCTTGTGCAGTGCATAGATCTTTGATGATAAAAGTCGCTGCTCGGAAATCACATTGAAAACTGGTAGGAATTTCAGCGTGAATTGCACACATCAATCCCCTCATATCATAACATTGAGAAAGGCTGTTGCCACCAAACTTTAGGATTTTATAGGACAGACCCTAAGGTTTGATAGGAAAAACATTTTAGTTTTATCTGAAGACCCTACCCCTAATTAAGGTTACATGGACGTAAATGCTGCCCTCTCGTGAGTCATATGGTATTCAGGCCTGCACTGAAGGTGATCTGGGTGCTGATTGGCTTAGAAATCATATGCAAGAAATATTGGTAAAATTATGAAAAAAATCACAAGTGACCCCAAATAGTTCCTAAATGGAACAGTAGATGAGTTTTTATATTTTGCCAAGGTTTGGGGATTTTATCAGGTCTGCAAATGTTCATCTGGCCAATGGAGGTTTTGAGGCCCAAAATAGGGTAGAATGGCACTTGCTGTACGTATCGCTCCCTTAGTTAAGATTTTCAGGGTTAAGCCTATCCTATATTCTAACACATTGTGTGTGAGAGATGGTTTAATCTTGCTACGGTCGAAAATATTACCAACGAACATTACGGGGGGCTGTTTTTATGTGTTATGCTATATAGAAACATAGAGGAAATGGAATTAGTTCCACGTAACCTGATCCATCGAAGTCAGGTGGGTCAGATTATGGGGTACCCTTCTCCAATCGCAACATGCATCCAGACACTCATTGAACCACTGTACAAAGTATCTGCATGGGGAGTGTGGGTTCTACTTGACCTATTTCATTAACTAGGTCAGCAGCTGTGGTGAAAGGAGTCACAACAACACATGTACACCTGTCTACATCTGTCTACATCTCAGGTATATACTGACTGGTAGTTATACCTCTGTAGATGCGTGGCATTCGATGCACACAGGAGAGAAAAAAAAACACACAGGAGGAGAGAAGAAGACTACATAGATGAATACTCAGGTGGGTGCACAGCATGGGATCAACATGGGAGTCAGTCACACTGGCTATATAATGTATCCACTGACCACTCACAAGGTATATATGATCGATATTGGCAGGTGGGTAGGGTGAATGACATGGTTTGCTTCTATCATAGACCTACATAATATACTACTCTGTAAGTCCATGCTTCTATATAAATCCTTAATAATACAGGCCTATGCTGTCAGGGATTTGGTGCATGATACCACGGATTGTAATTAAGGCACACTGTAGGTCCATGGTCCCGGGTCCATGGTGTTACCTGTACCCTGGAAGTATATATACACGTTTTGAGATGTGAAACAAACACAAGATGGCAGCACATCTATATTATAAATACAGGTAATGCTGTCCTCTGTCCAGACCATAGATAGGCTAGGCCACATGATCAGGATGTTATTTCAATGTGGCCTAGCATCACCCTATGTGATGTCTAAGCTGTGTATATTTGTGGCAAAAGAATGTGTGTATTTCCGGTGGCATGGTAAGAAATTCAGGTACGTTCATTGCTTTTTCTAATTCGTAAAAGCATCTTAGACCTTATTTATCCACATATTTGTATAGAATCAATTATACGTTGACAGAAGTTATAATGGTCGGCATAAAGGAAGGATATCTTTGGAAATATTAGAAACATGAACTAAAAAACCCTTTTTTCTTGTAAAATCGTTTTTTCTTTTGAGAATAATTCAACAATAAATCTGAAGTGGGCCCCGTGTTTGCCGAGGTAGATAGGATGACCAGAAACTTTTCCTTTTGGCCTAGACTGATCTTACTGCAGTTTCTGAGTATCAATGGTCTGTGGATGGCCACTGCTCTATAATTAATGTGACCCTGGTGAGTTACTCGCCAGGGCTGCATTGATGCATCATGACGACTAGTGGGTATGATGCATTGATACATCCTTAAAGAGTTGATTTAACCTCCTCTAAGAAGACTTGTGATGGCTTCGGCAGCGCCTTTGAGGGCAGCTGATGACGCACTGATGACATGCTGTAAGGCTTTGACAAGTGTGGAAGAGGTCACATGACCACTCTGTTGCGAGATCCGCGTCAGTCGCGTCTGCCGCGCAGTGCTGCCGCATGGTGTTGAAGGTTGATACTGCTGTAACTAACGTTGTAACCGTACTTCCGCATTTCCGTTATTAAAACAACTGTTGTTCCGGCCATGTCGTCGTCCACATGAGTTTCTCACTGAGCAGATAAACCCATCTTAAAACATGGTGTCAGAAGTGGGATTTTTTGACCATCTGCCAGTGGAAACAACAACAATGAACAACTAGAATTTAGTCAATAATGTGAGAGTATTTTTGAGGGTGGATGGCAGGTTCGTAAGGAGATATTTGTGGGTGAATTTCAACAATTGAGACAACAACACTGGACCACCGGTAAGGCTGAATATTTTATTCCTAGTCAGTCAAGTCAAGACTACAAGTCAGTCAAGTCAACATATTCAGTCAAAGTCAAGTCACTGTCAACCTGTGGTTATTGTCAGATACAAATTGTGCCGTATTTGACATTGTCAAGTCCATGTAAAGACAATTGATGTAGTCACCCCACTTCACCAAACCTTGCCACTCTATACCTAAGCCCCTCAAATAAGCCGCCAAGTCTAGTAGGTGCCTGTCTACGGTGGTACGCGCTAGTGTGTAACAGTCAAGTCAGTCAAGAGAATCAGTGACATTTTTCTTAATACATACAAAGCACTAGTAGGCCTACCCACCTTGTCAAAATGCCTAAATATCAGCCGCCAGAGCCATTCGACTTCACTAAACCGGCATCAGGGCCGGATTGGAAAACCAGGTTTTCTCGTTATTTTATTCTCGAGAAGATCCGTGATGAGGAGCCGGACGTGCAAGTTTCAGCCCTGGTATATACTATGGACCGCCAGGCTGAACATATCTACAAGTCTTTTAAGTTTGCCGCACGCCCCGAGCCCACAGACGACGAGCCCGATCCGGTCGATCCGAAAGACGATTTCGAAACAGTTTTGAAGAAATTTGACGACTATTTTGTCCCACGGAAGAACACCATCCACGAGCGAACAAAATTCTACCAGCGCTCGCAGAAACAAGGTGAGTCAGTCGAATGCTTTGTAAGAAATCTGCATGAGCTTGCAGAGCACTGCAACTTCGAGGAGAAGGAAGACGAACACATCCGCGATCGTTTAATCGCCGGAATGTTAGACAAGGAACTATCTCGCGAATTGCAGATGGAGCAAGACACCTTGACGCTTGCGACAGCTACTGATAAAGCGCGACACAAGGAGCTCGTGGAGTCGACCCAGAAGGAAGACACGTCAGTCAATGCCGTCCACAATAGAAGCCAGGGATACAAAAAGTCAACGCGTCAGCCACACCAGAGTCAAGGTCAGTCGAGTCAGTCTAACCAGTCAAACTCTAAGTCAAGGTCAGGAGGTCAGTCGAAGCAGAAGTGCCCAAATTGTGGATACGTGCACAGGTCGGCAGGGCCCAATGCCTGCCCTGCAATCGGGGAAACGTGCAAGTCCTGCCAGAAAGTCAGACACTTTGCCTCAATGTGTCGTAATAAGAACGTCAGAGAGGTCTATGACGATACCGAGGGAGAAGCCCAGTTTTGTGGTGCGGTGAACTTTGACAACTTCATCGGTGCCATAGACTGCGACGACAGTGGCTCAGCCTGGAAAGTCACACTAGACCTCGGAACGTCATCCGAGACGTTCAAGATAGACACGGGTGCAGACGTCTCCATCATGTCCTATTTGACCTACCTCAAAGTGAAGCCGCGACCGCCCCTAAAAGACGTCAAAGTCAAATTGTCATGCCCAGGGGGTCCACTCAGTTGTCGAGGACAGTTCATCGCAAACACCGTCTACAAGGGCCGGAAGTACAACTTCCGTGTCCTAGTCGTGGACGGATCCGGCGAGAGTCTCCTAGGACGAGGAGTCGCCCATCGCATGAACTTAGTCATGTGCATCCAAGCCATCAGTCAGGACATCGGATGCCTCGAAACAGATCCAGTCAAGATCGTACTTCGAGACGATGCCCAGCCAGTCGCCGTCAACGTTGCCAGACGTATCCCCTTTCCCTTGGTCGAGAAGGTGAGGGAGGAGATAAAGCGCCTAATGTCTCTAGGCATAGTAAGGAAGATCACCAAGCCAACACCATGGTGTGCTCCCATGGTACCAGTCCTGAAGAAGTCCGGCAAGGTCCGCCTCTGCGTAGACCTGAAGAAGCTGAATGTCAACGTCCAACGAGAACGCTTCGTCCTGCCGACCTTGGATGATCTAACCTCTAGACTCACAGGCGCTGCAAGGTTTTCATGCCTCGACGCAGCAAGCGGATTCTACCAGATCCCGCTAGACGAACGGAGTCAAGAGCCAGTGGCGGATACAGGGGGGGGCCGAACGGGCCTTGGCCCCCCCCCAAAAAATAAAAAAAAAAGGAGGAAGAGAAGAGAGAGGGGGAAAGGAAAGGAGAGGGAGGCAGGGTTCCATGTACAGACCAAATTGATGGTATCTACAGGCTTAACCTGGGTGATTAGTTGCATATGTATGATCATTGATCCTAAGGGCTAAGTACATGTATGATGGACATTGGATGATCTGGGGTGACAGACAGAAGAATTTGTGCAAATTTGCTTCAGAATGCACCATTTGGTCACTAGATTTCAGTCTTTTAGGTTCATACCTCCCCCATCCCCCCTCAACATGTTTTATCACTTAAGCCCTAGGATCACATATCAGGGGAGGTCTTGCCCTCAAAACAAAATCTTATCAGGGCCTAGAAAATGTGTCATCTATTTTTAAAAAGCACCAGAATGCACCTTTTGTCCTGGCATTTTTCAAAAATTCTCCTGGGGTTCCCCCATACCCCACTACTTCCATCGTCATAACGATATACCCAGCCAGCACTTCATATTCCAGTACAGATCATTATACACCAAAGAAATTACCCTTTTCCCTCTTCAGGTGACACACTGTTATCCTCTCCCCCATTTTCTTTCCCCCAACCTTTTTCTTCAAACTTCAAATGGTTCCAGAGCCCTTGATTTCTTTAGGGGAGTAGGGTGATACCAATCTATATATAGTGCCAAAATGCCTCAGATTGCACCATTTCAACTCTTAGATTTCAACTTTCTCTTGGGGGCTAAGCCCCCAAACCCCCATCCTTTCAATGATCAGAAGATTAATACAAATGCCCTATTTCATATGGTGTTCAATGATGTACCAGAATGGAATATTTCTTGTAGAGATCTTTTAAAAGCATTCTGTTTGTGTAGGGAAGGAGATATACAGGCCACCTATTCATCAAGAATTGTTAACATAAAAACTGATTTCTCACCTTAAATTTTACAAGACCTGAGACTTAATATGTTAAGTAAGAATGCATAAGAATGCACCATTTCAAGTCTAAATCCTCAAAATCTTCTTGGGGGGGCATGCCCCCAAACCCCCCTACTTTGACCGCTGCGCTTCGCTTGCGGTGCTCTGAGACATGTAACACCCCTAACACTTTCACCAGGTCTAGGCCCCCCCCTCTAGAGAATCCTGGATCCGCCACTGAGAGCTGACTACTTTCATCACTCCATTCGGTCGCTACTGCTTCCGACGCCTGCCATTTGGCATCACATCAGCCCCCGAGATCTTCATGCGGAAGATGCTCGAAGCCCTGGAGGGGTTAGATGGAGTCTTCATTTACATGGATGACATCCTTGTATATGGGAAGGATGACGCTGAGCATGACGATCGCCTGTCCAAAGTCGTCAAGACACTCGATCGTGTCGGTCTTAAGTTAAACCATGACAAATGCTCATATAAGAAGAAGGAGCTCAAGTTCCTTGGGCACATCTTCAGTCAAGATGGCATTCGGGCAGACCCCGATAAAGTCCAAGCCATAAACCAGATGCCGCCGCCTACATCTGTCACCCTGCTACATCAGTTCATGGGAATGGTGCACTACCTCGGATCATACCTGCCCCACCTGAACTCAGTCACCGGTCCACTGAATGATTTACTGAAGTCAGACCGAGAGTGGACCTGGGATGCAGCGCAGATAGAAGCCTTCCGTGCGACAAAACAGCTGATCGCTTCAATGCCTGTTCTGTCATACTATGACGTCACCAAACCAGTCATCGTCAGTGCCAATGCCAGCTCTTATGGCCTAGGAGGAGTCCTCCTACAAGTGCATGGCAGAGCGGTGAAACCAATTGCCTACTGCTCTCGGACACTGACCACCAGCGAGAAGAGATACGCCCAGATCGAGAAGGAGTGTCTGGCCAGTGTCTGGGCGTGCGAGAAATTCGACCGATACATCCGCGGACATGGAAACGTCACGGTCCTCACGGATCATAAGCCGCTTGTGCCACTCATCAACACCAAAGACCTTGACAAAAGTGCCTCTGAGATGTCAGAGACTACTCATGAGTTTGATGAGGTACAACATCAATGCCAAGCATGTCCCTGGTAAAGAGATGCTAATCTCAGACGCACTCTCGCGGAGTCCACTTGTCTTGACCTGTTCTTTCACAGTCGAAGATGTAGAAATGCACGTCCAGTCGGTCGAGTCAACCCTTCCTGCATCAGACGCCAAGAAGGAGGAGCTTCGCACTGCAACAACCAATGACCCGGTCCTCCAGTCAGCTATCGTCTACATGCTGACAGGGTGGCCAAAATACGAGAAGAATGTCCCAGACAACCTCAAGAGCCTGTATGCACATCGTGCATCACTGTCAGTCACAGATGGACTACTTGTGTTCACCTCAAGGATCGTCATTCCAACTTCCATGAGGCCGGAAATACTTGCTCGAGTCCACGACGGTCACCAAGGAATCACCAAATGCCTCGAGAGAGCACGTCTCGGTGTTTGGTGGCCTGGAATCACTAATGACATCAAGAGAATAGTTAGCATGTGCAGCCACTGCACTGAGCACAAGCCGACACAGAAGCGCGAGCCGCTCATGTCTACACCATTGCCACAAGGGCCTTGGTTGCGAGTCAGAGTAGACCTATTTGTCTTCAAAGGGAAGGACTATCTAGTCATGTGCGACTACTACTCCAGGTGGATAGAGGTCCTCGCCTTAACGTCTACCACCACCACAGCCGTCACTGGACGTATGAAGGACGCTGTTGCCCGTTTCAGTGTGCCACTAGAAATAGTATCCGACAACGGTCCGCAGTTTTTGTCAGCCGAATTCGCCGAATTTTCGGCAAAGTATGTGTTTAACCACATTACCTCTAGTCCATACCTGCCGAATTCCAACGGGGAGGCAGAAAGAGCTGTCTACACAGCTAAACAAATGCTGAGTCAGAAAGACCCATGGCTTGCTTTGTTAGTATACAGAGACACCCCTATAGCAGCTACAGGTGCCAGCCCGTCCCAGCTTATGATGGGTAGACACCTACGTACGACCCTTCCAGTACCATCAGCTACTCTGGAGCCCGTATGGCCTAGCCATACTCGTCTAATTAAGTCAGTCTAGGGGAACCTATGGTAAAGATAGGTTAGAGGGTGATGTACTTGAGACCGCTCCCCTCGAGTTTAGTTTAGCTTATTCATATTGATATTTTTATACATCCTGATATAGACTGTTACCAAGAACACTTCATGTCATATGAGTTATTATTAAACAGTCATAACATTGCCAATATCCTGACGGTATTCATAAACATTTATTATAGAGACTTTACCAACAGTCATTTTCATGTTTATCATGGACTATACTGGTGCTATCAGGGTGTGTCTTTCTTTGGGAGATTCAGGGACGGTTTATCCAGACAATAACATTGTTATCTTAAAGGGGGAGATGTTGCGAGATCCGCGTCAGTCGCGTCTGCCGCGCAGTGCTGCCGCATGGTGTTGAAGGTTGATACTGCTGTAACTAATGTTGTAACCGTACTTCCGCATTTCCATTATTAAAACAACTGTTGTTCCGGCCATGTCGTCGTCCACATGAGTTTCTCACTAAGCAGATAAACCCATCTTAAAACACAATCCTTCTGTTTGTACTTTCTCATGGCCGACGGGTGGTCAGCTGCCATCACTGCCAGACAAAGGATATTGAGGTTTCGTACCTTTCATTGGATTATCATAAATCTGGTATTTTTTAAGTTATGCACAATCCTTCCAATCGTATCTTTGATAACTATCAATGTGCGAGATCCTTATGTATTACTTTTATTACAATACGTAAAATTCAAAAATTACTGAAAACATGATTTTTGCAGTGGTAAAATTCAGCATATAAGACTGTCATATTTAAAGATGGAATTCACACAAAACCAGACACAATCAAGTACAGTAAATGACGGATTTTATTGCAGTGGTAAATATTAGCATGTACACAATTGTTGTAGAGAATGAATCATATTCCAGAATGAACATGGTTGATCTATATTTCGGCTTGATTTATAAGCATTTATTAGGATGTAGAGCATTTGGATATATTGCACGTGTTAAATATCATTCAGGTATAACGATACGGACAAAAGATAGAGGCCAGCCAATGATAACACTTTTAATAACATGTTAAAGCTGTTGTTTTTCATGTAAAGAATACATTACAGGATAGACATTTTTTTATCACAGAGAGAGTGGGCTCAGGGTAGCAAAAAGACAAAACAATTGACATCTACAATCTGCTAGTTACTTATACAGATAGGGCATATTATATGTGATACGTAATAACGTACAACCCATAATTTACTACATTACTACTACCCCTACTACCGGTACTAACTACTACTACTACAACTACTACTACTACTACTACTAACTACTACTACTACTACTGCTGCTGCTGCTGCTGCTACTACTACTACTACTGCTGCTGCTGCTGCTGCTGCTGCTACTACTACTACTACTACTACTAGTACTACTACTACTACTACTACTAAGTACTAGTAGTAGTACTACTGCTACTACTACTACTACTATTTACTGCCTATAATTTGTTACTGCTATATATACAGCCTATATAATCAGCTACTTATATAAATATAAGTTAACTAGGGGCGACTACATATACCGGTTAACCACTACCGGTAGATTATTATAGAAGGTAGTAACCGGTATATTGACAATAAAAGATAGGGGGTGGTTACCATGGAAACCACTTATTATATATTATCATTATAATAAATACTAGGATGACTTAAGGTATTTACCGATATATTAACATTATAATAAATATCAAGATGACCCACTAGGGATATACTGGTATATCAACATTATAATAAATATTAGGATGACTTCAGGTATTTACCGGTATATTAATATTATAACAAGTGATGACGGTATTGAATGGATTACAGGATATGATAATAATAATTGAGACAGAGACATGTGTTTGGTGGAATTGATCTGAATATACAAAATGGCTTTATTCAAAGCAGTATCAGTCAATAAAAAGTGAACCCTAGGTTAACAGTCAGCACCTAGACTAAAATCTTAAAAACTAACAATCAATGGAAGAAAATTATTAAAATTAAAAAATTAAATTTTGTGACAACCCCCAGCATAGGGGTGTTGTGCACCGTATGGATACTCGAGCCCGACTGGCGATTGAATGGCAGCACCGCCGTTATATAGCGGGGGGTAGCTTTGCCATGGTTACCAAATGGAGCGCTGTATTGTTGCGCGCAACAAGTAGTACCGGAGAGGGCGGGTCACTCGCCGTTGTTAATTATATGCATATACACAAGTGTATATAGTCCCATAAGTTAACTAGGGGCGACTACATATACCGGTTAACCACTACCGGTAGATTATTATAGAAGGTAGTAACCGGTATATTGACAATAAAAGATAGGGGGTGGTTACCATGGAAACCACATATTATATATTATCATTATAATAAATACTAGGATGACTTAAGGTATTTATCGGTATATTAACATTATAATAAATATCAAGATGACCCACTAGGGATATACTGGTATATCAACATTATAATAAATATTAGGATGACTTCAGGTATTTACCGGTATATTAATATTATAACAAGTGATGACGGTATTGAATGGATTACAGGATATGATAATAATAATTGAGACAGAGACATGTGTTTGGTGGAATTGATCTGAATATACAAAATGGCCAACCACCCGGCAAACACATGGAACATCACGGAGTAACAATTATTACCCATTAATAGACGGTAATACATCAAGTTTCAACAAATCACATCTTGAATCATGCAAGTACTTATACACACATCTGGATTTCCAGTTAGAGCGTTTCATTATGTATTGTACTGAAAGGCCAATTGACTTTAGAAAAGTAGCCCCACCATGGCGTAGTGAGTGGGTACTAACATTCTCATCTACTAAGCCAATTTTGACAGACAAAAATTTCAACCGCGTATTTACATATGAATATGTCAAGCATTTGTTCCTGCCACCAGATGGAAAACTGAACAGTTTCCGATTAACATTGCCATTAGCAGACTGTATCAACTCTGCCAAAATTTTTGATGGGCAAAATGGAGATGATTCATCGAGTACTAGGTATATATCATAAGGGTCATGGCCAAACTGGTCTGTCTTGGATGTCCTAATGTGAAGTTTTACATAATCATTAGTTAATACAACATCCCTCACCCTTAGTGAATGTATAGAGTCCACTACATGGCAACACCTCAAAACTCCCCTGAACAGTACCAGAATGGCGCACCAGAACACCCTATCCAATATTAGAGTCATATTCAGGGTTGACAAAATTTTTGACATGTCAACAATGGTAAGTGGGTATTTAACAACTCTGGTTAAACTTTGACACCGCTTAATACCATCTAGAGTTTTTTTCAGGATAAAACTACTACTGTAGTCAGGGTGACCATGCAACTTCTGAAAAAAACCATACAGCTGAAATGTAATTTCTGATGGAAACCGGTTTCATCTTATCAGCCAGATAAGTGGCATACAAAGAAGCCTGAGATGGCAAACATGGATAAGTTTTTAGGGAGAATTTCCTACAAAATTTGGTGTACCTCTTAAATTGTTGCTTTCTGGTTTTCATGGTTGTCATGGCAACACCCGAATTCACAAATTCCTCCTGCTTTCTTAACAGGGACCTCAATCTGGGATCTGAAAATTTTTTTTAGATACACATATTATTTTCAGACAAAGTTTTTTCACACTTGGCAAGAACATTTTTGTAGTCTAATCTTGATAATTGGTCTGCCAGAATATTATCAGCGGACTTTATATAGGTTGAGTAGATATCAATGTTATACACAAATCATTGCCAATAGATTTCACGCAGTCACTCCATACAAAGTGGGTTTTTTCTTCTGCCTGTGTTCAACATTGCCAACACCTGCATGTTATCCGTTACAGCGTTCAGACGGCAGTTCTTGAATAAATGACCCCATCTTTTCAAACCAGCTAGAACAGGCCATAGTTCATACACATTAATATTACATTCATGAACATCAATATTGTCATACTTTGGAGGGGCAACCCAGTGACCTATCCCCAATTTAGAGTTGTCAACGTTATTCCAAGATCCATAAAAGAAATCTGTACCACACCATGCTCCATAACCTAGAATGGACGCATCAGATACCATGGGTTTATTGTACACATCATTCAAGATTAAATTTTTGCAATTAAAAATCCTACAAAAATCCTTCCACCACAAAAAATCTTTTATGATACCTGGATTTAATTTAATGACACCCCTTTCCTTAGCCTTTGCCATCAAGTCAAAAACCCTTCTACGTCCACCCCTCACCACTTGGGAACAAAAAGACATCAAGCCACCAATACTCTGTAAGGTTTTTTTACTGGCAAATTTCTTATAAATGCAACTATCTATAGCATGGGGTAACTTGTCAACTTTCTCTTTAGGCAAAGTTAATTCCATTTTATGGGAGTCAATGGCGATACCTAAAAAGGTACAAATCCTGCTCGGGTCAGTAACCTTATCTCTGGAAATCTTAAAACCAAAATATTCCATAATTTCGATTAAAAGGTCCCTCTGACGGTGACACTCACTTTCAGAGTTGGCAATGATGATGAAGTCATCCAGGTAGTTGACTAACCTATCAATACCATAAAAATTTGCCACCTTAGCCAGAAAATCAGAAATCTGGTTGAATATGTAGGGGGCGCATCTGAGTCCAAAGGTAAGGCGATTACTCTGATAAAACTTCTTACCATCCCCCATATCCCATGAAAAACCTTGGAATTTTTGGTGTTCCCCATAAACACTAATAGACCTATAGGCGGACTTTAAGTCAACAACACTCATAAAATCATTTTTGTCCAACATTGCCGTGACAGAACTTATGGATTTATATGAAAAAGGTTTAAAAGTTGAATCCATAAAATTATTAATACTCCTTTTTCTGGGCATACTACAACCCGTAATGGGTCTTAATTTACCGTTACTTTTGGGGACACCGCCAAGGGCATGTATGCATCTAGGTTCGGAGGTTACTTCAAAAATTGAACCATCCTGGAGTTCCTCCATGACAATTTCACACATTTCATTATAAAAATTACCCTGAAAAATTGACTTGTAATTTCCACATTCATACTCTGTTTCGCAACCAGGATCAACAATTTTGAAACCTTCTACAAAACCCGACCATAAATAATCTAAGTCATGTTTGGGTAAATTTATAACACCTTCCTGTCTTAGGAAACATGCTAATCTACATGGCAAAATTTGGGCCTTGTGGCCACCAATAAAATGTTGACAAGAACATGTACCGTCAACAGAACTTTGGTAAATGTTTATACTAACATTACCTGAGCACTTCACATCAAAAATGGGATAAAACTCCCCAACATTTGGAATACTCCTTGAGGAAAAACCGGTAATACTAAGGTTTTCCATAAAATTATTTTCAGAGCTGGCAAAATTCAACAAGTCCACCTCTACTGGTGGCTTTTGACAACATTCATCAATAACTGGAATATCTGGCATAACATTGCCAAGAACACAATCCTCAACAGGGGGGTCAACCAACAGTGCCTCTGCATGGCCAGCTAATCTGGAGGCACGACCCTCCCCAGAGGCAACATCCTACTTCTCTAAGCCACTCTTCTGACACTTGTCAGCAGAGTGGTTCCCAGAGTCACATGAGCTACAAACGTGCCTGTAACGACAGGGGTTTAACTTGCAGCCCTCGGGCCTATTGTAAGCATAACAGTGATTTTTTGAGTTAGCTGATTTTTTGACAACAGGTTTGGATGATTTAGCCAATTTTTGGGCCGTGTATGTGCCATCGTAGCTCAAGTGTCGTAGGATGTCACAATTCTCAACAGTCTCAAAAGCTTTTATCCCCCTCTTGTCAGCTCGATCTTTGACACTCTTGTCATAATTTACAAGTGAGCTGAGAGTAAATATTCTAGTGGCAGATTTCTCCAGCAGCATTTCTATGTGGTCAAGAATATATTTTACCTCCTCACCTTGTTCAAGTTTGGCACTGACTAAGCGAATATTGACCATTAGTAATTTTTCTAGGCTGTCAACATTTTTCTTGTGACCTAAAAAATTTCGCTGGTCGAACTCACCCCTTGGTTTCCTTGATCTATGCTTGGACCTTGACCTGGAGCGAGAGCTGTCACTGCCGGAGCTCGAACTTGATCTAGATCCACCTCTCGATCTGTTGTACAACCGTCGTGGCCTAGAAGTCGTGTCCCGATCGCTGCCCCCGAAGGCACCCTCTGGAGCCAAGACATCCAGCTTATCCAGAATTTTCGCCAGATTCTCCTCCACAGCCTCCGCCCGGATCTTCAAATCAGTCAGCTCGTCTGTCATGTCATCCCATCAGTGGGTAGAGAATCTGTGGGCTGGTCTGTAACGGACGACCCAGGAGGCCCTTGCCTTCTGACAGATCTCCTAACACCGCTCGGCGGTCCTGAGTCAGGCTCTAACGTCTTCTTATTTGGTTTTCTACGGCCCATCCTGGCCAGGATTTAGGTAGAAACCAACTTTGCCAGGTTAAAAGACGAATGGTAATGTTGATGAAGCCCAATCAACCTTGGCAACCGGTAAAAAATTAAATTTTGTGCCAACCCCCAGCATAGGGGTGTTGTGCACCGTATGGATACTCGAGCCCGACTGGCGACTGAATGGCAGCACCGCCGTTATATAGCGGGGGGTAGCTTTGCCATGGTTACCAAATGGAGCGCTGTATTGTTGTGGGCAACAAGTAGTACCGGAGAGGGCGGGTCACTCGCCGTTGTTAATTATATGCATATACACGAGTGTATATAGTCCCATAACCTGGGGGCTTCCATTAATTATGTACGCATCAAGAGGGGGAGGGGGTCAGGCCAAATGCGTACAGATGCATACAGGGGGAGGGAGGGGGTCTAGAAATAGCCCTGCAGAGCCATGAATATACAATAGCAACCTTGGCAAAGGTCAGTAATTTTTCTTATTGCAGGGGTGTGAAATCTCTGACTATAAAGTCGGAAATCAGACTTTTTCATTTGAGATTTGTACATTTGAGTAAAATATTTTAGTATAGGGGGATTTATTCAGTCTCTTAATGTGTTTCTACAGTGGAGAACCTTCAGCCTTCCCTTGCAGTGGAGGGGGTTCTGGTAGAAAAGTATGTACGCAATAGCGTACACAGTGCAACAAGGGGGGTGGGGGTCTATTTTTTCAGAAAAATATGCGTACATAATTAATGGATGCCCCCTACAGCATAAAATCAGCTTCTTAAGTATATCACACACACGCACACACACACACACACACACACACATATATATATATATATATATAGCTTATAATCTTTATACTTAACTACCTACAGCTTATAATCTGATACTTAACTACATACAGCTTATAATCTGATACTTAACTACATACAGCTTATAATCTGATACTTAACTACATACAATTCCTCAGGATTATTTTGCCAAAAAGTCTGGCAAGACTAACACC
Source organism: Acholoe squamosa (assembly GCA_949317995.1). NCBI lineage: Eukaryota > Metazoa > Annelida > Polychaeta > Phyllodocida > Polynoidae > Acholoe > Acholoe squamosa. The sequence continues at coordinate 42,726,783 of OX439051.1, read as the reverse complement.
CAGTGGAACAGGGAGCAGTCCAGCAATCACCCGGAGATGAAGGAAAGGGTGATTTGAAAAACCAAATAGACTTTACAACCATACCCCTCCTATAACTAGTGACACAAGCACCCGAGGAAGGACCAGAAAGGCACCATCCCAGTAAAACCTAACTTCTTGTACACTGTGGGTTGTACTTCTACTTTTCTTGGCACTTGCCCTTGTGAAACGGACCATGACAATGAATGGAACAGTGATACAAACTACCGTTGACATCAAGACACAGAAGAGAAAAAGCAAGAACCACCACATATACTGGCATCTTTTTACCATTATTAAAACAAAACAGTCATGGGTCAAAATGTCATTTTTGCAAAGAAGCTTAAAAACAAAGTATAATACAATAAAGATTATGGAAAGTCAGTAACAAACAGCAAACGCTAAAGAAACCTTCAATACACTCAGCTTAGTACCTATTGTTTTGGACATTGATTGTTGAGCCATAAGAATAAAGTGAGCAGCATATGTAAAAAGTGGAGTGAAGATACTCAACAGCAAGCATGATGTAGCTAAGTTGCACAAAATACCAGTCTGCCATTCAGCAAACATTTCTCCTTGAAAAGTTATCACCCTCGCTTTTGTACTCAAAATGTCACCTATCATAACACAACCCTGAGAACACTCTTCAAAGTGGCACAAGACCTCCTCATCCCTTATCATGGAGCAGTGAAGGATTCCATCAACAAGCTGATGAAATGGAACACATGTTGTTTGATAATGGCAGAGTAACATACCAGGGCATGTTAAATGATTACAAGACAGTTCATCCTCCCCTAGAGGGCAGTCTTTTGTCCCATCGCTGCCAATTCATCCTGGGATATACACACAAAGTTTGTATCTTGGGATGAACTCTGGTGCTTGGGTTTCCTTATATTCGAAAAGCATCAAATTAAAATCCACATTAAATTCTGATTGTTCAGTAGTGGTGTATACTCTGGGATAGTTGAAATGGTCTCATCTGTACAGTCTGCACAGTCACAATACCCATCGTCCACAGTTGAGTATGGCACACAGTTGAGGTTTTCACACAGACATCCCATATATACGCAGTGTGTACTCCTCTGACTGAGGCTGCAGGTCTCCTCATCAGAACCATCGGGACACTGAATGAACCCATCACACTGATGGTAATGTAAGTTACACATTCCATCACCACACTCATAATGATAAACATTCTGTATCAGTTGGAATCGTTGCCGTGTGACAAATGACCCAGTATGGAGTTGATGTAGCACAAGGAACATGTCTAATGGTTGCTCTAGTCATGGAATAGCATCTGTTGCCATTAATTATCCACACCCAATCATTTAGGCTAGTAAAAGTAATAAAAACATCTGATTTCTTCAAAATACGTTCATCTGACCAGACACTCCCATTTTCAACTGCCCAGAGCCTAACTGCCTGCTCAGAACTCACCTGTCCATGTGTAAAGAGTGTTCTGTAACATGCTGTTCATACCCCATTGCACATGGGATGAAATGCTATCCACGTTGTTGGACAACCCATTTTGAGTTTTCTTAAGACCTATTTATGGTAATTGAGCATGTTATTAAACAAGCTACTTTTTTTAGGGATTCCACAGAGTGAAATGTAGTATTCCTTATCTTGTAGATTTGTAGCTAAGTGAAAGGACTTGCACAATATTTGACCATACTTTGAATTTTGCAGTGCAGCTTATTTTCATCCATTCATAGCCATATCCAAAGTTTATGATGCTATAGCACATTTTTAATTCATGTCCTATCTTATCAAATTCCTCATATGTGTCAATGGACATATTTAGACTTGGATACTTCACTATTTTCATCCCACTTGAGATATCAGGAGGCTCTGCCATTGCTACCTATGAGAGGTTAACATAGGCATGTCTGTTACCATCTCATAAGACCTAGTGTTACTACAATAAAATAGCCAGTGGTGTTAGGCCAGTAACTAATAGGAAGTACTATGCAGTCCTTCACTATTCCACTTCAGTACTAACACCACCCCTTAATTTATACTGAGAAATGATAGTGGTTTCCCCCGAGTGCAAGTGCACCTGGGTGGGGGGACATTCCTCGTCACAAAAGTGAATGCACCTGAGGATAGTCCTTGGGGGCTCTTGAGGCTACTCATGACTTAAGGACACTTGAATGCATTTTCTCAGACTGCTTGAGGGCTCTTGAGTCTACTCATGTGTTAAGGGCATAGTAACGTCATGCTTCCCTTCTCTCCATTAGTTGGTGTAGGGGGGGCACTGTATTTCTAAAATACAAGCTATAATTTCATGGTTACTCCTGGTAGATTTATTTTTCTCCTCTACATATAGGTGGGAATAGACTTAAACTTACATGCACATTAACATTTGGAAAACCTGGGTTACATGTCATATGGTGTTCTCAAAATATTCTCTTTCTTTCTAGACCATACGTCATATAGAGGAAGCTTTCCCTCCCTTTTAAAACGGCTTTCCCTTGCCTCATAAATTTCTTTCTTCGTCCCCCTTCCTGGCTTACATTTGGTATTTATTTTATATTTCAATGTTTTCCGCTGAAATAGCCAAATCTTGCATTTCATAAAGACATTTCAGGGTCAAGTGCTACCGACAGGGTATATATAATTAGCAGAATCCCAGTGTAGCCACTCTTGAGAGAACGAGTGTCTTCTCTGCTATTTTTTTTACCTTCCACTGCTATTTTTTTCTCTGTGGACCTGTTACCACTCTGCACAGTTGTTAGCTGCTTGGAATAGTGAAAGGAGGGCTGAGACTAACATCACTCACTAATAAGTAGCTGGCTATCAGAAAGGAAAGGCAGGCCTACCTTAACATAGCAGTATAGAATATGGGAGGGAAATCACTAATATCTCATAGGTAGCGATGGCAGAGCCTTTTGAATTAAGCTCCTGGTTTGAATGTGACAGGTGCACCATCAATCCATTCATCCTGACCCTACTGTGAAATAATGTATGAGAGATGCAAATTTTAAGATTCATCGATTGATTAGATTGATTTCATGCTTTTATCTCTTTATGTTCTAAATTCTTCAGTTTTTTGAGTGATAATGATGAACTCTGGTCATTGAAGTAAGTTCATCCTTATTAAACAAAAATGAAATAGATTTCAATCCCAAAATCAATGCCTGTTTCTTCTAAGAAAGATTTAGATTAAATCTAATGTCAGGAAGAATTTCAACAACTGACTGTCTTCTATCAGAAAATGCCAATAAAAGTTGAGGAATATTTAGTGGGGCACTAGCCCATTGTATATCTATGTGAATAAGAAAAGTTGCATTCTTGCATGAGAATATTGCTATGTTTGTCAGCTCTATTTCTAGACTGCATATCAATAAGTAATGTAGTACTATTTCATCTTCTTTTGGAGTTACTATATAAAGCATTTCCCTAACCATCTGATATATTGCACATACATCAAAGGTCTGTGCAGTCTTGAACCTAATCTTATCAGTACTTTCCATGAGATGATCCCTGTTGAAATGTATTGAAACTACTCTTAATAAAACATGTCTCAAGTGTGATGAAATCTTAAATTTGTGTGTAATGAAAGGAGTTCTTATCTGAAACCTTTGACTAAAAGGGTCAAGCCTGGTAATTTCTAAATTGTGATCTTCATAATTCTCTAGTATGATTGGTCCACATTTATTTTCCAGAAGAATGTCAATGACATAGATATACTCCATTTTGTAGAAACAGTATGAATAAAATACAAGGCTTGTGGGCAAAGCACTGACAGATATTGTTCCATTCTGTATTCCTGATCAAATCAAGTTTATCTTCATATATCTATCAGTAATTGTTAGCAATGGCAGGCAGCTATCTGGTATCACTGTGTCAATGAATGAGTAAAACACTGCTGATATGTTAACAATTTTCACAATCATCAATTTATGAACCGATTCAAAAACATCATTCTGAGGGCCTTCAATGGCATCCCTCTTTAAACTAACATATGTAGTACAGCGAAGGTATGGTGTCATACGTTTCTTGATGTTGATCTCCATTACACCATATGGTCCAAGAGAAGAAAAAAACAACATAGTTTGGACACTTGAAGCGGAAGTTGTTTAGGATAGATATGCTGTTGGTCTGTCCACAATTAGTTATTTGGGGATATTTGCTGGACATGACAATGTTACCGCCATAAGCACATGACATATCAGCATAACGAGGATATCTTGATGCAACAATATAGTACATAGATTTATATATTGGTCTCATGATACGGGTACAAGAGCTGTTTGAATGGCACACCAAGGAATCATCTCTATTCTGACAGAGAATGTTGTATGATACATTGTAACTCAATGGAAACTCTCCAACTGCAACAATGAACACCTGATGACTTGAGGAAATAAATTCTGTTTTCCGTAAATCACAATCATCAGATTTACAATGAGAGAACAGCAGTAGGCTGAATCCATCAGGTCCGTCATACACAGTCAACATTACTTGGTGCTCTGTTTACACATGTCTGTCATTCCAACCACCAATCTCAGTGACTGGAATACCTGTTTGTGATTCATGTTAGGTGAAATTCTGATTTGAAATATAAGGAATTTAGAGTAATGAATGGTGTATGATGACATATAAACAGTCATTGGTGGAAGCAGGGTTCTGATAAAGCCAGCATCATGAAATTGGTACAGGATTTGAAAGTGGGCCTGTTGGATTGAAGACTCCAGTTGTAGACCAATAGGGACACAGTTTGTGTGGCTGTAGATGGCTCGTGGTGGAGGACGACAGCAGGATGGTCCATATAAAACCAGAAACTGTGCTGGTGGTTTCCCTGGTGAGTTGTCAAAAGCAGTCAGTAATTGGGCACCACATGACCAGGAACAGTCTAATTTGAGATAATAGACGGTGAGATTTATGGTAAGATAGTGTGGTGCCACTATAACCCAGACAAACTCGCCTTGCAGCCCTGAATGTAAAATACGGCCACATGGAGTGGACATCAAGTTCCATGCTATTGTCAGATTTGATTGTCTCCACATGGTGTCAACTTTTATGCAGGATTCTCAGACAGAGGCAACTCGTGCCGCAAATTCAGTGACGGACTCCGGCAGGCAGTTGGACTGATGTGTTAGTTTCTGCATTGCTGATGCTAAAAGACCATAAGAATGGACATGTGGGGAGACAAAACCTTGTCTCTGGCCTAGCTAACATGAGCCTGTCGGTTCTGGGTATGCAGTAAATGCTATGGTATGAACCTGGTGGCTACGGTGTAAAAAACTGCCCAGGAAATAATCCTTATTCTCCTGTTCATTTTGACTTTTGTCAATTTTTCATAACATAGGAAAAGGTTTACCTTTCGAGGGGAGAATCTCCAATGTATGTTGGTGTTCGCCTTTCCTGTGTGTAGTGAGTGGCAAAAGGAGAGTTGAACAATTAATCATTGATTCATCCATATGGCAAATGGCTCAGTGAGGAATTAGCAGTCACACCAATGTCGTGTTACTGCTGGGAATCAAATTGGTATCATCATTTCCTACAACACTCATGCCTCAACTAAGTAGTTAGTCACATCCTGGCAATACTTGTGTTAGTTGTCGGATGGTGGCTATACATGTAGAATGATTAGCTCTTTGTTAATATACACTTATTGAATACCGATATTCATGCACAATTTTGTGAGCTAAGGCAAACCAGTCTTTTCCAAAGTCAGGATAGTGCTGACAGAGTGAATTAATCATAGCTCTAATTTAAACGTTTACCCCTCTTCATGGGATTAATATATATATATATATATATATATATATATATATATATATATATATATATATATATATATATATCACATTTTCATTGATAACCCCACACTCTACTATAGTTAAAGAAATTCTCCACTCTCTTGGATAGGTAACAATAAACATTTAGACTGAATATGATGGGGTCTGAAGATAATATCTGCTCATCTGCACAAAATGTCATCACCCCCTGTTATAATAACCCCTCCCTTACATATAGAATGATAAAGTCTGAGCTTTCCCAGATAAGGCATACAGTTATGTGCAATAATTGACACTACGTTTTGGGCATATAGGGAAGGCATACAGTTATATGCAATAATTGACATTACGTTTTGGGCATTTATCAGCAGATTATAGGCTGACTGTTATAAAAAAAAATTGTATTTGCTTTGCTGCATTCAGTTATGGCAGATGGCGCACGGCAAGTACCACAAGTGTAATGGACCAAGAAGTAGCAGCTGATAAGCGGTATTTGTTTAGGTATCAGATGTCTACATGTAGTAAAGAAGATTATAGAACTACAAATTTAATTATAAACCCATTTAAGACAGAATAACATTTGAAAATGTTGTGGTTTGTGTTATTTGTGGTCTACAGAAATTGACTGTCAATGTTTTATTCTGTGTTTGAATTTATCACTTGTGATCAGCTCTTAGTCACTGTTTGTTAGTGTCATGCCTCATGCACATGCACTAAGGTAGGAATAGCAATTACCGTATAAGCCTGTATAAGCGCCCGGCACTCATTAATTTCAACTAGGCTCTACCCCCTGCACTCATTCAAGACCGGCGCTTATTCAAGACTTAAAATATAGTGTATTTCAAAATTTCAATACTCTTGTACCCATGGTGCTTATTCAAGACCGGCGCTCATTCAAGACCCAGCGCTTATACAGGCCAATACGGTATTGAGTAAATAGGATTGTTTACTGTCTTGTTCATTTGTACATTTGGAGAAATGAAGATGTTTGCTTTATTGAGCAACCTCTCATGGCTTTTAATGTTCATATGATATATGCAAAATCTATTTTCCTTGGTTTTTACATTAAGTTAGCAGTGTACCTATAAACATTTTAGGATAAGTGTTTGATTAAAGATTTTATTTACCTGTTTGTAATATATTTCTGGTTTATTTCCTTTTCAGTTCACATTAAAAACTAAGAAAACTGAAGTGAAATGGCATCCCTGTAAATAGATGAAAAGAAGACAATGCGCTTACTTCCAAGAAGAACACGAGGCAATGCACTAATGGCAGCCATCTTTGTTTCCGTCATTCTGTGTTACCTCATGGTGTTCTCCTTGCTGAATGCTAATGATGTTAAGATGAAGATACTGCCTGCTGAGGAACATGACTTTCACCGAGTACAAGAGCCACGTGATGTCGATGAGCTGAATATTGACCCTCCAGAGAACAGGCAACTTGAAATCAAACCTCAAGGTCATCGACATGTTGAGCTACCTGCACACATTGACAACAATGTCTATGTTAATTATGATGAAGATGATGATCCTGATGAAGCTAATTTAGATGATGGAGGTAACTTTTGGAGAGGTGATGTAGCTGTTAAAAAGAACAATGATGCTATAGGAGGTGATTTGCACAGAATGATAGCCAAAAACATGGACAACTTTGCTGGTGCAGTGAAAGAGCCAAATGCACTGCAAAATGTAGGTGCTCAAGGAGGTGATGCATCCAAAGGACGGTTTTTAGGTTATGATCAGCAACTGGTCCAAAACTGTATCACTCAAACTGTCTATGGAAGAGTGCCTGATAGCCTTAAAAGTGAGATTATTAAGCCTCCCAAGGGAATCTCACCTGAATCTAACCATGTCCGGAAACAGTCATTCCATAAGGTGTTTGCAGAGCGAGCTTGGGGTACAGGGTGGGATAAAGCATATGACAGACTTGATGCTTCAGGAAGGGGTGCTCAATTATCCTGGGCTCAAGAGGTTATTGCTACGCTCCATATTCTAATCAATGAGATAAAATCTACTTATGGCAAGACTAGGGTCAAGATTCTCGACCTACCTTGTGGAGATATGGCCTGGATGAGCAGATTCTTAGTGACGAGAGAAGATGTTGATTATACTGGTATTGACATTGTCCCAGAACTCATAAGCAATCATCAAAAGGCATACAGGTCCTACCCATGGAAGTTCCGCTTGGTCGACATCCTGGAGAACCCACTGGAGGAGTCTTTTGATATCATCATAAACCGCATGATGCTCCAGCACCTCTACTATGTTGATGCCTTACGGGTTCTCCACCAATTTTCACGTTCCAATAGCACAGTGCTACTTTCAACCTCCTTCATGCGGGAGGACACTAATATAGAGCTAAACCAGGAGGATAACCCTGGACGTATACGCAAGCTCAATCTGCAACTTCTCCCAATATCACTTATCCCTCCAATGTGCCTAGTTAGGGATGGGCCACCAGATACATTTGAGGGATGGGACCACTACATGGCAGTGTGGAAGCTACCTCTTAGAACTGTTACATCTTGTAAACATTCATGGCCAACAACCATAAAAGGAACTGATAAAACCATTTATTTCTGTGTAGACTTGTCGGAAAGGTGACCTCCAGACTTCATGAGCCTTATCATGAAGATAAATATATTTCGTCTATTGCCACATTTGTTATACTTTTGGAGACAATATTCAGGTATTCAATCCTGTCTGCACACAGGAAAAATGGATAAGAGGGCAAATCACTATGCAACTGGTCATGTAGTTGATAATTCTTTTTGCCAAACGTGGTATGGTTGAAATTGTGGTTTCAAAGTGAAATTTTTTCATAATCATTTCATTTTAGACAAAACAACCATTCCCATTATTTAAACTTGCCGTTTTGTCCTGTACATAAGATAACTAATTGCAATTCTATTTATTAAAATAGGCCAAAGATATGTTTGGATGTATATGGTATGGCCTATAGGTAATGACAAAGAGGTTTGTGATATATAATGGGGGCCAATGAAACAGTGACATAATGAATGTTCAACATTGACAATGTGTAAATAATCACTAATTAGTGTATGGGTTAGCGTGCCGTTCCTATATATGGTCTTATTATGTGATTGACTAGACGTCAATCACATACTTATATATACATAGACCGCTGCACAAAATCACATTGAAACAAAGAGAGATTCTGACAGACATAGGAACAAAGAGGGAAATTTGGCCCATACACTGTCTCTGTACACATTGGTATTGGTGTATATGTTTTTGGTATATAATATAGTTGAAGGTAGCCCATAGGCCATGTATATGGTACAGCTAGCATTTACACCTTAGAGACAGAGAATAGCCTCCGTTCTGGGGTGGTCACAGGTCAGCAGCAAAGAACAATAGGGGATTAAGGTATTTCTTCAAGCCTGCATGCACCAGTGGTCATTAACCCCCTCAGTGCCACATAGCAGCAGTAAAATTATTAACCCTACAAGGGCATTGAACATAGAACATAGAACTCAATCACACATAGGCCTAAGGCCTGGACTTAACCATTTTATAAAAGAGAAGTATAATTTGCATGGATGTACTGAGCAAATTGTGAATAAATACCTCTATTTCTAGATAATCTGTATTTTTTCTGTGTCAACAATCGATATCACTCAGTTATAAGTCTGAAATAAACATCCAATTCTCAACAAATACGAGCCTTCATAAAATCACCAGTGTCTAGATAACGATTAAATTAAGTAGGCCTAATGCCACAATAGGGTGGTCACTGGAACTAATGATATGAATATGTGTTACACAAGAATATTCTGCAAATTAACTTAGTTAAAGATAAATGTAACAGACATTATGATGATACAATTAGTTGACTCTGTTGGTGACACCCCCCTTCAACACCAAATTTCCATAATGACATCTTAAAAGTGAAGGGGGGGGGAGTTACTAGAGAGAATATGCTATTTCTTCTTCACTGTTGTTTAGCTTTGGTCCTCTCTTATTTAAGGCCAGTGCCTATATAAGACCCTGGCGCTTGCACGTTTCCTGCTCATACCTCCTAATATAATATCATCGTTGGAGCAACCTTTTTTGCATGTTCACATGATTATAACTGTATGTAACATAGATCTGATATGCCACATATGGTAGGTGCAAAGAGGTTGATATTCCAACTGAAAAAGGTGATCTACAAGAAGAAATATATGTCATTTTAACATTTGAATTTTCATGCAGTGAAGGCTTGGAAAATGGGAAAATGGAAAGAAAAACATATTAACAGATTCTTCACAGGTTCATTAATCTTCCAAACCTTCAAAACATGTGTGTACATAACTGAGATGTTGCCTTTACCAGTTTACAGTTATGGAAGCTTATTTTTCAAAGGTTTCTTACTATTTTAGAACTGTTTGACACAGATTAAGGTTATTAGTGATATTGTAAAGGTTGATTTTGTTCGATGCAAAGTTAATCTTTCTCTTTTCAAGGCTGTAAGATAAATGGTCTCTCTTTTACTATACCAGAAATTGTCAATTTTTCTTCTATACTTTTGCGATATCATAAACCATTGTTTTAGTGAAAATTCACCCAAACGACGGCAATGGAATCATTGCTAAAGCAATGGTTTCACATGAGTACACAGGTCGGGATAGCCCTAATCCGACGAACTATGATGACATTGCAAAAGAATAGAAAAAAATTGTCAGATTAGTGCTTTTCTGACTGATTCAGGCCTGTGGAACCATTGCTTAAGACAGATGGTTTTATCTGCAAAGTTAATTTAGTTAAAGAATCCAAGTAGATAATTTTTTTTACTATTAATGGGCTTTCCATGGACCCAGTACAAGTTGGCATGTGGATCAGCAACACATGTACCCTGAGGACTAGGTATGACCCAGATGAACAAAGCAATATTGTAAGTCCCAATTATTGACCCTCCAAGTTATCAAAGTTAAACCCTTCTTTTCCTACTAACAGCCAGGAACCTGTGACATGACCTATATCTACCTCTACTATTCTAAACCTCCTAGTAATGGGCGGCATAGGATGGGCAACAACAAAGCAAGCTTATTTATATTATGGGACAGATTGTACTTAACTTTTTAACCCTGGGTAAAGCCCATCAGGCTTATTTGATAGATACTCTGGTGCCCACTTCGGACCAAAATAGTATGCATAAAATTGTCAAAGTGTTTTTCAATTTATAGAAACTTGGCCATATAGATTTTTGTTGTTGTTATGTTTTCAGATCTCTTTGAATCGTCTTTCTATCTCACATAGATCCAGAGAAATCCACAGTTGAGCTGGATAAGACACTGTGCTCACAACCTGTGCGTTGGACAGAAAAATACATGGACAGAAAAATACAGCTGACAAAATATCCAGTACCCACAGGCTCCAAATTTCTCCAAATCACATTATTTCACAGTTATAAGTGCATAACAAAAACAGTACTAACGCGAGAGAGCGGCGCTCAGTTATCCAAATGCCACTTGGGACTGTCGGTGCATGGTGTGACATTCCTCTGGTGGGACTAATTGGTTCCAGCTACCATCCTTAGTCTCATTTTTTATTCACACATGACGCAATTAGATGTACATAAAATGTACTTGTTCTTAACAATTTCAGGGCCAGTGATTGCAGCATTGTGGGCAGCCTTTATATATGTTAATATACTGTCAAAGACACAACTTTTTGAACCGAATTTCTTTTAAAACCAATCGCTAGGCAAACTTACCATAAATCCTCGCATATAAGACACAACTTATACACAATCATCACAGTTGTCCTATAACATTTAGCTATAACTTACCATAAATCCTGGCGTATAAGACACAGTTTATACACAATCATCACAGTTGTCTTATAACTATTTAGCTATAACCACGATGTGTCTTATATGCAAGAATTTTACACTATAGAACGGTACCATAATATTTCCAAAATTTTACGCCCAACTCTGAATGCCTTCAATGTGCGATGTAAGTGTTATATGTGAGAATTCACCTTACATGATGTACATCATGCAGGCAGAAGTAGCCTGAGTCACCTTGCTACACTGAGATGGTTAAATGATGTACATCATGCGGGCAGAAGTAGCCTGAGTCACCTTGCTACACTGAGACGGTTAAATGATGTACATCATGCGGGTAGAAGTAGCTGAGCCACCTTGCTACACTGAGACGGTTAAATGATGTACATCTTGCAGGCAGAAGTAGCCTGAGTCACCTTGCTACACTGAGATGGTTAAATGACGTACATCATGCAGGCAGAAGTAGCCTGAGTCACCTTGCTACACTGAGATGGTTAAATGACATACATCATGCAGGCAGAAGTAGCCTGAGTCACCTTGCTACACTGAGATGGTTAAATAGTGTACATCATGCAGGCAGAAGTAGCCTGAGTCACCTTGCTACACTGAGATGGTTAAATGACGTACATCATGCAGGCAGAAGTAGCCTGAGTCACCTTGCTACACTGAGATGGTTAAATGACATACATCATGCAGGCAGAAGTAGCCTGAGTCACCTTGCTACACTGAGATGGTTAAATGACATACATCATGCAGGCAGAAGTAGCCTGAGTCACCTTGCTACACTGAGATGGTTAAATGACATACATCATGCAGGCAGAAGTAGCCTGAGTCACCTTGCTACACTGAGATGGTTAAATGACATACATCATGCAGGCAGAAGTAGCCTGAGTCACCTTGCTACACTGAGATGGTTAAATGACGTACATCATGCGGGCAGAAGTAGCTGAGCCACCTTGCTACACTGAGACGGTTAAATGATGTACATCTTGCAGGCAGAAGTAGCCTGAGTCACCTTGCTACACTGAGATGGTTAAATGACGTACATCATGCAGGCAGAAGTAGCCTGAGCCACCTTGCTACACTGAGATGGTTAAATGACGTACATCATGCGGGCAGAAGTAGCTGAGCCACCTTGCTACACTGAGATGATTAAATAGTGTACATCATGCAGGCAGAAGTAGCCTGAGTCACCATGCTACACTGAGACGGTTAAATGATGTACATCATGCAGGCAGAAGTAGCCTGAGTCACCTTGCTACACTGAGATGGTTAAATGACGTACATCATGCAGGCAGAAGTAGCCTGAGTCACCTTGCTACACTGAGATGGTTAAATGATGTACATCATGCAGGCAGAAGTAGCCTGAGCCACCTTGCTACACTAAGATGGTTAAATGACATACATCATGCGGGCAGAAGTAGCCTGAGCCACCTTGCTACACTGAGATGGTTAAATAGTGTACATCATGCAGGCAGAAGTAGCCTGAGCCACCTTGCTACACTCAGATGGTTAAATAGTGTACATCATGCAGGCAGAAGTAGCCTGAGCCACCTTGCTACACTGAGATGGTTAAATGGTGTACATCATGCAGGCAGAAGTAGCCTGAGCCACCTTGCTACACTGAGATGGTTAAATGACGTACATCATGCAGGCAGAAGTAGCCTGAGTCACCTTGCTAGACTGAGATGGTTAAATGATGTACATCTTAAAGTGTATTGATAAGTTTACAGGTAAGTAGCACACATTAAATGGGCCACTGACTGCCGTGATTAAAAACATCCAGGTGGGGGTAAAAACGGGGATCATCAAGCTAACTACACTCCTAATGTCTCTGCTTAAGGATATTGAGATATATCAGAACACATAGGAGTTCTATGATTTCATATCCTCGTGATGCCAATGATTATTGAATTATGAACCAGTTACTTGAGAGAGTGAAGGAGAGTAAGAAGAACAAAGACATGGAGGCCAGTGGTGATGTGAATGACACAAATGACAATATCGAAGTCGTGTTTGAGAACATCCCAATATTAGACGAGGAACGAGTCCTAATACAGGAACTTGAGGAACTCCAGAGAGAACACAACAAGGTTCTACTCTGCAAGAAAATCCGGCTGCTTAAGGAGGAATTACATAAGGCAAAACTGGAGGAGGAAGAATTACATCAGACAAAACTGGAGAAGGAATTTCATGGGACAAAACTGGAGGAGCAGGCAGAGATGGGGCAGAAAGGAAAGGTATCAGGGAGGGGTGAGGAGAGAAAGGATCTGAAGGGAGAGAACATAGAGAAGGTAGAGATGACTGACATTAACCCATACAGTTCAGGATACAGCTCCAGTGCTACCAACTCCATGGACACCAAACCCCGGAATTATGACCTAAAGACTTTCCTCACATGTAACAACCCAAAATCGGCCATATTTGAGGAGCTACTAGAAGGTGCCTTACTATGGGGCATTCACCAGGAGGACCTTACAACCCAAGAACTGAAGGACTATATGGGCCACCTGGCCTTCCTGGCCCATCACGCTAAGCACAAGCGCCTCCCCGACACCTCCTATGTTGGTTATGATGCTGATGTACGGAAACTGGCTGGATACATCGGTATGGTGGCATTTAGAGGAAATAAGGACGAATATGCTGCCATTCATTTTGTAGATGAAACTGCTGGCAACCCTGGAGGTGAAGGCCCTGCAGGTGGAGGTGCTGGTGGAAGTGAGGTAATTAATAAGAGTACCTGGGCATGTTTAACCCACAACTATACAAAAGGCGGGTGCAGGGTACAACATTGTAAGTACCAACATAAGTGTGTGTATTGTGGTAAGCTGAACCATAAGGGTCCAGAGTGTAAGTCTAAGAAGGCCAGGAAGGACTGAAACTTTGAAAATGCAACAGGTTGTAATAATTTCTTTTTAATTATCAATACCACAGCAGGGCATTTCTTACCAGTGCGCGACTGGACATAACCGATACAACTCCGAATGATGGTGTACTCAGAATGCAGCCATACATAGCAGTTGTAATAAATGGACACATCGGTATGGTGGCAGTGGAATTGTCCTGACAGCAACTCCCCCTGTAGACCCGTATGATAAGCAATCCACTGTAAAACTGGTGTGCTGGGCTGACAGTGTTCATACCCATGACTACTCGATTCATTTCTATCTCGCCAGCTACTGAAGGTAGTTAGACCAGAAACCAAACTGAGCCATGCTTGTCAGCATGATATTGATAAGTGAATGCCGCCCAAGGAGTCAAAATGACACGACTAGACATCTTCAATGCTTAGTGGAATTCCTCTCTCTCTGATACCATTACACCCCTGCATCTAGTGGTCACTAATGATTGCACTGGTACGACTGCCCCACCAAACACTATGTAATAACTACATTATGCACTGATCATACAGAGCAGTCATAGTGCACCACCTACAATCACCCACTCTAATTTTGAGGGTTTCAAATCGTAGTGAATGTGTGTAGTTGTACCGTCTTGAAAAATGCCCTTCTGGTTATACTTCTTAGCGTTGCATGCCACCACTGTAATTACGACGACAAACAGGAATTATATGTGTCAATTAACTCAACATGTGACCTATATAAAATGTGATTTACCCTTTATGGGCCGCTGATGCATTTATACACCATGCCCATGATGTATGACTGAAGCGAGTTACTCGCCAGGGCTACATTTCAGGAGTGTATCAACCCTGTATGGTTAGACTGATGCTCCAATGATATCTTCGCAAGCAGACTCTCCAGCACTTCATTGATGCATCATGACGACCAAAGGACATGATACACTAATGCATCAGTACCCCTTGAAGTGTTAATAAATATTACCTATACAGGGTTATACTTTGGTGAAATATTGCGATGTTTATTCACATTGAACAATGACATGTACATGCTTGCAATAGACTAGGTGTATTTATAAGAGAAAGTTAAACTAGTATTATTTGGAAAATCCCTTATCATCTCTCATGGTAATTGTATAATTTAACACTGAACAAGGGACGGTCACCATAAATAACAAAAACAAGGTGCCAGTAGTCCATCACTAAGGATAGCCTTTATATAAACATTGCATGTTAATTGGAAATTAATTTACTTATTTATTGGTGATAACGGCAAAAGTTGATTTCAGGGCACTGTATGATTCTACATGCTTTTCCTCCTTCATCTTTTTCCTAGGGTTTCTTAGGTTTCCCTTCTCAGCGTGATAGATGAAATAAGTGCCACAGAGAAAATGTTCCATCCGTCGATATAAGAAATGTACTGCCCGTGTAGGCTGTGTATACATACAGAGAATAGGTGGCTCCTCTTCACATTATAGTATGATGTAAGGCGCCATCATGAGATAATGGTAGAGTCTATGATGACACCCATTGTTTTAAGGATGTCAATACCGCTTGTTAACTGTGGTTAACATGGCCATTTAGATGGTTGGCATGGAGGGTTTTGATGGAGAGGAATCTTCTGTTGAGATCGTCAAAGTCTATGTTAGGTGTGCTGGGTGATGTAGCGTCATCCTGTATGTCTACCATACTGCCCCTATAACAGAACGGAAGCAAATCTCAAGACCAGTCTTCATGGAATACGTTCTTAAAAATCTCCAAGCATTTTTAATGCCGTATTATACTTGTGGAAAACCCCGATTATCACAAGCTGAGATAAAAGAGCATATAAGAAATCACGGCTATCATCACAATTCAAAGATTCAGCATGAACTGATGTTTAGACCATTTGCCAAATCATGTTTCTATTTGCTGGACGGTTGCAAACAGACTTCCAGGCCTTACAAACATGAAAGATTGAATGCTTCATTTTATCTATGAGTTTATTGTGACGCATTGGCATGAAAATGCAAAAAAGGGTCATTATCCAATCCCTCTCTTATACCTTAGGCCTAATCATGTAATAAAGTTAATTGTAATTGTATTACTGTGCTTATATAAACTATTTATGAATATTTTGTATAACTAATAATGCATTGTATATAAAGTATAGAAAAACGTCAACGTGTTATGTAATGCTACATACATATTTATAAAAATGGATGGCAGAAAATTGACCAGGGCTAATTCAATTTCTATTATAGCCCAATATTGAGCGCCATTGTAAATCAGCCCAGCTATATCTAACAATGCCAAATCCAACACCAATCATAGTGTATGGAAGATAGGTACATAAATATATTTTATCATGCCTGCCATGTGTTTGCTGTTTTATATATCTTAAACGCCATTGAAGTAACTCATTGAATCTTTTTGTTGGTGAAACTACTATCCCTGCAATTTTATGCCATACACTGTGGTTTATGAAGATATTCAAAATCATACTAAACGTATGAATAAATATGACTTTTTAGTCTTTACTTATTGACTGTTTTTATAGTAAAGATATCTACTTAAGAGTCATTTGTATGTGATGGAAGTGAAATAAAAGGGTTTAACCCTTTACGGGCCGCTGATGTAGGATTACATCATGACCATTGGTCGGCATGACATGCTTCATTGGAGCGACATGCCGACCGTCCAGGGTGTATGTATCAAACCCGTAGGGTCGTAATAATACATGAATGTAGCCCTGGTGAGTTACTCGCCAAGGCTACATTTATGCATCATGGCGATTAATGATAATGATCCATTAATGAATTAGCGGTCCTTAAAGGGTTCTTAACATGTAGACGCTACTGACCCCTGGCGTCGTCGTACGGCGCTGATCATGTGACGTAAGGAAGAACTGGTGGTGACGTCATCAGGTTTACTTCCATTGACGTCTACAGCATTCACGTCAATACCCGGCATGCCCTGCGTGGTAACAGATAACACATAGTGTCAACTCCCTGGGCACAAAAAAAAGTATTTTCAAAAGTTTTGAAAGCGCTTTGAGATCTTGGATGCATTGATAGAGGATGGCATCAGCACAATTTGAAAAGAAAATGGGAGAAATATCAGGAAAGCATACCTGTACATGCCTACATGAAGAAGTGTTTCATGCATCCTTATACAGGGTTTATTGTTTTCATATTGTAAGTGAGCGAGGATATTTAAACTTCAACAACAATAACACATTCAATCTATATGAGCTGTTGACACTGTGTGGATATAACAAAATAACATGATCGTAAAGCATCAGCAAATTACGTAGCGTTTTGTTATAATTAGTAAGTTTAAAGAAAAATTAATTATGATGTACGTACTACGGAGCCCCTAATAGGACATACCAAAAAAAATTTTTCATGCAAAGAATATTCTTGCGGAAACAGGAACATTCTTGCGGAAACAGGGACATTCCTGCAGGTACAGAAAGATTCCTGTGGGTACAGGAAGATTTCTGGGGAACTGGAATAGTCTAGCATTTTAGGGTTTAAAATTGAAGAATTACCCACATTTATATGTTGCCAAATATTTGAGACATACTTTTTCACATGCAAGAATATTTGTGCACCCACAACAATTATATGTACATCCCCAAAAATTATTTCATGTAGCTGCATGAGTTATGTGTGCATCGGCAAGATTGTTTGTGCATCCACATGAATTGTTTGTTTACCCCCAAGGATGTTCCTGTATCTGCAAATATTATTTCTGTATCCCCAGGAATAGTTTTTGTACCCACAAAAAAATCTTCCTGAATTGTTCCTATACCGCAAGCTTTGTTTTGTACCTGCAGATATTGTTCAGCAAGAATGTATCTGCACCCACAAAAATTATTCTTGTGCCCACAAAAATTGTTCAGCACCCACGAGAATTGTTCAGTACCGGCAAGAATAATTCAGTACCTGCAAGAATTGTTCAATTTCTGCAAGAATTGTTCAGTATCTGCAAGAATATTTTTTCTGGGAAAAAAGAAATTGTTGGTATGTCCTATGGGGGGGGGGGCTCCGTAGTGCTTCTTTCAAAGTTGGGCAGATTTTTTCGTAAATTAAAATGATATTCCCTCACCATGAGTTTCTCTGCTGTATGACGGCGGTTAAGGAGACAGGCAAGATGGAGCGGCGTCTGTCCGTTCTGGTCACATGAGTTAACCAGCGTCTCATCTACCGCCGCCAGGAGACGCAGCACGGTCACGTTATCCCCGCCCTGCACGGCGCGGTGCATGCTGGTAGCGCCGTCACGTGGGTTGGGACGTCGTACCTCCTGCAGCTGGAGGGTGCGGTCTGTGGGAGATAATAACGGGAATTAGTGGTAATTGATTAATAGTATCAGACATGAATATAGGTGAAGTATTCTACCCTCCTCCATAATAAACTGTAGAAAATATGGCCGGGGGTGTTGAAAACAGGGTTGAAAAGAATCTGAGGCAGCAAAGACAGTATTCAAACATGGAAGTATATCCGGGAGGTATACTGATTGATACCCCGGGGGTGGAGGGCGCACTCACTATGTGTCTTTTGGCCGAAATCTCTCTCACCAAGCATATACGTAGTGGCCTGTAGAAGCGACCCGGCGCTCATAGATTTCAACCTGCCTCTAGCCCCGGCCCTTATTCGAGACTAGCGGTTATTCAAGACTTTACGTTTATAGTGGATTTTTCAAAGTAATGCTACTGTACCCCCGGTGCTTATTCAAAGACCCGGCGGTTATACGGGGCACTACGGTAGGCGGCAGAGTGTCCTCAAAAAGTGGGGGATGGGTGTTTTGTTGGATGAAGGATTGGGGGGGGGGGGGTGCTACAAAATAATATCAGGTTCAGCCCATGGAAAATCTACAAAAATGCTTTGTATTGTGATGCATTTTGCATGGCTATTGGGGGCTGGGGGTTCACCCCCAGGAAAGTTTTTAGCCATCTTTAATAATGCTCGAGGTAATGACGTCCCAAGAAAAAGCTAATTGCAAGGATCAAGATGTGATTATAGAATGCCGTTGTGAGGTTACTATTCTCTGGTGAGAATGAAAGGCCCTATATTGTATAGTTTCCTCTGTATACTGAAAGTCATTCTTTATCGGAGAGTTAAGTAAGTAAGTAGACCCCATCTCCTACATTCGTGTTCTCCACTGTGACACCATAAAATACACAGTAAACACAGACTATACATTTGAATTACTCTTGATAGAGATTTTTCCCCATTTGTTGACCTTCAGACTCTTCCCTTCTCAGCTATGCCTCACGAAATACAGCTTAAAGCTACCTCGTGGAGAAACATTCTGTTTCTAGCAATTCGTATAGGGTAGTTTAACTTAATAAATACGGACACATACCTTGAGACGGCCACCCCCCCATAATTGGCCATAATATTGACTTTGATACTGAATCAACATAACTAACTGTTAGATTCAATGCTCATCAACAATTTCACAATGCTGATGTAGGGCTAAAGCTATTTCTCATGGCAAATTTGTGGGGTGGCCGTCTCAAGGTATGTGGCCGTCTTTAGGTAAATCTACCCTAGTGATAATGAGGATAAATTCCCCCTCCCCATATAGGAAGATGGACCCCAAAAATCACGGTGGGACCAAGCCAGACTATAATGATCAAATTACATTTTCCATTTTTTTAGATACTTTCTGTGAAAGTATACACCCTACCTGTGAATGTTTGCAGTAAAAACTTGACGACCTCCGGGTTACCATGGAGACAGGCGACCAGTAGGGGACTGTCCCCCTGTACCGTCCTCAGGTTGTAGTCTGTACGAGGCTACAGGGGAAATATTGATTAATCAATTAATAAGTAGAGAGATAAATGAATAGATAATGATCAAAGAATAGATATTTTATTGCTGAAAACATGGATCCTGTCTATGGAAATGATGTTCCATTCATGAAAATGAATATGAATACGATTTTATTGCAAGACCAGAGGCAACAATGTCATTTTAAGTTTTGTGGATGAGAATGAGTAACATCGGATACCATTTAAAGGGTCACTTCCATTGCCATCACCATGTTCCGTCAGTCACGATTCTGTCACAAATTAGGACGGAATGGTGATGGAATCATGACAGAATAGTGAGGGAATCGTATTCCGTCACCATTCCGTCCAAAATTGTGACGTAATCATGACAGAATCATGACTGACAGAATAGGGTGACGGCAATGGAAGTGGGCCTTAACACATGCAATGTCAATGAAGATCAGTAACTTTGGAAAATAGTAAATTGAATAAATGCAACGTCATATTCACTGGTTATATTAGTCTAGTAGTTCCCTTTTAGTTCCATATGTATAAATCCTCACCTCATATACCTCTTGGAGACATTGCACTGGGTTGCTAGGGTGTTTTATGGCATCGATGACGTCATCAAGATGGCGCCGCCTTGCTTCCTGTATGAGGAGCTGGGTGCCCTGAAAGTTGTTACAGTTATACAGATTTCCGTTACTGTCCTGCAGTGAAGTAGACGCACCATAATCCAGGAGGAGTCGGACTGTCCGCCGGTAACCTGTGTATTAAAGTCAAATCTAAGAAGATTTTTTTATCATATCTTTTATTCTAAATTTTTTCAAGACATCATACACAATATATTGCAAATCTTTATCAATGGAACATCTAATCATTGATTGATACCATGTCCTGCAGCTTTGCAATATTTGACTTTCACGATTTAAACCCCAAAAAGAGGGTTGGATTGAGAACTATCTTTGTGGGATATCCGCAGTGTTAAACAGTTAAATCTTGTTTGTACTGGCACCATGTACTGACAATATTCGGTTGCTTGGGACCTGGCAACCTAGTTGAATATAATTATTTTGCATGAACTATATCATTTTGCTGACTTCGGTGCCAGGTTATATTGAAATTAGAGCCGGCTGCTGCATTTAAGTCTAATCATTATTAGACATGGTCCTCATTTTGCGAAAGTTTTGCGAATTTCTTTATCTACAAAATAAAGGAAACGTCAAAATGTTGTTTTTACCATTATCAGCTGCTAGTTGTAGTGCCACCTTGTGGAATGTATTGTAACTATTTATCATGTCACGTGCAGCAGCGTCTCCAGCATACCCATAATGCTTCAACAGGAAGTCTGCGATGACGTCATGTCCGTTGGCACATGCAACATGGAGAAGTGTATTTTTGGTGATTTCATGTTTTCCCCAGATGTTGCCTCCATTCTGAAATATTTTGAAACACTTTAGAACTATGTCCCCTAAATATTGATCAGTTGTGTACGTGATCTGCATTTACCCTAACTTAGGGACTAGAGGAAACCTTTAGTGTGAATGGTCATATAAAAGAAAGTAGACATGAGAGCTAGTAAAAACCTGCATCCATTGTTTGTAACAAATAATGTTACACGTTGATTCTCTTTTGAATACAAGTGGCAGATTTTCACACAGGCACCAAAAAATAATCCCCACCCCCGATCCAATTTCAATAAAATGTTGCTATTGAATTGTATTGAAGCATAAAATGGTCAAGTTTACTCAGTTATCTCAAAGCTATAGAACCATTGCTTTAATAAACACAGAAAATGAGAATTCAGTCCAACAAACCTGTTCCAAGAACTGCAGTGCATCAAGATGGCCGCCAGCTGCAGCCACCAGTGCCGGCCAGTTACCGTCTCCACTCTGAGTGATGAACAACAAGAACTTTAGTTCACTTATATTCAACAAGGAGTAAAACCAGCATGAGGCCAAGGAGACATGATACATTAAAGCCATGTGCGGCCTCTAAAATGAAACCTCCTCAAATAGAATCTCTAATAATATTATGATGTTTTCTAGCAAATTCAATCCATTTGGTGTGATGCTATTGAGTCTGTGCATCCACCCTTTCTCCACCTCGGCAGGAGTTCAGGGGGGAGGGACATTTTTGTAAGTTCAGATGGCAATGGTCAATTTCATTTTGCTGCTGTGGAAGGAGGCGGGAGGGGGCATGAATTGAGTATAGTGGGACAAGGAGGTGTCCTCTTTGTTTTCGGTCTACCCTTATTTGTGCACTTTAAATAATAATTGTTGACTCCTTGTAAAACTGAACAGTGAACCATTGTACTTGTAATGCAGTGAAGCGGTGTAGTTTCTACAATGAGGTCCCAGTAAAGCATTGTGATGCAAGGAATCTCTTTGAAAATAATAGTGGATCTCTGGCAACTTTGGGACCAGATTTCAGCATCATTTTGACGACTTTATCTTTACAGTGTTAGGATCAGTTTGTTCCTCACCGATACATGAGAGTTGACTTACAATAGGATTGACATCATCTCCGTCCTCCAGTGTGTGGTACAGCAGATCTACATCCCCAGTTATAGCTCCCTCCAGTAAGGCCGGACACACCAATATCTCCTGCCGCCTGCAATAAAAGCCAGTGATAATATAATGATTATTAAGACACTTCAGCATGGATACTGTCAAGATTGGGGATGTCATTGACAGCATCTTAACATGTCTTAACATATATGCCATACAGGAATTATATTTTAATGTTTAATGCACTGCAACTTGTTGTCAAATGAATGTGGCCCTCACAAGCCTGCTTATTATAGTGTTTTGTTACATCCATGCATCACCCCGTAGTCTACTTGGCCTCTATTGTACAATTGAGCCATACAAAGCCTACGGTGTGTAGAATGTGATGAAATAGGCTTAGTGGAATATGGGTATAAGGGGTCGGCATGATGAACCAATGGATCTGGAGGCACCATGTGCCACTTCAAGGCTTAAAGGTAAGAAAGGGAGTGATCATTTTTTAACAACAGGGGGGGGCTGGTGGGTTTTGCGCGCAGATGTGCAAAAAAAAATTTGACCCCCCATAAGGGGCGAAAATCACACGCGAACGTGCCCTTTTAACCTATAGTAGCGCACGGGTTTTCCACTGAAAACAGGTGAAATTATTTTGACCCCCCCATCAGAGGGGGTTGAAAAATTCTGATCCCCCTGGTCAAGGGGTTAAGAAATACTGACCCCCCCCTTCTCAAACCCACCAGCCCCCCCCCCCCTTTTGTTAAAAAATGATCACTCCCTAAAAGCCTTACTTGCTCTTGGCGTCCTTCAACATGCGTGTGATGGTGGGTGAAGGAGATTGGTGTAATGCCTTCTCCAGGTCCTGTATATACAATATTTAAGTACATGCATGATATATGTATTAGGTAGTTTATAATCATTACTGATGTGTGACCAATTGATCGCTGAGAAGGACTTAAGGATATCACCTTTATTGTCAGATTTTATCACTTATGTTTCAATTTGTGACTTGACAATAAAACTTTTCAAACCTTAAAAAAATGAACATTTAATACTTCTAAAATAGTAGTAAGCAAATAACTTTCAGAATTTCTTATATGTGACATATCATATCATCATAGTATGCTTCTTCTTTAAGAAATACTCTCAAAATGATATAGGATAATTGTAGATTATCATACAATTTGATTACTGTTAATTTTAAGAAGTAACAATCCACACGAACGGGATGCTAATTTAGAGTTATTCTGTCCAACAACAAGGTTTCACTTTGACAGAGCATTAAACAAATTCCAAATTTCCAAAGGTTCTCTGGCAACGTCAAATTAATGAAAGATGTTTGACTAAAAGCACAGTTTACATGCCAGGTGGAGGATCGTTCTAGTAGTGTTTCTACACAGGCTACATGACCTGACATGACGGCATGGTGTAGCGCCAGGCTCCCCGACATGTCGCGTACCACCGGGTTTCCTCTTGCACTGTGGGTCAAGTGATAAAAATTAATGATCAATTTACTTGGAATTTATTACAAGTAACCGTAAAATATAATGTAAACTTTAAAGAATCTGTCAAATGATAATTGTAGAGTATCATGAAGTTATATGAACTAAATGAATATTCCGATCGAAAAAGTCCCGTAGTTTAAAAAGCATTGTTTTGAAATACTGTGAAACAGATGAAAGAGAATGATAGAGATATGGAGGCACTATTTTAGTTAACCTACCAGAGTAGGGCGTCCACTGTGTCAGTGTGTCCCAGGCTTGCCGCTATGGACAATGCAGTTTTACCTGACTAAAAATGGATGAACGATATGTCTCTTGTTTTTTTTTAAATAATGGTAAATCTGTATACATAGTGTCGGCACCAGCCAAATCCATATGGATACTCACAAAAGAAATGTACATTTGATATAAACTAATCGGATATGGCTTTTTTGTATGAATTTATAGGACAATTAAGAGCAAAGTAGTTTTCAATTAAATTACAAATATGCATTTATTGATTTCAAAATTTACCTGTAGATTTTGTGCGTCTATGATATGAGACTTCCTAGAGAGCAGAATGTGTATGTTGTCTACTCTGTAAAATAAACACTTGATTTTTATTTGAATTTATTTAACTATTACTTTTTGGGTACATACGTTAGATTCATAAAAATTGAAAAGGTTAAAATGCGTTTTTCTGTACAAACATATATTTTCTTTGAAATTCTAGGCCGGGGTTCTAGGTTAAAACCTTTAAAATGTACCTAACAAACAGGTTCTTGAACACATTCTTTCGAGACGTTTCCAGACCTTTAAAAACGTATACAGAATAGTTTTTGGGCCCATCTAACAAAGGATTGATTTTTTTATCATTTCCCAACGGTCCCAAATGTTTGTGCCAAGTGGATATACTAACCTGTTATGCCTGGCTGCAGTCATGAGGAGGATATCCCCCAGCTGGTCTACCACCGTCAGATCGGTCTCATACAATAACCGTGATCCCAGACGGCCCTGCACCAACACAAGGTAAGAATCTATAGGCTACAGTTTTACCATTTCATACTGAATATTCTAGCCCCATTGGCATTGGTTTAACCAAGAGATCTAAAATCTCATGTGAAATAAGTCTCAAATAATAGTTCAAATCTTACAGTTATGGCTCTAGCTTGTGAGACTTCTTAATTTTGAATCATTAGAAAGCAACTGAAATATCTTGATGTTTATCTTTCTTGCTATTTGGGCAATTATGAGGATACATTTGTGGGGCTGAAGCCTCATTACTAAAAAAGGACAATGAGATGAAAAGGCCATTCCATGTCCGACTAATTAAGATAAGGGAGTGATCATTATCTATCAACGAGGGGTTGGGGTGGGTTTGAGGGGGGACGTAAAACTTTTGACCCCACCTAAGAGGGAGGCATAAACGTTTGACAGGGGGGGGGGGTATGTAAAATAATTAGCCTCTTTTTTAGCAAAACCGCCCATGTGGGACTATAGATCAAAAAGGGTCGTGAAAATCTTCAAAGTCAATGGGGGGGGGGGTGTAAAAAGATTTTCACACCTCCACGCGAAAGCTCAACCCCTCTGTTGATAAATTATGACCACTCCCTATATGAACATAGCCTGCCTGGTAGCAATACAATAAAAAAGCACCAGGTATATCTAGCTATGACATGATATAGATATCATCGCTCAGACAATGAATATAGATATTAACCTGTCTGGCTATGAGAGTGAGTTCCTTGCGGCGGGCCTCCTGGGCGGCCCTGATGGCGTTCATACAGTCCGTGTCAGGTATGAGTGTGGCTAGGTCGTCAGCACGTAGACTCTGCAGTGTCTCAGCATTGGGGTTCACTCCTCTCTGTAACAGGGTGCTGAAAACAGGGATGGAAGATTTATACTAGTATTTGGTGCTACAGGCAAGGGGCACGGACCCACACCGAACACATACAACATGCAAGCGTGCAGTCACAGCTTCCTTATTATAGATCAATGCGGCAAAGAAGCTGCACCTTCCTCAGGTTTTGCTGACAAAGGACTTAAATCTGATATCAGCATTTTGCAATGTAGCATACATAACTTGAATGCCAATTGTCTTGTGAATCTCCTTTCGTGAGGGAATGCGGCCAATGTGTGTAGCATTCTCCTATTTTATTCTTGAAAAGGTCAGTCTCTTTTTATAGCATATTATTGGAATGGCCACTACTTTAAATGCACAACTTAATCAGGGGAACAGCACAGTTCATTATGTCATCGATCCTGGGCCATACCCCATTTTCACTATACTACTCACACCAGCAGCTGCCCCCGGGGGGGGGCACTCTCTATGTAATGTATACACATGTAGGGGCAGTATTTCCCTGTACTCAGTGGCAGACCCCCAGGGGCGGGTCTCCGGGTAATCACTGCCCCCCCTAGTGTGTATCATACCGATCCAGGTGTGGATGGAAGGTGGAAATGTCAGGCCGGGGGAAGTAGCTCAGAGGAAGAGCAGCCGCTTCGAAGTTGGAGGGCCCCGGGTTCGAGTCCCGGTTTCTCCAAGAACATTTTCACCGACCTCTACACACATATGTGCGGCTGGCAAGGGTACTTTTTCAAGAAAAAGTCCCTAGCAAGCCTCCTGTTTCAGCCACAGATGTCCCTAACAAGCCTCCTGTTTCAGCCACAGATGTCCCTAGCAAGCCTCCTGTTTCAGCCACAAATGTCCCTAGCAAGGGTAAACTTTCAGCAAAATACCCCGATTTACGCAGGGAATTTCGCAATTTTCATGGAGATCAGCAGTTTTCATGAAAATAGCATGAACCAAATTCAGTCTTCTCCCCAATCAGTGTAAATTTAAGACATTTTGAAATAAATCTAGGATTATTGAGTCAAAGGTGCCCTAGCAAGGGTATGCTTTCAAAGAAAAAACCCGCGAACGAGTGCCCCAGCAAGGGTAAGGGTTGTCCTGGGTTCAGCCACACATCCGTATAAAAAAAAAATTGAAGTGCCCCCCCGGGCAGCTGCCCCTATTACTAAGTCATATTTGTACCCAGGTTGTTTGCTGTGTACAGGGTAGGGTACTAACCATATGACCTTGAGGTGACCACGTCTGGCTATGCAGTGTCGGTCAGTCTACCAGTGTGTTTGTTGTGTGTTTAGGTCACATACTTACCACATGACCTTGGGGTGACCTTGCTCGGTGGCATAGTGAAGGGCGGTGAAACCAGTGTCATCGGATGTGTTAGGTCAGGTATTTACTATATGATTTGAGGTGACCTTGCCTGGCAGCATAGTCCAGGGTGGTGTAACCGGTGTGTTTGCTATCTGTGTTGGGGATTCTTTAGGTCAGGTACTTACCATATGACCTTAAGGTGACCTTGCTCAGCAGCGTAGTGGAGAGCGGTGTATCCAGTGTGTTTGTTGTGTATGTTAGGGTCAGCTCCAAGGACGCAGATCAACACCTGGAGGCACAGAAAGCGAGGTAGATACAGGAAACATGGCACTGTTCAACCACTGTTCTTTCCTCAATATTTCAACATCAATTTTTAAGTATTACAGTATTCAGTCAAGTTTGGCACCATCCACCTAAGGATTGACCAGTCAATGATAATATACCATATCCCAGTAAACGCACATACGTAATTTGTACGTAATTTGAGAACGTTCTCTGAACGTAAAATTGTAAGGGTTTTTTCATGTTACTGGATGTAATACAACGCAAATTTACGTTCACAGAACATTCTCTGAACGTTTTCTGGACGTATTATTTACGTAAAGTATTTACATCATTTAACATAAAATCATGACATTTGCCTTTTTGGTTGGGGATTCAGTAAGCATCATTTGAACCTTCATCTATGTAAATTATTTCCGTGCCTAAATGTAAATTTATGTAATTTGAGTACTATGAGGAACATGATTTGAAGGAAAGGGTTTTTACCCAAATCATGGGCCCTTGAGGGCCTTGATTAATGGTCATTTAAGTGAGTGAGTAAGTGAGTGAGTAATAGATGTTTAACGCCATTTCGACAGCTAAGGTCATATTCATGGTGAGAACTACATTACACAATTTCACAGAGGAATGTGTCAGTGCCCGCACATATGTGCACCACACACATAATGGTCATTTAAAGGTAAAATTACAAAATTTGTCTATATATGAATCAATTTCCCCCCTGTTAAAAAGACTGATATGCTTTCCTTAAAATAAGCAACATGGGATAGAGAGACAGACAGAGGGACAAGGAGAGACAGAGACAGATAGAGGGAGGCTGAGAGTGATATTCATTTCCCAAGACAAGGAGTATTTGTTTGACCTAGTCTTTTGACATAAAGTGAGAATATCAATTTAGTTGATCATAGTTTTTACAGCCTCTGACCTCCATGCGGTATTGGAAAAGACCTGCTTGGGCAGCACTTTACTTTTGATCACCATGCCCAACTGATCCCACCCTGCTTACTACCTGTGCCATGTAGTGAAGGGCCTGGTCACAGCTGAGTGCCCAATACTCCAATAGCCAAACCAAAGGGGGTGTCATTGTGCACCACCAAAGGCAATTTATCATGACATTACTTATAATAACCCTTCATGTTAGGGCTAGGGCACAGACATTAAAAAGACTCCAATACTGATACCTCTGCAATTATTCAGCAGGTCGACACAGCTATATGAGAATATAAGTGCTTCTGTCCTTGGTACTTCTCAGGTGCCCACCACTGTGTATGCTGCTGAGTAGTAAAGTATGTATCAGCATACCATTCCACAGTAAATATGCCTCCTTGTACTGCCCATGCATGGGCGTGGAAAGCAGGGGGGGCAGGGGGGACATGTCACCCCCCCCCACTTTTGGCCAACTCCTCAAAAGGTCAAAACTAAAAGGTCAAGCAAAGGGAGGTCAAAAATTACAGAAAACCCCCCTGGTCCCACCCACTCTGAAACTGCTTCCCACGCCCCTGCCATGGCTGCCAAAACATGATGGAAAAGTGTCAATTCTACACTATTTCAATAGCAAGACATCCATTCCAACCAAATCGAAGGGGCCTATGGGTCACTGCAATCCACAGGCAGCCATAACAGAACATGCAGTCTCCGTTGTCAGAGGCTAAGGTCAACAACCCAGGAATTTGTGGTACACATTTTGTATCAGATATGTATTGAATACATTGGTAGTCATCATTTTTTAATAGAAGACGGGGGATGTGGTGGTAAATTTATGCCTTTGGTTTCCATATAGGGGGTACCGTGGCAGTCTGAGACATAAAGCGGGTACCGTGGCAGTCTGGGAGACATATTAACCAGAATCACCACGGCATGGGCATACGCATACCCATAAGCCCACTGTAAACCCACGAGTGGCTTTATAAGCCATAAAGGGATTAAAGCAGTTTGCGAGACATTTAGGGGTTACGGCAGCAGTCTGTGAGACATATAGGGGACACAATGGTAGGGTCATGGCTACAGTGTACAAATCCTCTAGGGATACTGCAACAGTCTGTGGGATATATGAGTTGAGGCGGCAGTCAGCGATGTATTTCAGCAGTCAGCAAGACATACGGGGTATGGAAGCAGTCTGTGAGTCCTCCAATGGGTACTGTGACAGCCTGTGAGACATATTTCGGTTACAGCAGCAGTCATCTAATGGGTACTGTGGCAGTCTGCGAGACATAAAGTGGTTACAGCAGTCTAGGGGACGTATAGAGGTTACAGTGGCAGCATGGAAGATATATAGTGGTTATGGTGGCAGTTTATAAATCCTCTAGAGGTACTGCAGCAGTCTGTCCAACACATAGGGGTTACAGTGGCAGTCTGCAAGACATGATTATATATATAGGGGGACTTGTAAACTGCCACAGCACCCATAAGAGAACATGCAGACCTCCGTTGTAACCCGCATATGTCTCGCAGACTGCAACAGTACCCATTAGAGGATTGAAGACTGCCAATGTAACCCCTATATTTCTCGCAGACTGCCACAGTACCCATTAGAGGTCTCACACACTGGTGCCGTAACTCGTATGTCTCATAGACTGTTGTAGTACCCATTAGAGGACTCACAGTCTGCCACCGTAACCCATACATGTCTCACAGACTGCTGCTGTAACCCATACATGTATATGTCTGGCAGACTGTCACAGTACCCATTAGAGGACTCGCTGACCTCTGCCATAACTCAAATATTTCTACAAGATTTCTGCAGTACCCTATAGAGGATTCAAGACTGCAATAACCCATATGTGACCCATCCTAACAAAGTGGTACTGAAGTCGCACATTTAGAAGCCTAGATAGTTCAGTTGCATACTATTGCCGTACCCCGTAGGTCATTGGCACACTGCTGCTAGATCCCCTAAGTCACTTGCACACTGCCACTGATTACAGTGAAATCATGTATATATGCAAAGCCATGTAATTATTTGAGGAATTTGAGGACTCTTGTGGACATGATAAAAATGTACTGAGCACTTAGGATTCTGCAGATGACATGAAAAATTCATAAAAAGTTTTTCACAAACTCCCCCACCCATGATAGGTACCTGTGTGTTACCAAAGCCACACCTATAACATAAGGATAAGCATTGTACATGATAGTTGTTTATTGCTAAGGGGGTACCCAAGAGCTAAATCATTCTGACTTGGCCCTTGGCCTCCCTCTAGTGACAGAGGTGATTGAGGTGCCAAGTTGGTCAGCTAAATTGAGTACATTGGGTGCAGGCAAATAACCTCTGGTATAGACTTACAGGACAAGCCATTTTGTGATATGGGGAAGCTGCAGCAATTTGGCTGTGGCTATTAGATCTATCTGTAAAGGAGTATAAAAATCAATCATAACAAAGAGATACATATTGCAATGAGTGTATCAGGATTGTTCACAAGTTTGCCCGTGATAAGGGTAGTGGTTTTGCTGAATTCTGCTCATCGATAAGGGTGCAACTTTTGGAACAGTGTTTTGGAAAACTATATAAAAGAGAAAGGGAGTCACCCCCAGTACATCATGATACCTCTTCAAAGCTGTGACTTGTTAGTTGGCCTTTTTCACCCTCCTTGATAAATATGGCAGGTTCTGCATCTAACTTCCTCAAATGTGGCAACCCTTAAATGAGATAGGGGCCTGTTCAGTGCCTATATATGCAACCAGCAGTTTTGAAACTCCATCACTGTTTACCGGACAAAACCTGCATAGTTGACAAACTGTGCTACTCTCAGCTGATGTAGATATGCAATGTTGGTAAATGTAACTTACAGTCACAGTATGAGATAGATGTCAAGCAAATGGAAACACACCCCCACCAGCCCCATACATAATGACCACTCCAAGCACCAATACTACCAGTCTGGACAACACTGCCCACACCTAACAGTCTCCTGCATATACCAGACTGCTATACCAACCACTACAGTGTAAGTATATATCTGCTCTTTTACACCATTCCCTCATCATTGTATGTTAAGTTCTGCATTTTAATGGTGCATTGTTAACAAAGATATATAAGGTATTTAGCTAGTATTTCATGACTTGTGTGGTTATATCAGAGGTTGGTATCTCTGCTACCAGTATGCCCTGTTGGCTTCAATATTGAACAATCTTTTTGAATAGTACTTATATCACAAGCCCTATTAGATTTATCCACGAGGAATAATGCCATTCACTGGATCATTATTTCCACTGTACATTATCGCAATTCTCCATTCCTTTCAATTGAGTATCATGGTATATACACCTGAAGATATAATTAGAACCCTATACTTGTGTGGTCACTGTGTTTAAAAATAGCCCTCCCACTGTAGTTGCATGCTTCTACCAGGGTGAGCCCATGTCATGTTGTGTGACCAGTTTAAGTGAACTCTGTAAGTGTATTAACCCTTGTACAACCACCATATGTATCAATGGCCGCTAACCGTAGTACTGCAGATATTGTTAAACCATCCAACCACTATTTATGTGACCAGATGGTGAAAAACCTGCATCCGGGTGGAAAAGGCTTATTAAAGTTCAGGTCACAGGCTTTAAAATGAGATATCTTGAGCTAAAATATTCCAGGTAGTTTTTCTGTAATTGCTTGTCAAACCTATGTTGGTGTGAGCAATTGAATAATGCAAATAATCTCTAAATGCATTATATCCTAACTTAATTAAGTTAAATACTGATAATGCAAAAAAAAATACAGTTTTGTAGAAAAGTAAAGAAAATAATGCGATGTTTTATCATAAACATGGTTCTAGAGGAAAATTTTTGGGTCTGTTTTCTGTTCCGAGTTCCTTATCTAAATATCCAACACATTTGTTGCAAAAATGTCCATTTAGAATAATACAGTGGTTTCCATGGCAACCAGAAATTGCCATATCTGCTGATTTTCCATGTTTCCATGGCAACGGATGTTTATTTTGCATAAATGGAATGTTTTAGGTAGAGATGGAATAATTCTGAGCATACCACTGGATTCCCTGTCAAAAATTGATCTAAGGCATTTTTGGTATATTTTTCAGTGTTTTACTCATACACTGCCCCCTGGTGGCCAGATGCAGAACTAAAAATCCCCCCTGGATGCATGTGTTCTCAAGATGGGTGACATATAGCTTTGTAAAAAGAAAACTATCTTTATCAAAAAGGAATACAAATTGGGTCAAAACTGGTGATTCTTGGTCAAAATAGGTCAAATTTGGCCAAGATGGGTCAAAGGCCAGAGATAGGGCAAAATGAGCCTGGTAGACCCAATTTGGATAAATTGGGTCAAAAGCAGTTGGCCCAAATTGAGTGGTATTAACCAAAATGGGTATATTGGGTCGAATCCTCTGCAAAAGGGTTGAATTGGCCAAAGATGGGTCAAATTGGCCAGAGAGATGTCAGGTAGGTCTAAAATGGGTAGATTGGGTCTAAACAGCTCTACTTGACCCAATGCAACCTATTGTGTCTGATATTGAACTGATTTGACCAAATTTGCCCAACTTAAGTCAATCTGACTATTCAGCCCAAGGTTTTCCCATCTTGGGCCAATTTTGTCCACATGTCTTGGGATGATTTGAACTGATTGTCCCACATTAACCCAATTTAGCCAAATCTCTGGCCTTTTTTTCGGCAGCCATTTAAACTATATTTAGTTTCCTTTCTCATTTTTTCATGTTGGTAAATGGAATAAGCACTTGCCTATTTTGTATTATTCATGACAGTACATTCATTCTATTCTCTTTTTATTTAATCTAGTAACCGCTCAAAATGCAAATCCAAGGTTGTCCAGGTGGTGAGGAATACCCAATTAAAGTCCCTAGAAATCATCCATATTTATTGGCAGATGATGGCCAGTCAGATTTTCGGGTCAATATCTTACCCATGGCCATATGAATTGGCTGAATATAACTACAATGTTGTCCTCAGAGTAATCAAAATGTATATACACTTTGATAAATGCATTGCAGGTTGCTAAACACCTGCCACCTTCTGATATATATTTCTACTGCCACCACTGGCCAAACCCTGCCTGTGAAGACCAGACCACTTTTCCATACTGCTAATAGTACCTTCTCTAGTATTGGCTTGATGAAATAAATGTATAGCAGTACCCTATGAATCACCTATCTCTCATATGAATGTAGGTGAATATAATAGATGGACAGTGTTGTGCCTAGGCATCATTTTAATAGAAAAGCAGTGAGACAAATGTCAATAACTACTGACTGGAATTTGCTAATATATTGTTCTTCTTTTGCAGAGATCCTCCTGCCTGAGTGCAAGTCTGTCATAGTTGGTTATATTGAAGCTAAATTGAAAGGCTGCAATGAACATTGATCAGAAGCTCAAACAAAAGCTACCAAACAGATAGTGTCCATAGAGGAAGTCCAACAGCTATATGCATACCAAGCCACTAGTGCAATACACACATACTGGAGCTATCAATACTTAGCTTGCCCCTACTCCCTTCTCAAATAATGATAAAGAAGATTAGAAAAGCAACAGACCTCTGATGTAGGTGTGCAATAGTTCCCTAACTTTCCAAATGGTTCTCTGTCTACAAGTGTATGTATTCATAACTGAAATGTGGGTCCAAGTGGATGACCCATGTTCACTTTACCCTATCTGCTCACAAATACCTGCTCCCTTGTGTGATTATACAGGACCTGAAATCATTTTGAAGAGGAAATTTAGGTTTTAGAAGGGTCCTAACCCTAACAGTATCTTTCCTAATTGTAGAACCCCTGCAGTTAAACAAGTAATTGAAGTAGAGTCATGTATACTGCTAAACATCTAAATCAGTACACAGAGTTTATGCACAGAAAGACATGTAATTCTCTATTTGCCGTCTCAAACATTGTATAAACCATCCATGTAAATAGGTTTTTTTGGCAATAGGTTTAATAATGCCATAGGAAGGCAAATCCTGGTGCAGCTGTCTGAAGCATGCACCATGAAGGACTCCTTTTACCAAAAGGCCTGTTCCAGACATGGCCAATTATGCAAGTACCTAATCTGCAGTGCCAACTAAGGGACCATCCATTAAGTGCATATGCACATTTTGCTGAAGATTTTACCCCCACCCATCTGTTTCACCATGTATGTATTGGGGCTTCCCCCCTCTTACATACATTATATTTGGCCCCATTTTAGAAGCTATTTTTTTTTAGTATTTTTATATCAATTATATCCATACATGAATTAGAGAGATAGTATTTATGACTACTGATGGTTGATAACCTCAAAATACCTGGAATTTCAGCGGAAAATACTCCTACATAATTAAGGGATGGTCCCTCAGATAATCTTCTTTTTAAAGCTGATATAATATATATTTTGATTATTATTATCCCTTTATACTTCATTGTAAGCACTTTACTTTGTGTTTTTAGGAACATCAGAAATAGCAGGATTTTTCTTAAACTCTGCATAAAGTAGAAAGTTTGGCTTAAAAAATAAATACTGCTAATAAAATAATTTGTACTGTTAATCATGTGTTGCTTTGTCCTTGTTATTCATAGAAATGGGCTATCACAAATGAAAAGGGATGATTCTGTTAAGATATATACGTAGCATGTTCTTTTAAATACAATGGGGATAAATATTGTTGACCGATAGCTATTACCATAATTTCCAATTTCCATCAGAATTCATTATGAGTAGATGCATTGCCATGATTGAAATCTCATCAGAACATGATGTAAATAAACATCAAATTCCTAGGATGATATCATGTGTAAAGATGTAAAAAAACGTTCCTGTGCTGTAGACATCAGTTAAAAGCCTATCAGGCAATGATGTAAATGAACGTAAAAATTCTAGTGAAATGTAATGTAAAAATAATACATCATTAGAACAGACATATGACGTAAAAGAAACATTGATTTACATCTCTAAGGTTACGTAGATGCACATCAATCCTTTTACGTATATAAACATTCAATGATGTTCACCAGATATCTACCCAATGGATGAAAAATGTTTTTTTTTATATTAAGATATGTAAAAATATTACATATATATAACGTAAATATCACGTAAATAAACGTAGGTGTGTTTACTGGGATACTTGTCTCTACACCTGAAGCCCATTTTCCACTTAAAAAAAATAACTTGTAAACAACCAGTGTAGGTTTTACAAGAAGACCCAGGTGGCAGTGCGGTGGTACAAGGAATCTATGAGAAAATAATGATAGCAAATTTTGGATAAGGATTCTGCCGTTATTTCAATGATTTTATTTACAGTGCACATCCTATAGGACTAGTGACTGAAATAATCATAATTCAAACATTGGCCACTTACATCACACATGACGTCATTTCCGTTAGAGGCAGCTATCATGAGTGACGTCATGCCATGTCGGTTGGTCTGTTCCAGGTTGTGGCCTTGGAGCCGGATGAGATTCAGTAAGGACGTCAGGTGGGAGAGGCCTGTACAAGGAATTAATATTTTTTCGTGATGCACTGTATTTCTTTTTGTATTATTTTTTCTATAGGCGATAGAAAGGTTGATTCTCCAAGGGTTATATATATATATATATATATATATATATATATATATATATACATATATATATATATATATATATATATATATATATATATATATATATATATATATTAGATTTGTAGTTTTCTACTCTGTCTTTTTTTTTATATATAAAATGCACGACCCACAGAAAGGGCTACCTAGTCTACAAAGACGTGCTGGTGACCTCACTCTCTCTGATTCCTGCGTATTACTAACGAAGGTGGGCCATGTCTTTCAAAACATTTGGACATAAAGACCGATGCGGATTCACTAATTAGATTCATGCGTTTTAGAAGTAATCATTATGTATGTACCTTTCCTAGTCAGAACATGTACAAGGTAGTCACCATCTTTATTCACCAAGTCCTGGGCATCACCATTTTTAGTCTGAAAGAAATAGATTTATAAGATTGCCATATACCATAATCACCCATTAATTACTGGTACCTTTTTCTTTCGGTTTCAGTTCACAAGAAACCATTTTTAAATTCTAAAAAACGTGTTCTCACACAAATAGGCCCGGTATGCAAAACGTTGTTTTTTTTCAGGTTCGAACATAAACTTGAATACAGGACAAAATGTTTGCCTTCATGTTTTCCGTAACCCTTTTTTAACCAACTGTACGAAATGATTATAAGTTTAAAAAAATATATATTGGCAATCAATCTTTGTGACCAGCGAGTAACAAAAGAATACCAATATGTAATAATTCACCTGCAGAAGTATTTGTAGTTCATCCTGGCATGCCTCATCCTCTACCAGACTAAAGACGTCCTCCACTTGGACAGAAATCCTTCTGTTAGAGCTGTGGTTGGAAGGAGGCGACCAATCAGAGGACGACTTTTTCTTGTTGTGCGGGGATGGCAGTAACTTCCGGATTTTGTCAGATCTACAAACGTTGTATGGTGTCCTGCCTGAGAGTTGAAAGAAAACACGGAAAAATGATTAAATGTTTATTACCTTAAACCATAGAGAGTATGTAACTGAGCATTAAAATATTGATAAATCCCTTTTAAACAAAAAGCGAAAAAACAAAACCTAAGCCTGTGTTTCGAAGAAGGTTAAGATGAGGAATTCTAGATCTAAAATATTCAAAGATCCACAACATGATGGATCAACGTGTATTGAAATCCCGGGATTGAAATAAGAAAAGGAAAAACGATCTGGATCTAAAATATTCAAAGATCCATGACACGATGGACCAAAGTGTATTGAAATAAGAAAAGGAAAAACGATCTGAATTAATTCAAATCCAAAACAGGAATTATAGACCCCCCAGTGTATCTGCCTCGGCTTTATAAATCAGTAAATTTCAGTAAATTTCATTTTGTGCCTCAAGGATGCATGGTGGGCCCAAAGGTGACAGGTTCACAGGGTCACAAGCCTTTTGTTATTCTTTTCTATCAGTGCATCCTGCTGCACAGGGAAATTTAAGGAATAGAAGAAATTCCCATTGCTCATCACTTTGCTGACTTCAAAATATTATTGCAACCTGAACCAAAGCTGACAGTGGCTAAATATAAGACTGACAAATATAACCACTGATATGAAAGTACACGATGGCAAAAAATGAAGAAATACCACAGTAGGAAATAGTCCCGACATATGTTCAAACTGTTTATATCCCTGATACATCAGCAGCTACTGTGTATATATCGGGTGTACACGGTTATAATGATGTCAGGGGAAATCCTGAAATTCCCACAGTGTGTAACTCTTAAAGGACCACAAAATTGTTTATCTTGATGCACATGATCCAAGGGAACGTTCAACAATGACGTCACTGCTTAGGGGGGGGGGTTCGTTGGGTTCCTCTATATGTTCCATACAAAAACAGTGCCAAGGGGGTGGGTGGGTCCTGAAAAATGCCTAAATAACGGTGACATAATTGTTGAACGCCCTGGTGACTTGCCAAGGATGCTTCCATTCATCATCATGACTCTCACTATACAGAAGGGCTCATACAGGTTATGAACTCCCTGTCCAGCAGTACTTGTGAGTTACTCATGATATGTACTGTCTCTGACTGTAGAACCTATAAGGGTTTAAAACAGGAGGCTGACATCAGGACTGCACAAATTATAAGTGTAAAACCATGGGCTTATTGTAAGATCTATAATTGCACGATGAATATACTGTTCATTTGTCATTCCGATGCATGGGTGCCGCCATAGTGAGTCTACAGCCTTTAGCATTGCCTCCTTAAACCCTACAGACCCGTCAGGAGACAATCCTGTAGAGTTGACATAAGGCATAAAAGCAGTGCATATCATCCCTTTAGGCCTTTAGGCTGCCTATCTAGTGCCTTACATGTACTGCACATGCTTATTTATCACCTTGATGTGACAAGTGCCTTCTTTGATCATGTTGACCCTTGAGGTACGGCTGATACATGAAATGATGCTCTAATACAGCACATGTACTACACATTGGTGCATCATGATAGCAAAGGAACATGGTGGCTCTATGATTATGCTTTTATAGCTTAGGGCCCCAACGATTTGGAAACTCCCAATTTGTAGTGGGCAATCATACTGCAACACTCTGTCTGACAGGAGCCCGTGATAGCATAGGATTTGGTAGACCTGTCACAGCTCTGCAGGCACCTTGAGTTGCCGTTTTCACTATGTTGTAAGCCTCTCCAGTTATACAATGTTGTGAAATATCCTCCTGGAGGCATAATCTGGTACTGTGAGAGAAAGGAAAAACAAACAAACTTACCCTTTTTGTCCTTGGCCCTCCTGTGGGTGCCGACTGTACACAGGAAGAGGCAGACATCAAAGTTCTGTGACACACACCCAATATGTAACATGTTTAACTTGCCCCTAAAGTGGTGACGTACGTCTGAAATATAACCATTATATATATATATATATATATATATATATATATATATATATATATATATATATATATATATATACCAAATGTGTGATGTGTTTAACCTGCCCTTAAACTGGTGACGTATGGCTGAAATATGATAACCATTATTGCAATAAATGTGTAACATGTTCAACCTGCACCTAAACTGGTGACGTACATCTGAAATATGATAACCATTATTGCAATAAATGTGTAACATGTTCAACCTGCACTGAACTGGTGACGTACATCTGAAATATAATAACCATTATTACAATAAATGTGTAACATGTTCAACCTGCACTGAACTGGTGACATACATTTGAAATATGATAACCATTATTATAATAAATGTGTAACATGTTCAACCTGCCCCTAAACTGGTGACGTACATCTGAAATATAACCATTACATTAAAAATATATAACATGTTCACCTGCCCCTAAACTGGTGACGCACATCTTAAATATAACCATTACATTAAAAGTATATAACATGTTCACCTGCCCCTTAACTGGTGACGCACATCTGAAATATAACCACACTGAAACCCTACGGGCTCCAGAACTCGTCAATAGTGACGACTTTGGGTCCTCAGGTTGACAATACCCAGAACTACAGCTTTAGGTCGTCAGGAGGTCATCATAGGTGATTACTTGAGGTCATCAGTGACAACCTAAATTTGTCACTATCACTGTTCTTTATAGCTATAAAGTCCTGTGTGAAATTATAATTTCACTTTTTCCCAATATTATTTCTTTGATTATATCTCGTTACCTCATCTACCATTAAAGGGTTTAGTGTGGGTATTCCCAACCCACTATCATCGGTTCAGTGGTGCACTGTTAAGTAGTACATTGTGAGTACACCCATCCACATGGTATTATACCCTAGGCACTCTCAAATGAGAGGTCATACTCTAGCAATATCAATAAGAGAGGTGTCATTACCAGAATGATCCATTTTGTTCCTACCTTTTCTACTTAGAAATTATTATTTTTCACAGTACATTTGTGTCAATGGTTGCCCATATTTTCCTTTAATAGTAGACTATACAACAAGAGCAATGTAAAGATAAGGCTCCATATACACCCCATGTCACATCATTTGTATCAAAGAAATGCGTACTGGGGACCTCTCATGGCACAATCCCAGACTAACAGTAAGGCCAGGGTGGTCAGTATGACTACTTAAGGTAGTCATAATGACCTGACGACCCTCTGACGATCCTAAACTCGTCATATATGACGAGTTACCAATACACTGCAAAAATGGTGTTTAGATTTTAAACATGTTTAGGTCTAAACACATTTAAAACCTAAACATATAGGTCAGTTAGGTGTCTCATCGACTACACATTTAGGAAATGAACACTTTTATTCTAAACACATAAACATTTATGCTAAACATGTTTAGATGTTTAGAGTTGAGACAGTTGAATAATAGGTGTTTAGATTTAAACATCAATATGTTTAGATACTTGGAGGTTGAATCCACACCAGGTAGCAGCACTACCTTTGACTGGACTATCTGCACACAGTTATAATCAATTGTTGTGACAAATGTCCCCAAATCCCATGTTTATCATGGTTTCATTTAATAGAATGTCATGTGAATAGAAAGGAGGCTCTTAGACAGATTGGGACGCCATATGTACGACATAGACATTGGCGAGGACACCACTGTTGCAAGACATTTCAATGCCTGTCCTCCAGAGAACCCTCTAAAATGGGAAAAAGGAGTCTCCATCAGTGTCCTCAGCTTTATAAAGCACCCCCCGAAAACTCGTGAGGGTGACATTGAGAGAGATGAAGAGGAAAGAAGGTGGATGCATAGACTCAGTAGCATAACACCAAAGGGGCTCAACCTATTGGACTAAGCCAGCACAGAGCCATCCCAGCGCAATTTTATTCCGTTACAAAAAACAATAGCCTTGCTGGGCCCGCACCTGTACACAGAATTACATGGAATTAATCTCCATATGGACATTGTCCTACCACTTTTAATTTTAACTGTTTTAGTCACAGTAAGATGTATTTGCTAGTTCACCCTTGGTGAACAAAAGCAAGCCCCCTGGAACTCACCCCAGTGTGGTTATACACATGAACCCCCGGTTAATAAGCCACCGGGGTTTTTTTTCAGAAAATAAAATAATATTTTTGTCTACTCTTACAACCAACAACTTATTTCATGTGACAGTTATCATGACATTAATCTAAAACTTTCTACTTTAACTTGACAGATACCAGTAGCCTTGAAGAAAATGTTTTTTAATTATTTTCAAGTTTACCAATTAATCTAAGAAATATTTAAAACATACACTTTCTGTATGATAAATATTCCTACACTCGCGCCTGATGAGACATTCAGTTTGAAACCACACACACTACATCCCACTAATGGGTCCCCATCTGTCTAAGTTGTCACACTATTCCCAGTTGACACAAACCAAGACTCTGTCTGAAGATCTAAACTCCAACAGCCACATTAAATATCTGTATGGAGAGTGTTAATGTACAGCGTTGCATTATGGGAACACTAGAACTGAATGCTGCAACCTTATTGGTTGACAGCCAGTGTTGTCATGGTACACATCAGTTAGATGCAAAGTCAAAATCTGACACTTTGCGGTAGCGCTCCAGAGGGGAAGGTCCAACACCGTTCACCTCTATGTGAATAGAAAGGGCAATAGAAAATTGACTAGATTCACCTCATGCCACCATCATTACCATAAAATAATCAATAAACTCCATGACTGACACCTATTTGATGCTATTCTGGAGTAGATAAGGCAATGTCCTTCCTGCCAAGCTGTTGTACTTTCTCAAGTCTCTCATTCTGATGCAGTGTGTAATATATGTACACATAAATAGGTGTGGCTGACATCTTTGGAGACTTTGACAAGTAAATACCTGCTGATGCCCCCCCCCCAGTAAATGAGAAAAAAAATATATATATCTCTGTTTTTTAATGCATACATGTCTGCAAACCTTAACTCTCCATCAAATCATTTAAACATCTAAACACAAAAATTCTTAAACACCTAAACACAAAAATTCATATATCTAAACACAAAAGTTTTAACCTAAACACCTACATTTCTAAACACTTGAGCTAAGCACATTGTTTGGCTAAACATGTTTAGGAAATTAATGTGATTACAAAAACGTTGCAAGAATATGTTTAGAATTGTGTTTAGGATCTAAACACCATTTTTGCAGTGTAGCGGTGGGTTAATATATATAACATGTTCACCTGCCCCTTAACTGGTGACGCACATCTGAAATGTAACCATTACATTAAAAATATATAACATGTTCACCTGCCCCTTAACTGGTGACGCACATCTGAAATATAACCATTACATTAAAAATATATAACATGTTCACCTGCCCCTTAACTGGTGACGCACATCTGAAATATAACCATTACATTAAAAATATATAACATGTTCACCTGCCCCTTAACTGGTGACTCACATCTGAAATATAACCATTACATTAAAAATATATAACATGTTCACCTGCCCCTTAACTGGTGACGCATGTCTGAAAT
This sequence comes from Acholoe squamosa, assembly GCA_949317995.1. Classification (NCBI taxonomy): domain Eukaryota; kingdom Metazoa; phylum Annelida; class Polychaeta; order Phyllodocida; family Polynoidae; genus Acholoe; species Acholoe squamosa. Next base: position 42,684,242 of record OX439051.1, on the reverse strand, counting down.
ATGATAACCATTACGGTAAATGTGTAACATTTCAACCTGCCCTTAATTGCTGGTTCCACATGCGTACAATTGGAATAGTCCTCATCCAATGATTTATGATGTTACAAAGGTATAAAGAAAATCTGTTGGATTAGCAAAAAATTCACCTGACCGACAACAATGGAACCAGCCCTTTGGAATATAACTATTATTACAGTAAACGAGAAACTTATCTTCGTCAACCTAGTTTGTATTTACTTATTTCACATTGTGTTTTGTTTAATAGTGGCAAGAGTAAACATGTTTCAACATTTGTCTTTCAGCTTTATACTTTCAATGCTGATTTATCAAAATGTTGATAATATTATGATTCTAAATGACAATCGTTAGATCTAATCACTTTCAGTTATGATATGTTCCTTTGGTGTGTGGTTAGAGGCTTCTTAAAACGTCTTTTGCCATTTCATCTTTTCACTCAAAACTGTGGCCCTAATACCATTGAATAATATTTATAAAAGGGAGATATATCTTTCTGTCAAAGTCATAGAATCAACTTATCTATCACACTGATTGGTCTCCTTATCTTTAAATCACCGGGCAGCAAGTCATAGAATCAACTTATCTATCACACTGATTGGTCTCCTTATCTTTATATCACCGGGCAGCAAGTCATAGAATCAACTTATCTATCACACTGATTGGTCTCCTTATCTTTATATCACCGGGCAGCAAGTCATAGAATCAACTTATCTATCACACTGATTGGTCTCCTTATCTTTATATCACCGGGCAGCAATATTTATAGTATATGTATTGGCAGCTATGATAACAAATCCTTTGTAAACCATGACCAACAAAAATGTCAATATTTATCAAGGCTTTTAGAAGGTTCCATTTGATATTAGCCCTGTACTGGGGCAGCTTGGCCTTTTTCCTCGTTTCCTGCTCCGGTCAAAAAGAGCTAACTCTAATCTCACGAGTAAAACAATATATGAATAAATACAACAGAAGAATGAAGAAAGACATGAACAGATTGATGATAAATAATCAAATAGATGTGACATGCACTGGGAATAGGGATCATAATACATCCTGCACCAAGAACCCTTTTTGGAGATCCTGTCACAAATGCTGAAATAAAAAGACAATAAATAACGAGAGAAGCAAAAACACTCACCTAGCAGTCCTAATTCTAAAATTGTCCGGAGGAGTCTGAGTGAACCACATCTAAGTGCCAATAATGTCATTTGCTGTACCACCTGCCTGAAGTTCACTAACATCACAGCGTCCATAATTAGTGATTTCAGTTTGTCTGGTGTGGGAAATAGTGAGTTAAAGCTTACAGCACTGTCCCCTATGGTGTATGCACAGAAGCTGAGCTGTGACCGCCATATGGTATTAGCAATAAATAGGTGTGGTTCGACCACATCACGCTGTGCTGTGGAGTTTGGTGTGGGTTTGTTTTTTGGTGTTATGATGTGGTTGATGAGCACAAAGCCATCCACTTGGCCTTCATTAATCTCTCCTGTGGATCTGTGTTAAAGAGAATAAGACTGAAGATCAAGTTTTTTTCAATTTGACCCAGATTTTTCTCAATAATAGATCTGCATCGGTCATTTACTTGTCATCGGGAATTGCATATCAAATTATGATATCTTATTGTTGATTGAATATGGTTAATTAACTGGATAGTTTTTAGTTATGTATACAACAACATTTTCCTCATCGGGTAACGGAAGATGACCTTACATTTAATGGGGCCTACATGGGGGTGTTTCTAGAAGAAATAGTACTCGCTTCTGAAGTAATTATGATTATAGAGTTATATAGATTGGTGCTCAAAAACACATTTTATGGAACCCAATGCATTACCACTGATTACACACCTTATAAGCCTTCCCCAAAATACCATACTGCAGTGGACCATTTAAGTGCTGGGATCCCAAATGAGCGCCGGTTTCAAATAAGCACATTGGGTGTAGAGGTATTGAAATCAATGAGCCTCAGGCATTTAAACTAAGTTAAACGATTGACCTATCCTTGACACGTTTCCCCTTACCTGTGCAGGAAGTCGTCTTCACTCCCTTCATCATCAGGACCAGCTAAATTTTCACAACTCCCCAAGTTTGCACCATCCCCAACACTCCCTCTGAGGTGTTTCCACTTCCGGTGACTCCTCATCCATGATGTCATCCAGTTGCCATGGTAACCAGTCAGTAAGATCCTTTCCTGGTCTGGGTTCTCTGATATACCATCCCGTTTGGCTAATGTCTTGCGATGTCTAGATCTGACCGTTTCTTTTATGAACCGAACTGGACTGAGAGTCGAGACAAACTTTTGGCTGCTCTCGAAACTGCAGTCGCTGTTCCTTTGTAAAGAGCCATCTTTGGTTGAATTTTCTGTACTCAAGTGGAAACTTGACCCTGTAAGAGAAGAGAAACGCGAATTTTTGTGAGGCTTTTACGGAGTAGCAGATTGCCTGGATTTATTCAATAGGCCTTCAACAACAACAAAAAAGGAATTGGGATCAAAATATTCCACCTGGAGGTGGAGATGTTAGTGATTTCCCTCCCTTATTCTTTACTGCTATGGTAAGCGCCTTCCTTTCTGATAGCCAGCTACTTTTTAGTGAGCGCTGTTAGCCTCAGCCCTGTCTTCACTATTCCAAGCAGCTAACAACTGTGCAGAGTGGCAACAGGTCCACAGAGAAAAAATAGCAGTGGAAGGTAAAAAAATAGCAGTGGAAAAACTCGTTCCCTCAAGAGTCCCTACACTGGGGTTCTGGTAATTATATATACCCTGTTGGGTGCACTTGACCCTGAAATGTGCGTCATGTATGTACATGTATATATTTAGAAGGGTCCTTTTCAAGGAGGGCTGAAAGGAGAACAAGAGGTGCATGAGAGCTTTTGGTCAGTCACCTTGGGCCTAGGAACTGGTAAGTCACCTGTTTCTGTCGTTTATTGATGCACTGATTTTATCTCTTCCTTCTGTCACCAAAAGTATCAGCTATATCCAAACACAATATGACATGTAACCCAGCTCTTCCAAATGTTAATATGCATGTAAGTTTAAGTATATTCCCACCTATATGTACAGGAGAAAAATAAACCTACCAGGAGTTACCATCACATTATAGCTTGTATTTTAGAAGTACAGTGCCCCCCCCCCTCCCCCTGCACCAACCAAGAGAGAGAAGGGAAGCATGACGTTACTATGCCCTTAACGCATGAGTAGATTTAAGAGCCCTCAAGGACTCTGAGAAAATGCATTCAAGTGCACTTAATTCATGAGTAGCCTCAACAGCCCCCAAGGACTCTCAGCAGGTGCATTCACTTTTGTGATGAGGAATGTCCCCCACACAGGTGCTCTTGCACTGAGGGGAAACCACTATCATTTCTCAGAATAAAATAAGGGGTGGTGTTAGTACTGGAACTGGAATAGTGAAGGACTGCATAGTAGTTACTATTCTAGACTGGCCTAACACCACTAGAAAATTTAGTGTAGTAACACTAGGTCTAAAGCAGAAAACAAACATAGAGCGTTGCATCGACGCGGAGGGACGTTACCATGCCAACATATGCGGGAGGGCGTCAGAAATGCCCTACTGGGGGTTATCTCACGCGTCGACGCATGCGTGAACTCGTTGGGAAACGTGCTTTGTTTGTTTTCCGCTTTATGAGATGGTACGAGATGTGCCTACGCTAACATCTCATAGGTAGCGCTGGCAGAGCCTTTTGAATTAACCTCCTGAAGTTATTATCAACTAGTTATCTTTGTGTCCATACATCGGTGCTCAAAATTTTCAGGATGTCACGCTGTCACTTTTTAGGAAGAATTGAGAGTCATTTTTTATGTATATATAAATGTGCCAATTATGGACTGGGACATTTTGAAATTGTCGCCATCCGTCATTTTCTAAAAGCACTGTATCATGTGAGTCACTTTTTTAAAACCCCTGCGTCATGAGCATTACCTTTTACCCATGTATAGGCACATGTTTGATTTGGGCCAACCTATAGCGAAGGTGTTAGATTTTGATGAACTGGGGAGTTTCTCAAGAATTATGATCAGGGATTTGACTATTGTTCATCAAGTTTCAGGGTCCAAACACCTTTATTCACTAGAAAAACGTACATCTCGCCCTTTCTGTGCTTCACATGTATTGTCGTTTTAGGAGTAGGCTGGTGTCAACAGTTTTATACAACTCCATATCTTGTGTATCTTAACAGGGGCGTAGGATAAGGGGGGCAGGGGGGCCCAGGCCCCCTCAATCCCAGAGTAGGTGCGACCTGGATATGTATACCCCCCCCCCCAAAAAAAAAAGAAAATTGGGGGGGGGCATACATATTTCCCAAAATTTCCCCTAGATCCTGACAACATGGTAAGAGAATAGGGAACAAATAGGAAGTCTGGGCTTCAAATCACAGGGAAAAGTCACCAAAGACTTTTTTTGTACACATATCTTACATACACATGGATAAGTGTCAGCATACTCTAGCCGATAAAATATGAATGGTGTAATGGTGCAATGGGGTCCCCTGGGCCCCCCCCCCCAATCAGAATTTGGTTCCTATGCCTCTGTCTTAAGGATGCCATCAATACGATGTGATGTAGAAAAGCACAATGTCAAACGCTATACATTGCAAGACAAAATACAGAATAACAATAACCCAGATAATACAGGACATACAAGGAGACCTTTGCTATAAAAATATCGTCATATTATCTCATCCCCCTCAGCCTATAGATACATTGCCAAACATCCATTCATCATGCATTCATGTTTATGTAGATTGTGGCAAAGCTGAAATAACATACTTCACCCAAGAATGCTTGCCCCTTCATACAATAGACAGGGAGTTTCAGGTCTACACTCATGCGAAAAATATCTCCCTTAAAAGATTCTTTCTCATCAAGCCATATCTCAAGTTATTCCCTGGAAATGAACAGGTTGAACTGAAAATGTTTCATTGGGTTGAATCTGGGAAAGACACCATGACACGACAAAGACAAGAGCGATAATCAATGATTATGATGAACAAATGTTATTGTTTTTACCTTGTGATGATAACAAGTCACATCTCATGGAGTAAAGGTGCACAATGGATAACCCGTTAAGGGCCGCTCATGCATTAAGCCATCATGCCCATTGCTCTTTATGATGACCTTATGAAGTGCTGGCGAGTCTGCTCGGGAACACTTCATTAGAGTATCATGATGACCCTCCAGGCGGATGTTTGCCTTGTAGGGTCGGCATGATGCATGAATGTAGCCCTGGTAAGTTACTCGCCAGGGCTGGTGATACCCAGCTCAGCTAGTGGCAGCTCAGCTAGTATATGAAGGCTTCTGGCTAGGACTTGTAATTGGCTGTTAGGAACGCTGAGACCCCATATATATTCCCCCAGAGGGTTTGACATACCGTAGTCGACTGTATAAGCATCGGGTCTTTGAATAAACGCTGGTCTTGAATAAGCGCCGGGGGTAAAGGCAATTAGAAGTCTATGAGCGCTGGGGCGCTTCTACAGGCCACTACGGTATTTACTAAGCCAGCCTATGTCAACACGATTCTTCTTTCAGCTGTAATCGAATCTTGAATAACCCTGCCACTGTGAACTTGAATATTGATTTAAGCACTGGTTCCACAGGCATAAAATCGGTCGGAATAGTCCTAATCCGACGATTTATAATATATCAAAAGTATAGAAAAAAAATCGGTCGGATTAGTGCTCATCCGACCGATTTACTCCTATGGAACCAGCACTTTAGTGTAGGCTACATTAGAACTGGCATATATGCTCACTCACCCAATCTCCGACTCTCTCTCTCTTTCTCTCTGTCTCTGTGTCTCTGCATCTGTCTCTTTTTCTCACACTCTCTCTCACCCATTCCTCTCTGTCCCTCTGTCCAACTTTGTCCCTCTGTCTCTCTGTCTGTCTATGTCTCTGTCTGTCTGTCTCTGTCTGTCTCTGTCTGTCTCCGTTTGTCTTTCTCTCCTTTTCTCTCTCTCTCTCTCTCTCTCTCTCTCTCTCTCTCTCTCTCTCTTTCCCTTTCTATCTCATGCCCAAATACCTGATTTCAGTAAAGACTGGTGCAGAAATAGTCCCACAGCAAACTCCATGATCCCTACACATCTTCATGACACTCAAAGAGTAATAAGGCACCCTATAGATCATGATGATTTTATAGACATCACAGGACAATACCAGTAACTTCTAATTGTGTAAGAGATTTATGTTAATATTGATCAAACTACAAACTCTGTTTACATTACAACAACAGGGCTACTGTTAGTACTGGTGGTCTAATTGATCATGTGTTCTAGTAAACTTCTAGTAAACTACTAATCATTTGGGGGTTGCATAGCACATTAATGCATTGGTCATTGCATGCCCATTGGTCGTCATGATACATTAATGCAGCCCTTGGGAATAACTCACTATAAATTATTTATAGTTTGAGCGCCTGGGCGCTCATTAATTTCAACAGCCCTGTACCCCCGGCCCTTATTTGAGACAGGCGCTTATTTGAATACTGTTTTCAGTGCTTAAAGTAGATTTCAATGGCCCTTCAATGGAGCTTCATCCATGCATAATGCCAACCCTTTGATACTCTCTCAAAGCATCAGCACTGTGCACTGATATTGCACTAGTGAGAAGCTTTGTCAAATTGTATTTGTGCATCACAGTGATAAAGGAAGATGGGGTTGTAGCCATCATGCAGTCTCTATGTACCAAAGGGTTAATGCCTTAGCTCTATCACTCACGTCCTGAGATAGATTCATCTAGACCCCATTATTTATATCGTTATACATTATGACCAAGGTCCACACAAACAGTGCAGGGGAAATTCACCGAATTAAAAGCTTATCAGTAGCTATAATATTACATATACCTAGACAGTGGTTCCTACCTACCTGGGTTGTATGTGGTATACATGGTTACTGCTCCTCCCTCTCTGCTTTTTCCTCTCCCAACACAGAAACACCACCTTAATAGACTAAAACTTCAATATTTGAAGGCTCCTGTGTATGTATGTATATATACATGGTATGAACTGTCCCAGTTTGCCTGATACTGTGGGGATAGCCCTGTACAAATCAGCATATCATAGACAAGGATACAAAGTTCACCATGTGGGTACTTATTAGACTCTTAGTGCATGTATAGTACTAGCCTACATGTATGTCACCAGTGTCTGGACTGACATGGTTTACTTACTCAAATGTTGGCCTATATCTTAGATCTTATACACATAGCAGTGAAATAGAGGTCAAATTTATGTTTATTGTTTCAATGGGTAATGCTGTATTGAAGACATTGTTGGTTTAACTTGTAGTTTTAACCAGTAGTGGTGAACTGTTGTAAGGAGTGGTGTGCTGTGTGCCTTGCCTGATCTCAGAGCGAAGCAGGTGGAGGGCACTAGAAATATGCTTACTCACTGTGAGGGCTTTCTAGGTCAAGTTGACACACTTACATACATACAGGGCTAGGCACTGCTTTGGGCCTAGGATCTTAGTTTACACAGGGCTCACCAGAGGGCATCATATTATAACATTGTAACATCCCCAACATAAAAAAAAGAAAAGATAATCATGTATGAAACAAGTTCAAACATAGTCTTTCAAATAATGGGGTTTGACTGATGTTCTCACAGAACAACACAGTTTTTTCGGAATAGGGGATTTGGCTGGAACTACTTGCTCTTTCTGAGGTGTTGTTGGTGCAGAAGTTACTGGAACAGACACATTTGCTGGTGGTGGTGCGCTTGGTTGATCAGGCAGATTGTCCGGCATTGGTGCAACTGGTGCATCATCAGGTATATCATCAGGAGTGATGTTGATGTTCTCCGAACCATATGATGGTCTTAGATGTATACAATTTCTTCCAAGTGAGTGTCCAGAATCTGTCTGAATTTCATATGATCTGTCATCTATTCTCTTTGAAACAGTTGCGCCTTTCCAGGATTTATCACCAACGCGGTATGGTTTAGCATGAACTCTGTCACCTTCATCAAGAGTCTAGAGAGGTTTGGCATTTCTATTGTAGTAGAACTTCTGTTTTGCTTGTTGGAATTTGAGCTTATCCATCACATTGGTGTGTTGAGTGGTCTTAGGTGTGCCCCCTACATATTCAACCAAATCTCTGATTTTCAGGCAAAGGTTGCTATTTTCTATGGCATTGGCAGGCTTGTTAATTATTTAGATGACTTCATCATCATTGCCAGCTCAGAAGAGGAGTGCTTGCATCAAAGAAACTTATTAATAGATATAATGGAATATCTCGGTTTTAAGATTTATAGAGAGAAAGTCACTAGTCCTAGTAGGTCTTGTGTTTTTTTGGGTATCAACATTGACTCCCAAAAAATGGAATTGTCTTTGCCAAAAGAGAAAGTCGATAAGTTAGCCCTTGCCATAGATGATTGAATTGGTAGGAAGTTTGCTAGTAAGAAAACTTTACAGAGTATTGGTGGCTTGATGTCATTTTGCTCCCAAGTGGTTATGGGGGGCCGTACTTTTAGTAGGTGAGTGTTTTATTTAATGGCAAAAGCAAAGTGTAGAGGTGTGATTAAATTAAATCCAGGTATAATCAAGGATTTTCTATGGTGGAAAGACTTTTGCCAAGTCTTCAACTGCAAAAGTTTAATTTTGAACGATGTTTTGGATAAACCAATGGTGTGGGATGCTTCGATTAAAGGCTATGGGGCGTGGTGTGGCTTGGATTTTTTGTATGGGTCCTGGAGCAATATTGACAACTCAAAAATTGGGTTGAATCATTGGGTTCCCCCCCTAAATGTGACATTTTAGTTCATGATAGGAACATAAATGTATATGAATTGTGGCCCATGTTGGCAGGTCTTAAGAGATGGGGTCACTCCTTTAGGAACTGTCGCTTGAACGCTGTCACAGACAATATGCAAGTTTTGGCAATGTTGAATACGGGCCGTAGTAAAAACCCTCTGTGTATAGAGTGGTTAAGAGAAATTTTCTGGCTCTGCTTTGTGTACAATATCGACATTTATTCAACTCATATTAAGTCAGCTGACAATATTCTTGCAGACCAATTGTCTAGATTAGACTACAAAAGTGTTCTTGCCAAGTGTGAAAAAAACTTTGTCTGAAAATAATATGTGTATTTAAATTTTTCAGATCCCTGATTGAGGTCTCTGTTAAGAAAACAGTAGAAATTGGTGAACTCGGGTGTTGCCATGACAACCTTGAAAACCAGAAAGCAGCAATTTAAAAGGTACAAAAAATTTTGTAGAAAATTTTCTCTTAAAATGTACCCGTGTTTACCATCCCAGGCTTCCTTATCCCTGTGGTGGCAAAACCAAATGTTTGACATATTCATATGTGAATACGCGTTTGAAATTTTTGTCTGTCAAAATTGGCTTGGTAAATGAGAATGTAAGCACCCATTCACTGCGTCATGGTGGGGCTACTTACTTAAAGTAAATTGGGCTGTCGGTTGAGGATATCATGAGGCGCTCTGACTGGAAATCAAAGTGTGTGTATAAGTATTTGCATGAATCAGAGTGTGACTTGTTGAAACTTGATGTGTTACCAGCTGTTACTGTGTAAAAATTATTACTGCGTGATGTTCCATGTGTTTGCCGGGTGGTTGGCCAGTTTGTATATTCAGATCAATTCCACCAAACACATGTCTCTGTTCAATTATTTATTATCACAGCTTATATACATCTTGTAGTATCCATAGCAACCGTCTCATTATATATTATAATGGTAATATACCAATAACTACCTAATAAGATTAATAAAGTATATTCATCTACCGGTAGTAGTTAACCAGTATATGAAGTATCCATAGCAACCATTCATTACATATTATAATGGTAATATACAGGTAACTACCTATTAAGACTAACCAAAGTACATTGATCTACCGGTAGTAGTTAACCGGTATATGTAGTCGCCCCTAGTTAACTTATGGGGATTTATAAATTTCATGTGTTGGTTAAGGGGGGCAGTTAATGTCTTATCTGAAAGTAACATATTTCATCTTCAACTTGAAATGGTTTTATGGAGAAAGCAAACATTTTATGTGGGCAAAATGTATTGTTATGTAACCGTCACCATTGGAAAAGTCCATATCCCAACTGGGGATCGAACCCGGGACCCACAGATCTTGAGACTGCTGCTCCCTACCAGCTTCAACCATACTAAGTTAATAGATGATGCATATCGGGGCTCTAGGGCTGTATATGGGTCAGGTCGCCAGAAAGCAGTAGATTTTGTGTTTTGGGGGTCATTTTGGACTCTTACGGCTCTGGAGAAGGAAGTTGTGGACCAATCTTGTCTTACATAGACTCATTTGATAGAGGACACTTAGGGCTATCAGAAAAATGTTAATTTGTAGTCATGCATCAAAAACTCTCAGACTTGTAGCCTGCCAAAGTGAAAAAATGGCCAAATTTGTTCATTTTTGACGTTTTGTATTTTTTACAAGTATCCTGTATTGAATAAAGAACATCTGGAGTATCTCAAAGTTATTTTTTATATTGTATATGATCATAGGTATCATTTCCATGAGGTTTTGACATGTTACTGGATGAGAATTTTTTATCATGTGTCTTTGAAAATGGAAATCTGTAATTTGTAATGTCCGGTACCTAAATCTAAATCAGTCATATTACATGGAAAAAATAAAGCTTCAACATTTTTGTTATTACCTATATAAAGGGACCTATTATCCCCTTATTTGGTGAAAAAATTGTGTGTCTATCAGCATTTGACTCCATGTGAGAGCAGCTTATGTGAAATAATTCTGATAAAAGTACCGGATGTTACGTAATGTCCGGTACTTTTATCATCATGTAAGAGGCAGTCTACTGTGTATGCATAACTCAAATTTTGTTCCATTTCATAATTGAAGTCAATAATAGACATATTGGCCTTGCTATTGCATGTGTTTGCTATGCATAATGGGACATTTTATATTACTGACAGCAACTTTAATCACCTCCATATTTCATAATTTTGGTACCGGACGTTACATGACACAAAACAAGCAATAAAAATGGAACCGGATGTCCTAAGTCAGTATTTTTTGGTTTTCTGAGCTGAGGGAATGTCCCCTCACAAATTTGTTAGGGTATTATGAAGTAATTAGAAAATTAATTTTTAAGGGCCTTCAAGGGCAAAATCTTACACTTTCTCACGACCTGACCCATATACAGCATATACAGCCCGTGGGGGCCCGATAAGCATCACCTATTAGGTTTATACCACCATTTCCTCCATTTTGTATCAATTTCTTACCTGAAATCCAAAGAAATAGCCAGGCAAAGACATTTTGTAAGTGCAAGCGACACGGCCCATGTCCGCTCTGCGCGAAGCCATTGTTTTTGTTCCTTGCCGGGAGAGGTACCGCTGTGTATACAGTCACTTTTCGTATGGAATCCAACCATGACACGTTTTCAAATTAAAACATACATATCCTTAGACATTCTAGATGAGTACTCCATGCTTGATATGTCCAATATATTCAAAATAAAGGAGAATCCATTGATTTTCCAAACGGGTCCGAAATTTTCGGCGTCTTTCTTGTACGACGAGCAGTTGACCTACCGGTATATCTACATCTGGGCCACTGACACACTTTCGCCGGACAAGGAGGCGGGTGGGAATGGCCGGACAGCGACTCGTGTACGTTGGGAAATCAATGGATTCTCCTTTATTTTGAATATATTGGACATAATACGTATCTTTAAACAATAGGAAGAAGGAACATAGTATGATAAATAAGCAAATAAACCTGTTTGAAAATTAAAATCACCAAGTCTAGTGTAGCAAATATGTATTACAAGAGGGACATGGTATTCTTTTTGTTGACTGAAAATTAGTCTTACCTATGCTTAGAAAAGATTAGACTTCTTTTTGCAAATAGTATCATGAAGATAAAACTTGACACATTAATTAGCAGTGCCTTAATAATCCGCCAAGCTTTAAAAATACATAATAAACGTGCATAAAACCACCATAACACATTGTCATTGTTTCACTGTATAAACAATATTTGTTGAACTGTAGTTAAAAGTTTAAATGTGTTTCGTCCCAGATTATCCCCAAAGTGTGCTCCTCCTTTTCGAAGACATGGATGCACCACAAACTACCCCAAGAGAGTAAAAAGGTGGGACTGCCCGCATTCAACTCAGCCGTATAACAGCTTTGTTGAATACGGGCAGCCCCACCTTGGTGAATACGCTGTAAAATTATTCACTGGTCGTGGACATTTGCTTATGTATCATGTAGCATTTTGAAGCAAGGGTTGGTAGAACTAATAAACATATTTGCACTTCAGATGTTATCAAAAGATGTTTGCAAGCAAACATTTGCCATTTTAACCATCAAATAATTGGTTTTGAACGTGCCTTGAATGGGCAATTATGGCATGAATCATCAATGTACTCTCAGCCTTTAAAGAGTTTTACCCTCATAGTATACCTTCATAGAATACTAGGAGGCCCTTACTTTCCATTGAATGTATTTTCAATCTTTGACTTCTGCTGCCATCCTCCGCTAATGTCAGGTCACAGTTCTCTTTGATGAAATCCAGGAGTTCATCAATCTTGTCACTGGGAATCAACTTCTTTCTAACAATTCCTTTCCCTGCTTTTACCAAACCTTCTCTCCAATTGATTATGTCTCATTAGGCAACATGATATTAATCAATCAATTAAGATATTGTGTTCACTTGAATTTTGATAGAGAGGCCTACATCTAAGTAGCGCTTGCTGTGCATTTCTCTGGTGATGAATCCCTGGGCCTTTTGGGTGTTTACGAAATTACCAACAAAATGGACTGCGAACATGCCCAGATTCTCACACACAGACTCCAGTAAGCTGTGGATCAAATCTCCTTTCTTTGCCTGATCTGTGACATTAAAAATGAAATTGAAATTCTCCAGAACAATGTAATAATGAAGTTTGAAGTAATCCCTTTAAGGGATATGATACATTCGTTTAAGCAATAGATATCTGTGGATATGTTAGCACTTTAGGAGAAAAGGGGCTGAAATTCAAGGAAGTTAAAAGGAAACTATTTCAAATAATCTTTCAACCCACAATGATATTCAAGAAAAAAGAGAATATCTGCTGAATGTGCAGTTTTGAAGTAGGATCACCTCTCTGTGGAGATAATAAGAGAAAAATATTTGGGCATTGTGCATTGAAGCACAGAAGGCTCAGGGTAGGTACCGTAAAACCCTCTATCAACCCTGTAGGGTCACAGAAAGCAGCCCTTGCAAAATATTGACTAATTACTTACAAAAAGAGACTATTAACTATACATGTACTGACACCATTCTGACTTTCCGATGACCTTCCCATGACCGCCTCATCCATCCATCCATCCAATGTGTGTGTTGCACCCCACAGTAATCCCTCCATCAGTGCTATAAACACTGATAATTGCTGCCATTTACAGCAGGTGGCAGGAGAATACAATTAGTATAGAACTTAGAAAATATGAACTTTTTGATAACCCATAAGAAAGTTTCAAATAATGCATAAATGATACAATGATTTATGTGTATTCATTCTCTAACATTCCATAACATTCATGGAAAGCTGAAACACAGAAAATATAATGGTAAAACAAAAGTCTATTGCTTACACCTTATTTGTGGCAGTCCATATTCCAGTTAGCTGACTACTGACTTTTTTCAACCGGAAGGCGAGCGTCTCACATTGAGACGCTTTTGGTGGATCATATAAGAATAAAGAGAGAAAAGTCGCACCCAGACCTAAGCCTATGGAGGACTGGATTGTAAAAAAAAAATATACATTCAGATACTTTATTTTTTCAAAAATTCGGTGTGAAGCCATGAATGGATCATTTCATTTTTTTCTTGGATGTAATTAGTCCACCCTTAAAAATATGTTTGTTTCCTGTCCAGAGGGTGGGATTTTTTAGACCCATGAGGGAGGGAATTTTTTTTTTTTTAGGAAAGTATTTTTATTTGTCATGAACATTGTAAGCAGGGAAGGCCTGAATTCGCCATCACATTCTAAGAATTAGTGATAGGAAATCTAGATTCTTATGCTGATGGACATAAAAATAAATTTCAGAAATTTTTTTCTCATTCTCACAAAAAAAAAAAAGTCCACCAGACCTCTGGACAGGAAACAAAAATATTTCTAAGGGTGGCCCTAAAGACTGATATATGAACTACTCATGCATGATACTTCTTTTTATTTATAGCTTTTATTTCTTGTGGAAAATGTAAAATGAAAAATTTACAACAGTTAACTTTTAAACACCACCGCCAACCCGGCGGTATAGACTCAGGGGGGGGGGGGGCTGAGCCAACTACATATTCATGCTAATTATGAGTTTGTTTTGTACATACCTGCTGCTTTCTCAGATTCTCTGATAGTGTCAACTTTAATCATTGCTGTTTTCAGTCCCTTTTCATTCACAGATGTCTTTTGCAGGCTTGGTTTTCAGAAGTAGAACTGCAGATTCCACAAAGCAGTCCATTTCAGACAGGTTTGTGATCCTATATGAACAGAATGGATTTTTAGCAATGGTATCGATCAATTAATAAATCATTGGTGTGTGTCCATCAATATTCGCCCAATGTTACTTTTCAGCAATAACATTAATCAATCAATGTAATAACATTGAGTGTTTTTGATTGAATGTTGTTGGAGCCTATAGAAGTAATCAATTAACCATTTCGATAAACTGGTTTCAACAAAGACGCTTCTCACTTTCCATTCAGGGCTTCTTCAAGTTTTGTCTTCATGGAATTACGACCGACCCCTGTTGTGTTCATAACACTGCTACCATCCTCGGCCAATGTCAGGTCACAGTTCTCTTTGATGAAATTCACAAAGTCATTAACTCTTTCCCTTTTCATCAACTTTTGCCTAATGATTCCTCTCCCTGTTGCTGCCTAAAAGGAATTTTTAACAGAACAGCAAAATTAATATTCATAGACAGAGGTACAATCATGAATCAACTGGACAGAGAGATTAAAATATCAAAATGAAATCATTGCTGGCTTAATTGGATTGGGAAGGAGATGAAATTTCCAGTTCGGGATTTTTGATCAGTGTTTAAGATAAGTCTAAAACATTGGTTCCACTGCCATTGGTCGGGTGAAATTTCACTAATCCAACGATCTATGATATATAAAAAGTATAAAAAAAAACGGTCGAATTAGTGCTAATCCAACTGATTTAGCCCCTATGTCCGTGAAGCCATCACTTAATTGGATTTGGCAGTATTGTAATGTATCTAGGTCCGCCACTGGGGCCCTTAATACGGGACCACTTTATTGGGTAAAATCTTAATTAACTTTTTCTTTTCACTCTGTTCTTGAGTTTATTAGAAAACTAACCAGTTCTTTATCCTTCGGTTCTCCATTTTCAAAGTCTTTTTTTTTTTACCTGTAGACTATTTTGGCAACATAAGCACGTGGAAAGGTGTAAATAATTATGACTTTGTAACATCTTTTGCATAGATGATACCTACTATAGGGTGGTGTACATTATACTGGTATGCAAAGTAATACAGTACTTGAAGCCAATTCTCACTTTGCTTTTCTTCTCCCAAATAGATTAGGTCTGCTTGGCTGTGTTTTCCATGAATTTCATGAAAGCCACCTCGTATTTCAAAACTCAGAACTTTTTCAATGATATGCTCAGAAAATGAAATCCTGAATCGCTCACCAATCTCAAGTGCAAATCCCGGTGATGCCTTGATCACATCCAAGGGTAACTCAATAGTCTTCTCTGCCATTGTCAACAACCTCTATGTAACTTAACGTAAGGAAACATAACTTTGGGGTAAAGTTCTTGAGTAGTAATCAAAGTTCATATGGCTGAATTACATAAACAGAATGTTGACTCCTAAAGTTATTTTTTCAGATTCTAGTTACATATTCTCCTAACAATTCATGAATATATATATATATATATATATATATATATATATATATATATATATATATATATATATATATATATATATATAGTGGGGCGCGTGTGCGCTGAGTGTTTGTTGTCATAACTATCGGTAATCCTACTGTGTATAGGATGTAGGTATCATAACCAGCCATTACTTATCGGTGTTGTCTCTAATTAATATCTGTTGTAATAAGATTAATTGGCTTTGGTGTCCCTGCAGATGGGGCGTCACATAGTCTGGTAGTATATATACCCCTCTAGGGCGTTAATTAATTAATTTAGTCTCTGTTTCACAGTGACTCTGAGTGTTTCTTAAAAGTACTTTGTGAACGTTTGCTATATGTTAGTATAGGGTCTGTGAAGACCTTGTGCCATTAACATATAAACTGTTTTAAATAATATATCAAAGTGAAAGGATAGACATTGGCAATAGCCACTGTTTGTAAATGTACTCAATAAAGCCTTTCTCTTTATCAAACCAGGAATTACCGTGTCTCTCCTCTTTTCAAGAATTGAACCGAACTGTAGAGAGGTCAAAGTGATACTCTACCAGACTGGCTACAAATATATGAGTAATGTCCATGCATACTTGCATTATTTGACTGCTTGATGTCCATGGCTTATGGTCACCATATAGATTATAATCTTCCAAGCCATGAGCCATGAAGGGGAGTCAATACCATCATTTTAAGATATTGCATAACTAATTCTATTGATAAATAAGAATTTATAGAGAATTATATTGAAAATATATGCCCAATTGGCGGTCATCTTGGACTTTGGGGGGTTCGGATTGAACTTTGCATTGGCTCCCCATGTAGATTGAAAGAGGGGGTAAAAATGAGCCAGTGTAACAAATTTCAGAGAATTGTCCAGCAGGTTCACTTGGAACCAGCCCCACTATATTGGGGTCGTCCATAAACGACATCATATTTTTTGACAATTTTTGCCTCCCTACTTTCGTCATGCTTTTACTATAGAAATGTATAGGAGGCTTAGACTACCTCTCCCCTGCCATATAACGTCATTTATGGACGGCCCTAACTGCATAGATAAAGGCCTGCTAGACTGCCACTCCCGGGGGGACACTTCATACATTGCTGACACATGTGGGCAGCCGGCAAGGGCACTTTCTCTTCAAAATCCCTCTAACAAGGGTCCCATTTTCCATGGGCAGAAAACTAGTCTCTACCACATTTTCAGTGTAGTCCCCTCTAGAAGCATAGACAGGGTGTGACAGTCAGCAAAGTCCCCGATCTCCCCTGTGTTTACACAACTCACCCACTCCACATGGCTACTTTGCATATGCATTATTCCTAGGTATCCAACAGTCTGTACCCATAGCTGAAGTCTATAGGGCTGAGTCATTAATTGTCCTATGATTGCCCCACTGCTGAATTTTAGCTTCTTCAGTGTAAATTGTAGTTAGTATGGGAGTGACTGGGAAGCCGTAGGCAGTCATTCCCTATATGTATGGTCAGGTAGCTACACCATGAGTAGTCACAGATCTGAGACCCTAATGACACTTCGTTTTAGGGTCTCAGTGATCCCTGCAAGAGTAATTGAGGTTGACACTGGTACTGTGCGGTAGAACCGGAAGTTGCAAATACTTTGTTTACATGTGCTTGGTTTGGGTATTTACAAATGGCATTGGCCAAAATCATTAAGTTTGATTAATATTTAGGCATATTTCTAAAAGTTTTCAAAGAATTGCACCATAACTCCAGGTATTACATATGCTACATGAGATGTAAGTTCACCGATTGAATTCCTGAAAATCCAACATGGCCGCCATGTTATTTCTAAAGAAAATAATGCCAGGATTTTTAAAATCTCATTTTCGGCAGGTAAAACATATCTCATCTTAACGAAATTGATTGTGGTGCTAGTTAAGGGTTCAAATTATCCAGGAATGAAAGTTATATTTAATTCAAACTAGAAATGAAGGCAGGAGAGTGCGCCAAAAGTCATGGCGCATCCATTCTCAAAAACTGAGGCCTCGGTAAGCCCAACTCACAAGTATGTGAGTTGGGCGCCGATCCAACTACACCATGAGTAGAAATTCGATGAGTATTTAACACATCCAAAATAAGACACTGTTAGGGCTATACAAAGCGGATACAAATACATTTTCTAACTTTATTCTCAAAATAAGTAAGTTATATCATTGAATCTATAAAATAGGCCTTATGAGCATATTTATCATGTGTATATGAAATGCAAGAGGGTGAAATATTGTCACCTTACCCAGCACATATGTTTTTCAAATGATGGTTAATTACAACCAAAAACCACAGTGGACAGCGGCATATTCCGAGATGCTATGTGAATACTGGCCTGGAATGTCCCCCTGATCTATATCTTGTTTGATTTGATTATTGTTATAAAGTGTGTCTATGTATAACTGTACTTTGAGAGGCTTTAATGACCCGGGAGTTTATTTCTCGGAACTAGCCTTAGCCGTGTAAGCTGGTCTGCAAATCGCAGATTGGATAATCTTTTTCTCGACCTCATCCTGTAAATACTCATCTTTATTTCATTCTTAATGGATTTCACTGTTATTACAATATAATTGTTACTACCGGAGAAACCTGATCCCAAATGAGTTAGCTACATTTTTATCACCTCCTCGAGTAGTGGAGTAGTTAATAAACACTTCTTTAATGTAGAAAAAAAAAAAAAAAATAGCCAGAGGGCAATGTAGTTAATTGGATTGTTTGCCTAAAGTGGCCTATACAGAACCAATCATTAAGTGTGCCCCACCACCTAGCTCAGTGTAAGAGTGCTATGGTCAGATGTTGGATACCTAGGGATAATGCATATTCAAAGTACCCATGTGGATTGGGTGGGTTGTGTAAACACAGGGGAGACCAGGGACTTTACTGACTGTCACATCCTGTCTATACTACTAGAGGGGACTACCACTAGGGGAGAATGTGGTAGAGACTAGTTTTCCGCCCATGCCATTTTCAGACCAAAATCGTCCTAACAAGGGTAAACTATGACCAAAATCCCTGTAGGAAGAGTCCGCTTATGACCAAAATGCCAGAGATCTTATGAAATTGTCCATAATTTTGGGAGATTTTTCAATCCTATAGGAATATCTATCACTAATTCTCGCATTTTAGTCAGATTTTTCTTTAAAAACATGGAGTTTTTAGTCAAAAGTGCCCTAACAAGGGTACAGTTTTCTAGGCAAAATCCCCCTAACAAGGGTAAGGGTTGTCATAGGTCCAGCTGCACACCTGTATCAGAATAAAAGTGAGTGTCCCCCCGGGCTGCCACTCCTTTCAGGCTAGGAGCTACAAGAGGGTAATCCCCCCCTCCTGCACTCACAAACCATTCCCATGGGCACACCACCAGTTATTAGTAGCTGAGTCAGGTGATCATGAGTGTGGAGCCCTTTTTAGCCATTCAGGCAACACTCGGTATTCAACTAAATCAGGGTGCAAATGTAGCCCTTAATAATATGTGACAGTTGTAGCCCTGGATAGCAGCTACAGCTACAGGAAAGCAGGATATATGGATAGCTGACTGACAATTTACTTTGTAATGGATTGATAGTCCTGCACATTAGGTTTTGATAGCTAATACACTGCTATCCATGAATAAGGGTTGCATTTGGATTTCCTAATAGGTGTTTCATTTGAGATCTGATTAGGAGATGTGAGTCTGCAGACATAAAACTTATCAATAATTTTTTTTGTAATGACATGCAAGTTTATGCCGTCCTCACTAGTGAGTTTGTTGACTGCCCTCAGTAAGGGGTGCTTTTGCACTCTGTAATAGTTGGTACATATGAACATCTAGGTAATTTGACACTGACAGGAAGCTATTCATGGATTACATAAAGGGATTCTCCACCATCTATTCCATCGCCACCTGGTGGCCAAAAATTGGAACTCCTTAATTTTAGCTAAACTCATGATATATGCTTATATCCCTTTTGTATATGCCCTAACTTATTACTATCAAGCTGTTGAATATCGGACTTTTGCATTTTTCCTGACAAAACATCAGGATTCACTATTGGCCAACTTCACAGATTTCTATAATTGAGGAAAAAGTTGCTTTTTTTTCATAAATCTGAATCTTCTAGATTCTGCCAGTAACCTTCCAATTCTTTGCTCATAAATGATCATAATGATTGAATCTTAATCAATGCAAAGTCTGGTGAACAAATTCCCGCCAGTTTTTTTCCAGTAATGAGAAATGTAAGAAATTCCAACACTTTTAATTTCCACTTTTTTGCTTAAATTATTCATGGCTCTTTTGTTTGTCCAATGACTACCTATTTTTATTGCTTGGTGATGGTACATATGATGTCTACTAGACATATGAGAAGTTGAGTTAAGATATTGCTGGTCAATTTTTCAATATTTGAGAAAATGAAAAATGGGGGTTTCTCCCATAAGCGGCCATAGTTAAGGATTCCGTCTTCAGAAGTCAATAAATCTGAAACTAGCACAATGAACCATGGTTTTTATTGCTTCAGCTACCTCATAACACATAAAATCAATATAATCCCAAGTGATTTGGAGAAACTGCTGTTTTAGGATTGGCTAATAGTGGAAAATCCCTTTAAGCGTGATTGACAAAAAAAATCGGCCTGATTTTGGTTGGATTTAATTTGAGAGAAATAATGGATAGATTTCATGATTTTTTCATGGTGGATTCCTGATGTATTTTCCCACAATTCCAGCAATATCATTTTTTAAATTTAAACAGAAGTGGGAAAGATGACCGATTTGCCCCCAATTTAAAATTGAGGTTAAATCGGCTTTGGTGGGATACTTGCTTTAGACTAGTAGGAAAGGCTGGATAGTCCCCTAGAACTGTATCTATTGCTTTTGCCCGTTTCTAACTAATGGAGGGTACTCTAGGGGTTATTTCCTGAGAAGGTCGATATTTCAAATATCAAGGTGTACACATCTATTCAAAGTTGCCAAGTTGCTAAAACATGACGAAAAATGGGCAAAAATACCATGGCCTGTACACCATAAAAGTGTGCTTTCTCTCCAAAAAAGCAGTTTCAAGAGCTTAAATAAGGCAGATCTATGTAAGTGTATGCCTTCTGATCAGTATTCCAGACCTTTTTGGACAACTCTGGTATGTATGTTAACTAAAACACACCAGCAGCATAATGTGCAATATATCTGTTTGTGTGTAAATTTCATATGGACAAGTGAAGGGGGGGGGGGAGGCACAATGCAAAAGAGTTGGTTGATATATACATGTAGGTTCATTCACCATGTAACTAATCTGGGCTGGGTGACCTGATAGATAGCAGAAAGAGGTGTGAGTAAGGTGACAGTGACCTGTCTAGTTCACCATGATTTCTCAAGAGCCCCCAAAACCCGATAGATAAAAGAAAGAGGTGTATTGTGCCACTGATAAGTATGTCTAGTACACAATGATATCTCTCAAGGTAGTACTACCAGCCGACTGCCAGACCACTTTGAAGGACAGGCACTGACATGAGAAGTGATGCAAGTACAATGTATCAAACTTTTGTTTGTGGATCTGGATCATAGGTGTTTGTAGTCTTGAGAGCAAACAGTGAGAGGTATGGCTTTTCACAAGGGGCAGCTTCCACAAAAACATGCAAGATCATATCAAACCTCAACGTGCCAAAGCAGTTGTAAGCACAGGGGTAGACACTAACACTGGCCCTGTGGCCCATAGCCAGTGGTTTTGACTATGGGCCAGTGATTTTTCTAAAAAAAAAACTTCCTACTGGCCCAGGTGACCAGTTGGCTGTCCCCCCACTCAAGTCTATACTCCATTTGGTTGAAAAAGCTGTAAAAAATGCCTTTGATTTTGTAACCTCTGGTATGTTAAAATTGAACCTCCTTTCAATGGGGGTTCATGCTTCACAGTGCCATGCTGTATAAGAGTTTCAAAGTTTTTTTGTCATATTTTATATAAAACTAGGGTGTCCAGCTGTAAATCTCATAGATGGTCCTCGAGAGCATCAAAACCTCTGAATTCAGAGTTTCTCCTGAGGTTCCACACCCCTGTATGAAATGGTTGGTCAGACGAGTGCTAAGCTTTTCTTGGGAAAGCAGATCTGGAATCTTAAAAGAAAGAAAATGAAAAGAGAAGAGATAAGAAAGTATAACACAGTACACTAATACAACTTCCATTTACATTTTTTATTATTACAACTGACTACATCTGTTTGGTCAATCCTGACTTCATCAGCTTAATTCTCAACCCTCACTGCGTATATTATACATCCTACAGCCTCAGCTACATCCATGTCATTATCCGTCTATATGGGCCACATGGTGCCTCAAGGTTCTGGTTACTCTGTCATCATCATGATGCACCAATACAGTGTCGGCGAGTACTCCGGCAGCACTGCACAGTGAATCAATCGTTGACAAAGTGTATCATAGTACTGTGCAGCCCTTAATCAAGGTTGACAACCTCTGCTATACAGTGTCATAGTGACAGTGAGAAGATATAAATGGGACCACTAGTTTGGGGTGCCAGTCGGCTGGTATGTAACATAACATAAAAGTCAATCAAAATATTGGTTTCATGTGAACGACTAGCCGGGTTAATGTGGGCAGATCATTGAAGGAGACCGACCGAGTTGTAAAATGAATATGTATAGTGACGCGATTTGCCTGGCATGTATCGGCATCATATATTTGCCTATTATTTATAACAGACATTGTGGCCTTTGCCATGGGAAGAGAATGGCTGCAGTATAATGACATATTTTCCACAAGGAAAACCAGTCTTGAAATTATATCTAATGTTTACTTGGAATCTCTCAATATTGCAATTTTTTCATCTGACTTTATTGTTTGAAAAAAAAACTCAGCAAAAATCAACAGTATTTTATACTTGCAAACCCTATATTGAAGATAAGAAATAAGATGGGGACAACAGGGAGTGAAGGCTCTAATTTCCAACTTCTACTAATAACACCCCTATTAAACAGGTGAAAAATAACTCAGTTGATCTGAATGATTTTTTTTAAGAAACTGGACAAAACTGGATATTCTCTCTAGTGTGCTGCAGGAGATATTGCAAAAAGAATTGCCGATGAGGATTTATGCTTTTATAAACTTACACAACACTTATGTATTTTATTTGTTAATGATACAAGAAATGATCAAACGATTGGCACTGATAGTGAACCCACTCTGTCTTCAACCCTTTAAGGGCCACTGATGCAGGAATGCATCATGCCCATTGGTCGTCATGATGCACAAATGAAGTGCTGGCGAGACTGCTCGCAAGCACTTCATAGAAGCATCTTGCCAACCCTCAGGGGTTGACATGTATATACTCCCGGATTGATTGATTGATTGATTTGTTTAACGTCCTAAGGCCGTAGGCCTCATGGGACTGCCTCATTGGTTATCAGACATTTAGTCCATTCTTTTCTCAAACTTAATTTGCGCGTGTGTGTGCGTGTGAGTGTGCACGTGCGTGTGTTTGGGAGTCTGCTTGTAGCAGTGGGAGGGTCAGCATGATGCACCAATGAAGTGCTGGTGAGCAGTCTCGCAAGCACTTCATTTGTGCATCATGACGACCAATGGGCATGATGCATTAATGCATCAGTGGCCTTTGAAGGGTTTACTCATGTCTATCTCCAGTACTAGACAGGCATTAATACAACCCTAGAAAGCCTTCAGACTGTGCTTCTGTATATTATGTACAACTCTGTCTCATCAAGCACCATAACAATGCATTCTCCTAAGCAGACCCCAGTGTAAAACACACCAGAGATTGATGAAAAATCTCAAGACAAAATTACTACTCAGAAATAAGTAATAATCTAGAATAAGCAAAACTGAAATTGACCTTTCTGAGTGAGCCTAACTCAGTTGTAACAATGACTATTACAAGTATGACCCATATAGAAAACAGCATATGAACACTGCCACTGCAGGATTATCTACGATTATTGACTCGATCCATCTGATCAGTGACATATTTGTACATGGTTTGCATTATGCAGGTTATTTAAACTTACAACCAGAACACCTTAAATGAGGTGTGTATAAGTGGAGATTCCTCTACCCTCAAACTCAAAGACAGATATCATACAATGTTGTAAACAGTGTATTTATAAACTGTTTATTACATGGCAGCTTCCTATAGCAGCTCACAAGATGAATATCAAAATGAAGAAACTTGGTTTTGTAAAGTGTTCACTCTTTTGGTGCTTCATGCCCCTTTGTTGCGATGATGCACAGTGTGGCGCCTAAGAGAATGCCGCTAGCACCGCATTAGTACATCATCATGCTGACCCCTATGGAACACATTGCTCCCCTAGGGGCAGAATTGTACATGAATACATCATGCGGGGAATTGTACACCAAAGCTGCATTTATGTACCACAACCACAAATTGGGCACGATGCATAAAAGCACTAGGCAGCTTTTTAAAGGGAGTAGACACGATCTACTCAAACTGCACCTGGTGGCAAAAAATGAAACTGCCAAATCTGACAATATTTGCTCATATTCCTAATTCATATGACATAACCCTTCTTTATCAACCCTTTAGGTGTGATATATTGGCACTCTACACATTCTTATCACTGGATTTCATATTTCCTGTACCCATAGACTCCTATACTAAAGGAATTAGAAATATTTTTAGTTTATTCAGGAAAATTTCAATTTGCTTGTGACCCCCTACTTTTTGGTTCTAAAATAATTCTAATGATCTCAGGTATAAATACATGAGATTTGGTTAAGAAATTGTTAGAAGATTCTTTTCTATGGAATTAAATGTGGGAAAACACAAATTCTCATAGGCGGCCATAGTTAAGACCACCAACCTTTAATACCTTCCAGTGGAAAAACAGACACAGTGACCCACGGTTTTTATGCCTTCTTTATGTTACCTAGGCATCAATCTAACATCCCTAAAAGTTACTAAGAGAAATTGTTAGTCAATTTTGAACCAGCTGGATCTTGTCTACTCCCTTTAATGGTTTAAAAGATCACTTTCTGCTTCTTGTACAACTCAATTTACTGCTTTGAACACATGATTAATAAAAAAGTACAAAAGTTGGAGGAATATAGATAAAGAACTCAGAATTCATAACAAAACTAACAAATAGGCTTTTTACCAGATATACTAATACTCTCTATGAGTGACATGTACTAGGAGAAGGGGTCTTATAACCCTCTGCACTCAGCCCCCTTTTTGCAGATCGTGTCACAATTGATTCTGCAATGGTTCTTGAAAGGGCTTTATAAAATAAAGATACATATAATCACACTTAATGCCTGCTGTAAAACAGCATTTCTAACCAAAATAGTCCTGACTGAGTGGGACTATTTTGGTGCCAATATCAACCACATTTATTAACCTTTCACAAGAGGACCACATTAATTAATTGAGTAATTTCCCTTTTTGGTGAGAACCTGGGAGTGGGACCAGCAAAAATTAAATAGAAATCAGATTATGAAAGTCAATTACATGTTTGGTAGACTCTTAGTCTCCAGGAGAAGACAACTGTGTGGAATGTATTTAGGTATTCCACAAATTAGATCATCAAACTGATTAAAAAAAAAATCAAACTCATTTCTTGACTACATTTCCAACAAATTTCTTGATTATGAATTCATCAATTTACATTTGCCTATTTGAAAAATAACATTGCATTTTCATCTAACTCATATAATACTAATAGTGGGTACAAGATTGATTCTGGCACATAATTAATTTGTGACCAATTAGGGCTTTGTTTATTTAGTTGATCATGTTTGAAATTTCATTATCACACAACCAGTATTTTTCTAGGTACAGATTGTCTAAGCAAACTCAAAGCAGTATACAAAACATACCTAATAACACCTGTCTCTTGAAAGTTCCTAACAATTACATAATTCAGAATGAGTGAGAGGCATATATTAGGAACTCATTAACTTTCTAAGGTCCACAGGCTGCTTTAATCCACTATCTTTCATCATGATCATGGTGCATGAATGCAAGCCTAGAGCGTAACTGGCCTGGTCTGCATTCATGCATCATGCCGACCTGAGAGCGTTGATACACCCCGGTAGGGTTGGTATGATGTGCGAATACAGTATGGCCGAGTTACACGCCTGTAGTTTGTAGGCGCATCATGATGACAAACCAGGGTTCCCACCATTTACGGCTAATGGTTTTAACTGACTTTTACCTGACATATATCTTCTTTTATCTTACCAAATATTGGATAATTCACAGGGTTCACGAAAAAATTCATCGGCTCTAAAGCGAGGATGTTAAAGAAGTTTTGCAAATTCGCATGAAATCTTGACAATCACCCACTTGAAATACCATTTTAACCGACTTTTCCCCAAAATATCTTAGTAACTGACCTTTAAAGAAAAATGGGTTTAACTGACTTTTAACTGACCAGTGGGAACCCTGCAAATGAACAAAAGCTTTCAGCTGTCCTTAAAGGGTTAAGTAATAATACATAGAAGTGTGGGTAGGAGAATCAACCTTTGTGCCCTCATAGTGTTTGGCCACTCGAGGAACTGTCACAGACATGGAATTGTTCTGGGTGATACAAAACGCGATACAAACTTTTACATGTCTATTTACACAATAGTAGTCATATTACTACACCAGCAGTGCACACCAGAGAATTTAAGGTAATACTTTACACTTAGGTCACACCTGTCAGCTTGTCATTTTATTGATACATTTACAATGCCCAATAGGCAATAAGGGAGAACATTTCTAACAGTTTAAGGTGCCATATACCACACATAAAGATGGGAAGATCCTTCAGTAAAGAGCTCTTTATAACAAAGTAAATACACACAACCCTTCTATTTCTTCTGCATCTCCCTCTGGGCACAAATCTCACAAAACTCATCCATATGTATACAATTACAACTTGCCCCGCGATTCAAAATATCACTGTTTTTCAATGCCAGCAAGTAGATATATACCAATATACCCCTTCAGTCCTACTGAGCGAGAAAGAAAAGCAGCAAAGTAGATTGGTTCCCCTGGGATGGGTCCTTTCAAGTCAATTGATTTTTATAGCGCTAGGCCTAGTGCTAGCTTTGCACTACTTTTCCAGGCCTGGACCCAACCATTGTGTTTCTGTCAGATATAATTGTCTTGATGTTGATCCTAGTGGTGAATAGTGTGCATGACGAGAGACAACACAGCTGTTGATCTGCCGGCGAGGACAGGCCTATGAGTGCTACGTTCTTGCTTCGAACATCCGTTGCGTGAGAGAAAAATGTATATCAAATTTGAGTTGCTAACCACTTGCTGGAAATGCCTGTGACAAGAACTCAGCTGAAGAAATGCAGTGCACAGGTTGCACGCTCCTGTCATAAGTCTACATTCTAGGCAAAAACACAACAGTGGCTCCCTGGCTTTCACTCTATCGGGCAATGGCAAGTCTGCACCGTATCCACCTAAATATACCTCCTCCGCTAAATAGTTTTCCCTGCTTACATATACATACATTTTATACATATGTATCTTACAATACAAATACGACCAGGTATGGGTTTTATTACTATCACGTTGACGGTGTGGGACATATAACACACTTATTAGTTATGCTACAACCCTGCAGTGTATTTTATATATCTTTGCTGTAAAAAATGCTCTCTATCATAAGTCCATACAAAACCACTACAAGTCTGGTTGGATGCCACTCTGTGACATAATTGGCTCCACCCTGGAAACACTGTACAAGTATCTACAACAGTTTTTATCATTATCATTATTTGTTTGATAAGAATCCCATCTGTCTGTCCACTCGACAAAAATATCTTAACTTATTCCTTCCTGTACAAAATATATTGCAGATCTGTTAACTAACATCACGCGTGAGCTTGATCCAGCGGTTGACGCTCCTCGTCGCCATAGAAACGAACCTTCGATGTGTCTTCTTTCAGCAGTTGGTTTTTCTCTCCATCTGGCGTGACCAACGCTGCAGCGTTTTCGTTATATAATGTGTCATACATTGGATTGGAGAAGTTAGTTGGCTGCAAGAGAGAAAATGCATACTGTTGTAAGGGGTTGTGACCTTACGGACCTGGGGGTTCGGGTCTTACGATTCGGAAAGAAAGAGTAAGACAGTATTTCAAGTGTATGCCAACGGTTAGATTTATTACTTAATGCACACTCACGGCTGCCGGATAGTATAGAAGGGGCAGCTAATAATGATTAATAGTGATCTACATTCTGCGGAGGCCAGAAGGGCCTCTGACGTAGCGGCTGAGCCCTGGGCTTTATATAAGGACCCAGGTGTTCGTCGTCAGATGTCCCCACAGACCCGGATCGGTGCTGCCACCTATCCGGAACCTGAGGAACGTCCGACGACTCGACTCACCCGCCACGTCAGACGAAACCCAACTCTATGGTTAAACAATACGTACCTCTACACCGTTTAGAGAATATTATTTCAAATTTCTCAAGTACACTTTCACAAATTCTGTACAGTTTACGATCAGATTAATAGTTACCATATTAACAAAGGTATTTGAATTGAGGCACTTGAGTTTTTATCAGACATGTTAGCTGATGACTACATCCATAGGTTAAATCAACCTCATGAGGTTGCTGCATTTATACATCCTACCCATCCGTTGTTATGATGCATTCGTGCATCATTATATCAAAGTGGCCGCACCAAGTCCCCATAGTCTCATTTTTCATTAGATTGGCCTAGATTACTTTGCCATTCTGTAGCTGCATAATGGTGAGAAACTGCTGTTTCCCCCTCTTTTGTACACTTTTTTTCTGACCCTGGCCGAGAAACTCTTAAATATGGAGAAACACCCGAAGAGAAAGCTATTGCTGACTAGTATTTTGTCAAATGATCACAACATGGCGATAAAATGAGAAAGTTTTTCTCTGCAACAAAGTGGGAACTGCTGGAAAGAAGAACTAAGTAATTTTACATCTAACCCTTTAAGAGTCGCAAATGGCTCTGTAGCCCTTAAAGGATTAACTACATTAGTAAGTCATCTAAACTGAGGTTCGTATCTTTTCATTTGTTACTGATAACTACTACAACACTTCTACTATTTCTCCTGTACAACACACACGCTATGTCTGTCCAAATCAATGACTGACTGAAGGTATGGAGCATACATGTCCATAAGTCTTCAGCCCTTTCCTTAATCAATGAGTGTCTAGGCTAAGGTTAACCCTTTAAGGACCGCATGTTACCTTGATGCAATATCTGTCATTATGAAGCGCCAACATAGGACTGGTATGGTACGTGACTTTCAGGCACTTCGATGGTGCATCATGCCAACCCGCTGGGAGTGTATCAACGCCATAGGGCGGCATGATGCCTGAATGCAGTCCAGATGAATCACTCACCAGGGCTACAGCAATGCATCAAGACAACTGTAGGGTCAACATGGTGCATTCATACAGCACTGGCGAGTTACTCACTTGTGCATCATGCTGCTGGTCCATAAGGAGGATTATTATGATGCTTACATGCATCACTGGTGAGTTACTCACCCAGCTGCATTCATGCATCATGATGACAAAGGGTATATATTGCATTAAAGCACTGTGCGGCCCATAAAGGGTTACTCTCCTTTCAACATCAATTCTATATAAGGTGCTTTATTGTTTTCATGCCCAATTTCTAACCAACAATCCAACTGAAGATAATTTCCGCAACTGAAACACAAATTCTGAGTTCTGCAAGGCTCCATATTACATATTGGACTACTATTTAACATACAAGCCAAATGACGTACAGAGATACAATGATGCATCGACTCATTTTGAGTCATGTATTTTACACCAAAATACTTCAAACTAGTGTGTTTATTTCTGTGACTGTGTTCAACCCTCTAAATGCCACATAATGCATTAACGTTCAGGATTTGTCGTCATGATGCAGAAATGCAGTGCTGGCGGGTGACTCGCCTGTACTGCATTGATGCTTCATTATAACAACCCTTCAAGGGTGCATCAACCCTGAAAGGAAGTCTGATGAATGAATGCAGTCCTGGCGAGTAACTCACCAGGGCCGCATTCATGCATCATGCTCACCTTGCAGGTCTGATGCACTCCCAAAGGGTTAGCATGATGCATGAATGCAGCCTTGGTATGATACTCGGAAGAGCTGCATTCACGCATCATGATGGAAAATAGACATGATGCATGAATGCAGCCCTGGCCAGATACTCAACAGTGCTGCATTCAAGCATCATGATGACAAATGGGCATGATGCGCTAACGCACTACGCTGCATCTAACGGGTTGCGTGAGGGAAGACGGCATCGACAAGAGACTTGAACTCTACTTACTGCTTCAGGCTGAGCAACATTCTGCTAAAATAAACGAGTTAGTCGTTAGTTATTTCTACTGGAGTTAATTCATTTCTGTTAATTGGTAATATTGGACACAAGGCGGTTTAGATGTCATGAGAGAAAGGCTGGGTAGCAATGGGTTTATTTGGTTATGAGAAATGTTGGTTTTTAATATGTTGGTCTGGGAGTTCACGTGGCAGCGTAAAATTAATTTTTATTCCGGTAGTAAACTCCATAGGTTAACCCATAAAACAGTCGAGCACAGGAAACACCAAAACTGCACTATGGAAGTAGAGCCCCATTTTGGTATATGGGAAAACATGCAAATATCTATTTTGTCATCTGGCATGAAAGTGGCTGACTAAAAAATGCGCTGAAATGCTCGAAAAGAACCCCCCTAAATAAATATAGCATTTGTATAGGAATGTATAGGTCTTTGGAACTTAGAAATCCCTGAAATCAAGGAAAACTATCAATACTTAAATCGCTGATATTATACACTTTAAATCGAAGAATCAACATAGCATTTAAACCCCACGATCAATTTCAAATTTAATCATATTCTACGTTTTACTCTCAAGGCACCAGAAAATCCTGCTATTTTTTATGATTATTATATTTGACTAGATGAAGATGACTTAAGTCTAAATCTTTGAATATCAAGAAGGAGACACATAAAAGAGGTTGCCTGTACTTGATTCTAGGTTTTTGGAACCTCAAAAAATGAAAACTAGAGAAAAAAAAAGACAAGAGACGCGTAGGGAGTAGCACGTTTGAGGCAACACGCCCTTGTTGGGACTTTTGTTATTGAATAAAAGTTAAAGCCAATCACCGTTCAATACTTAATTGTGCCCCATAACAAAAAAGATGTACTTATAACTATTGTTATACTATCTAATGTTAAGTCCTTATTTCAAATATTCACTTATCAATGTTAATATATTCTTATTAGGTCTTAAGATAAAAAAAAATAAAACGCAATTTAAAAGATAACATTTTAACTTTTATGAACCATGA
Source organism: Acholoe squamosa (assembly GCA_949317995.1). NCBI lineage: Eukaryota > Metazoa > Annelida > Polychaeta > Phyllodocida > Polynoidae > Acholoe > Acholoe squamosa. The sequence goes on along the minus strand of OX439051.1, from coordinate 42,653,034 downwards.
AATAAACCCGAACCTATCAGATTAGGCCGCTACTGGACAGTTAAACAATGAATGGGAGAAACCTACCAGGACTCACTATCAGGAATTCATTATCAACTGTACCTAAAATGTAGGGAACATATTTCCTGAGTGAATAACTTTGCATTATAACTCTTCAAATACACCTCTATGTAAATGGCCTTGTTTTTAAAGTAGGGATGTCCTCCCCTCCCCACATACGTGCGTGTTTTCAGTTGTTCTCCCGCCCAAAGTCGTTGAACATCGACCCCCCCCCCTCCCCATCTACAAGAAAGTTTCTGACTTAAACTCTGCGATGGGATAGGATCCTCCAAATATCACATAGAATATCGATCCTGGTACACTCTTGGAAGTAAACAGGGCATAATGATATGTTTAAATAATCATGTCAAAATGATCCTATGCAAAAAAAAAAAAAAAAAAGCAAAACAAGATAACAATAAAAAAAGAAGCGACATAATAAAGAGTCCATGACACTCCTTGGCATTTCACAGATGCTACAAACACGAACAGAACAATTGGCAGGCCAACAAAAAGCAGTTCTTTATCCACAGGCGAGTAGCTGCCAATGTCTTCTTTATCTTTGCATTAGCATAGGGTAAGGCGCCCATGACTCGACAACTAGCATGTTGGTACCTTACGTCGACCATCCCAGCCTTTTACAGGTTATTTCCACAATCAATGACTTGCTTGAGGCATGTACAAGATCTTCATATTGTAGTGATTGGTGCAAAATTAGTTGGTAGTTATATGCTATCTAAATGAAATTAGCCAAGGGTGGTCGACTTAAGGTACCAACATGCCTAGTGTTCGGGTCAGGGGCGACTTACCCTATTTACTTTTGGTAAGAGCTTCTTTTTATGTGCATTGATATCTGGCCATTTTTATATTGCTGACTGTTTTTGTTGTTGTCTTTTTTTTCAGTGCGCTATGACCAATTTCTCAAGCATTATCCACGAATTTACACTGACAAGTTTTGATCACCTTAAAGTCATGTGTTCCAACAACAACATCTGAAAAACATCATACAGGAAATTTCATATCTAGCCATTACTACAAGCGATTGGAGCAGCCGGCGTCTAATGGGCAATTATTATTCCTCTTTATTTTAAGGTTCTATAAGATACTAGAATTTTTTTTACATGTACCACACACATTCTACCATGGTACGTAATATGTCTAGATTATCCTTAACCTGCTAAAGGCTGAGAGTACATCATTCCCATTGAGTGTTACGATGCACCAACGCAGTGCTAGCAAGTGCATCATGCCGGACCTCTAGGAGTGTATCAAACTCAGCATGAGGCGAGTTACTTGCCAGAGCTGTACTCATGCATCATGACAATCATTTTACATAATGCATATACAGGCGCTTTAGTGGTTCAAGATAATGACTTGTCCATCTTCAGATTGTGTCTTAGATAAGATAAGGGCTCACACACAGGGAAGCACACTGAATTCTTATTACCGGTAGGAGAAGTTGAATACTATATTAATTCTAAAGCGCACGCTTGTGAGGAGAATAATTGTTCATGCTCAAAACCTAAAGCAACAAGTAATACTAGGGTAATAAGCGCACACCCCAACCATATAATCTTTTTATTTACCCTAAACTTCTTGTGCACTTGATCACAGTATTTGCACTCTTCAGAATGAGTATGGTATGTGTATTAGTAAGATCAACCATCCTGTTGAATGTATGTACTAAGGTCCCTTTTTGCACACATTCTGTCTTGTCGTGCTTGACCGTTCTATGACTCAAGTTAGTCACCGGATGCAAATATTTCAAGTGGATCAATTTAACCCTTTATAGCGTGCGTGATGCCTCAGTGTCATGTTTCTTTGTCGTCATGATGCATCAATGCAGCCATGGTGAGTAACTCGCCATAGCTGCATCAAGCCAACCCTTTGTAGGAGAAGCACCCCTTAGGGTCGACATGATGCACCCTGGTGAGTTACTCGCCAGTGCTGCATTCATGCATCATGAGGACAAATGGGTATAGTAGCACTATGACCCTATAGGGGTTAAGTGAACAAAGAGCCAGTTATGAGTTATATGAGTGAATACTTACTTTATCGGGGTCTAACGTGAACGACTCGGCGACATCTCCGCCCTCCTCGTCCTCATAGTCCCGCATGTACATGGGGTTGGAGATCTCCACATTAGCACTGTCTGTCATTCTCATGTGTTTGAACTGACGGCTGGAAGTACAAGATGACACGGTTAATGATGAGTTTTAGCCCATCGGCTACACACGTCACTGAATGCGTACATAGAGCGGTCTTCAAAGGCCCTTTAATGCCAGGCCGCTGATGCGTCATGACGACCAATGGTCATGATGCACCCCTACATCAGCGGTCCTTAAACTTCGTTAAAAATGTTCAAAACTTTTGGCCACAATGTTGGCCTCTTATAATCAGTCCAGTATAGCACTGTTGCCTACCTATGTGCTTTTTAGTTTTAGGATGGCAAAGTTGGATAGAAACACATTTATTTCATTTTGAGAACGAGCGTGAAAGAAACTTAATCTCATTGTCCACAGCCCTGTTCTCCACTGTGACGTCATCAACATAGCCTCAAACCTCTTACCAAAAGTGATTTTTGAGGGTTTTCTTACAAAGGGAACATGAAATGAAATAAATAAAACCGCTCAAATTGCTCAAAACTGAATATTTCTGCAAGATTAACTCGCCAAGAAACACTCAGTTTGTGGCAATTTGCGTGAACCTCTGTCTATTTGACTTTTGGTGCAGCGCACAAAGAGGTGCATAGAGTGATTTCACTGTGAACATATGGCTACAATCAAAGGTAGTATCTCTATTAAGGCAACTAATAATGTTGACTGGCGGTGCAGGCTTATTTAGATATTGTTTGATTATAATAAAACCATAGTGTTGTAGATTTTAATACAATAGTAGAGAATAGTCCTGTGAGACATGGCGCGGCGACTTGTAATCTTGTGTCTAGTTTCAGTTGGTGAGACAGATAGGGCATACTATCATCTGGGCTTTTGGTAGTATATAGCACAAATTCAACCTGAACTACCCACTGCAGCTAAGTACTAATAATCTGTAGACTGTCCATTCTGTATGCACCTCACTCAGCTGCCACAGGGACCTGTCTTATTCAATGTTCAATGCCATAGTCAACAGGTGTGTCATTATGAGTGTACACTGTCTCAGATTGCCAGGAGCCTGCTCTGCCTGCCCACCCCCCCACACACACACCCAACTGCCAATCACTTGTAATAGTCTGTACCTCGTCACGGGCCAGTGGTCAGCAAACCGGCCAGATCACTCCACCTCTCTATAGAGGGGGAGCACAGTGTAAGTAACTCGGTGTACATACATGTTTTCAGTGTTCCACAAAATCGTTTATATAATGAAAGGAGTAATCAAATTAATCTTTCATCACCAATAGTAGATACATATTCTGAGATGGCATTATTTCAATGTAAACTAAACATTTTACACAGAAAAGAATGTAGCAGTTCCACAAGGTGGCCTTACACTTCAACCTCCTCTGATTTACAAAAATGCACATATGGCAACACACACTTTAGCACTGATTTCTCCATAGAGATCTTTGACAGTGAATACTTTGTTCAAATACAGAAAATATGATCCAATTGTACCATAACCCACTGAGATAAAACCTGTACTACATATATACAGTAGTTTCAAAACGAACAATTCTAAAACAAAGGCTACAGGGATGCATTTCTGAATCTTAAAATGCTCTAATGCTAATCTGCCATAGGGCTCCAAATGATGAAATGTCTTATCTGCAAATAAAATCAAAAGTATGAGATATATTCTGAAAATTCCTTCACTGATAAGTAAAGTACACACACTGTTGTTATTACATTAGAATAGTGAGCAGGAATAGTCCATAGCAGAGGAGCCACAAACAAAAATAGATTGCAAGGCCTCCCTATCCCTTACACTGTGGCGACTGTGAACCATACACTAGTCTACTCATCTCACGAGTAGTACTCACTAGTCGCCGCGCTAATAACATTAAGTTTGGAAAATAGTTATGAGGGTACCGTAATCTCTCCTGTAGAAGGCGCAGCTCGCGTAGAAGGCGCACCTACCTCTTCTGGATCGATTTCTGGAAAAACCTGCGTAGAAGGCGCCCCCCAACTCACAGGGGGGCTGTTTCGCGTAGAAGGCGCCCCACTCCCCACCCCCCTATTGTACACCGACCGGGCTGCCGCGGTGAGGGCTCTATGAGTCGATGCTGTCATTGGCACACGGTCGGCGTGATGCCCGCCGAGCCCCTGTACACCGACCGGGCTGCGGTGAGGGCTCTATGAGTTCAAGCTGTCATTGGTACATGGTCGGCTTGATGCCCGCCGAGCACCTATACACCGACCGGGCTGCCGCGCTGCTGGCTCTATGAGTTCAAGCTGTCATCGGCACATGGTCAGTGATTGCCCGCTGAGAGCCTGTACACCGACCGGGCTGCCGCACTGCTGGCTCTATGAGTTCAAGCTGTCATCGGCACATTTTAAGAATTGGCCTTGTCCCCTTGTCGACTTTACCCGTCTGGGGCCCTCCTACTGGTCTGCCACGAGAATTGCCAATTGAGATGTTGGAAAAACCCACGTATAAGGCGCATCCCCAACTCAAGGCAATTTCCCTCCCGCATATAAGACCCATGAACGATCTGATTCGCATATAAGACGCGCCTTCTACGCGGGAGATTACGGTATTTGATGTTTTATTTCAGCAACTCAACGTTCGTTTCTTTTTAAAAAAAATCAACAAAGAACATATTTATGGCTATTCATAACTTAGTAAGTTTCAAAATTTAATCAAATCAATTAACCATCTGAACGGAGTAATTGTAGAAAATGAGAGTACTACAGTAGTACACATAATTATCAAAATCAATCACAATTAAAAAAAAAAAGTGAAAATGCTCACTGTGTATACATGAAACACGCTCACACAGACAAATTTACAACACTGAATTCTGTACCCTAACACTCCCATGCCTACAGTATTGGGGAGCCTGTGTGATTTAAACGGCTTTGCTAACAATTGCAGAGCAAACAAAGGTGTAGAGATAAAATAAAATTGAACATGTATATGTGAACGGAAAGAGTGCAGACTATAGAGGAGTATGAGAAATTCTTATCGTAAAGCTTTGATAATCGGTGAAAACATTTGACGCTGTCGACTTTGGCTTTTACTCACCTTGTATCCTTCCTGCGATGCATAATTAATTATATTTGACATGCGTTACAGACCTTGTAAACTAACCGTAATAATGGTAGGGTTTGTACAGGGACTGATAGGTTACCTGGACAAAACGGACAAAGAGGGCAGATGGGGTGGTGGGTCCTGGGTATGTACTGAGTTTCAACCAAGATTAGAAAGGTTCTAATAACTTAATTTAGGATATCTATGGCTAACAACACATTGGTTAACAAAATCACATCAGGGTCAATAATAGTTCACTGAATTGGGCAAGAAGTTAGATACATTTTAACAAAATAAGTATGGAACTACTACTGATGATGCAAGCTCACTTTGGGTTAACATAATCAAATTTAGGAGAGGATGAACTGAGCCCGATGCTCACATAATCATTATTAGGGAAACGATTTTAGTCAGGGATAAGTCAAGGATAAGTCAAGAATAATCAATTCATACTCACTTGGCACGCCGCCTGTATATACATATACCAAGTATAACGAGCACAATCATGACGCAGAGCAGTGCCGGTACAACAACGGCCACAATGGTGCTCCCGTCCCCTCCATGCCCCGAGGCACTCATCTCTTTCTCACAGCGTGGACCGCCGTAGTCCTCTGGACAATCGCACTGGCCACATACATGTGTCCCGCCTGCCACGGAACAGTCGGAACATCTTCCGCCATTTTGGCAGTGAAGGTAGCACTCTTTAGGCACAGCCTTCTTACAAAAGTCTCCCTCCCACTCACGGTTACATCTGTACAGGGGGAAACAATGTGAAATGTTAAAAATGATTGTAACGTAAGGACTTACAGAGAATTGCACTTGTAAATGGAAGTGCTCCTTTTCTCAGTCTCATTAATGAAAGAGAACGACGGATGAGTTAATTAGGTTTATAAGTTATATTTTGCATCAAAATATATCTGCAGTTATTCCCCCTATGATTCACCTCTATTGCTCTGTAAATCACTTAATCAATTCTTTAGGCCATACCAAATTAAAAAGTTGGTCTATGGATTTCCCGCATCATTATTTTGAAAATACAAATATTTTTTTGTGAATAATATTTTTGGATAGCACCCGCAACATTTTATAGGTTTTTTTTTTTTTCTAGATGATATAGACGCTGTACATGAAGCAAGACACGGCAATGGTAGACCACTCATTGGAAAGCTGTAGGTCTGCAGATTTTAGCAGTTCTAGTTAGCCATTGGCAAATAAAAAAATAAAATTGCCCTCTACTCATCTTTGATGGCAAAAATCCAGTCAAATCCAGTCGCCCTCCCGCACCACTTTTTCAAAACCCAAATCTATAACAATTTTTTCATCTGGTGTGGCCTTAAGGGCTGCTAATGCATTTAAGCATCATGCCGAACCTAGAATCGTGTTATTAAGTCCCAGGGGCGGTCGGCATGATGCTCCAATGAAGTGCTGGCAAGCAGTCTCCCTAGCACTTCATTGGTGCATCATGACGACCTATGGCCATGATGCACTTCTGCATCAGCGGCCCTTACAGCATAAAAAGTTGTTCATGAAATGTAAAGAGCTAATTGACTTACTTGCATGAATATATGCCACCAGACTTGTGACACGTTCCGCCCGGGTCACATTTTAAAATTTCACAACCCCTCTCTAGGTCACAACTTGTACCTGTATAGCCGTGCGCACACAGACACTGGAATGGTGTCTTGGTTTTTTTATCTGCACCTGTAAGATGAAACACGAGGCAGGCTTTACAAGCAGTCAATACGAAAACCTACCAGACACCGACTTAGTAACTACGCTAAAACCCTGCATATATGACGCAACCGAGTATAAGCCGCACCCCGACCTTAGGAGAATGTTATAGCCTAACCAGAGTCCTGAAATAGTCTATATAAATAAAACCCTCATATAAACCGCACCCTGGGCTCAGGGAAATCTTATAAGCCACACTAAGAGCCTGAACTGGTCTATCAGCCGCGGCTTATATGCGGAGCTTTACGGTATAGTCGGCAAAGTGCAGTACTGCCAGCCCAAATGGCTGGCTACGATTTGTGGAACTTGGTATGCATTTATCAATTTTACTGTTCTCAAGTCGGGCCACTATTAAGGATTTTATAGAATAAAACAAAATGTCTTGATGCTTTGTGAATATTCATCGGTATTTTACAGAAACTCTATGACTAATGTTTATCATTTCTTTTTTTTAGCGCCTCCCACGCCGTGTAGCGGCGGTACCGTGAAGCGGTACGGGAGTGCGCTATGATGATTGCATTTGCCCCATGTGATGAGGTCTCACAATAAAAAATTACTGAATAGAGAAATTGATAATTGTGAACTCTTCTTTATGTCTGCTTTTATGAGACATGTCATCAAACACTGGTATACCAACATTAACGGCGGGAGGCGTTTTTTTACGCGGTCACAACCGCATTTCTTGTTTGTTAACAAAGTTCCAAGTTACATGTTTGGAAAACTAGCAGTACTCGAGAATGAGAGCACTAGGCCAGAAAATGCGAGGAAAAGATTGCCATCAAATGTGCAGTTCATACGCTGGGATAAGCATCAGATGCGCCTTATAGGATGTGACTAACTCAGTTTCTGGATGTGCCCCTTATAGGTGGGGCCAATACTACAAAACAGTACATATCTGTAGGCGATGTACCTAATAGCTTTTCCTTCCAGTTAATGTGCACCTCATACATATACTACTCTACTTATTACTTACGTGGTAAGCACGTGGCTCCGTTCTGACACGAGTTTGGTTCGCACACACTGATGTTACACGCTTTGCCACTGTACCCTTCTTGACAGTCGCATTTAATACTCGAACCGTCAACTTTACATTCACCTAGAAGGGAAAAGGGACATAATTATTATGTGTGCACTTGATCCTTCTACCATTTAAGGGCTGAAAGTGCAGAATGGTATCATATTGGCCACCATTATGCATCATTGCTTCCCTGGTGGGTAACTCACTACACTGCCCCAATGAGGTTCACACTTGAGGGTCAGCATGATGCACCAATGAAGTGCTGGTGAGCAGACACGTCAGCACTGCATTAGTGCATCATGAAGACCAATGGGCATGATGCACTGCTGTGTCTTTAAAGGTCTAGGTATCATACAAGTGATTACAACAGTGGTGGTCCGTGGCCTGAAATTTACTTTCAATGTTAACTTCTATCTTATTTCAAAGAAAACAAAGATATTTTGTCAAAAAGCAATAACGGTCCTTAGAGTTGATATGAGACTTACCGTTTTGACAGTCCTTCTTACATAGGTCTATACCACACTTTGTACCTGAGTACTGTGGTGTACAGGTGCACTGAGGCGTGACGTGGTCCTGACTAAAGCTGCACACTCCCCCGTTGAGGCAGTAGCTGTCACACCGACTGATACACTGCCTGTTACACCGCTCCTCGCTCGGGTCGACCCCGTCCAGCGTACACTTGAGTTGGTAGCCAAGGTCACATTGGCAGCGCGGTGCGCCGGCATCACGGAGACAGTAGCCATTGGTGCAGGTGAAGTTGGAGCACTGGGAGCCGTCACACGTCTGGCACGTCTCACACTTGGTGCCTGGATGGAGGAGGGTTGGGATTTAATTTCGGTAAATGAGTAGGAAACTACATGTATATCATATTATATGGGACAAAGGGGTGGACCAAATGGCATGGTTATCTACTGACGGCCTACTGTAACTAGGGGCGTAGCAACAATTGTAGACTGCAGAATATTGTTGATCATCTGACTGTTAGGTTGCGCACCAAACATATTTTTGGTGTCAAAATTTTTTTTATAAATTAGGAAACTACTTCAAAACTAGATCAGGCTGAATGCTGTACACCTGTGCGGTTTTCACTTTATCAAAAAGAGGCATTCAATTTTTAGACGTGGTTTTTGTACAAAAGATCAGTTGAGTTCAAGCTGTGAGTCTTACCGATATAGCCAGGACGACAGAGACAGTTGGGTCGGTCGTCCTTGTCGGTGACACAGGTACCTCCGTTACGACACTGGTGGGACTTACACGGGTCGCTGCTCTTATTTATCTCACAAGTTGGACCCATATACTGGTAGGTGCACCTGAAGGTACAACAGTGTAAAGATTAGCGGGACTAAAAAATATAGCAATAACAAGGCTTAATGGCCTTTTAGGAACTCCCAACGATCAAGTTTATAAAGTCAGGGTATGCCTTAAATGCTGGGGATTCATTATATAGAGCAATGCTACAACCTAAAATCAAACCAATCCCAAAATACACCTTATAAGATTTTCTTCAACTCAGGTGCGTCTTTTATATGAGTGGTACCTTATATGCGAGGTACATTTTTTTAAACTCTGTTTTACAATATTTTTGGTCAATACACTATATTATCTACTATGCATGATGAGCCGACAGGTATTTCTCAATACTGTATGCATCAGAATAAATTTGAAGGAAGAAAACATATGTACATGATTACTTACACACACTCGGGTTCGCCTCCCACGTTAATTCTACAGAAGCCTCCATTCTTACAATATGCTTTACATTTGTACGTCTGACATCGTGGACCTGTGTAACCGTCTGGACACCTGTAAGACAAATTACATGTTAGGAAGTGATCAGCTTCTAACAACAGTGTGGGGCCAATTTTCATGTGGACCCACAGTAGATTTTGCACAGAGTCCATTATTTGTCAAAAGAGGATAATTTGGATTTTTCTACATAAATAGCAACACACCAATAGTTTTGCCTCAAACGCTTGATTAACAGATTGTATTGCTTCCCCAGCTTTTTTTCTTCAGTTTACCATAGTAACCACCAAATATATAGACACCGCCTCATAGTTTACTAAATCTTTTTTTTTTAAATATCATTTCATATGCTGGTTATGATCAGTTGATGATATACCAGTAGTTATTCTTCATGGCGAATACGGTATTCTACTTACTGACAAGTAACACCATTGGTGTTGCGCAGACATGTGCCGTCCGCCAAACATCGGTCATAGCAGAGGTCCATGTTACATGTGGAACCAGTGTAACCTGGTAAACATCTGAAACACACAGTAACTCATTTATCACATGTGTCCTCTATAAACTTGAGACCGTAGGGCTTGTAAGTAGACTCATTAAGGCTGCTTTAATGCACCTTGAAAACCAGAGTGCATTGGGCATAGTACCCGATGGGATTTCCAAGGTTAGGTAGGGGACACTGGGGTAGTATCCACAGATTGGTAACTACACCTTACACCCCTTCTCTCCAAAAGTGGTTTGGTCCATCCTCTAGTCTATTCCGTACACAAAAGAATAGAATCTTGCCCCGCAGGGCTACACATTAAGGATAGAAAAGAATCTTACCCCGCAGGGCTACTTGTACAGGATAGAAAAGAATTTTGCCCCCCAGTGCTATCAAATTTAGGCTTCTATTGGATTCCTTATTAATAGCCCTGCAGGGTTAGATTCTTTTCTATTCCTTATTAATAGCCCTGCGGGGGAAGCTTCTTTTCTATTCCTTATAAGAATCAATTTTGAATTAATAGCCCTGCGGGGCAAAATTCTATTCTATTCCAAATTGGTTAGAACCCCTGTATACAGCCAATATGGACAGTATCATTAGGGTTTAGGGCTGTTCCATTAGTTCTATATGAAGAGAGAGATGTTATCATGGTTTGAAAAACCCATGATTTCTTTAAAAGGAACCATGATAACATCCCTCTCTTCTTGTAGAACTAGAAGAACAGTCCTAAACCCTAATGATACTGTCCCTATTGGTTGTATACAGGGTTCTTTAATCAATTTTGAAAAGAATAGAATCTTGCCCCGCAGGGCTATACATTAAGGATAGAAAAGAATCTTGCCCCGCAGGGTTAGTTGTACAGGTTAGAAAAGAATTTTGCCCCGCAGGGCTATCAAATTTAGGCACTTATTGGATCCCTTATTAATAGCCCTGCGGGGCAAGATTCTTTTCTATTCCTGATAAATATCCCACCTATAGGGAGGCACCTGTAACTGATTTGTTGTAGTGCTAATGGCTATCACTAGGTGGGGCTTACTTACCAGAGAGAAGGGAGAGGGTGGGCGAAACCACTATGGGAATAGGGGTTTAAGGTGTAGTCACCAATCTGTGGATACTACCCCAGTGCCCCCTACCTAACCTTGGATATCCCATGGGGTACTATGCCGTGCATGGAGCATCATTTACATGAAGCTCAAAATCATTGACACTATAATCTGTAATAAAGCTATTGCTCACGTCATCCTATTCATAAAGCATACCTGCGAACTCTGGACAAGAAAAAAAAACTGAGTCAACTGAATCTCCCCCCCCCCCTTATAAACGATAACATGAGATCTCACTTGATCTGGACGAATCACAAGATTGACCCAGATGGATCCCCAATACTGTAGGCATGGGAGTGTTAGGGGGAAAAAAAAAAAGTGGAGAAAACTGAGGAGTTTGCAGGTATGAGAAAGAGGATTTACAATCAAAGTAGGGTGGGATTTAAGACTGTATCAGTGATATACTTACTCGCATTTAATAGTGCCGTGTTCAGTCCGCTTACAGGTGCTGTTATGCTGGCAGTAATCGTCGCACGGTTCTTTGGATGGCGTCATGTCGCAGTGTGTCTTATTAAGTGGTACTCCTCCATCCGGACATGTACACATGTAGGTGCCCTCAGGTGTGTTAATGCACATGGCCTGTCGCCCGCATGGACTCCATCTACATGGGTTTATACTGCTGTCTGTACAGGGGAAATAGATCATTTTACGAATCAATAAATAGATTCACTTGGTTTTAAGAGTAAGGCAAGTTGATAAAGTTCATAAAAATAAGTCTTTTTTTCAGAGGTCTATTTTAGTATTCAAAATACTCTTTCTTCCCTGCACAAAATGTGCAGAAATTCACCTACTCTATCGGTTTTGGGTAATTCAAGTTGCTGGGCAAGTCTTTCAAAGTTCTATGGAAATTGACTCTCCAGGGTCACGTTTATGCACTGCAATGGCATAATGCATTGATGCCTTATAAATTGTTGCCTCGGTGCAAGAAGGTTGTAACTGCAGTTACTGAGGTGACTAAGTTTGATACCTAGCGGGATATTATTGACCAATGAGATACATGTAATTCCTTTAATTCAGTGCAGACTTTTTAGGGTGCATTACATAACACCTGGTACCCATCATACTGGCTGTTATCAGTGCTTATCTCTCCGGGTAACAGATCAAGCATTGGTGCCCCCTACTAAGGAACCTGCAACCTCGGTATAGGGTATTTACCATTGAGGAGGTCGTCACTCTGTTTTAGTGGGTGCACCACCAGTATATCGGCTACATGGAGCAGGCCGCGTGCCAGGATGTGCGGGTTATTGTCCTGCTGTCCATACTTATGGAGCTTCCACACGGCATGCGTCCTGTATGTTGTCATGTACAGCCAGTCCTCAAACACGTCAATCCTGTATGGCGCCTCTTCATGCTTGGACCAGGCCCACACCTTGAAATGAATTTTTGAATTGAATTTCTATTGATATAATATTCTCATATTACTGGGAGTTTGTCAACACATGTCAATCAGCCACACACCAGCGTAATGTGACTGAACACAACAATATTAGATAACGCTCTCAAAAATTTCACCAGTTCATTATCAGAGTCAATGGCTTCTAATTATAAGTTTTGAACAGCTTGAGTTGTATTACTCAGAGCTTCTCACCTTGGTGCGATTCAAACGTCCATCTAACGTCATCGTCTCTACAACACGTTTCTTGGTGTCGGCCCAGTACAAACGTCGGCTGTCATAGTCTATGGCCAGGCTTGCCGGCCAGTAGATATCCTTGTTCACAATGATTTCTCGGTTTGAGCCGTCCAGCCAGGACCTCTCGATGTGGGCGTGTCTACCACGGTCCGCCCAGTATAGGTATCTGAAGGTAACAAAAGCTATTATCACAAACCTGGGTCTACAGTTAATATATCAAGTCTTTTAGGAATGTCTTAATTAGCCTGCGTACTGCTTTGAGCTGAGTGGCGTGATTTATTAGCTTTCGCCTCCAAAAAGATATGTTGGAAAGTGATGCAATACTCTTTGTGAATATTCAAAAAAGAAAAAAAAAAGACTCAAACTATGACCAAGGATTCGATATGATATCCTTTGACTTTCATCATGATAATCATCCAATGAATTGATACTAAAACACCTAGGCAAAAAGTAGAATTTCCTACAAGAGTGATATCAGTATCTCTATTATTTATTGTCTTCTGTATATATTTACCTTGTTTCTGGGTCCACAGCGAGATCAGTTGGCATTTCCAGGTTGGTTTTAACGACAGTTTTGATGGTGCCTGTGACAGGGTCCATCATTCCGATGGTTCTCTTCTCACCGTCGATCCAGTAGAGGCGCTGACCGACCCAGTCCCATACCATGGCAGTGGGCTCCAACAAGTCAGGGATCTATGTGGAACAAGTCGCTGTTAGACGTTTAGAACATTTCAGGGCCGCATATTGCGGTAACCTTGGAAGCCTTTAAGGGCCGCTGATACATCAATACATCATGATCGTAATGAAGCATGAATGTAGCCCTGGTGAGTTATTCAACAAGGCTGGATTCATACATCTAATGCATTAACAACCTTGACGGTTTAATAAGCAAAGCCATTTGATCAGCATGATGTAAGGATGCACTCTGGATGAGTAACTCCTGTCTGGGTGAGTAACTCACCATGAGTACATTCATACATGATACATTCATACATCTGGTTGATACACTCCCTATTCTAACTCTTTTGTAATACATGTAGTGGGTATTTCTTTTAGATCAAATCAATGGTCTTATGTTCAAAATGGAACCTTATTATGCATCTTATGGGTCTCTAAATATAGATCCAAGTCAGTGTGCACCTTATACATGGGTTCACCTTATAGGCTGTACTTACATCAAGTTGTTCCAGGCCGTGGTGGTCCATCACGGGGCTGTTACTCTTATTATTATCTGAGGGAGTGTTACGTGAAGCCTCATCCTTTGCTGTGTCGCGGTTTGCGTCCCTCCGTACCCGCGGGGGAATCGCTGTTGTGTGAGACCTGTCCAGCAGGTGCTCCGGGATGGGGAACTTAAGGATAGACGTTGAGGCTATTCCGTGATTACCGATAAATGCAATGGAGTTCCTCATATCTAGCGCCATTGAGCTAATTTTCAGCTGTAATTCTAATCCATCGCCAGGCTCCTGTAAAATGGCAACACATTTTTACAACCTCAAAACAAACAAACCAGCAGTGATGACTTAATGACGTAGGGCATCTTGATTGACGCAGACCAAGACCCCCTGCCATGATCTTTCAAATGGTGAAAGATCCCTTAGTCTCCACCTATTAGAAGCGAAGCTGGGGCCATTTTGTGTTCTAAATTCGTACATTTATCTTTTTATAATGAAGTTTACAGGGATACCTTAAAATATCAATAATCACATGGCCTGCGTGAGAGGAACATTGCCATGGAATTTGCCATTTTATTTTACGCTTCACTCAACGCTGCAACAACCAAGTTGAGAATACACATGGGAGCTAATATCATAGACCTACATGTAGGTCTGTGCTAATATGAAGTGAAGTATTGATTGCGATACGATGGATAATCATTTTTACGTATACATATTTATTCTACTCACTTCACGAGGTGGAGGGTAAGCTCTGGTGTAAGAGCCCCGGTAGTCAGTATCTGATGCATGGATCTCGTTCTCGGCCCCGATGAGAATGAAAGGTTGAGGTGCGCCAGCCCTACAGCCCTGAGAATGCTCGCCTGTGCGGTAAAAGCCGGGCCGGCACACACATTTGTAGTCCGACTTAGCGCTGGTACGGACACAGCCCTGGGGGCAGTAACCAAACTCCAGACACTTGTTCTTCTCTGAAACAAAGAGAAACAGTTAAAATGGGAATAAAGAAGAAATGAAAGTCTGTGATTAAAGTTTGTACAACTTGTGTAATCTGATAGCCATCATATACCGGTACTTAAATATGGCTATCTATAGCACTTTTGGAGGCCGCACCAAAAACATAGGATGTGTTTTGTTTCAAAACAGAACATTCAGTTATTAAGTCTCCGCCACATCTAGTGTAGGGGCACATGGCTCATGTCATGTGTCACACAAGTTCCCATGTCATCTGTCACCTCTAAGATAGAACCTATTATGTCCTATGTCAAATTTAAGAAAGCACCTCGCATTATTTCTAATTCTTTTGCCTCAAGTCAAAAAATCAATCAATTGATTGGTACTTACGGATGCACTGTCCCTGGCCTATGCGGGGGTCATAGTAGAAGTCGGTCTTACACTGACAGAGACCAGTCGTGTTGTGTCGCTGACATATCTGGGTGTCATGACAGTCACTCTGGTCCTTACACTGAGTGCCTGAAATACATGGACATTATTTTTGCATTAAAGCACCAGGATTTGAATAATTACCGCTCTCAATTAATCCCAGGGGTTATGGTATGTTGAAATAGCTCTTAACCACTAAAACTAGCTGAAGTGTCTGCCTTGTATTAGGGCCTGGGATAATTTCCCCTCTAAATCTATTAGCGCCAGGGTAGTTGTCCATTATAGTACAGTATATGGTGTATAACTTACTACAGAGTATGGGTTCTTCGTCCGAACCGTCAGCACAGTCAGGGTAGTTGTCACAGACATAGTTAAGCCCGATACACTGCTGTGTGTTTGTACACTGGAATTCATGTGGTGTACACTGCTTCTTCACACCTGGATTAGAACGATGTAAAATGAAACCATTTATCATCTTGGTCTCAAGTGAACACCTGAATTGTAGCATAGTACCTTGTATGGGCAAATTAATCTATATTGAGAACAAGATTTACTGAGTACTAAAGATTTGTGTGGAAAACCAGGGGTGTGAAACGCTAAAACTGGTTTAGGCTGAAGTACCGTAATCTCCCGCGTATAAGACACGTCCTCTAGGCCAAACAAATCCCTAGTGCGTCTTATAGGATTTCCTCAAGTTTGGGGTGAGTCTTATACGAGGGGTAATTTTACTATAGAAATGTACTTATCTTACAAATTTCAGCATTAAAATGTGCGTCTTATACGCGAAAATGCATGTGCTGAGTTTGGGGTGCGTCTTATACGCGCAACGCGTCTTCTACACGGGAGATTACGGTATATATTGTGATGATTTATAGTCAATTTCACATTTGATAAAAGTTGTTCAAACAGCTAATTAAATGTATTATACCACCTTCTGGGGCTTAGGTATGATTTAGATAATAGCAGAAACCAGTTTGGAAGGTATTAAAACAATGTGAGACCATATAGTTTCAGTCAGCCTGCATGAGAGGAACACATGCCCCATATAAATGGTATTTCATTTTCTCAGTGGATTTACACTGATCTCAGGAATGGTCCTGGTGAACACAAAAAAGGCTGAATTCCGCCTTTAGGCGAAGGTTTCACACCCCTGAAAACCCCTTTTTTCACAAAGGCGTGGAGAAAGTGAGTCAGAAAGTGTTTTTTGAGAGCCTTTTACCTAGATGAAAACTGAAACAAATATGAACTCGCTCAAATTGATCCAAACCGAATGTTTCTTCATAAGGCACCAGATGGAGTCCTTCTTCTAGGGCGACTCATGGAGGAACACTCTGTCTGGAGCAAATCTTGTTAACCTCCGTGTACAAAATTTTCAATAGCTCAGGCATACTCTTCAAAACATAGAGGAAGATATGATAATGGATAAATTGACTTAAATTCATTACATTCTTAATCCAAACTTACAGTTCTCTTCATCTGAGTTGTCACCACACTGGTCAATGCCGTCACACATGTGTTCACGCGGCACACAGAACTTGTTTCGGCAGGTGAAATATCCCGCCAGGCAGACAAACTTAGCTGTAATATAGACAGGACACAGATTCAGAACATGATTAAATGTGAACAGGTTTTAATAAGGATGGAAAAGTAGTAGGCATATTTCTTTCTATATGCATACAGAACGGACAAAATGGATAGCAACGGGCTCCTGAGTTCTAAACACAGCACTGGCTTAACTTTCTTGAATAAGCATCCCAGAACTACCGGTAATTTAATTTCATCTCCCTGTCCTTTTTGAGGTTCTTTACAGAGAGCTTTGGGGTTACCCCTGCGCAAAATTGCCACCATTCCTCTTTTGAGTGCCCTGTCCGTAAGAGGGCAACAAGGTGCCATGCATTATCTTTAATAGAGAATAGAAGGGTGTCTGGAATCCATTAAAAAACGAGTCAAGTAAATGGGCATATATAGATTGTATAATAGAGGTCATAGGCATAGGCCATAGGCCTTCAGTGTACAATGGGACAGGCTTGAGTCAGTCTATGATGCTATCTACAGAGGTAGCTGACTTGTGCTGCCCTCTACAGTGAACCTAGAAAAACTCCTTGGTGGTGCCATCTCATGGGGAGAAGAGGAACTAGAACCCAAAGCTAGTACAATTTGCATTAAAGTGACATTTCTTTTAGACCTTCAGGAAAAAATGGAATCTATAAATGAAAATAAAATGACTGCACCTTTCTGTTGTCATTTTCATAGAGATAACTTTAGAATAAAATTTGGCTGTATCCCTGTCTTTGTAAGGGTGTTATTTCACATTAAGTAGCGTTACTTTGAGACATTTTTTGGTAACTACTGGAAAAAAATTTTTTTTGCAAAGAAATTGTTAAAAAAAAAAGAAAAAAGAAGTGAAAGATAAAACAAATATCCTATGACCTATATATCATTTTCAACTTGTTACATGCATATTTTCTAGGACATAGAACCATAAATGTAGAAATAGGACAGAAAACATTGATTTTGAAAAGCCCCTTCAGAAAACGAGTTCAAGTAACCAATAGAGCCGTTAGGCGTAATAGTGTAGATCTATGGTATTACTTGACTCGTTAATTACAGTATAAACCAAGTACCACTCCCTCTAAGATAAAAAAGAAAAACCTTTTCATCTTAGTTATAGCCCATATGAAATAAGAACTCACCACAATTCATTTCATCCGACGTGTCGGGGCAGTCCTCGGATCCATCGCACTGCCACACCTTGGGTATACACATGGAGTTAAGGCAGCGGAACTCGTCGTTGTGGCACGTCCGATCTGCAGAACACGACAAGTATTAACACCTCATTGTTACCCCATTAAGGGCTGTGTAATGCCTCAATAGTCAAACTCTTTGGTCTTACATTACTGTAAGCTCCCAGTCTTTGCGAAAAAATTTTCACCATGCAGGACATTCGGTCCTGCAGATTTATAATTCTGCAGGCCCAGTTCAACATTTGTAGGACCAAAACATTTCGAGTATCTGAGGACATCCTCTGGGATTTAAGAAATAGCATAAAGCAAGAATATACATTCTATCTTTATCATTAAATCCATTAGGATTCATGAAATTCTGAGAAAAAAATAATTATATGTTAATGCTTTTTGTTTTACACTGTAAAAACCTTAATGATGGTCCGATTTGTGTCGGCCCGAGAGCCATTTAGAGGGCTATAGCCGGTGTCTAACGTGTTTTCGCAAAGACTGATCTCCTGTGTATAAGTGAGTGAGTGAGTAATAGATGTTTAACGCCATTTCGACATCTAAGGTCATATTCATGGCGAGAACTACATTACACAATTTCACAGGAATGTGTCAGTACCCGCGCATATGTGCACCCTGTGTATAAGCCACGCCTTATTTGCAAACAAGGGGCGCACAGCGGCTTATATAGGATTACCCCAAATGAGGGGTGTGGCTTATAGGCGGGTATTTATGGCCATAGAACAGCTCAAAACCTGCGCCTTTCAAGCCCCAGATAAGTGTATGGCTCAATCTGAAGTCAGGGTTGCAGCTTATCCAAGGGTGAAGCTTATATGCGGGAATTTACGGCATGAAGATAAAAATCTCTTTCCAATTCACTTTTTACAATAATAATTTATATTCATGGCCGTTCCCAATTATATAAATATGTTTACATACATTATTACTAATACTGAACTTTCCGTTTGACTACAAACATACAAAATGTTTATCAGCTACTTACTGCATCCGGTTTCATCCGAGCTGTCGACACAATCCAACTCTCCGTCACAGCGCCATGCTTTTGGGATGCAGTATTCTGATTTTGTACATTTGAAATGTTTGTCCGGCTCACAGTTCTTGTTGATATCTCCACAGTCCCGCTCATCTGTCCTGTTAGGGCAGTGTGCATGTCCATCACACACCAAACTCTTCAGGATACAGCGGTCGTTATCACAGCGGAACTCACTCTCCGAACAGTTACGGGCTTCACAATGCAGCTGAAATAGGGGAAGTGTGTGATATTGAACAGAGTAGCATTATGACAAGGGTCCTGCACTCATTATGACAAGGGTCCTGTACTCATTATGACGAGGGTCCTGCACTCATTATGACAAGGGTCCTGCACTCATTATGACGAGGGTCCTGCACTCATTATGACAAGGGTCCTGCACTCACAGATTTACCTTATTGTATTTTTTGGTGAAACTTTTCATCCCTCATCCACCGCCATCGTCAGCCTGTCCGCCCGGACAGGTCCACCTCACTCACAGACTTGCACACTTTTACCCCTGGGGCTTGAAGATTTATGTGCTTATTTATAAACAGCCTACTTTTATTGCGCAAAAGATATTTTGAGACAATGTACCACTGGCACTTATAAGACTGGTGCCCATTTAAAATCTGGTCGAGTTAATTTCTTGCTTTTCTTGAAAACTAATGAGTGGTGTTTCATCTGCTTAATTTTATCAAGGTCATGTATACACAAGGTGCTCCAAGAATGAAAAACCAAGGCCATAATCCCCTCTATTGGAAGAGAAATGCAGGAAATCTGTCAATACTGGCCTAAATCAACATTGCCTGCTCAGCTTCATGTGCAAAAAGCCCGGGGCAAAAAGCCATCCCTGTTTAGCCACATGCAGACCTGTACTTACCTCGTCAGAGCCTATGGTGCCGTCCTGACAATCGTTGTCATAGTCACAGCGCCAGCGCCCGGGGATACACCGATTGTTGTCACACTTGAAGTATGTCGCCTCACATGTAGCAGCCGCTGTGGGAAGAAGACATGGACAGTTTATTCATAACAACACTTAGATAATGAGTATGGTTTGGTTATGGTGGATAATATTGTGGCTAATAGCACAATGTCAATTTAACAGGATGCAAGTAAGTTCAAGGTCATATATCTGGAAAAACGGTATTGCCCGCCCCCAGTTTTTCCCAGCGTGCTAGGGCCATCTAATCATAATAATTTGGATTACGGACTTTCTGAGTTCAGAATCTGCGCGGCCAGGGCAAAAAATTAAAAAAAATATAGCCCTGAAATATCCCAGCGGCCAGAGGCAAAAAAAGGACCTGGATATTTACTATTTTGGCCATCAATATATCACTTTTCGACAAAATGCCAAAATTTTGACAGGCATAATGGAGGAGAAGGGAGGAAATGGCAGCTGTTTGCTGAAGAACATGGACTTTTTCTTTCTTTTTTTTTTCAGAATTATTTTGAAAATTCCCAGCGGCCAGAGTAAAAGAAACAAATAAAAATTCTTTATTTTTTTTCCATTTTGCCCAAAATCGGATCTGTAATTCAGGTTATCATAATTAAATGGCCTAAGCATAGGAAAACATTTTTTAGTACCTTCTGGCAGATTTTCCCTGACTCACGCTGAAATTCCCTGACCTGTGGGAAGCCTGATTATAGTTAGATTGGCAGCCTTTTTACGGCACAGGTGCAGCTTATA
The DNA here is from genome assembly GCA_949317995.1 of Acholoe squamosa. NCBI lineage: Eukaryota > Metazoa > Annelida > Polychaeta > Phyllodocida > Polynoidae > Acholoe > Acholoe squamosa. Next base: position 42,632,089 of record OX439051.1, on the reverse strand, counting down.
TCTTATTAAAAAAACTCAAGATGCGACTTATATTCAGGGGCAGCATATGCATGGGGTGTTACTGTACTTACAGCACTCATCTGGTGGTTCATCACTGCTGTCGGTGCAGTCGTTATCCCCGTCACACTTCCACGACTTGGGGACGCACCGACCGGACGTTTTACACTGTAATATAACATCAATAAGAATCAAATGCTACCCTAATTATTGTTGAAAGTTGGCAAACATCATCTTAAATGCATGTCGGCAAACTCGCCGGGTAACATGCACTTCCGGGAGTCCAACCAGCAATGTTTCAAGACATGTGGCTTCAGCTCCCTTCATTTACACCTTTAATCTTTATTATTTTCAATATTTCCTACCAATACTGCTGACCTTTATCTGACAGAATCTTGGAAGGCAGCTTACAATAGTTAACAACTGTCATTAATGAAAACAATGTGGAAGCTGATTTTCATAAAGTTGGAAAGAATCTGAATACCTGGTATATCACTTTATAATCTATGATCTTTTATACTATAATAACCATACCTTGAGGTAGCCGGGTCGGCAGGCGGTGGTTGTACAGTTGGCAGGTTCATCAGAGTTGTCTCCACAGTCGTTGTCGTTATCACAGCGCCACACATAGGGAATACACCGCCCGTTACCACACTTAAACTGGTGTGGTGCACACGTCTGTACCGCTGTAAAATCACAAGCATGATTAATGCATTTGATGTAATTTAAACTACAATGATCTCCCGCATATAAGGCACATCTCATAAATGAATCATGCACCTTATAGAATCAGCACAAAGTCTGAGTGCATCTTATAGGAACGGTATTTTTACTATAGAAGAGTACTAAACCTTTATAAATCGGCCCCCAGATGCGCCTAATAGGTTTTCCTTAAACTCAGGGTGTGAGATGCGCTTTCTACTCGGGGAGATTATGGTACTGCATATGAGCCACATCTTACACGGGAACCAGAGGTTTTATTGCGGCTTAGGCCATGTTATTCTAAAGACTTGGATTACGGGATTTTGCAGCTAAGATTCTCGTCAGCCATCGGGGGGGGGGGGGGAAATTCTCTCATTCAGCCCTGTACAACTCTAATAATTCTCATCGGCCATCGGCAAAAAAAAAGTCACGTTTTCGGCCCCAAAAAGAGCTTTTGGTAAAGTACTTTTGTATCATTTTTCAAAGAAGGGCGGAATACTAAATGTTTGATGATCATATGGACTTCTTTTTTTTTATATTTTTTTTGGCCTCATGCCCTCAAAATCCCGTCGGCCATCGGCAAAAAAAACAAAAACACGCCAGATCCGTAATTCAAGTTATTAGAAAAAAACGGCCTTATAGGCGAGTAACTCGCTAGGGCTGCATCTATGTATCATGCCGACCCCAAGGGTTTGGTACTGCCCGCAAAGGTCGGCATGATGCTCCAATTAATTCATGCATGCATCATGACGACCACTTCTGCATTAGCAGCCTTTAAAGAGTTTAAATACATAAAGTATACTTACGGCACTGTTTTTCATCGGTCCCATCGTCACAATCAATATGGCCGTTACACTTCTGTGAGATTGGGATACACTTGGGTTTGTCGCCATGACACTTAAACTGTGTGTCGAGGCAAGTATGTCTGTCACAGTCTAGTTCGTCCGACCCGTTAGCGCACTGCGGGATGCCGTCACAGATCTGGGTCGGGGAGATACAGTGGTGGAGGGATGTGGCACCGTGACACTGGAACAGTCCCGTCTGACGGCAGTGGTACTCCGGGCAGCTGTCAGGCTCGTCCTCACTGTGACAGAAAATACAATTAACAAGTCTCTTGGTAAATAATAGAAATACTCAATAAAATATTGTTCCCCTCAGAGAAGTTATAGTTTATACCAAAAAAGCCCGAGTATGGCTTATACCGTAGCAATTTGGATATATAAGGCACACTAATGTCGTAATGAGTTATGACACACCTTGTATATATGCAGAATACATATGGGGTTTTATAGTGAAGGCCTAACACTCTGTCTCTACAGATAACTCTGGATCCCCTTCTGTGTTTCACTTTGTGAATGCCGACATACGACAGGCCGTCTGAGTGCTGTCACAGTTATGAACAGTTTTTGATTTCTGTGAATCTTGTTGGACATCACTCATCTGTCACAGCTTTTGCAACCCTGTCACAGTAAGGGGATCCACTGATGGAACTTAACTTGCGTTTTGTCTTGGACGACTGAAATTTGCAGTAAAATCAGAATAGCGGATCACCCCCCAAACTTAATATAAGATGCCCACTCACCTGTCCCCGCAGTCATTCTGGCCGTCACATCGCCACCATTTGGGGATACACTTGTATGTGTTCTTACACGTAAACTCGGAGGACGTACAGTTGGACTGACAGATACTCTTGTTGTTGTGTGGGTGGTAGTAGTGTTCAGGACAGGCGCAGACACGGTCTATACCTCCCTGTTTGATGAGACATAACGTCCCCTCACCACACGGCTTGTCCTCACATGGGTTCACCTGGTTCTTCTTAAATGAGCGCTGACGGTACGGGTGGTAGACCTAGAGAGTGGGAACGGAAAGAAGTTAATACAATGTATCAAGTGGTAGGGATGTGATTTCATTTTGACCAATGTGTAAAAAAATACTTCAGACAAGAGACTACCGTAATCTCCCGCGTATAAGACGCATTGCGCGTATAAGACGCACCCCAAACTCAGCACATGCATTTTCGCGTATAAGACGCACCTTTTAGGTACCAATTTTGTAAATTCAGTACATTTCTATAGTAAAATTACCCCTCGTATAAGACGCACCCCAAACTCAAGGCAATTTACCTCCCACGTATAAGACCCAGTAGCATTTTGTTTGGCGTATAAGACGCGTCTTATACGCGGGAGATTACGGTAGTAGCTCGATTTGTACTTGATAGCCACAAAATATCAAAGTCACTCCCCCATAAATGCTAGGAAATTGTCTCGCTGGATCTGGGAAAATCACTATGGTTATCTTTTTTTGTCCGAAAGTAGGAAATCCTACAGATGTAGGAGAAATCACATCCCTGAGTGAAACAGCCAGCGAGAAGTGTCATAGTCCTACAGGTAATCAAACCCCACTCGCTGAATTACAAGTTCAGAATGCACCCCTGCATTAGCAGCTCCAACATGATGCACTTTGTCTTTACCTTACGACCTGTATTATCATATACATTGTACACCTTTTGAACGTGTTCTTTTTGTTAGATTAACATCTATTATACCTGGATATCCATGGGTCGGTGAATGAAGTGCGATATATTCATTCGTTTTTCTCCATTGTACTTGTGTGCCCGCTCTACCGTCTTATACTCCCAGTCAGTCCAGTAAATGTGGTCTCCAAACACTGCAGCATAACAAAATGTTCATATGATTTAGAATATATTTGATTGCATATTTTAATGCAAATTACAAAGTTCCAACATTCATCCAATGCCATGCTAGTAAGAAATCCCAGCAATAGTGAGTTAAATTATATAGTAAAAGAATTAAGCCAGTGACAAATCTTATCATAAACTTGACCATCTATGATAGTTTCAATGTTGACAGAATAATTCAGAATTTCTAACAACCTTTATTTAGAAATATGTTGAAAATTAATTTGTTTAAATTGATTAATGCCTCACCTGCAATGGCAAATATATGAGGTAGGTTGTTCTGTAGAATATAGGTCCTGTTATTGCCGTTAAGGTCTGCCATAGCGATGTAATCCAGGCGAGCGTCAGCCCAGATAATATGACCCGTCACATAATCAATCGTCAACGCATTAGGCCAACCAACATGTACAGTTATCAGCTTCTTCCTGAGTGACCCGTCCATCCCAAGTCGCCCGATATGCGCCCCATCGCCCCAATCGGAGTAGAACAGCATGCCTTGATAAGGATGAACAGCAATCGCGCGCGGCTCCTGAATTCCATTCTTTACCAAGATCTTGCGGTACTGCCCGTTGAGTTTGGATACTTCAATGGTATCCGTGGTTTTGTCGCACCAGTACAGGTTCCTACCAACCCAGTCCACAGCTATACCATCAGGGTTCCGCAGTGTTGTACTGTGTAGTGTCTGAAAAAGATATATTGAAATACAGTGAAATATTTTGCTTCATAAAGGAAATAACAGTTTCGTTGTTTTTCTTATGTTGTGTATGCAGTATTGCTCCTACTTTTTAGGGAAGAAATAACCAGTCATTTGATGCATTACGTCAGGCACGCGCGATTCAATTTTTTTTATTTTCTCCAACTCTTTCACTCCAGTACTGTATTGATGCATACTGACGACCAAGAAGCATTGTTCCTCAAGGCACCTGCGTAATATGGTTTAAAGGACATATCAGACATTTACTACAACTTACCTCAGGTTTGTTGGCGGCCATGGCTTCCTTACTTGTTGCCATCCTCATGATCCGTGACGCGGACGATGTAACATCGCTCCAGTAGATCATTTCTTCTTGTGAGTCAAAGTCCAGTGCGACAGCGTTTGTAAGGTTCATGGCAAGTAGATGTACACTGCTGCCAGTCAGTGTAATGTTACGGATGTAGTAACGGTTGGAGATCAACAGGATGGGCTCTGCTACTGTAATGGGAGAAAGACACATAACTCATTAGTCATATGGCATCATCCACTTAGGGAGTGATCATTTTTTAACAAGTGGGGTGGGGGGGGGGATTTTTCAGGGGGGGGAGAAGGAGGTAATTTTTACCTGTTTTCAGTGGAAAAATTATCGGTCAAAAGTTCACAGGCGATTTCGGGTTGCTCATGGTGGGGGGCAAAAAAATTCCACCCTTCACATCGAAATTTTTTGTTGTTGAAACCCGCCACCCCCTATTGTTCAAGAATGATCACTTCCTTAATATTGGTACACAGCATCTTGATAGCGTGTTTGGCTATATTTGGACATATTTCAATTATTATGGCGTAACGAGCTGCAGGTTTAATGTTTCTATTAGAAGAGATATACCGTAAGGCGTAACCAACAACTCCTTTTTTACTACATAGATGTACCATACTAATTCTGAATTTCAGAGAATTTTCAACATGATGCAGGAATCATTCCTGATGCATTCCAGTAGTACATGATGCATTCCTGGAATGCATCACTGGAAGTGATGACACTGGATGCATCCACGTGTCATGCTGACACATTGACAAAATGCATTTTGATTCTGCTACACTCTACCATAATGGTTTTAAGGCAAGGTTTTTGTGGAAAGTTAACAAATTCCCTCAGTGCGTACCTGTGGCGGTCTCGATGACCTTGCAGGACTTCTTGTCACGGCCGAGCTGGTATCCCTCTGCGCAGGAGCATCGGTAACTGCCGTGTGTGTTGTGGCAGTAGTGTGTGCAGTGGTACTCCTCTATACACTCGTTAATATCTGTACAACATATGCAATAATTGATTGATTAATTGAATGATTAATTGATTTAACACCTCACCACACATCAAGTACCTTATGAGATCGTGTTTCACCAGACATTCAGTCCTTTACAGGACAGATGATTGAACCTATCTTTTTTTTTTTTTTTTCAAATAAGGCCACACCAAATAAAAAGTTGGTCTATGGGTTTTCACTTTTAGAAAATGAAGCGGGAGGGCGAAATTTTTATTTTATTTTTCTAAGAAAATGTATCTGTCTATGGCTTCTGCATATCAAAAATGTGGAGAGGCCATTTTTTTTTTTTGGTTGGGGTTCCTTTGCTCAAATTTTCTTTTTATTCTTTATTCTAAATGCAGAATATACTTATATAATGAAACCGGTGATGTTTTTACCTATCCAATGAGTGGTGTGCCATTTCTGTACCTTCATTGATTGACACTGTAAACAGCTTGTAAAATCAACCAAAAAATTTTTTTTCAACTTTTCCACTGCAAGTTCCCATTTCATCTGCTTTCAAGATTTTTATTTCAGATATGTAAGAATACAAAAGATTTTTTTGAATGTGTAGCACTAGCTTCGTAGTACCAAGCATCACAGAATCAGTATAGTTCATTTGTAAACAAAATTAACGAGGAAGCGAAACTGCCAAATGAGTGATTGCTCAGTAACATATGGGAAGTTCAGGTACAAATAGTGAGTATTTGCTGTGTTTCCGGTAACATGCTCTAAAAAGGCAGTTGATTCTTAAAATGAAAAGGGCTAGATCAACACCCTGTTGAAAGAGTAAAAGGGAGTGGACTGAGCAGGCCGTTGCCTGGACCTTTAAAGGGGGCCTAGCACGGATAAGACGTACCCGCATTAGCAAGTCACGTGATCACCCCTTGACCAATCAGGGTGACGCAATTTTTTAGCTGGTACCCGCACATTTGTGAACAGTTATTTTTGGCAGGTACCCATGTTGAAATTCGCCGTGCTAGGCCCCCTTTAAGGCCTGGTGACTGCAACTTATTTGTAAGGCATGTATTTATGCTTATACATATATACCACTAGGCCAAAACCTACTGTTTAAAGGGTTAAGTGGGATGGACGGACCAGGCATACTGCAGCCCAATCTGGCCCCAGCTCGACCACTAGCATGAGTCATCTCTGGCGACCAGCGTTTATGGGTAAAAATAGTTCTGGGCACTGGTAGGCAGATACAGTGCTTAGTAATATTCCCCAGAATATGGGGACCCACAATCCCCAAACATGAGAGAGGGAGTTCCCTGAGTCCCGACCGGACGAGACAGACTGCAGCCCAGTCAATCAGGGACACATTTGATCACGTGGAAAAGTCGAGGAAAGGGGCTTAGCAAATAGGAGGGCCTGTTAGGTAATACTGCAAGGAAATGGCCGTTCCTGGCTTGATTTCACCCAAAACTGGGATCAATTCCAGTCAGGAAGCGAAGTCTCTGTGTACTTTTTAGCTGAGAGCACTAAGGAAAAGATCACATCAGCACATAGATTTCGGCCCTTGAAAAAATAAATCAAGAAATTATTCGAAAAAAAAACAAAAAAAAACAAGCAAATTATCTGGAAAAGAGATTGAACAAAAATGCAAAATGGTGAGTAAAATAAGCCTTACCTTTACAAGTATTGTTGACCATCTTAAATCCCGGCTTGCACTGACAGACATAGCCGATCTTCAGATTCTGACACTTGTGTTCCCCGCAAACACTCGGCACCTGGCTACATTCGTCTATGTCTGTAACACATTAGGCACAAGGTGTGCTTCTTAGTTTTAAGGGTATAAATTGCAGGAATTTACTGTCGCCTAAGACTACCTTAAATTCTCTTGTATAAACCATGGCAAGTGCCAGACCTGAAATCAAAATTGAGCTTATAGGGTGCGGCTAATACTAGAGAATTTACAGTAATACATTACACCATGATGATGTTTAAGGACATTGACATTTGTGCCGATGTCGATGTACTTAAAATGACCTCCAGACCCCGCTCTATAGGTTCAGTGAGACACTGAGCAAATAACCTTCGTTGTTCATCAATTGATTGTGCCTTTTGCTTTTTGTGGATGGACGTATTGAGTAACTTGTATGCCTTCTTATGAGGTAAATGTATAGCAGTTTTGTATCTCAAAAGTCACAAACATTTATTTCATGTTTCAAAATGTTGAGACTAGTGAGTCTAGTTTTATTGTGAATGTTAAAAATAGATCATATGAATAAAGTAAAAGTTATTTCTACTTACGACATCCTTCCTCATCGCTGAAATCTCCGCAGTCGTTATGTAGATCACAGAGAAGTGACTTATTGATACACTCCCCGTTATTACACTTCCACAGGTCCGCCTTACCGCAGAACAACGGCACAACCTCTGCACATGTCTCGTTTGACTCGTCTGTATGGTCGGAACAGTCGAGGAACCCGTCACATTTCTGTGTGTGCGCGATACACTGGTGCGTCTTGGAGCACTGCCACTGGGTGGGTGAACATGTCTGGTAGTCTGAGAGTGTGTTAAAAAATGGTAAATTTAAAGTTATGTCACATGAGAATTTTCATAATTTTTTTTCCGTAATATAAGCAATTATCAAGCAGGAAAATAGCAGGAGCTTGACAAGATGAATGTGTTTTTTTTTGTGATTGTTTCTATCATATATCCCTTTTCTGTCTGAGAATAATCTGATACCTATGAACACAACACACTTTTTTCTGTCTTAAGTTTCAGCTTATCATTCTCCTCTTTATGCTATTATAGAGAATCTGTGGATAGCCAAATTTGGGAGGAGGTAAGGTGATGACCGGATAGATAACAGATGTTAAAATGTCGATCTTGTGGGAAAGCGAGAAAATCTCCCCAACGGATGTCCCCTACTATTGATATGAACAAGTGGACCATTCTAAGTACTTTAAAACAAACAGCTCAACTCACGACAGTCGACTTCATCAGAGTTGTCGCCACAGTCGTCATCCCGGTCACAGTAGAAGTTCTTGTTGATACAGCGCCAGTTGCGGCACTTAAACTGTTGGTCGGTGCACATCACATCATCTACAAAGATCATATTTATATGAACACTGATCATCGCATTTGGGTTTAATGGTGATTTCCAGTCTGAAATGATACACCATGACAATCAGTCACCATGATGCATGAATGCTGTCGTGGTGAATTACTTGCCAGAACTGCATTCATGTATGATGCTTTCCGACTGGGATTGATTTATATGCCAGAGATGCCACTCTCTGGCCATCAAAAACTCAGAGAACCAAAAACAGCAATTTCTGGTAAACTAGGGAATTTGGCACCTCTGAATGCACCTCTAAGGGAGTGGTCATAATCTATCAACAGGGGGTGGTGGGGTGGTGGGTATGAGGGGGCGTAAAAATTCCAGACCCCTCCCAAGGGGAGGCTAAAAAAATTTACCCTCTTTTTAGCAAAACAGCCTGTGAGCTACTATAGATTAAAGAAGGGCGCGAAAATTTTCCGCGCCTCTGGCGCAGGTGGTGGGGGGCACCACCACCCCCTGTTGATAAATAATGACCACTCCTTAAATGGTTAGCGTCATGCACTTAAGCCAGCAAAGTAGCACATCAGCACCAGCACTTTGTTGAAGGGATAAAGTGTGAATCATAGATAACAAAGGTTAAGGCTAGGGCAGAGCTCTAAGATATCATTGACTTCCATAAAGTATGCCTTACCACATCCATTTTCCGGATGTTCGTCCTCCCCGTTGGCACAGTCGCGTTCACCGTCACACACCCAGGTCATGGGGATACAGTTACCAGACGTATTACACGAGAACGAGTTACCCGCACACGGATGGTGAGCTGTGGAAAAACGATGCCATTATAATTATGCATGGGAGAAATCTTTGAATATCAAACATCTTTTGATTATGTAGACATGTGGTTACTTCAAAAAGTGTAAAATGCACTGTAAAACAACTTCTGATGCATCAGTTGAAATGTTATTCAAAAGTGGTCTTTTCAGATGAGATATTGGTTTCTCTATTTTGTGCGGCCTCAGGTACACACAGACTTTGAGTGGAGGCAAGAAGGTAAAGCCAAGGGCTGAATTTTAGGTGTTGAGTACTGTAAAAAAATCCTGGTCATAAGCCAATTTTTTTCTTCTTATTTTTGATCAAAACCAGCTTCTAAATTTCTCTCAGTCTCCCCCAGCTTTTCAACGTGTCTCATAGGGTTTGGGCTGCTCTTTACAGCCACAATAGTCTCAGTTCCATGTGTAAGTCGCAAAAAATGATGTGCTATATTCTACACTCACTGGTATAGACAACACTTACTGCAGTTTTCGGGCTCGTCGCTGTGGTCTATACAGTCAAACCGTCCATCACACACCCACTGTTCAGGTATACACCGGTTCACGTCACACATACGTTCATCAGAGCGGCAGGTGTAGGTGCAGTTAGCCTCATCTGTCTTGTCACCACAGTCCTCCTCCCCGTCACACTTCCAGTGCGCCGGCACACACTCGCCGCTCTTAGGACAGTGATACCAGTCTTCTGCACACTGCGCAGTCGGACGTGTCACTGGAATGTTATCATGGGTCATTACAAAATATCTGGTTATTTTTTTGTGTTTTTTTGGGGGTTTACAGCAGATTTTCTGTAGGCAAGTGCCTGATTATAGTCCTACTCATAGATTCATTTATGGCCAGATGTCGATACATTAGTTTTCAAAGAGCCATTCAACTCACCAATCGACCAGATATCTCTCTGGACAAGTCTGATAATTCCTGTTAAGTTCTATTCTTTTTCTGCTCAAAAAAAAAAACACCCAATTTTTATCTCTTACCAAGGTGGCCAATAAATCAAGACTTGACTGTTCAAGAAAAAAAGATTATAGTACCATGTACAAGGGAGACATGACCTACCTCCGTCACAGTTCTGTTCATCGCTGCCGTCCCCACAATCATCCTGTCCGTCACAACGCCATGAGTTGAGGATACACAGTGTGGTCGTGTTACACGGGATCATGCGGCTCGGGTCTGCCCCATCCGGTAAGATGTGTGAACAGTTAGCGATGTTACAGTTCATCTCATCCGATGCATCCGGGCAATCCTTGTCTCTGTCACATCTATGTAAAAGTTGAACAAGAGGCAAATTGGATTTTTTAGTTTGTAATTCTTTTATTCATAATGGAGGAGGATTAGACTATAAAAGTACATATCTTGCATAAACTCTAAACTCTAGTTTCCAATAAGTGAAGTAAGGAGGAGCATTATTCTGTAGAGGAGGACCGAGAAGTGGTCTATTAAAGGGAATCGGGAGAACAGCCCAAAAAGATTTGTTCAAATTCAAAAAGGGCACAGACAGTCCCAAGCCATGTTTCCTAAAGTTTAAGTGGCAAAGTCCGATTTTTTTTTTTCATTTTTCAAATTCAGTTCAAATGTTATCTATATTGTGGACCATTTATTGTTATCTTTAGCTCAAACATGATTAGAAACGGGGTCCCATGAACCTTGCCATAGGCATTTTGCAGTGTATTTCCAATGGATAGAGTTTTGGTGTGTATGCCAAAAGTAGGGAACAAGGTATAAATCTGACAATTCCTTCAAATACGAGCTTAATTATGGGGAAGGAGAGCCAAGAAAGTAGTCACTATAGGATGTATGATCTATTTGAGCATCCTGGCTCATTTTGGAGAAGATTGATTTTTTGGCCCCAACCATGGGACTATGCCACTTTAAGTCGCCTTTTCAGAGGGTCTATCGGCACTCCCACCCTCGGACCAAGCCCTGATTTGTAAGTGGTCATTTCTATTTTGCAGTGTTCAAAATAATTCTAAGTGACAGCAACCTTCTAGCTTAAATTTCTGTACCTTACATCTGAATCATCCCAAAAGAACAAGGGGTTATCAGGTAGGTTTATGAAAGAGAAGAAAATGGCTAAAGAAAATAGCTTTGGTAAATTCTATACATATATATGTACCAAAAAATCACTATAGAAAATACACTAGGATAAAAGGGTTCATATTTCTGCAAGAATTATCCCCCTACCTGTAGGCGGCTGAGATACATGCGCCGTTTGACTCGCACTGGAACTCTTCAGTACTACAGCCGCAGCTCGTCTCGTCCGACCCGTCCTTACAGTCATTCACCTTGTTACACTTCTTGAACTTGGGTATACACTGACCGCCCCCGCACTTAAAGTAACTCGACGGACACACCACAGTTTCTGAAACAATAAGATAAGTTTATACAGTTTCTCCAAGAGTGAGGCAATTATTCTGTATAGGACCATGTGCCAGGTCAAATATATCATGTACCTCCTCTGATAGGGCTGGACTTGAGCTACGTTCTGTGGAAACGGGTTCCAAGGTTCTCAATAACCACAACCGTAACAATACGGTAACCCTAAAAGGGTCGCTACTGCATTGGTACATCATGGTCGTCATGATATACCAATGCAGTACTGGCAGGTCTGCTCACCAGTGCCTTGTTTATGCACCTTGTAGGCCGTCTGACCCTCTGATACATAGACAAGGTTCACGAGTAGTGGGAATGACTAGGAGATATCCCCTAGTCATTCCCACTAAGAGTAAACCTTAGTACTTATTTCATGTTATCTTGGTCAAAAATGTTCAAAAACCATTTAAGATGACATAAAAAGATGATTATTTATCTGTTTTATGATCGTTTTGGTTGCTTTTACTGGCCGTGAGATACGGGCTAGGGTTATCACACAGGGGTGTTTGATACGGCGCTGCAGTGTTAAACCTATGGGCTGTCAGTATCTCGGGCATATCAACATGAAATAATGTATCAACCTTATAGGGCCTGCATGATGCATTCTTGTCACCCTGGCTGATGACTCGCCAGGGCAGTAATCATGTACCATAACAAGACATAGTTTTACAGGTGTTGTTCACTCACCGCATGTATTGGCGTCCTCGTCGGTGCCGTTGGGGCAGTGAGGGAAGCCGTCACAGATCAAGTCGTACTTAACACAGATACTGGATGGTCCACACGAGAACTCATCTTGGTGACATTTCACTGTAGTATCAATAATATGGGGAAACAATCATTATTCTATCCCTTTTTTTTAAATGAGAATAATTGGCAAAATAATCATCTTATTCATTTTAATAATTGAAATGATTATAGAACAATTGTCGTCCACCTACTGCATTGAATTATTGACAGAATGAAGTTCTGAGGGAAAACGTATTATAGTAATAATGCTTGGCATAACTACTGAATACAAGAAAAAAGAAATATTCAGAGTAAGTCATTGTAAGAGATATTTTGGGATGTTAATGATAGAGTAACTTACATGTGCATGTCTTGTTGTCTGCGGCCAACACCCAGCCCTCCCTACAGGAACACTTGGGGTGTCCGTACTCATCTGAGTGACAGTCCTGTAGACACCCGCCCCGACCAGCGCTGCACGGGTGGGCCGTACCTGCAGTACAAGATTTTATTAAACATATTAGGAATTGCTTTAAGATATTCCTTATTTATTTAATGGTTAGCCCTTCAAAGGCCATTAACGCCTCATGCCCATTGGTCGGCATGAATGCTACAAGGCCCGACCCTACATGGTTGATGTATATACTCCCTGAGGGTCGGCATGATGCACCAACGAAGCACTGGTAACCAGACGGGCCAGCATTTTATTGGTGCATTGTGCGAACTAATGGGCATGATGCAAATCACAGCAATGACCTGCTTGAACTTCAAGTTTCTGGAAAAGTTCTGGAAGAATCACATGACCGTGGTTTAGTATTGTTCTTTGGTGTTAAATGAACGTATTCTTATACACGGCATCCCATATAAGCTACATCTAGGGTCTGAAATAATCTATAAGTTGCAGGAAATAAAATCAGGCTTTACTGTCCTACTACAGACTATGCAACCCTTAAAGGGGTAAAATTCACTGAGAGAATCCTACTCACAGTCGTCAGCATCAGGTGCCACGGCTACAATACCCATGGGTTGGCGCATGATATTCTTAGAGAGGTAGCGCGGGTCACCCCCAGTGTACTTATTAACACTAAGCACCGCACGGTAGATCCAATCTGTCCAGTACACAAAGTCACCGTACACTGCCAGGCCAAACGTGTGCTCCGGGAACAGTGTATTCTTCTCAGACGCCAGGAATATCTAGTTGTAAATATGAAAACAGGTTATCAATGGTAATCATCTAACTACTGTAAATATATAGAGCTTCACTTCTTCTTCTTCTTTTTTTTTTTTAAATTGACCACCCATGTCAATACAACATGATCTCCATGACCCAACATTTTGTGGCTCATACAAAATGTATATGCCAAAATCTGACTGGGAGCCCATCCTCATCAATGAATTTTTAATACTTAAAAATCTATGGGTAGCTAAGTGAGTGATCTTTTTTTATAACAGGGGTGGGCTGGTGGGTTTGAGGGGGGTAGTCATAATTTTTTCGACCCCTTGACCAGGGTTGGGAGGTCAGAATTTGTTCAACCCATTGACGGGGGGGGGGGGTCAAAATGATTTTATCATAGGTTAAAAGGGCGCTATTGCACACGCATTTCTGCCCTTCAGGGGAGGCAGAATTTTTTTCGCGTCCGTGCACAAACCCACCAGCCCCCCCCCTCCCCGGTTGTTAAAAAATGATCATTCCCTAAGAACACAAGGACCCCCTTTTCTGCCCTTAGCTTTATGGGGTGTTAGGCAAACCCTGTCCCACACCCTCTCCCCTACCTCATGTACAAGCCACACATTGCAAAAATGGTAAAGGCAACCACAGACGAGCCAGGCTCAATTGGTATCTAAGATATATAGTCCCAATCCGACTGAGATATCAAACATGTTTGGTATTGTCAGACTTGACTCGATCGCATATGCACAGACGGCCCCGATCCTAACAGTTGGCTGATCGATTCGGTCCTTTAAGGTGATGCAGATGGGCCCGTTTCAGGCCAGACTCAGTCAGTATCTAAGGAATCAGTCTTTGTCTGGGGCAGATGTCCTCCCATTCAAGTCTGTAACATGTTTGATATCTCCCGACTCAGACGGCCGATCAAGTCAGGCCTGCTTGCTGTTGCCTTAATACAGCAATACACAAGGTTATTCTAAATTAATAGAAGATTCTTTGTATTAGTATAGATTATTTTCAACTCACCATTCTGTTAGATCCGTCGTACTCGCAGCGCTCCAACTTGTTGAAGTGAGCATCTGACCAGTAGAGTTTCCGTGCCTTCTGGTCTATAGCCAAACCGTTAGGGGTCCTGATGTCGGTCGTAATGATTGACTCCACTTTCTTACCCGAGATATCCGCTGCCTGGATTGCAGGTGCACGGTCATTCCAGTTTGTCCAGAAGAATTTTCTATAGTGCAAACAAACAATATTACATCTTTGATACATAAAGGTTTTCATCAGTGTGTCAAAGTCCTAGAACTAGTAAAACCCCAGGTGCATAATACAGCATTCTTTATTTGTCTGCAGGTACATTTGGTATTCCAGTGTTTGCTAATCGTTTGGACAGAACCATTTCTTTCCTGGATTTGACTTTAATGCCTTGTGCAATTTATCCATGAATCTAACCAATGGTGCAGCTAATAACATTGTCCCAAAGTCTTGGTGGGCCTTTGAGTTCTAGGCAAGGTAAATTTGTAATCACTGACTCGCCAGTTTTCAATCTACTTACAAACCGGGTCACTTACAAAGCACAGGGGTCAACGACAATGGCACGCGGGTGGTCCTCGGCCTTAAGTTGAACCAGTTTTTTACTTGTAGCGTTTGGCGTGTCCATGTCGATGCTGCTGACAGATGAGTTGGTGTAGCTCGTCCAGTACAGCACCTTGTTTAGTCTGTCATATGCTAACCCTTCAGCTGATCCCAAGTCTGAAATCAAACATGGAGATTAATGGTATTCAAATTTATATTTCTGAAATTAAACTTTCTGCATACATATTAATTGCCAAAAGAGATTATGGTAGAGGCAGACAAGTACCCAGATTCAGTGTGCACCTTAAATATTCATGAGATACACCCTATGTGCAAGGTGATTTTATGGTACATCATCTAAACAACAACAGGAAGACTGTTATCATATTAAGGACAGTTCATTGTGAGAAGCTGATAACTTACTGTCAGCAATAACGGTGAAGTTCTTTCCATCAAAATCCACAGACTGAATATCACCACGTTGGATGTCAGTGAAGAAGAAGCGCTTGTTATCGTAATCATATGCCAGCCCGATCACATTACGCATATGTTGACTGTCGCTGATCTCAGGGATTGGTGTGTTTGGGTTCAGCTCGGCAAACATGTGGACAGTCTCGATGGCTGCGCCTTTAGAGAAGGCGATGAAGGTGTCAAAGTCTGCAAAAGAAACAGATTGAGAGAGTGAAATTGTTTTATCTATAATTACCGGTATGTGCAGGAATGTCAGTGACAGAGCACAAAAAAAAACACCTAAAATATTCTAATTGAAGCACCAAAATGTAGGTTTTCTGTAGAAATGTATAAGCATTTGAACCTTTAAAAAATCCCTGAAATCAGGGAAAACCTTGAAGACGTCCTTCCCTGAATGTGCGAGGTTTGCTGATGAATCAAGTAAATGATTAAGAATACAACACATACTGACCTGCGCACTTAGTGACATTGACGACACGGCCATGTGGACAGCCGCACTGAGTACGTCCATCACCGACATAGAAGCAGAGCTCCTGACACCCGCTCTTGTTGTTCTTACACGGGTTTGTACCTGGCATAATGACATGTATGTTAATATTGAACCATAATGTGTATTTATAAATGCGATGTATCAACTTAGGCCTGCTAATGCATTAATTCATCCATCATCCTCATTAATGTATTTTCACAGCTCTGTTGAATGTACTCGCCAGGGCTGCATAGCCTTAGTGCAAGAAACTTGTTACTGACATTTTAGCAAAATTTAGTTTTCTTCTATTTTAGCAATTGGCCCATATGTAGCTACTGTGAAAAGCTCTAAATATGATATGTGTGCCTACAGGCCCCAGAGCAATATTCTTGTATCAACTTGGTGCTACAGTAATTAGAACACTTCCTTTGCCTCTCCTGCAAATCTTGAAAACTGCAGTTACAACCTTCTAGCCACCATTGCCAATGGTGAGAACCATCTCTGATTTCATTGAATAAGCTTTTTCAGGGCATTGAAAATGATGAAATGTTGAAAAATACATTTCAGTCAATAGTTATTATTTTATAGAGCACTAATGAACTATTTCTGATGGGTATTATTGGAGTTGAGTTAACTCCTAACCCATCTTTAACATAGATGACATTGACATTAACGTACCCCGCTGCTTGTTCTTGTGGAAAACCTCCATACTGGTTATACCATCACCAAGGTTATCCTGCATCACACGCACGTCCGACCCGTCCTTACGGGCACGGACAATCGATCCGTCCTTCACCGAGCTGCAAGGTACATCAGTCATACTCATGACACACAACTTTATATTTATACAGGGTACTTCATCACAAAATGTCACCTCTATATGAATGAGAACATAGCTTTAAAAGAAAAAAAAAGAGCCTATTGAGAGTATTGATATGATTCTGATGTACCACATGGGTCATTAACGACATAAATCAAGACATTTCACTTTCCTCCATTTTGACTCATTTCTCGGGGAAAATGTGAAAGAATGCCTTTTTCCTTTCTCACAAAGTGTTGCACTCGTCTCTACATGAGTGTTTGTGGAATGTGATTTCATGTCAGCTGTCCAGTATGAAAGTAGTAGTAAAATACACAGTATTGGGTATATTAGACTATATCTCAGAGGACGAACGGGGAAAACCGTCCACACCTCAACACTACCTTCTATTAGACTATATGGTGACATCTCAAAGGATATACTTGGTTAGCCTTAAAAAAGATCAAGAACACCTGCCCTGCCCCCCCCCCTCCTTTGGAAAAAATTTCATTAGATTCACTCAGTGGATCTGAAAAAATTAAAGAGGATCTACTTTTTGGACCAAATATGTGAGAAATCCTGCACATTTCCTACACTGGTAAGAGACCTCCTGTCTCTTTCTATATGGGTATATATCTCAATATTGTCTACAAGTTCTCTGATTCTGTTTCAGTTTTATTCCCCCCCTTTATCTCTCTTCACAGCATACGCTGAGAGCCTTGGTGACGGTGTGAAAATTGTGACACTGTGAACATTACGAGTACTGGGATTTAGTAAATTTTGGAAATTGTGGGATTTTACGGTAAATGCATGTGCTGAAATGGGATGTGTTGATATTTGAAATGATGCCCATTAGTGTCTTAGCAAAAATGACTTGGATTGACAATCGATGTATTGAGAGTGTGTAACGTTTGACACCACTTTAACAGCTAAGGTCATATTCATGGAGAGAAAACTACATTAGTTAAATGGATAAATATGCGTGTCCATGCCCACGCAGGTGTAAACGTGACACAGTGGGGCAGCAAAGAGGAGACAAAGACCCCTTTGAGATGAGCTAGGGAAGCGTGCAGTATGTTGCGGGAAAACATGTTTGTTGATAATTGAAGAAAAAAAAAACACAAATGCTGAAATTATTTTGTTGATGTATTGTGCCTTGGCCTGAATGTTACCTACCGGTTTCTGCGTGTAGGTCTAGACAACATAATGATACATGTATATATATATATATATATATATATATATATATATATATATATATAGCACAGGGTGGTATCGATGATAATGAAGTGAAACCAATACATTGATACATAGGCAAAAGAAGATATGAGGGCATAAGCTATTAAATGATATTTATATTTTCATATATCCCAACCTGAAATGTACTGAATTCACCTTTGATAATTTAAGCAGAAAACTGACAAAAGGAACAAGAAAATTTTCTGTATTTCTGTATATTGATTCCAATAAATGTTGGTCATATGAGGGTGAGTGAGTGATGGATGTTATGTTATATCAACAACTGTAAGTGTATAAATTATTCATTAGAAGTTGAGGGAGGAGGGGGCTGAGATGGCATATTTTAGAGTAACTATCTTACCTCGTGTTGAAAGTCTCCCATTACATACGTATTTTTCTAACAAAAACTATTGCATAGAAATTCTATCATGCTTACTTTTTAATTTTGCCCAACCAAACAAGTTTAACATTGTTATGGCCCCAGGCAAGATTAAGAGAGATTCTTATGTTTTAGATTTTTGTCAGAGAATAAAAGGTTGTCAGGATGCCATGTCTTACAAACTACTTCATATCTTATGTCTGTGTCTTATGTCAAATCATTTTTATAGCTAGGAATAACTTTAACATATTATCAAACTATTTAAATATTGAGAGGGTGTATGCAGCAAATAATAAGTTAAATGTTTCAACAGTTAGTTTGGTTAAATGAATTGGTAAAACTCTCAAGTTTCAACTTCAACAAAAAGAAAAATAAGCAAAACTCAACAAAACTGGATGCAAGTAAACAACATGCATTGTGTTGAGAACGAGTTATGGCTAGACGGTGTATAATATTTACCTCACTACGCCGTTAATTACGGGGTAATATCTGTAAGGTTAGCGACAAACGGTCGTTAACAATCACGACACAATTAACACAACCATGCGCACTAATCACAATGTTCATTTCCACAATGTTGCACACTACCGTAATCGACCTAATAAGCACCGCCCCCTTTGGAGACTTTTACAGTTTAGAAAGAGGCCTACATAATTTTCACGATTTTGGAGGCAGTTAAACTCCGAAGTATTGAACTACCCCTAGTACCATAAGAATAATTTTAAGTGCCCTGGGCGCTTATTAGGTGAATGCGGTAATTAGCCTTTTAAGGGCCGCATGGTTCCTTCAGGTTCATGTTCCTTCATTATGATGCACCCATGTAGTACTGGCCAGTAGATTCACATGCACAATAACCCATTAGGGAAGCATTAACCTTGAAGGGGTGGCATGATGCATGAATGCAGCCCTGGCGAGGACCTTGGTAGGGCTGCATTCATGCATCATGACCAAGGATGATACTTGATTGGAGCAGTTTGCGGTCCTTAAAGGGATAACTGATGAATAAAGAGGTTATTAGTATGCTCACATACTTCTTATAGCTAATCATGTTCTGCTATTTACAAATTCCGCAAGTTGTCCTCTATTATAATTATCAAACCACATGTATCATGTCCCTATGCTATAACATACATCAATTCATGTACCGGTACTTACAGGTCAGTCCAGTAGACAAAGTCCCCATACACGGATAGCGACATACAATCCTGTAGATTCTTGTGTTCCTTGACGATCACCGTTCTCTCAAGTGTTGCCAGGTCCAGTTTCTCAATGACGTTCAGTTTCTGGTCGCACCAGTAGAGCATGTTGTTGGCATGGTCTACATCGAGGCCGTATGGATGGCTTATAGAGGTGTTGATGAGGGTGTGACGCTCCGAGCCGTCCAGGCGGCTCTGTTCTATGCGCGGGTTAACTCCCCAGTCAGTCCAATACAGGTATCTAGGGGATAGAATTATTTTGATTTCATTACAACGATTCAATATTTCTTACTTTAAATGTTTGTTGCTGAAGACATTCACGTAAATATAGGATAGCATTTTGCAATGCAAGTAACCCAAAAGGGCACTCAATCTCTTCTTTTAGGCTCCTTCTGATACTAACCTCATGTTTTCTTCGAGCGTTATCACTGTCAATGGTTAAGCCTATTGAGAATGCATCAATTTTTGCTTGTATGTTTCATTGGCGAATAACTCCTCTCTTGGCGAGTTAAGCATTGCAAAACAGCAGCAGGTCTTGAAAAAGGATCCATATTAACCATAAAAAGGCATGAGACAGTGTAATTCTCCTCCATTTTTTTTATAATCCAGCATTGTCGATGGCACCCTAAGTCGATCGTCTAGTCTCGCTGTTCGCCATTTTGGATTTTGGTTCTATCTGCGCATGCCCGACCTAATTTCCATGGGGATTTGGGTCAATTTGCACCACCACAGGCTCTGTGATGTGAATTAACAACAGGGCCAAGACGTAATTTTTTATCTTTTTAATAAAACATATCGATTCAAATCATATCCTCTTGCCATACTTTATCATATTTCTATAATTATAATACTGAATAATTTAAAAAAAAATAAAAAATAACAACCACTTTTACGACAATGGAGACACGACACGGATCGAATGACGGCAAATTCATCAACATTCATCAATTATTTGCACCACTCCGACCAGAAAGGTGGGAATGTTTGGTTTTTAGCACCACCTATGGGATTTAACATAGGCCTAAAAGCATCTGTTAGTAGTGTCTGAAAAAGTCCATTTTTACCCCGTGCCTTATAACCCTTTTGGGTTAATTAAGCTTAATTTGCTTCTAATATCCATCTTGTAAGTTTCAGTCTGATTCTCCTAATTCTTTGAGGAGTAAACTTACCCTCGGGTTGGGTCAACAGCAATGGCTCGTGGTTTGGCGAGATCGGTGGCAATAATGACCATTCGGTTCTTGCCGGTCACTTGTGCAACTTCGATAGTTTTTGTTCCATAGTCCGTCCAGTACATATTACCTACAAGTTTGAATATCAGTTTAAGTTAAGTTTGGTGAAATGTTGACGAATGTAGGTAGATTAACTTAGTGAGATGTGGGCCAGATCGTGGAAATTTTTAAGATGGTAATATGTTTTTCTCCAGAATAAAAACATAAAATAACATAATTACATCTAAAATGATTATCAAACTACATTAAAAGAACAAAGATAATGAAAACTCAAGTGTGTTAAATAAAAGTTTTTACCAGCTATCCAGTCTACAGCGATGCCGTCCACTCCAGACAGCCCGTTCTTGATTAGCGCCTTACGGTCAGTAAGGTCCCGCTTTATTCTTGATATTGACACAGCTCGGTGGTCTGCCCAGTAGATGTAGTCATTTTCTGCATAACATACAGGTCACTTAGCATTCTGTATCAACCCTAGTTAATGCATGATAAACGCTAGTCATCATGAAGCATGAATACAGCCAGCCTTCCTTTCAAAGCATACATGAAAAATGATCAGGAGTGTAATTTGAAAATCTTCAATATAAGTTATCTACTGGCATCAAGTGGACTACAGAGGCATGGTGCACAAGGCCCTAATGTGCAATTGGCCAGGAGTACATTTCTGCATCATGCCTACCCTGCACGATTACTACAATAGTAACATGTCAGTATGATGTACCTACGCTGCACGATTACTACAATAGTAACATGTCAGCATGATGCACCTACGCTGCATGATTACTACAATAGTAACATGTCAGCACGATGCACCTACGCTGCACGATTACTACAATAGTAACATGTCAGCACGATGCACCTACGCTGCACGATTACTACAATAGTAACATGTCAGCACGATGCACCTACGCTGCACGATTACTACAATAGTAACATGTCAGCACGATGCACCTACGCTGCACGATTACTACAATAGTAACATGTCAGCACGATGCACCTACGCTGCACGAATACTACAATAGTAACATGTCAGCACGATGCACCTACGCTGCACGATTACTACAATAGTAACATGTCAGCACGATGCACCTACGCTGCACGATTACTACAATAGTAACATGTCAGCACGATGCACCTACGCTGCACGATTACTACAATAGTAACATGTCAGCACGATGCACCTACCCTGCACGATTACTACAATAGTAACATGTCAGCACGATGCACCTACGCTGCACGATTACTACAATAGTAACATGTCAGCACGATGCACCTACGCTGCACGATTACTACAATAGTAACATGTCAGCACGATGCACCTACGCTGCACGATTACTACAATAGTAACATGTCAGCTTGATGCACCTACGCTGCACGAATACTACAATAGTAACATGTCAGCATGATGCACCTACGCTGCACGATTACTACAATAGTAACATGTCAGCACGATGCACCTACGCTGCACGATTACTACAATAGTAACATGTCAGCACGATGCACCTCTACCCTGCACGATTACTACAATAGTAACATGTCAGCATGATGCACCAGTGCAGTGCTACTGAGACAACTAACCAGCTATGCCTTGCTGCATCATGAGAACCAAGAAATATGAATTTTGCGGAAACATCAGCAAAAACTGTAAAGACTAACCTGCGTCAAAGTCGACAGCTGAGGCGCGGCTGATCTTGGAG
This sequence comes from Acholoe squamosa, assembly GCA_949317995.1. Classification (NCBI taxonomy): domain Eukaryota; kingdom Metazoa; phylum Annelida; class Polychaeta; order Phyllodocida; family Polynoidae; genus Acholoe; species Acholoe squamosa. The sequence continues at coordinate 42,609,557 of OX439051.1, read as the reverse complement.
ATGGGTGCGAGAGCCTTGGTGTGGTTGTCGTTAGGGTCGAGCGGGATGCCCAAGATCTGAGTCCGGTTTGTGAACATGAGGAAGGCCTCGAGACCGGTACACGATGTGCCGTCAGCGCCCAGCTCATACCCGGCAGTACACAGACACACTTTGTTACTCGGTCCACTCGGCATACAGAGCTGACTACATCCACCGTTATCTACTGAGCACCCATTGGTCTCACCTGGGGGTAAGGTGTTGATAAGAAATGATATTAGTGATATTTTAGTATATCAGTGTTGCTGTTTAATATCTGCTTTGAAATATATTTTTCCTCGTGATATGTAAATGAGTATAAGTTGTTGACCAACTTACTTTTATTGCAAACCCTCTGGAGGTCAATCATCCCGATGCACTGATGCAACAGTGATGGAGGATTCAACATGATACAGGGATGCAGCCTTGCTCATGAGACTCACCAGGGTTGCGTTCATGCATCATGACGACCACTGGGCATGAAGCATTAATGTGCTATTCGTATAGAGCTGATTAGAGGGAAATATTGATTCTACACATAATGTACTTGAAAACTGTCCGCATACAAAACAGTACATGTACTGGTAGAATTAGGAGCTGGCATGGTAAAACTGACGCTTCATTTAAAAACAATAATAGCGATCGCATCTATGAGAATATAAGACAACATGATGGATACTACAGGGAGGCCACTCAGAGATCATTGAAAACTTGGAAATCATCCTAATTTTCTGAATTCCCAATAGGAAAACAAAAATTCGGAATTCCTGAAAAGTTAGGACAGGTGGCATCCCTGAGACTATAACCTTTATCTAGGCATTAAGAGAGGATGACAGTAGATAATACCTTTATTGGGACGTTGTGAGAGGAAGACCTTGAGTGCGGTGACCTGTGGGGTACTTTGTCGTAGAACAGTGCAGTTACTGCCGTCAGCCTTGTTCATCACAGCGATGTCAGCGGTACCTGGTGCTGGCGGTACACCTACATGAGGTGTCTGTCCCGCTGATGCTACATAGATCTGTCAAAAATGGAAGTTATTTCTTAACAATTATATCAAATCTCTCAAAAATATTATTGCATAAAGTTTACAATTTGTTTGAATATATATATAGGAGTCAACCATTTTGAATTTCGCTGGGTTTGGTATACTCACGCTATGAAGAAATGTCAGGCTGGGTACCTTGTAGATTGATGATGATTAACTTGTAAAGCCCCCCATATAAGGAGATAGGCCCCAAATATACCAGCAGGACAGAGACAGTAACCCCCGGGAATAACGTCCACTGTTAACTGTGTATAAGCCACACTTGTGTACACTGAACCTACTGTTATGTCCAATAACTAAGTACCAGTGCTCAGATTGGTTCAGGGGGTTGATAAAAGTATGGGTTGATCAAGCAATCAGTGATCAGCTGGGATTCACCAACTCATTTCATACAGATTAAACACTGTAATTCTAGAATACTGCTATAGTGGTATATACATTTTGTACTATAATATCGTCGCCTTATGCAAGAAGGTGGTGACTGCATTTTTCGAGTTTTGCAGGAATAACAAAAGAAGTGTTCCAGTTAGGCCCAGTTACTATAGAAACAAGTTGATACAACAATATTGCATTGGGGTCTGTAGGCACATATATGATAGACAGAGCGTCAGTAATTTCACAGAAGCAAACTCAATGTTGGGCCCAATTTCGCCAAAATGTCAGTTACAACCTTTTTGCACTGAGGCGACAATATATAGCTAGTAAACTCACCTTTCCCTGGTTGACTGTGATGGCGCTGGGTCGGTTGATCTTGGACTTGGCCTCAGAGTTAGACGGAGAGAATGCTCGCGGGTTGCTACCATCCAGGTTGCAATACACTATCTTCATTCGCGTCCCTCGGGAGTTGACCCACCACAGCTCGTTAGCTTCATAGTCTATTGACAAACCTGTGGACAAAAAAGTACAGGTAGCATTATTTTATATCTAGACTATCCTCTTTTATGTGAAAGTGGATTAAATAGGGTGTTCCTCTGCTCAGGGTCCTGCTATCTGAAGGAGTTTTACACTATAGAACAGTATTAAGTAGCAATTTTCAAGCACAAGACATGGCTTATAGCCTTCTCCCAAAGTCAGGGTGTTGCATATCTACAGGTGTGATTTGTTCATAGGGTTTTACGGTAGATGTTATTTTAAGGAAGAGCAGTCGAGGTGGTGGTTTATGGAAGTGGAAAAATTATTACGCCAATGTCACTTGTCTTCAGAAATTTCTTAAATCAATATTCATTATTTCCATGTATCACTTACTGGTTGGACCGTTGATTTCTATCCCGGTGGAGTTGTCACTCGTTGGGAAAAGTCGTCGAGGGCTGCTGCCATCCAAGAAGGACATCCATATAGCGCCAGTCGCATTGCCCGGTCCACCCAAGTCTGACCAGTAAAGACGCCTGGAGGTAAAACAAAACGTTACTTGTACAGCTGCTAGTTGCTTAATCCCATAATCATAGTGCATTTAACACTGCTCTCAAACTTCCCACGTGAGAACTCTCCAAACTAGTCCACTATTTTCTTTTATAATCAAATTTCCAAACGGTTACTTCGGCTTATAGAGTGTCCAGGAATCCATGGTGTGGGTTACATATAGGGTTTTACGTTAGACATGTTATACACACAAAGTATTGGCAGCCTTTTCAGACCAACACTGTGGCCTATTATAGCAAAACCACGAGCTCTGAGTAGGTTTTTTTACATGGGTGCAGCTTATACTCAGAGTTATACAATATTTCTTAAATTTTGTTCCTCAAACAGCTATCCCGCTGTGAGCCGGTATCAGTACTTACCCGTTGATGGGGTGGATAGCGAGTGAGCTGGGACGTTTCAGTATGACCCCGTCCTGTCCGTCCTGTAGCAGCACCGTGCGGTAAGACCCGCTGAGCTGTGCCACCGAGATGGTGCCCCCTTTATCTGAGTAGCTGCTGAAGTACATGTTACGTGATATCCAGTCTATAGCAAAACCATGCGGGTTGGGCGTACCTGGAAATGAGGAAGGTTAAATTTTTAAACTATATAAAGGTATTACTTTTTCACAAAAACACCTGTCTGGATCAAGTGATATACTGTGGTGTAGCTGCCTGTTTTAGTGCAGGGGTCTCGACAGACTTGTTTTAGCACAAGGGAAGTACAGTAAATTCTCTTGAACAAGCCACAGTTTATACCAGAAGCCAAATCAAAATGCAGCTTACAGGATCGGCACAAAGGTGTCCTAAAGCTTATAGCATGGTTCCCACAAGAATTGAAATTCCCTGACTTTCCCCGACCAAAAGTGATCATTTTCCACAGAATATGAAATACCAACATTTAACCGTAAATCTATACCTGGCAACACCGTAACCATGCCAGGGTGTGACATCATGGTCGCCATGGAAAAGAGGGGGTGCACTATAAAACCAATCAACTTTTTGAACTAGCTCACTTCGCAGTAGCTGTTTGAGTGAACAAGGTCTAGCCCACGTCTCAGATCGTTAATCTATGCCAAGGGTCTAATTTAGAACAACAATTATAAATTCTACTTTAAGTTATCAATAGTAAATCAAGACCTTACTTTCAGAAATGAAATTGCTTTGGAACTTTGAAAATAATATTTGAATACCTCAGGGGAGACTTGGCTAAATTCAAACACATGCATTTTGCTGACTTTCCCTGATTTTCCTTGACCACTTTATTTTCCCTGACCTGTGGGAACCCTGTTATAGGGGCTATTTAACCCTAAAGAACAGTACTAAAGCATCAATTATCAGTCCTTAGGCCTATAGCTTCGTTTATAACTCAGGGTGCGGCTTATACAAGGGAGTTTACGGTACACCTTGAAACCAAAAATATGCTCACATTGAATGACCTACAGCAAGCACAGGCCCTGTGAAGGCACAGAGGGGAACCACTTGTTAACACTGATAAGGCAGTATAGCTGCTTTGAACATGTTATTATGTTAGTTTGGTTAGAAAAGTTACCTTACCTGTGTCAATGATAATTTCGATACCGGTGCTGTTGAGGTAGGCCCAGGCAATGCCGTGATGGCTGCGCCGTGGGTTACTGTCTCCATCAGACCAGTACAGGCGGTGGGTCTTAGCGTCGTAGTCGATAGCGAGCGGAGAGAAGACGTTGGGGACAGTAAGCGGGGGAATAATGTTCTTGTCAGCATCCTTCAGATCCACGCCCCGGATCTCCTGCTTCTTGGTGTAGAGGAGGAAATTACCGTCCACTGAAAAAGGACATTCTGAATTAACTTAATACATGTAATTGATAGCTTTTTAATCAAATACACCTTTTTTTTGGTATTAGTGACTGGGAAAATAAGAAAAATAGAACAATTTGAATTATCTCCTTAATTTTCACTTTTTTATTTTTAGTTTAATTTTAGAAACAGATTTTGTTCAAAACTAAGATTTTGACAGGTTATAACTGTTCCAAGAAAGGAGTCACATAAGGTGGCTAGTTTCTATACCTATTACAAGTAAGAAGAATATTTAAAACCTGCATGAATATATACAGTACAAATGTGATTCCCTATCTACAAAGACATTGTGCAATTCACAACAATTATTTAGACCTATTTTTATTAACAAAAATAGCACGTCCTGCAATGACCTTTATTTTGGACATTGTCGAAGCATCTTGGGTGCACAATAAGTTCCATAATGCCAATCATGTTACAAGTGGCAAATGTCTAAGTCTAACTGGTTCGAGGTCCTTCCCTGCATCGCATTTGGATAGCATTTACGTCACAACATTGTATCGACAACCTTTGCAGGTTTAAGTGCAAAGAAACATGTGCAACCTGTCAGACGTGGTTAACAAATGCCATTTCAGATTAGCCCATCGAGCGCTAACTATTAGAATGTAGCTTGTATTTTTGGGGGGATTTCAGAATGGTAGAAATACATGGACCATCACGGTGATTAATTTTCAAAACCTTTAGAAGTGACTTTCAATTATCGGTCAGTCTTTTTTCTGCGTTTTGGTTTTGTATACCAGTGAGACAACGTGGATTAAAATTTATGAATTGGGATAGAAAAATGTGGAATTATGATATACAAAATGTTAATAACAAATTGTGAAAAAATTGTGACATTTCAACTTTAGAAAAATATTGTAGGTGTATATATTTGAGACATAATGCATAAAATATTTGTATTTTACCATCCACTGCGGGCAGAAAAACCAACATCTTGTAATTCAAAAATTGTTTTAACCTAGTTTTTCATTAATGTTAAAGCAATGTGACTCAGCTATAGCTACAACAAAATATGTCCCGAGTAATTTCTATTTATTCCTCATTCTACAATTATTGCACATTTTATTTTCTATGTAATTAATATATTTATTTCGACTAGGTTATTCAAATAGATAGGGATTCACGAAGGCAAAGCTTAGTAAGGATATGCTTTATTCTGAATGTATATGCAATAAAATCAGACCTGACAAAAACTACATATCTATTGAATAAGTTTAAGGAAGCAGTGCTTTTTGTAATAAAGAAAAGATGTTGATGTTTATGTGCTGGGTACAAGACTTAATAGTTACCCTCCACTGTAAAAAGACAAAATAACTTCATTATATGTAGGCCTACAGTACTATGTTATATAAAGATGGAACCTATTTTCATAATACATGTAGATATTGCTGTATACCCTTTAATCTATCAGAGGCCGTACCGCGCATGACAACCTAGCCATATTGATACCCTTGAAGGGTCAGCATGATCAGGGTTCCCACCATTTATGGGTCATGGTTTTAACTGATTTTACCTCACCTTTATCACCTTTTACCTGAAAAGGCAACCATTGGATAATTTACGGAGCTCAAGAAAAAATTCACCCACTCTCAAGTGAGGATGTTAAAGAAATTTTGCAAATTCACATGAAATCGTGACAATCACCCCCTTTACTTAGTCAAAATACCATTTTGAACTGACTTTTAACTGGCTTTTTCCCAAAATATCTTCTTAACTAACTTTCAACTGACCTTTAAAGAAAAATTACTTTAACTGACCAGTGGGAACCCTGGTGAGTTTATTTGCCAGCACTGCCTAAGTGCATCATGCTGACAATGGACCGTGTATCTTAAGATGTCATGCAGCCCTGAAATCGTTAAGGATTGCATGATAACTCCAGGGTCATTCATGATGCTTCTGTCATGATGCACCAACACAGCGCTAGCCAGTAACTTACCAGCATAACACAAAGTTCTGCATCATGCGTGCCCTTTCGGTACCGACCCTTTGGGATCGTATCAACCATTAAACCTTTAAAGGCTGCTGATGCAGGATTGCATCAAGCCCATTGGTCGTCATGATGCACCAATGAAGTGCTGGCGAGGCTGCTGGCCTCGATGGGCATGATGCATTAATGCATCAGTGGCCCTTAAAGGGTTAAGAATAAGCATGATGCATGAATGCAGCGCTGGTGATTTGAGTTACACACCATGGCTGCATGTTGATTTAACTGACCTATGTTGATAATCATAGCTAACATACCGATATGTACAAATACCATTGGTATATTTGTAATCTAAACATAGGTAACCCTACCTAATACGAGGAGGCGTGTTTTTGAAGACTTGAGGAAAACCTTGAGGAAAGCACAGCATAGCTGTGATGAATTATTTTGCCAAGGTTGATGACCAGAATATTTGAATAGGTTCCCTCTCGCTAAAATTTAGACCAATAGTTCATCTATTGAAATCATTAGACCATGACCTAGACCCCTTAGGCCTTGATGAAGTCCTTTCAGTAATTCATTCATTCATAGTTACTGACATATTTTGACTAATTGCTGACAAATAGTGCATAATTACTGACATATAATGACTAATTGCAGAAAAATAGTAAGTGCTGACATGTTTTGACTAATTGCTGACAAATAGTACATAATTACCGACACATTTTGACTAATTGCTGACAAATAGTGCATAGGTTCTGACATATTTTGACTATACCCGTTAAGGCACGATGTACCAACGAGGATGCCCATGACTCTATACTCATTATCATGACTCAAGGATCATTATCATGACTCTTTAATCTAGATTTATGTATTTATGATCATTTAATATATATATATATATATATATATATATATATATATATATATATATATATATATATATATATCGATATAGAAATACAGCATTGCTGTAATAGCTGCTCGGTCGTATCATCTAGATTTATGTACTTATGATCGGATATTATATTTCGCTATAGAAATACAGCATTGCTGTAATAGCTGCTCGGTCGTATCATCTAGATTTATATACTTATGATCGGATTATTAATTGCTCACTATTTGTCAGCAATTAGTCAATATTTGTTAGTACTTAGTCACTATATAACAGCAATTAGTCAATATACGTCAGTAATTACTCACTTTGTCAGCAATTAGTAAATATATGTAAGTAATTACTCACTATTTATCAGAAATTAGTCAATATATAAGTCAGTAATTACTCACTCTTTGTAAGCAATTAGTCAATATGTGTCAGCAATTACTCACTAGTTGTCAGCAATCAGTCAATATATGCCAGTACTTAATCATTATAAAACAATACTTAGTCAATATATGTCAGTAATTACTCACAATTTGTCAGATATTAGTCAATAGTGAGCAATTACTAACATATATTGATTAAATGCTGATAAAATGTAAGTAACTACTACCATGTATTGACTAATTGCTGAAAAATAGTGAATAGTTACTAGCATATATTAACTTATTGCTGACAAATAGTCCATAGATACTGACATATTTTGACAAATACCAGTCAAGGCAGGATGCACAGGAGGACGAATCAATGGCTATTTCTCTGTTATATATTGACTATTTGCTGACAGATTGTGAGTAAATACTGACATGCATTGATAATTGCTGATATAGAGTGACTAATTACTGACGTATATTGACTAATTGCTGACAAAGTGTGAGTAAATACTGATATATATTGACTAATTGCTGACAAATAATGAGTAATTACTAATATATATTGAATGATTGCTCACAAATAGTGAGCAATTACTAACATATAGTCTAATTGCTGATAAATAGTGAGCAATTACTAACATATAGACTAATTGCTGATAAATAGTGAGCAATTACTAACATATAGACTAATTGCTGATAAATAGTGAGCAATTACTAACATATATTGACTAAATGCTGATAAAATGTAAGTAACTACTACCATTTATTGAGTAATTGCTGACAAATAGTGAATAATTACTAACATATATTAACTAATTGCTGAAAAATAGTCCATAGATACTGACATATCTTGACAAATACCAGTCAAGGCAGGATGCACAATTAAATCAATGGTTATTTCTCTGTTATACATTGACTATTGGCTGACAGATTGTGAGTAAATAATGACATGTATTGAAAATTGCTGACATTCAGTGACTAAGTACTGATGTATATTGACTAATTGCTGACAAATAGTGAGTAATTACTAACATATATTGACTAATTGCTGATATTTAGTCACTAAGTACTGACATATATACCAGTACTTAGTCATTATAAAACAACACTTAGTCCATATATGTCAGTAATTACTCACAATTTGTCAGATATTAGTCAATAGTGAGCAATTACTAACATATATTGACTAAATACTGATAAAATGTAAGTAACTACTACCATGTATTGACTAATTGCTAACAAATAGTGAGTAATTCCTTAGCACTAACACTAACCTGTTATAGCCTTAAACTCAATATATGTACCATAAAAACACAGATTAAAACACATATTAAAACACAGAATGACGTCAACATTTCAATCAAACACCAGAGAATGGAGAAAAGGAAAGACATCCATTCAGTGCAAACAGGGCATGTGCCCTGGGTGGGTGCAGGTATTGATGTGTAAAGCTTATCAACAGTGATAATGCACTGGTAACTAGCATTTAGATCTAAAAGGTTTAAGCATGTGATCAAGCAATGGCTGCCTCCATTGAACAACTTGTTTGATGCTATACAAAGGTAGAGGAGGGGTCTTTCTTTTCTACTGTTCAGATTCCACTAGTCACTAGGTGCAGTCAGTAGTTTATACTTGCAAGCATATGAATTCTATAAGAGACCAATGGAACATATCTATATTATATTGAACAGTACCAAGATACTGCATAATTATGCTAATTATGCAAATAATATGCGCGGATATGGAATGTTTGGTATCAATCTGGGGTGTTTCGTCCCCCTAAAGGACATGCCCCCCTAAAAGATTTGTTTCAGAAAACAATAAGCAAAATAATTTTTTTTGACTTGCAGCCTTTTCGGCCTGAGCTGGTCCACCTGCGCCCTACCTCCAGCCAAAACCTATCTGTTTTAAGAGTCACCGGCGAAAAAGGGCAGGTTTGAGGAAGGAATGGATCGAAATATAGGCTTTTTTGGGACGCGGGGGCAGACGCCAGTCCAGGCACTGGCAGAGAGGTCCAAGAACTGGCAGTTTTACAAAATAAATCGTATCTCCCTTAATAATAGGAGTTTCCCATAGTGTGACCTATAGATAAAGGGTAGCTCGAGCTGGCGAACGTCATGGCGGTCTTTATTTTAAATCTGCACAATGGGAACAAAGTTATCACCAACTTAGCGATCTTTTAAGGACAAATAAATGCATTGGTGCATCACGCTGACCTTATGGAATAAAATGACATGTGGTCTAAGGGTCTCTCAGCTAATAAAAATGTGTAGAGTCTATTATACGAACCTAGCGATATTTTAGGCCTATTTAGCAATCTTTTAAGGACAAATAATTTATTTCATGGCCGAATACAATGTTGTAGGGGTGTATCAAACATAATATACAGTGTTTTCACGGCCTAGGACGGCACTGCAGGTAGTGTGGGCTCTGGGAGTTATCTAATAGCAATGGGACAGCCTTACTGAGTTCCTAGCGTCAATCCACTATTATAGCAAGGAAAAAGGGTATCTGCCTGGCCCTACAAATTAATATACAGTCTTATTGAGATTCTAGCGTCAATGCACCACTATAGCAAGGTAGAAGGGTATCTGTCTGGCCCTACAAGTGAATATACAGTGTTTTTGCGGCTCAGGACGGCACTACAGGTAATGAGGGCAATGGGAGTGATTGGATAGCAATCAGACGTCTTAGGGCCGCATTTTTGCGGCTTTGGACGCCTCTGCAGGTAATGTGGGCTGTGGGAGTTATATAATAGCAATCAGACGTCTTAGGGCCGCATTTTCGCGGCTTTGGACGCCTCTGCAGGTATTGTGGGTAATTGGACGCAATAACTCCTCCAAATATAAAAATGTCTAAGGATAGGGCATTGCCCTAAAATGATCTATGGGCAACTGTGTTCTATGTGCTATGCTAAACTATGCTTTAACTAATTGCTGACAAATAGTGAGTAATTACTGACATATATTGAATAGTTGCTCACAAATACTGCATTATTACCGACATAGGAGGAGGTACTGGCATATATTGACTGAATGCTGACAAAAAGTGAGTAAAATACTGACATTATTGACTAATTGCTGACAAATTGTATGTAAATACTAACATGTGTTGAATAATTTCTGATATCTAGTGACTAAGTACTGACATATCCTGAATAATTGCTGACAAAGAGTGAGTAATTACTGACATATATTGACTATTTCTGATAAATAGTGAATAATTACTGAAATATTTTGACTAATTGCTGAAAAAGAGTGAGTAATTACTGACATATATTGACTAATTTCTGATAAGTTGTGAGCAATTACTGACATATATCGACTAATTGCTGACAAAAAGTGAGTAATTACTAATATATATTGAATGATTGCTGACAAATAGTGAGCAATTACTGACATATAGACTAATTGCTGACAAATAGTGAGCAGTTACTAACATATATTGACTAAATGCTGATAAAATGTAAGTAACTACTACCACGTATTGACTAATTGCTGACAAATAGTGAATAATTACTAACATAATTATATTAACTAATTGCTGACAAATAGTCCATATATACTGACATATTTTGACACATACCAGTCAAGGCAGGATGCACAATTGAATCAATGGCTATTTCTCGGTTATATATTGACTAAATGCTGACAGATTGTGAGTAAATACTGACATGTATTGACAATTGCTGATATAGAGTGACTTAGTACTGACATATATTGATTAATTGCTGACAAATTGTGAGTAAAATTATACTGATATATATTGACGAATTGCTGACAAATAGTGAACAATTACTAGTGCTGACAAATAGTGAGTAAATACTGACATATATTGATTAATTGCTGACAAATAGTGCATAATTACTGACATATATTGACAAATTGCTGACAAATAGAGAACAATTACTAACATATTTTAACTAATTGCTGACAAATAGTCCATAGATACTGACATATTCTGACTAATATCTGACAAATTGTGAGAAAGGGAGGATGCACAATTGAATCAATGGCTATTCCTTGGTTATATATTAACTAATTGCTGACAGATTGTGAGTAAATACTGACATGTATTGATAATTGCTGATATAGAATGACTAAGTATTGACGTATATTGACTAATTGCTGACAAATTGTGAGTAAATACTGACATATTTCGACTAATTGCTAACAAATGGTGAGTAATTACTAACATATATTGACTAATTGCTGATAAATGTCGAGTAATTACTGACATATATTGACTAATATCTGATAAATTGTGAGTAATTACTAACATAAATTGGCTAATTGCTGACAAATAGTGCATTATTACTGACATATTTGGACTAATTACTGACAAAAAGTGAGTAATTACTGACAAAAAGAGAGTAATTACTAAGATAAATTGACTAATTGCTGACAAATAGTGCATTATTAGTGACATATTTGCTGACAATGCATCATGCCATCCATAAAAGGGTTAACTGCACATCAATGCCTTGTCTATCAATGAAGGGTTGACTGTACATCAATGCATCATGCTATCCCTAAGGAGTTAACTGTGTATCAATGCATCATGCCATCCATAAAGGGTTAAGTGCATCAATGCATCAGGTTATCCATGAAGGGTTAAAGTGCATCAATGCATCTTGCCATTCATAAAGGGTTAAATGTGCATCGATGCATCATGCCATTCATAAAGGGTTAACTGTATCAATGCATCATGCCACCCATAAAGGGTTAAAGTGCATCAATGCATCATGCCATTCATAAAGGGTTAAAGTGCATCAATGCATCATGCCATTCATAAAGGGTTAAAGTGCATCAATGCATCATGTTATCCATGAAGGGTTAAATGTGCATCAATGCATCTTGCCATTCATAAAGGGTTAAATGTGCATCGATGCATCATGCCATTCATAAAGGGTTAACTGTATCAATGCATCATGCCACCCATAAAGGGTTAACTGTATCAATGCATCATGCCACCCATAAAGGGTTAAAGTGCATCAATGCATCATGCCATTCATATAGGGTTAAAGTGCATCAATGCATCATGTTATCCATGAAGGGGTAAATGTGCATCAATGCATCATGCTGTCCATAAAGGGTTAACTGTGCATCAATGCTACATGTCATTCATAAAGGGTTAAAGTGAATCAATGCATCATGCCATTCATGAATGGTTAACTGTGTATCAATGCATCAAGCCATTCATAAAGGGTTAAATGTGCATCAATGCATCATGCCATTCATAAAGGGTTAAAGTGCATCAATGCATCATGCTATCCATAAAGGGTTAACTGTGCATCAATGCATCATGCTATCCATAAAGGGTTAACTGTGCATCACCGCATCATGCCACTCATAAAGGGTTAACTGTGCATCAATGCTACATGCCATCCATAAAGGGTTAAATGTGCATCAATGCATCATGCCATTCATAAAGGGTTAACTGTGTATCAATGCATCATGCCATCCATAAAGGCTTAAAGTGAATCAATGTATCATGCCATTCATAAAGGGTTAACTGTGTAACAATCCATCATGCCATCAATAAATGGTTAAAGTGCATCACTGCATCATGCCATTCATAAATGGTTAACTGTGCATCAATGCATTATGCCATCAATAAAGGCTTAAAGTGAATCAATGCATCATGCTATTCATAAAGGGTTAAATGGGCATCAATGCATCATGCTATCTATAAAGGCTTAAAGTGAATCAATGCATCATGCCATTCATAAAAGGTTAACTGTATATCAATGCATCATGCCATCCATAAAGGGTTAAAGTGCATCAATGCATCATAGGGAAGTATGTGCGGCCCCTGGACAGCCTGCTAATCCTGTAAGGATCACAGTGTGAATCAATGCATCATAAACCCTATGTACTACCCTATGTATACCCCTATAGAAACAGACACCAGTGCATTAAAGGGTTAAAATGGGTTTTCACAGCTATATCCAGGGTGAGTAGACTTTCTTTGTCCAAGCACTAACAGCCAATATTAAAAGGATAGGTTGGTCCCTGTGAAACCCTATGTGTAATCCTATGAGTAAAAAAAGGTCAATATGTGGCTAGGCTATAGCAAGTCTACACTAGAAGGGCGATTCAACATCGGTGAACATGGTTCTTGTAAGTATTCTTTGGGCAGTCTATGCCCAAAGAATAATAATGCCACGCTATTGGGTCTCCTAATATGGGAATTGCACGCATTTTTACGGTCCCAAGACTCCAAATAAACCAATGCCACGCCACTTTAATAGAACTCCTAATAAGGTGCATCATACATATGCGTATATATATACTATGTATATGTAGGTGGCCTTTAGTGGGTTAATAGTCAGCATATAGGGGCACGTGCTGAGGGGTGACTAATTGGCAAGGTAAGGGAGAAGGGACAGACGGCACACAGGCTTTTACAGCTTTCTGTATACATAGAGCGTATTATTGAGGGCATTGGGAGGAGAGGGGGGGTATGGCTCTACCAATGAAGTAGTGGTGCCTACACCTAATTGGTATTAGGTGTAGGACAGGGGACGTTAGGGATAGCCAACCATGCGGGAAGTAAACTTGCCTAGGGCAGTAGTGTTATATATTCAATTATGGGTTAAGTATTAAGGCTAGGAACAAACAGGTGAGGAGACCAGTAACCAAAGAATGAATAGCCTAGGAGACCCAAAGCACATGTACAGGGTTAGAGGAGGCCGTGGTCAAGATTTCTAGCTCGGACCCAACACATGTAAATGAATTATTTTCATAAATGAAAATAATTCAATAACCCTACTCTGGTGCTACAGTTTAACCTTGGATATAAGCCTTGGCTTATAGGCCATCTCTGAGGCAGTGGTGGGTTTAGACAGGGGGCAGATATAAGCCTTGGCTTATAGGCCATCTCTGAGGCAGCGGTGGGTTTAGGCAGGGGGCAGATATAAGCCTTGGCTTATAGGCCATCTCTGAGGCAGCGGTGGGTTTAGACAGGGGGCAGATATAAGCCTTGGCTTATAGGCCATCTCTGAGGCAGTGGTGGGTTTAGACAGGGGGCAGATATAAGCCTTGGCTTATAGGCCATCTCTGAGGCAGCGGTGGGTTTAGACAGGGGGCAGATATAAGCCTTGGCTTATAGGCCATCTCTGAGGCAGCGGTGGGTTTAGGCAGGGGGCAGATATAAGCCTTGGCTTATAGGCCATCTCTGAGGCAGCGGTGGGTTTAGACAGGGGGCAGATATAAGCCTTGGCTTATAGGCCATCTCTGAGGCAGCGGTGGGTTTAGACAGGGGGCAGATATAAGCCTTGGCTTATAGGCCATCTCTGAGGCAGTGGTGGGTTTAGACAGGGGGCGCAGGGGCGCGCGCCCTCTCCTTTCCCCCTGTACTTAAGAGTTTATTTACCTCTATTGAGTTAGAAATTAGCCAAAATTAGGGGCTTATTAAGGGGCGCGCCCCCTCCTTTTCAAAATCTTGGATCCGACACTGTGAGGCATAAGGGGACGGGTTATAGGCGGGATTTAATACAATGAAACAGGACTATGTATTAGCAATTTTCAAAGTCAGAGTTACGTTATAAGTGGTTGCGGCTTATTTATAGGATTTTAAAGTTATTCAATTAGTTTCAACTATCTAATCACCTGAGGGCCATACCAGCATTTCTTTCATCCCAGACTTCGATTCTGTATAGAATTTAACTGGTTTTGATTCTCACTGATAGATGGGATTTTACGGTAAGCATAATATACCTTATCCATACTATTAAAGTGTACATGACGCGTACTTACGTTCACATTCCTTCTGGTTGGGTGTGAGTTTCATGAGGTGAGGACAGAGACATTTACTGGTGATGCGCGTCTTGGCGTTATTGTCCTTGGTGAAGGTGAGCAGGCACAGCGCATTCTTACCACAGCCTCCGTTATTCTCCTTACACGGGTTGGTATCTGCAGCAATGATACATTTGATACTTTAATCCTTATTTTATTGTTGTTTTTATTTTTAGATAATACTTTGTTTGCTGAGGGAGTGAGTACTTGATGTTTAACACCATTTGACAGCTAAGGTTATATATGAATGTGCACAAACATGAAGCCATCCATCTCATATTTTCCCGTGAAAACGTTGCCGACCTGATGCAGTGTCTTATATTAGATTGCTGGGTACCAACTTCCCACTACATGTTTTATCCTTATAGACCCTTTTAACACTGTTTAAGTGCCCGATGTTGTTTGTTTGTTTAAGTGGAAGCTTTTCACTTTCAAGTATTTTAGAGACTACTTTCAAAGTTAGAGTGTGCTTTAAAGTGTGGCTTATGCAAAGAAGTTAATGTTATAATCAACACTCACAGTTAGGGTTGGGTTGACGTCGCGGGTGGAAGACTTGGAGGTCAAATGGCTGGGTAATGGTGGTCTGAATAACGGTCGCATTACTGCCATCCCACTTATTTGCCTGCAAAATTAAATTTTGTTTATAAACTGACACCTTTTCATCTGGATAGATAGCATGACAGACCTATTATTCATAAACTGTTACAAGGAGCAAACTTTGGGTGAAGCTTAACAAATGTTCAGATAGTTTTTTGTCTCTCCTCTGTTTTTTATGCACCCAAGTGTTTGGAGGGAAGATTATCCCTTACCCTATCTAAAACATGTGAGGTCTTTATTTATTGAACGAGAAAACTTTTAAAACGCTAAAGGCAGCCAATGGCACCCCTTACCTGTAGGAGGGAGTTGGTGCGCCAGTCAGTCCAGTACACGTAATTACCAAACAGAGCGATAGCGAACGGGTGCGAGAGATGTTCATGACCACGGAGAATCTCATGGTGGTCATCACCGTTGTAGTCAATAGAATGGATGGAATCAGACCTGGTAACAAATAAATAGATCAAGTAGTCAGCATCATATCCCTGCAGGAGTCCATCATGCCCATTAGTCGTCATGACATAATGCACCAATAAAGTGCTGGCGTGTCTGCTCGCCAGCACTTCATTGGAGCATCGTGACGACCCTCTCGGAGTGTATCAACGTGTTACTCTCCAGGGCTGCATTCATGCATCATGACCGTTGTTGTCATGATGGACCAATGCTGTGCTAGTGATTTTACTTGCCAGAACTGAATAGTGCATCATGCCGACCCTTCAGGGATGTATCAACCGTGTAGCGTAAGCATGATGCATGCAAGTTACTCGAAAGTACTGTGTTCATGTACCATGACAAAATCAACAACTTATGCATAGAGCCACACCAAGACATTGGGCAATCTATAAGCAGTAAGCCTGTCACATTTCAACAGCAAGTCTATTTAGAGACAGTCTCAGACTGAATGCTAAGTTTGCACCAACCTTGCGTCAATCCAATACAATCGGTTAGCGTCATAGTCGGCCGTGAGCCCGTTTGGCCAGCCGGCGCCCACAATGGTGCTGACGTTAAAGATGATCTTACGATGTTCACCCGCCATTGAACACATCTCTATACGCGGGAAGCCCGACTCCCAGTCACTCCAAAACAACTTGCTGTAACATTGACAAATATGAACTTACTTGAATTATATTTTTCTTGTGAGGGAACATCACCAGTGTATCAACCTTTTAGAGGAAACATATTGCTTTACTGCATTCTGCAATGTTCAATAAGACTTATTGACTACAAGCGGTTCTGGATCTTGTTGCAGCAACATATACTGAAAAGAACTGATAAGATGGGAAGAGGATGTCCCTAAAAGTGGAAGTTAACCAGCGACAAAGTACCCATCATAGTATGTGTTATCAGTGAAATTCAAATGGCAGATACACTGGGTACCCATACTGAGTCCTATAGGTCTGATGTGAATTCAGGCTGCATTTTGTATTAGGACATTATTTTGCAGACATCATATATCCATAAAGCCTTAGTGGTCCACTAGCTAATCCCACATTCATGGACCATGGCCACCAGTTCTCATCAAGTTATTACAATGTATTTAGGAGTTTTAACTTAACAACTCTCTAAAACACTCTAATGGTAAGTGCTTGTCCTCATTATTCAGGTCCAACTGGTAGACACATGGTAATGGGTCAGTCTGAGTAACATCACTTACCCGTATCTGGGATCGACAACAATGGCGCGTGGACTGACCATACTACCCGCGGCGAGCGTCGCACGACTGGATCCGTCAAACTCTGCCACTTCTATCTGGTCGAGGTTACTCTCCACCCAGTAGATCTTCTTACCGACCCAGTCTACGGCAAGCCCCTCCGTGGTAGCCAGACCATTGTCAATGATGGCGTGAATGTTGGACACAGCTGGTGAAGAAATGTGTAAGTAACTAAGTTAGATTAAGTCTGGATTTGAATGTTTTCTGGTGTTATCATGGTTACAGTTGAGCCTGGATTTTGTAAAACTTTTCTATTATTGTTTTGGTTTACATATTGATTGTCTACCATAACCTCACGGATTTATAAGTGTTAAATGCAAGGATGTACTCCTGGTATAATGACTCATAGAAGCAGCTTAAGTTAAGGGAGTGCACCCTATAGCATTCCCTCAAGTTGTAGGCGTGCCTTCTTTGCAAGGTGCCCCTTGCATAGGTGAGGTATTACAGTAGTCCAGTCGCCATTTCAGTGTACCATATCGCCACGAATTATAGCTTTGGCACCCTGTATACTCCAGCACTTATTAAAAAAGTATATGTAATGCATATTCATAGTTAGTCTTTATAAAACACAGCACCTAAAAGCGACAATGTAGTACATTAGGAACAAATACTTGACTCACAGTTTGATATGACTGTTCCTGTATAGATCTTATCATCTACAACATCCGTCCAAAATATCAGCGACTGTTCCCCATTATGTTCTTTGTTGTAGTAGAAGTCGAGCGCGATGGTGTTCCGCAGTCCTGACACAAGTGAACTGTAGGTCAGCGAGTTGACATCAAGACGCCGGATCTCGTGACGGTTTGAGAATATGATGAATGTCTGCACGTTGTCTGAAACAGCAATGAAAGATCCAATTATAGCATGTGAAACCTTTTGTTGATTATATCTATAAAAAAAGTTAAATAAAGGTTAAGAACTACCCTCTACAAACCATAAACTCCTGCTTAGAAGTGGTGGCTTTTCCTCGAACCACAGGCTTCCTGCAACTAGCATAATATCATTTCTCCTGAATTCAGGGTGCAGTGTATATTAGAGCGGAGATACAAGAATATTTATCCCATTAATTTCAAAGCCCCAAGTAGATCTCATAGCTTCTCCCAAAAGTCAGTGTGAAGCTTATATGCAAATGTGGCTGGTAAATGGGAGTATACAGTAATACAACTTACCTATTGGTTTACAGGTGAAGTGGTCAGCCTCTAGTTGGAAACCTTCATGACAGCTGCAGAGGTAGGAGAAGTGTGTCTCGGTACACACCTGGGAACACGTCCCCCATTCCGCACACGGGTCTTGTGCTGTGGATGATCATGGTAAAGGTTTGGGTATATACAGTGTACTACAGCAGTCGATCCATTAAGGGCTGCTGATGCAGGGGTGCATCATGCCCATTAGTTGGCAGGATGTACCAATGAAGAGCTGGCGAGTCTGCTTGCCAGCACTTCATTGGAGCATCATGGCAACCCTCCGGGAGTGTATAAACCCTAAATGCAGCCCTGGCAAGTAATTCAGATTGTACATCATAGGATACATCATAGACCGCCAATCACTAAGATTTTAAAACAAAACTACATCTACCCTCATGAATGCTCCAATATGCACAAAATCGTTGTTTAAAAATCTGTCTTAAAGTACCACATCTCACAAATACCCGCTATATTCATGATATTACAAACTGCAATTTCTTATCTGATAGAAGACAAACACATTTATTAAATTATATGTATACAAGATCTAGATGTGATGAATATATAGACCATAGACAGATAAGAACAAGACAGCATTTGGCCCCCACATGTAAAGTATTATTCCCTAACACTGTTTCTTACATGAAAAGTATTGAATACTTTGGTGCCATAAGTTGGAATGCTCTCCCAATAAATCATCGAAACACTGAAACTCTATCAATTTTCAAATCTAATAATAAAAAATTATTACTTGAACTTATTCCTAGAATTGGGTGAGCAACCCGGCTTCTGATCTGCTACATTTATTCATTAATCAAAATATATTTTTCCTTCTCTCTCTCCCTCTCTCAATTACAATTATCTGAAAATTAAATAAGTATTATTGTTTATCACTATATTGGTACATTTCTTTTACGTCTTTTCAAATTTTTATGTGCGTCAATCTCATACAAACTTATAAATAGTGTAGGTTGGACCAGAAGTATCAACCCATACACCCTAAGAGGTGGGGATGAGGTCCATCACCTTCTTTAGTCTCAAATTGGTAACCTACTATAAAATAACAGCCTGTATATGATATATGCATGTTATATATTCTGTACCTCTGTAATTGTCGTTATACTTGAAACCTGAGACAATAAAGAAAACTTAACTTAAAAAAAAAAAGTCGTGGATGAACACCATTATCTTCGCTAATACCCCTCCCCCGCTGATTGTGCTGAATATATCAACCATTATTTTTTCTAAAAGTACCCATAAATCGTGACTTATGGGACTATAAAGACAAGGTAAAGTGAATCCCCCTGTAGGATTACTGGTACTTGGAACTAGTTGCCGCTCCACCACTGGTGGCTCACTGCTGCCACCTACCACCATCAGGGTGGAGGACTTGGATATTCAACCGAGGGGATTTCAATAGCTGCACATCAGGGAACGGCGCGCACTGATTGCTAGGCATGCAGCCTATTGCTTACCCCTCAGGTGAGATCAGAAGCTCTCTCACAGCCAAACAGAACACAAACCTTGGTTTCTTTTCTTTTTAAACCTTTCAAAAGCAGGCGCCCAAAAGCATTACCACCTTCAGCTGCTGTTAATCAGGGTAATAGAATTATTGAGTGAGGTGCAAGGGTGCGAAATAGTGTGCTCGCTGGCTGATGGAAGCAGAGCGAGGCCGAGCACACAGGTGGCCACACACAGGTGGGGTGATTAACCCTTGCAGGTCTGTAGCACATTAACCTCTACAGGTATGAATGACACTGGTCAGACCTTTATAGATATATAATGAAATGGAATTATATAGTCAATAAAAATAGATTAACCATCATCGATATAGCATATTAAGTTATTTGTATTGAAGGGATACAACCATGGTTCTAACCCCTTTCCGAGTTCTATTAGAAGTGAGGGATACAGTCATGGTTCTAACCCCTTTCCGTGTTCTATTAGAAGTAAGGGATACAATCATGGTTCTAACCCCTTTCCGAGTTCTATTATAAGTAAGGGATACAATCATGGTTCTAACCCCTTTCTGAGTTCTATTAGAAGTGAGGGATACAATCATGGTTCTAACCCCTTTCCGAGTTCTATTATAAGTAAGGGATACAATCATGGTTCTAACCCCTTTCCGAGTTCTATTAGAAGTGAGGGATACAATCATGGTTCTAACCCCTTTCCGAGTTTTATTAGAAGTGAGGGATACAATCATGGTTCTAACCCCTTTCCGAGTTCTATGAGAAGTGAGGGATACAATCATGGTTCTAACCCCTTTCCGAGTTTTATTAGAAGTGAGGGATACAATCATGGTTCTAACCCCTTTCCGAGTTCTATGAGAAGTGAGGGATACAATCATGGTTCTAACCCCTTTCCGAGTTCTATTAGAAGTGAGGGATACAGTCATGGTTCTAACCCCTTTCCGAGTTCTATGAGAAGTGAGGGATACAGTCGTGGTTCTAACCCCTTTCCAAGTTCTATGAGAAGTGAGGGAGTGGTCATTATTTATCAAAAAGGGGGAAGTGGTGGGTTTTAACTTTGAGCCCCCTACATCAAAACATATCATCCTATACCACAAGTCCATGTATACATGGTATAGAGGTCTATTCTATATATACAAATGGGATAGAATAGAAGCTTATATAGGTGTAATACCGTCCCAGTCTTTACATACTACACCCAGAGTAGGTGCCACAGAAAAGGCGTCCATACATCTTGTGCAATTCATGTACTAGTGAATAGTCACTTTATGCCTGCACATTGCACTCAGAGTGGATGCCGTTCTGGATGAGTGGACCACATCTACTTCCCTTCACCTGACATATTTGAATGCACTATTACAAACCCTGACCATAGGCTGGCACCACTGAGTTGAGAGAGTCATTATGCAGCCTATACATATGGCCACATACACTTGTACCTCTTTGGTGATACCTTGAGGGTTTATAACCTCAGGAAACCAGAGTAATGGCCACAGCTCATTGAGAACCGCACCACAAAGAGAGAGCTGACATACCTGACACCCCCGACTAGCATAGTAAGTTGGTCCACCCCTCCCCCTCTACATAGGGGAGGGGGTGTTTTGGGCCGTGTTTTGCAGAAAACATTGTGGTAAGGTTGTCATGCTATACAGTACAACATAAACAGAAGTGGACTTTTGACACTTCCCTCCATGTGAATTCAGTCACCTGTGACAATGTACACACCTGGGACCCTCCAGCCGGTAGTAAGGTATGCAATCCTTGCTTTACCGTCTACCTGGCTGGGTCCTGTACGTGAGGTATGCCCAGTCTTTTACTCATTTAGGTCTAACTATAGATACTGCTCTTACCTTTCAAAAGCATCAAAAAGCTGTTATTCCAAAGCTCAGATGTAATTGTTTTATTTGTATAGGGTTAGGAAATACACTGATGAGGTGTTACCTACTTCTGATTTTTCTAAGTGCTTTCCGCCAGTTTGGATACCTTACATACGTGTAGATGTCTAGGCGTCCTAATATAAGTAGTGCAACTTAGGCTTGATACATATCTTTTATTGATAATTGACATTTCTTTTATTCTCATATCATTTGTCTATGCATGATTTTATTACACCCAATAAAAACTCTTAACAATGCTCTGAAGCATTAAAATGTTCAGACCCAAAATCATCGCACCCATTTCATGCTTGCACAGCACTGCTAGCCTACAATCAGATACTGTTTGCTGCATTTTACTGGTACAACTTTTCTATTTCCTTTGATTTGCAAGGTAGGACTACAGAAGGTTCTGGTATAAGATCAAAATGGTGCGTAATTTATTATTCTAATTGTGATACATTTTGTCTTACCCTGCATACATAAACAATGCAACAACTGATGTATCTAATCCAATCTTGACGTCATCAGATGCATCACATAAACCTGCTGCTCTCTTCTATAGTGATGCATATTTCAATAACTATGCCAATTATAATGACTATGCCAGATTCCTTTTATTTGATACAAAGGCTATCAAAATATGATATCAGTCATTTCACTAAGCTAGTACACTTCCCATCCACTAGGGGCGCAGTGTGTCTACAGGGGCAAGCCTGGACTCCACCCCCAGGCTCCCATAGGCTTACTATAGGAGAAAGGACACCTCTCACAATCATGCCATTTTGTCAGAGAAGATATGCTTTAATCTCTGAGAAAAACTAGATACACAGAGAGAAAATGTTGGCAAACCTTTCATAGTGATATCCTCGGGATATTTTCATGTCAAGAAGTGTTATTTAGATTTTTACATGACTTTACATGAGTTGAAAAGTGACTAGATTCACATGGTTGAAGGGGGCAGAATGGGGGTGTCAAGTGAGGACATCTAACTCATTAAAACCTACTTAGGCTACAAGATGGGCAGTCACTAATTAGATTAACAGGCCTCTATCTTACTCATAACCATATACATGGGTTGAGTTTAACCACACTGTTGACATCAGTCTAATTAAAATGCACTTTTGTCAGGGTATGGTAGGCTGTTACTCATCAAAGGACCTGCCCCTTTCTGATTTTCACTGCCACCAATGACCAAAGCCTGCCCCTGTAGACCAGGGGAATTTTAAAGACTGACACTAGCGCCCTCTGTAGTATAGGCTTGATGAACTGGCCCCATAATGCCCAGATACCAGTGATGATTCACGCTTGTTATCGAGTCAGGGTCAGCTTGATTCAGACGGCTTGGATGCTATGGTGCATATGGTTCCATAGATATAACGTTACAAGGCCGATTGCCACACCCCCAGTGGTATAAAATGTCTCGATCACCACTGCTGGTTACGTGACTATTTTAGATGTTAAATTAAGTGAATTTAAGCATTTTTAAATCAAAAGAACATGAAATAAATACAGGACTTCCCTGGGACACATTCTCCCTCAGACAGCCCCTGTCAGGGTGGATCAATGGAAATATATCCCACGGTCGTTCAGTCCTGTCTATATCCAGCCCTGAAAGAGTTAAAAAAGAAACAGTCTTACCGACACATGTCCTGTTATCCTGTGCCAACTTCTTTCCCGGTGGACAGAGACAGATATATCCGATACCGTCTGGAGCGTCGGTACAGTTGTGGCTACACTCCGCACTCCCCGTCGAACAGATCCCCAGATCTGAAGACAAGTATATGTTTGTGTAAAGTTATATTGGTTATAAAGGCCCTTTACTCTATTAAGTCACCCTAGTGCAAGAAGGTTGTAACTGTAGTACTTAATAGAGTCACTTACAATCTTTTCACTCGGGTCAGTGGCGGATTTAGACACCTTTTGGCCAAGAGATAAGAGTTTACTTTTTCTCTATGAAGCCTCTAATTTATCCAAAGAAATAGCTTAAATTAAGGGTGCGCCCCCTCCTTTTCAAAATCCTGGATCCGCCACTGCAGGGTGATGATTTAGCAAAATACCAAAGGGGTTTATTGTAGCCTCATAATATATCTCTTCCCATTTTGTGTGTAGAAATGCTTGCATTGTTTTGTCGATGAAAGTTTTTATTCAAATGGTCACAAAATGTCAAACACTAATTGAGTTAGAATACTTACAGCAGAGGTCTCCTTCGTCTGACCCGTCAATACAGTCAGGTTTACCGTCACATAGGTCGTTTGCTGTTATACACCGCATACTGTCGTTTTTACACAAACGCTTTGGATATTCACACGTCATCTGGGGCTCTGTTAAAATATGTAGAACATGATTTTTCAAAATAAAAATCGTTCATACAATCTGTGGGCCCCAGACAGGTAAAATCGACAAGGGGACAAGGCCACTTTTTAAAATTGACAAGGGCCATGGGACTGAAAGACAAGGGACAAGGCCACTTCTTGAATTCAACAAGGCGACAAGATAATTTTTTACAAGGGGACAAGGATGATACTTCTTAACAAATTGAAAAGGGGACAAGAGGATTTCTTTGAAATCGATGGGGGATAATTCGACAGGGGATATGGGGCCCCTTATCTAGGGCCCTAAGCTGCGGCTTATATAATTATAGGTCATTTTAAGAGCTAACCTCTAAAACTTGTATCATGTGCTAAAAAACTTTAGTGGCTATTATTTTCGTTTTTCTTAGGTGTGGAGTGGAAACCAATACGTACTACACCCGTGTTCATCTGAGTTGTCGAGGCAATCGTTCTCCCCATCACACTTCCAGCGTAGCGGGATGCAGCGTGTCTCATTGGGACATTTATATGTACGCACAGTGTCAGGACACGTCATGTTGCTATCACCTGTATAAGGTAACAATGGACAATGGATTTCAGATTATATGCAGAGGCGTAGGAAGCAAATTTCTATTGTGGGAGCCCAGGGGTCTCAGTTGGGAGGGGGGGGGGGCTGCTATACTTTTATATACGCTACTATAGGATAGCTTCCAATAATGAGGGGGGGGCTTTACCTACGCCCCTGAAATGTCTGATACATGTGTGAGAACGGCTAAAAACTAAGCCATCAAACTCAGAGGGAAACCAGCTAGGGAAACCCTGAGTTAAGGTTTGATTCACAGTGGAAGCTAAAATAAAACTCCCATAAGTGTGCCTCTATTTAAAGATGATTGTGATTCTAAGTACACATGGTATGTTTGATTTAATAAGTCTACATGTGTGGAGGACAGTATATCTAAACCATGTCTCATACTTAAAGCTTTAAACTGGTCGCCGAAATTGGACATTTCTGGTTACTTTCTAGTCTGAAGATTGGCCAGAGTAGGTGTGTTTATTAGAGTATATGTGCTTATAATGTTGAATAACGGTATGTACTAAATTGACTTAAACATTATTTTTCTTATCTACATACAATTTTCTTCATCTGAGTTGTCCCCACAGTCGTTGTCTCCATCACAGCGTAAGTAGACGTAGATACAGTGGTTGTTACGGCATTGGAAGTCGGCCATCGAGCATTCGAGTGTGCAGTTTGCCTCGTCTGACCCGTCCTTACACTGTTTCTCTCCGTCACACTTCCATTCACTACTTATACAAAACTTGTCTGAGGCGCACTGGAAGTCTGTGCTGTTATTACACGGCCAACAGTTCTCCTGTAAGTGGAAAAGACGAGGGAAATGATTATATTGTTGTTGTTTTTTTATCATTATTTCTCTACATAGGAAAACCGACAACTTTAGGGATATTTTTCCCAGGAAGTTAACAAAATTCAAAACAAAATGCTCTACCCAAGCCAGGAAAAGTGGCATCTCTGGACTGCTAAGATCACTGTTAAATTGTGTCAAGAAATGTTACCTCATCTGACTTGTCGCGGCAGTCATCGTCCCCATCACAGCGGTACTCCAGGGATATACAGCGCTTGTTTTTACACGTAAACTGGTCCATACGGCAGGTGTCATTGTCTGTAGTGTGAGAAATAGATAAAGCAGAATTTTGACATTGGGAAGGAATACTAAACTAAAACAACTAAAGGTATGCATGCTTTGCTTTTCTGTTTCAGAAGAGGCAGAGGACAGGAGAGACTCTGGCCCCGTTCCGCTAGAACATATAGGGCCTGTCGGTCTCGTGCCAGCTTTAAGTTCATCAGGAGAGACTAGTGTGACTCAATAATGCATTCATTGCCATACCTTGTAAACTAGATAAAAGGGCATCCCTGGTTTGGTTCAGATTATATATCATTATTTCAAAGATTTAAGTTGACAAAAAAGTCTATGTACATGTATTACAGTGTTATAACTTACTACAGTCATGTTCGTCAAATCCATCGTTACAGTCGTAGTCGTGGTCACACAGCCATGACTTGGGGATGCAGCGTTTTGAGTTTGGGCACCGCGTCATGTTCTGTCCACAACTAGAGCCTGCGAATAGAATATTCTCTCATTGTAGGTCCTACTGTCATGGTAGGTGCCACAAAGACTTGCATACAAGTCACAGCTTACATTCAAAGGATTTTTTTTCTATACTACAGTACTAAAACTCAGTCAAATAAACTCCAGCGACATCTTGTGGGGTCATCCTACACCTTAGGTGCAGCTTATTAAGGAATTGTGTAGTATGCATTCATGATTTGAATTGACAGAAATGGAAGTTCCATAAACTGCAACACACTTGGTTTTGTGGTACTGGAAGCATAGACCTACATACTCAGGTGTATGCTCTAAGATGGACAGTAGAGTTAAAACTTACTGTTACAATTTTCTTTGATTTCGTCCTCGCCTTTAGGACAATCGTCCTCGCCGTCACACAACCACTGTTTGTAGATACACCGGTTGTTGGAACACATGTGCATCACGTCCGGGTCCTGGCACATGTGCTGAGCTATACATGGGACATGGGAATGGAAATGTTAGATATTTCACCTTTTAAGGAATAATTACTGGTAGAAGTTTTTAATACTCTATAACCTCTGGTCATCATGATACATGAATGCAGCATAAAGGCAAGGTAGTGCTGCATCGATGCATCATGCGGACCCTAAGGGGTTGATACACTGTATCAACCCAGAACCTCAGAGGATTCACTCACTGACTGACAAAAGCCAGGAAAACCTATCACAAGGAATTTGGACAATTTATTACAGAAATGGCTTAATATAACCAGAAATTCGTGGTAAAACAGGTAAAGTGATAAACCCTTGAAGGACCGTTAATGCATCACTGCATCATGGTAGCAATGACGCATTATTGCTGCTTTTAATTAGGGCTACTTTTAATTGACTAAAAATGGGATAAACTGTGGGGCTCACAAAAAGACATTGCATCCACTCTCAGGTGAGGGCATAACAAGAATTCTTACCACAAGGTCCAGCGGTGGTGTTGGCGGTGGCGGGTGTGCGTGACTCGTCACTGTTATCTCCACAATCGTTATCTCCGTCACACAACCAGCGCCGGTTGATGCAGTGTCCGTTATCACAGCGGAAGTTATTCACCTCATTACACTCCTCTACCTGGGTGTGATTCACGTTATCTGCAAAGAAGCTCCTTATCTTCAATATGTCTTGAGAAGTATTTGTAATTTGCTACTCAAGTATACTAGATCAAATCTAGATGTGAGTGGATTAGTCAAGGAGGTAAGGGTAGGATCTCTATGTCCCTTGTATGGTAAAGTACTGTAATCTCCCACGTATAAGGCGCAGCCCGCATATAAGGCGCACCTAGAGTTTTGGAAAATTCTCAAAAAAATGAAAAATTCATAACTTTGGTTCTACTGAATGAATTTTCAAAATTCAAAAACCTATGTGTAGCCTGAGCCACCCCGGAGCCTCCTGGGCCCGCCCCCTTATGTCCTATTATGACCAAGGGGTCATGTAAGATATCAAAAGAAAGGTCTTAGTGTTCCCCTTGTGGATCCAATGAGAACTAAAAAAGCCTGTATAAGACGCGCCTTATAGGCGGGAGATTACGGTATTGATTTTCTTACAAGAGTATTTCTGCACATACAATCAGGCTGGTTATTTGTCATCCAACATTAATGTGAGCTTCCCCACCCCCCTTTCTTCTTTTTTTCTCAATTTATTTTGTCTTCAAAATAATGAATGCTTTAAGGGACACATATTTTTACTTACTGACATCATGCATGGAGGTAGCCTGGTAAGCAAGTAATCAGGGCTACAAGACATGAACCTAGAGGAACCATTGGCATCATGATACTCCAATGCAGGGCATCATGCTAACCCGATAGGAGTGCATCAACCCTGTCAGGTCGGCATGATGCATTAAAGTCTGAAAGTCTGGGTGTAGCTTATATGAGGATTTTACTCTACCGTAAATTCCCTCATACATGCCCCACCCTGAGTATGAGAGGAGGCTATAAGCCGCATCTGGGGCTTGAAAATGGACAGTTTAATGCTGGTCTATGGTGTAAAAAACCCTCCTATAAGCCGCACCCTGAGTATAGGAGGGTCTTAAAGCTGTACATATAAATTGGGTTCTGGTACAAGCTGCGGCTTATACACATGGTTTTACATTACTTACAGATACAGGCGCGTCCGTCATCGTCTAGTTTGTAGTTGTCCTGACAGCTGCACACGGATCCATGTGGAGTGTTGAGGCACAGCTGGCTGCAGTTCTTAGCATTGTTAGAACACTGGTTGGTGCCTGAAGGAACAACGACATATATATTATTAAGTTATTCACGTTGTTAGAACACTGGTTGGTGCCTGAAGGAACAACGACATATATATTATTAAGTTATTCACGTTGTTAGAACACTGGTTGGTGCCTGAAGGAACAACGACATATATATTATTAAGTTATTCACGTTGTTAGAACACTGGTTGGTGCCTGAAGGAACAACGACATATATATTATTAAGTTATCCACGTTGTTAGAACAATGGTTGGTGCCTGAAGGAACAACGACATATATATTATTAAGTTATTCACGTTGTTAGAACACTGGTTGGTGCCTAAAGGAACAACGACATATATATTATTAAGTTATTCACGTTGTTAGAACAATGGTTGGTGCCTGAAGGAACAACGACATATTCATTATAACAACATGAGGCCTAAAATAAAGAAGGTTTGTTTCCAGTTACCCGACCGACCCTAGCAAAACAGGGCTGACCCTAGATTTTTTTTATTTTTTTTTTTTTTTGGGGGGGGGGGGGTAATTTCTTTTATATTTTTGGGGAATTTTTAGGCATTTTTCTCGTAATTTTCATAATTTTTTCATCAATTTTTCGTGAAGCTTATCAAGGTCCTCATCTATTGGTATAGTGTTCATAACAGTCATTCATGTATTTTACATGTGCTTAACATTTCTTATGTTTTCATATTTCTACTGATAAATCATAGAATCAAACATGTCTGCCCATACATTACAATATACAAAATAATAAAAATATTATTAAAAAAGAATTAAAAATCCGACCTACTGACCCTTGAGATTTTAGCTATGTAACTGGAAACACACAATACTTTTTTTTGGCCTGAGCATGAGGATTAAGAAGTCGATAAGCGTTGCAGATTAAGAGTGAGTGCCATTTTGACAGCTAAGGTCATATTCACGGCGAGAACTACATTGCAAATGAGTGAGAGCAGTTCAAATGGTAACCAGCTACCAGTATGGGGGCCGTGGAACAAGAGAGCAGAGAAAGTGGGGGGGAAAGCCAGGATTGCATCAGTCCAACCCTATAGTTATAGACAGCATTACTGATATCTTAACATCAATCTACACCTGTAGCATGATACAGGTATATACATGCTCTTACTGAAATCTGAGATTAGTGCTAGATGAGACCCTCCCCCTCCCTACCACACCCACCACCCTACTCTGATAGCCCCTGTGGTCATCTACAAAGCCAATGAGCCTACTCCTGCCCAACCAGGATTACTGAGGCATGGCTGAGTAGGCCCCACCCACACAGGACTGCTGAGGTAATGGGAATCTAAGGAGTCTATGACTACTTATACCCCTTTAACTGATTGACTCTCAGAGTGTTGGGTACACAAGGATGGTATCCTGCAGACCCTGCACTGGATCCCGCCAATGCTAAAATCTCCTCTTATATTCTACTATTATATTCCATTATAATGGTATTGAAAATTTAGTGACACTGTCACAAGCCTAATTTAGCACCTCTCTTCATATGACACCTGATGAGACCCTAGGGGTCGAAACCTAACAACACATCACCCTAGGACATGGTCCCTAGATTAGAGTTCAAAAGATATGGCTGGACAAATTATACCAATGCTGGGAGAGTCACTCCTCCAGTAGGTAGGGGCCACTGATTGGCTGTGACCCTATTGTGATGTAACTTCCTGTAATCTTTGATACAGGAAGTGGGGAGATTTCCATAGCAATGTATGGGTCTAGGCTAGCAACAGTCTCATTTGATTAGGTAGTGTCCAGGTGGACGGAGGTGTACCACACCGTCACATGAAGATCACAGGACTGCTGAGTGTCTCCCACCTCCTACACCCAGGTGTGCCTGCCTGCCTATCTACAACCACCCATCCACCCCCCCCCCCCTATTCTACTCACTGGTAGTGGTCTGATGGCGTCACCACCTACCCACCCTCCCCCCCCCCCTGCCTTCACACCCAACTGGCTTAATTTATGTGGTGACAGGTAGCTAATTAAAGCTGTGTCTAGACCAATCAAACATCAGTCATGCTAGTCAGGTGTAGTAATCTACCTAAAATTGACCCATGCCGACATATGGGAAACAACTTAAAAAGCCATTTGTGTGCCCTTATATGGTAGTGCCTCTATTCCTGCCTTCATAATCTTAAAACGTTTTGCTGCAGGATATTAACACAACATGTCTATAAGTTTACACTCAGTACTATGTAGGGAAAGTGAGTGTCCACTTCTATTTACCATATTTGGTTCTTCAACACAACTCATTTGCATCAACCTTTGTTGTAGAGGATTTCAAGGCCACATACCATGTTTCAGCTCACACTATTATTCCGCAATAACTGCTACCTGTTTCTCATTACAACATCACTAATAAATACACTCATAGTCATACTGACTTTACCTTGCATAGAAACAGTAAAAAAAAGACCTTTTGGTCTTTCTACAGAAGTTACCTGCACAACCTAGTATCTGTTCCTGAAACACCTTATTCCTTTTGGCCTTGAACTCAAATACAAAAATGGAAATTTCTCAAAAACTGCCTATTAGAAACATCTCAAATTTCTCACATGCATTCCATATCCACTGATCGCACAACTATCCTAAAATCAAGTTCCTGATTACAGTAATAAAAAAGTCGATTTATTATAGAATTGATAGAGAAAATTGACATCTCTTACAAACCTCTCTTTTTCTAAACCTTCCATATCAAATTTTAACGATCCCTGAAAATTGTACATACAAAAAATGTTTATCTATCTCATACTATTCTCAGAATGCCTGCATTTACCTTCATATGTCTGCCATTAACCATCAATGTTCTCTTTAATTCTTTGGCCAAAACCCAATGCAAAGAATGGGGGGTTATTCTGTATAGCCAGACATCTATAAAGCATGGCATGCCCCCCACCCCCATAATCATCACAGAGAAATGTGCTGGTGCCCGCGAATTACTTGCCAGGGCTGCATTAATGCATCATGACAACCAATGGACATTAACGCATCATCAGAGTAGGGTTATGGTTAGATCAGCGTCCTGTTCTACTTTGGACGTCCCCTGCCAGGTTCCCATACTGACTGGTTTCATACTGTATGGGGGGCCATTATGGTTAAGCACGTTATATTTACCCCTTCATATATTTTGGTAAAATTGTGAGCAGATGACCAAGTTCACTATAAAAGTGTATATTGGTTTTAGAATGTTGGGATGGTCCAAAATATAGTCTGCCCACCCCCTATTCCGACACCCCTGGCATGACGCCTCCAGGATCATGTCCCTTTTCTTCATATTGCATCAAATAAATCACCATATCTGCATCAGGCTGATCCTACTGGGATGTATCAACCCTGCAGGGTCGACATAATGCACTAATTCACTAAATCAAACTGTGATTTTGAGTGGATTATGATTGGCAGTGGAGTTTACCACAAACGATCAAGTAATCTTCTTTCACATTTTTTTTTTAATTTTTTATACCGGCCTATCATACTTGAACAACATACATACACATAACCCCATTAAACTCTTTCATCTCTACTGTGTACACAGAGAATTGTACAACTTACACCCAGAGACAAAGCAGGCGAGAGAGAGCGAGAGAGAGAGAGAGAGAGTGAGAGAGAGAGAGAGAGAGAGAGAGAGAGAGAGAGAGAGCAAGAGAGAGAGCGAGAGAGAGAGATAAGGGGGTCTGCAAAAGAACAAAGGGAGAGAGACCGACAAAAAGAAGCAGAGACACTAGAGAGAGAGGGAGAAGGAGAGATACACAGAAAGAGACCAAGACAAACAGAGGGAGGGAAGGAAGAGACACTCTATCCGAGCAGGGAGGATACAGCATGATCCGAGAGACAGACACGTGACAACTAAACAGTAAGTGATGAATACAGTTCTGATTTTGTATCATGTAGTTCCATTGTTAAAAAGTTAAGGACTTTGGCAGTTTTAGGATGAATGTACTATGAGTTACAGATGCCGTGACACTGCTGCTGGTAAATAGGGCCAGAGTTTAGGGGTCAGTAAACCCATTACTACTACTATGAGTGCAGTAATGCTGCCGTGGTAAGTACTGACTCACCAGGGGTTATAAAGCAAATCATGTAGGGTCTATTCACCCCCAGAGAGTTGGCAAGTATTTCTTTGGAGCAAAGAGGCACGTTTTCATGGTAACCTGGTGGACCCTACTTAATTTTTGTTAGGGTGTATGAATAATCAATAGTGATGTCACAATATTTCAACCATAGTCATGGGAGAATTGTTTTCCGTGTCGCATGATAACATTACTTCATTCAACATTGCTTTGTAAATCCAGCAGTGATTGTACATTGATCATATCACTTATTTTGTCTTTTGACAGAAACTAGAACCCATCAACCAGATGATATGATGATGAATCTGCTCTACAACATTCTGCTACTTTCTGTATTCTGGGCTGGTATCGGGGGATTCACGAGAGGAGAACCAGTCAAAAACTGTCCACAGTCATGTAACTGTACACTCCATCTCCCACCACATCAATATAGACTCACTATTACGGACTGTGTAACAGAACCTGGGCCTGAACTCTACATACTACTACAAGAACATAAAGGTATTGAGGCGCTACTGATTATAAATTCAAGTTTGTCCAGTGTCGGTGATATCTCCTATCTGCATAAACTGACCGAACTGGATCTTAGCGACAACCACCTTACATCATGTGAACTTTCTGAGTTGCCAAACCTGACAGATTTGAGGTTAAAGGGGAATGACATTCAGTCGCTGGATTGTGATCTGACACGTTTGGAGAAGTTATCGTATCTGGACCTAGACAACAACAAACTGAAATCTGTGCCATGTCTTCTGTCAAAGTTAACGAATCTGTGGTTGCTGACGATAGCGAACAATGACATCCGAGAGATTGACTGCGACATGTCGATGCTGAATAAGTTGGATAGCCTGTACCTTAACTACAACAGGCTGAAATCAGTGCCATGTCAACTGTCAAAGTTACCAATAATTACTGAATTGTATCTGTCACACAATGATATAGAGAGTGTAGACTGTGACATTTCAGCCATGGTGGGGTTGGAGGCTTTGTCACTAGACCACAACAAGCTGAATTCACTACCATGCGAACTATCTAATTTACCCAGTCTGACTGACTTTGAATTATCACATAACAATATCACGACAATAGACTGTGACTTATCGCATCTCAAAAAGTTGGATACCGTGTACCTATCCTACAACAAACTGACGACCGTACCATGTCAACTTTCAAAGTTACCGAAACTGTACGAGCTCTATCTGTCGTATAACGACATCCAGACACTTGATTGTAACTTGACACATTGGGATCAGTTGCAGCATCTGTATTTAGACTATAACCACCTCACATCATTCCCCTGTGACCTACCAGAGTCACTTTGGGATATAGGGCTGTCACATAATGACATACAGTCAGTGGATTGCAGCGCAACACAGCTACATGGGGTAGACAGTCTAAGTTTGAATAACAACAAAATTGAGATAATGCCATGTGAACTGTTAAAGATGACAGGTTCTGGTAGCTTTGGTGTGGATCTTTCCCATAATAGCATTAAGAATCTGGACTGTAACATGTCACAAGTTAGAATATCAGGAAGGCTTGACTTAAGCTACAATAAGCTGACAACGTTACCTCTACTTCTTGGTATGGAGCGGGTGATTGCGACTAATAATGCAATTATGCGATTTACAAAAATAGCGAGTATAAAGTCTAACTGCGAATACCTGCCATGGTTTGACTTATGGAGTAACAATATCTCTCATCTCATGGATATATTCATCGGCTGGGACCTTCCAACTGATAATGAAACTGACTTCAGAGCATGTGTGGACAAACTTACACAATCTTTCTCTGGTAACCCACTGGTTTGTGACTGCATAGATTACAGATTTTACAAGTATCTTCAAAGTATTGGAAAGAACTGGAGTGGCCGCTGCAGCATCCCTATCAATCTGAAAGGCCAGAATCCTGTCTCAATACCCCTTGATCAGTTTCAATGTAATGTAATAGAGCGGTGTCCAGAAGGTTGTTTATGTAATCGGGTACCAGACAACCATGCGCTACAAGTATCATGCAACAAGTACACAGGCATTGTCCCACCACAAAATCTGCCATTTTTGGAGACAGGGAACTTTTACGAGCTTGACTTGCAAGCGAGTCGCCTTACAACCCTTCCTATTCGAGAATATTTCCCGAATATATCCAAGGCAGTTTTCAGTGACAGTTTTATAACTGAGATCCCAATGGCAACTCTGCGAGCATTAGGTAAAAATATCAAAGAACTAGATCTTAGCCACAACAAACTGCAATTGCTTCCTGGGGAAATAAATACAATAGAATTTAAACATCTTGTTGAAATCTCTCTGGATGATAACCCCTGGAATTGCAGTGATTGCCAGTTGTTGGGATTAAGAGAGTTCATTACTAGGAATTTTGGTCTCATAAAAAATGCAGACTTGATCAGATGTCATTCGCCGCCTGAGGCATCAAACAGGAAGGTCCTTGAAGTTGATATCATTACGCTCTGCCAGAAGACGGGTGGAAATGATATATTTTCTATAACAGCTATTGCCACTACAGGTTCTATACTACTAGTAGCGTCTGTTACGATTTGCATCATAAAACATAGAAAGGTGAAAGAAGGTGTACCGGTAAATGTACACCGCCGGGGCAATGGAGAGGATATGGATGATATTGAAGATGAAGAAAAGGTTTTTGATATCTTTGTGTCATATGCTACAGAAGATGAGGATTATGCAGGTGAATGGTTGATACCAGAACTAGAGAGGCGAGGGTTTAAGGTCTGCTTCCATCGAGTACACTTTCTCGGGGGAGTCTCGATCCTGGTGAACATGTATGAATGCATCAACAAAAGTAAGCATATTTTGGCGTTCTTCTCGCGGAACTTTCTAGACAGTAACTACTGTATGTATGAGTTTGATCTCGCTCTATCACTTGATATCGATGGTGGTACAAAGAAGTTGGTTACTATAAAAGAAGCCACACTCGATGTTGATACACTTGAGCCCAGTTATAATAGCTACTTTAGGACACATACATACATTGAGCAAGGGGCTGCCAACTTCTGGGAGAATGTCCTTGAGACGATGCCAAAAAAGAAACTTGGTGTTGTGGCAGTGCCTGATGTCAATCAACCTGGTGTTTGAATTTTGATCTTGAATGTTCTTTCAATATGGTAGGATAGTACCTCATGTGTCAGCTCTGCCTCATGTGAAACTTATGAGAAGTAAATACTTTTTTAGTGAAACCAAACAGTTGTTATATATTTCGGATTTTCATGGCATCATCCCATTTTCATTCACTTTTTAAACATTGTTTGAGCATACGTTTAGATAATTGATATTCATGCAATTTTCGGGAGTGTTATTTCCCCAGAAAATACTGTGGATATAAACGATTTGGCTTTTCATTCCATTAGTGCTCATGATCATGTACCGGCTTGACATCTGATGACGTTTGATTGATTATTTCGGCAGTTTAACATCAAGGGGCCATTCTGGAACTCTACAACTTTTTACAACGTTCGCCAAACCAACAACGGCAAATCAAGGTTCATTCTGACTACACATGGTAACTCTAACCATCATGACTGGGCATAGAATATCAAAGCACTAAGGGGCGTCAAAGAGTTAATTCTTACATTTTACACTGTGACTAGATCACTGACTAAAAAACTCACCCAGGCTGCCCTGTAGTTGCTGATCGTAAAGGCGGATTTCAAATATCGGCACGCTGTCGCGCTGTAGGATGGTATTGGTTGTCTTGTTGGACGTCATGTTGTGACACTTAATTTGTCCCCCGGTGAACTCGGTCCAGTACAGGACCAGGTTATCTGGACCCCCAACATGAACCAAGCCGTAAGGGTGGTCTACATCATGGTTGTACACCAATGGTTTCTGTAAAACGGATTAAAAAAAAATGATGCTTCTTTTGGAGTATCACAGTTTCCAGTAGAGTAAAGGTTTTCCTGAAGCGGATTAGGCAGGAGCATATAGGCATAAGCCCCCTCTTTTCTTGTCTATCTTTAAGAGAATATTTGCTTATTTTGGACCCTTGCTCATTTTCCAATTCCTAGATCCACCACTAGCTTGCTCTAAACTGCTAACAAATGTTAACTCCATTTGGTCGGGTGTGGAGAGGAGTGACTAGAATCAATTAATTAAATCCTTTACTCCTAAAATTACTTGCAGCACTAGTGAATTAATTGTCAGACCTGTGCTCAAGAATTAGGACGACAAATTGACAAACTGTATTATAAGGACAAGTGCTAAGTATACATGCATCCAACTAACTTACCTGGCGACAGTTCTCTGTACAGTCCAGACGGTAAGACTCAATGCGGTCATAGTACGCGTCACACCAGTACAGGATGTTGTTCTGGTAGTCAATGCTCAGACCGTTCACCCACAAGATATCCTTAGTGATGAGCTTAGAGCGGTTTGAACCGTCTAGATATGCACGCTCTATTTTTGACATTTCACTTAGATTCTGCACCCAGTCTGTCCAGTACATCCATCTGTAGGGAAACATGTTAAATATTTAGAATTTTCTTTCATTTTTTTTGTAAATGTTAATTGACCTTTCATGGGTCAAAGATTGTTTTGATACAAAGTGCTGCCCCTTCAGGGCGGCTGTGAAGGTTTAATATGTGGCCAAAATACTTTTGCATTTCCTTTCATCTAAACTCTGACAATTTCATTACCCATACAATTACTTGTTCTCGTAAAGCAAAAAAAAAACAACTATTGTTTAATATTTTCATACAAAGCAGATATTCCTTACCCTTTTCCATCACGAGGGTCGACAACGATGGCACGGGGGTGAGACATGTTCAAGGACACAAGAACTCGCTGAACACTGGAGTTGTCTATTTTTGCGACAGAAATAGTTTTCTGTGTTTCATCTGTCCAGAATATATTCCGCCCCATCCAGTCAATCGCTATGCCCTCACAATTCTTTATACCTGCAATTAGTTAAAACTCAACTGAGATTCTGAGTACAGTAGACAGTGAAAACCTTTCAGAAGAATATCTTTCACACCGAAGGATTTTGTGAAGATATTCAGCCTGAGTTAAAAGAGAAAGAGATATGGGACTTCAAAATTTGGTTTGTTCCAAACAAGAAGTTTAGCAGAAATGCCAGCTAGGAAACTAGTTTGTAGAATAAATAAGTGTCCAAATCTTTCTACATATAACAGTGTCTTTGTCACTTCAACTGGAAAATCATGCACTTTTACTTGGAAAGATTAGTCAAAAAACTTAATACTTCAAGATCTTGGAATGTACTCCAGAATGAATTTCTATTTTACCTTTATTTATGAAGCTGTCATTTCGATTTGTTCCATCCACTTTGCGCCTACCAATGCGCTGTTTCTGTGCATCTGAGTAGTATATGTACTGTTCCTCTGCATGATAGTCGAGTGCAACGGGTCGTGCCAGACCCCCAATGGGCTGCATCACCTCTAGCGGGTCGCTGCTGGCAGACAGCGCTATCCCCTTCACCTCCCCTACCTTAGCACTGCTGTACACCAGGAACCTGGACTCAAGGGCATCTGGAACATTCAATAGCACTATGGTAAGAAATACACTGTACATTAACAGTGACATAGCTTGGCAGTTATGAAAGTCTAACACATGATTATCTAGTCCCTACAGTTATCCCAACATCAGGTTTTTCAACTTTTCTGGCCCATATAAAGAGGAGATGCCCATTTTATTTCACATTGAGAACGGGAGACAACTCGGTGCATGAATGTAGCACTGCCCAGTTACTCACCAGGGTTACATTCATACGCCATGTTGTCCAACATGTTGACGCAGCCCATGAACCCTGAACCCTATACAGGAACCTCGCCCTCCACCAACATGGTAATGATACAGAAGGCGTAATAACACCAGAGATGCCATAAACTTTTTCTCTATCAGGAAATTGGTATAGTACAGAAATATCTAGGGGGAAAAATGAGAAAAAAAACCACATCAATTCCTGGTAAACCAGGATGAGAATCGTCCCTGTAACACTCACCTATACACTGGGTGCTGTCGGTGGGTGATGGTTTGAAGCCCGCGGCACACATACACTTGGGTTGTAGGGAGAAGTCACTCGACGTGCTGCTTTTCTGATGTACCATGACGCACACATGCGCACAGTTCAACGTGCTACACGATGCTAAACCTGACAATGAACAAAATCTGACAGTGAACATGACGCTAAAATCGAACAATGAACAAAATCTGACAGTGAACATGACGCTAAACCTGACAATGAACAAAATCTGACAGTGAACAAGAGAAACAGAAAAATTAAGTATAAATGGTTCTCATGTCACAAACATAAATTGAATGTCAAGTACGTTGGAAACCGCAAGTTAGTAATATGATTAACACTGCTGGCCAAAATGATTCTAAATTGAGCCAGTTTTGATTAACTGATTTCTCCATCCTCTGCCTTGTAAAGCCTTAATATTTATATACACACAATATTTATTTCAAGGATGCGTTAGAAGTTCAATTTATGAGGCACGGCTTTTATACTTGAAACCAGCTGCACCATATGTCATGTTGATAAACTAAGCGTCTGCTTGGGGTGCAACTCAGGGACTACCAAAATACATAACCCTTTAAAGACCGCTGATGCAGGAGTGCATCATGTCCATTGGCCGTCATGATGCACCAATGAAGTGCCGGTGAGACTACTTGCCAGCACTTAATTGGACCATCATGCTGACCCTATGGGAAAGATAAATATACTCCCGGAGGGTCGGCATGATGCACTAATGAAGTGTTGGCGAGCAGTCTTACACTGCTCGCCAACACTTCATTTGTGCTGACAGAGGCGTAGGAACCAAATTATGATTGGAGGGGCCCAGGGGACCCCATTGCACCCATCATATTTTATTGGCTAGAGTATGCCGACACTTATCCATGTGTATATAATATATGTGTACAAAAGAAGTCTTTGGTGACTTTTCCCTGTGATTTGAAGCCCAGACTTCCTATTTTTTCCCTATTCTCCTACCATATTGTCAGGATCTAGGGGAAATTTTGGGAAGTTTTTGCATCTCATCATGGGTCTTGGCAATTTTTTTTTTTTTTGGGGGGGGGGCCCAGACATATCCAGGCCCCACCTCTCTGGAATTGAGGAGGCCCAGGCCCCCCTGCCCCCCCTTTCTGGGCCCTCCTGCCCCCCCCCCTTTTCCTACGTCCCTGCCATCATGACGACCAATGAGCATAATGCATTAATGCATCAGTGGCCCTTAGAGGGTTAACCCGCCTTATCAGTCTGGCATTTATTCAGGGTGCACCTTACACACAGGGTTGCCTTATGCACAAAGGCTCTGCATTACTACATTACATATCAGTGCTATGGTAGCACAATGAACACACACTCACCTTTAACTTGTTGAACCTGTCTGTGGATCACCCGCAAAAACGATGGGTTACTGGTTGAATTACGTAGGACTGTCCGCTCACTACGATCATCGTCAAACCGGTTTATAAGGAACAATGAGTCGTTCCGCCTTGAAGCTATATACATGTTGTTGTTAAGGATAGCCAGGCCAAATACGTCCTCCACCTGAAAGAAGACATCCATAGGTTAGGTACTTACAAGGTTTAAGT
Source organism: Acholoe squamosa (assembly GCA_949317995.1). Lineage (NCBI taxonomy): Eukaryota > Metazoa > Annelida > Polychaeta > Phyllodocida > Polynoidae > Acholoe > Acholoe squamosa. The sequence goes on along the minus strand of OX439051.1, from coordinate 42,569,111 downwards.
TTCATTTGTCAATATAGATATCAACAGAGTCCTCACTTAAACTTGATTGTCATATGCTTTGTGCTTTTTTTGTCTCTTTTTTTTTTGCCATGGCAGATTGTCCTTGTGCATAAGAACAGTCATATTAATACAGGTCATACCTAAACAATTTTTTCGATTTTATGGCATCAAAGTTTTTTTTATGGCTCTTAGAACTGTTTTCCTTTGGTTCTTCCTTGTGCCATAACATTTTCCATTTCTGTGTTTTCCCCAATGGGATATTTTGGGTCATTTTTCATAATTTTCCTGTGTGGTGAGGACCCTGATAACATTTAGAATCTATAAGAAATCATAGGGGGAAATTTACCATCTGCAGTTAAATTTCAAATATTCGTGAATATCCTTTTCCCCCCTGACCATAGCACTAGCAGTGAATCCCAGAAAAGACAATCTAGATGCAAAAACTTATATGCCAAATATTTGATACCTACCCAATGTTTTTTGATGACTAGCTTTCTATCAACACCTTTGTATCCGACTCGTTCTAGCCGGTCCAGGTAGGCGTCAGCCCAGTACATGTGTTCATTGGTTGGGTCTACTACCAGCGCCTGTGGTTGGACAACTTGTTTGGCTGACACTTCAATCATCATCCGGTTCTGCCCATTTAGGTGAGTCCGCTCTATTTTAGGTGAATGCCCAAATACTGAGAAGAATAAATATCTGGAATTCAGAAAGAATGAATGTTAACATCGGAGGAAATCTAGGTATCACACATCAAATATTGCTAAACAATAGTATAACATACTATTTTAAAGCGAAATAACATTAACTATTTTAGTTTATATATGGCAGGCTTGCTGTCATTCACCTAAACATATGCTACCCAAGAGACCATATGCACCTTATACAAAGGGGTTTTATAGCCGTAAAAGATGCAGCATATGCAGGGTCTAAAAGAAACTCTTGATTTGATACCAAATGTGCTTGAAAGGGTGTTTCTTGTTCAAAAAGTTTTACTTGTATATCACAGGACTAAAATGTCAAACAGTCTTTGCAACTCTGAAAGTTGGGGTGCGGCTTATATGTGGATGCAGTATCGTTTTGTAATTTTAGAATACATCATACATCTATCCCTATCTGACTGTCCATTAGCCCCCCCCCCCTACACCCCATCACTTTCATTATATATATATGACAGGTTTAGCCCAATGCTTACTTACCCTGCTTTAGGGTCTACAGTGATAGCTTTAAGGCCCTTCAGGTCTGTAGACAATAATGTAATACACTTGTAGCTGGCAGCGGAACACATGATAATCCGTTCATGTTCCTCGTCTGTAAAATACCAGTTTTGGTTGATCCAGTCCCACGCCATGCCATTAACGCCGCGTAGATTGTACCCCAGCTGTACCGTCCAGTTTGTACCATCTCGCAAACTGTGTATGTTAAGTGGTTGGCTGCCCTCTGACTTCATAGGCTGGGATACCTACAGGAATACAAGGACAATTACAAATCGATTCTTTAAATCCTACAAATATAAAATTCACTGTATTGTCATGAATAGCCACATGGTTTATCGTCCCCGGCCCAAATACATGGCAGGTGGTTTTTAAAGACCTGTTTTGGTGCTTTATATATTTCAAGAGGCTCGGCACTTATTCAAGCCAGATGCTTCTTCAAAACTTGACACTTACAGGCTACAATACGTAAGCACTGAAGTTTGATGATGTATTATGAAAGGCAAATCTCAAAACTTACTTCACTAAGTTGCCATAAATTCAGCACTGAATGAACATGTGGAAGTTAGTACATTCATTAAGTAACATACCAGTTTTGGTTGATCCATTCATTAAAAAGGTTACATATTAATCATAATAGCAGCTTTTTCTGTTTTCACTTAAAGATGGAGATCCTAAACTTCTTACATAGAATACAGTTTGGTTGGTGAAGTCGAAGTCCATGGCAACCACGTGCCCGGTAGGAATGACGTAAGGCGTGTCTTCGTCCTCCCCGTTAGCTAAAACTCGTCTGATCTCATACGAGTTGGCATATAGTAGGTAAGTGGGTGCATCGACCGGGTCTGAAATTTAATTTTGTTTTTAATACCTTTGTTCAACTTGTACTTGAATATAAAGTTAACTGAGACGGGTGGCTTCTATTTTCCAGTAAATTTTTTTTGTGAATTATCAATCAGTAAGCCTAGCATTAGTATGTATTTCATGGGTCATTGAGGATATAGATACATAGCATGGGTGGCTGGCTGTTTCTCGCATACCCCCTTTTGTTTGCTTCAATGATGACCGCCGTCTGTAAACCAGATTTCACCAGGGCTGCACCTATAGCATCCTCTGATCCTTCGGCTTGAGGAGGATCAGAGGATGCTAACTCTAGAGGCTGATACACTCTGACTCCTGAAGGTCAGCACGATGCACCATTGCAGTGCTTGACACGCTTGCAGTACTATATAGACCCATGTGGAAAGAAAGCGTGACTTTTTCATGAGTAATGTAATGTTCAGGTCAATTTTGGTGGAATGCTCGTAACTTTGCTTGTAGTAACCACATGGGAAAATGACTTACACCAAGGGACTCAAAATTATCTTTAAAATAATGGGTAATACAATACATGACAGGCCTGACAAGGAAAGTTTGCATTCTCAATATGTGTAAGAAAAGTAAAAAAACGTTATCAACAACTTCTCTGAAAAGTCACCCTTTCTTGCAGTTTTGATCGTTTTTTTAATAGATTCACCAGTTCTGCAATGGCGCATAATGAAGACAAAGAAACAGTGGAGGTATCACAGATTCTATACTTACCATTGATAGCGATACAGTTGCTGCGTCCTTGTAGCGTGTAACCGTCGTAACAACTACACATGTAACTTCCCTCTGTGTTTGTACAACCCTGGTCACAGAAGCCGTCATGGGCACACTCATCTAAATCTGTAATGGTAGAATTGAATAACCCATCAACATTTCACTTATCACGGGCACACTCATCTAAATCTGTAATGGTAGAATTGAATAACCCATCAACATTTCACTTATCACGGGCACACTCATCTAAATCTGTAATGGTAGAATTGATTAACCCATCAACATTTCACTTATCATGGGCATACTCATCTAAATCTGTAATGGTAGAATTGAATAACCCATCAACATTTCACTTATCATGGGCACAATTGTCTAAATCTGTATTGTTGGAATCAAATAACTCATCAACATTTCACCTATACATTTCACCTGTCATGGATACACTCATATCTCTGAAGGCCTAATGGGAGAATTTAAAAATTCATCAACATTTTACACACAATCCTTGTCTAAATCTGTAATGGTCGGATTAAACATCTCAAAATGTTACACATAAAGGCTACACTTGCCTAAATCTACAGGCCTTATGTAGAACTAAATAACTCTTCAACATTTCACCCATTAGTTCTACTCTTGTTTAAACCGGTAATGGTCGGATGAAATAAAATGGTCAACATTTCACCCCCAATGTTGCACACTCATCTATGTTAGCAATGGTAGAACCTATAACTCACCAACATTTCACCCATCATGTTGTGTTATTCAACCCATTAAACACCGCTGATGTAGGAGTGCATCATGCCCATTGGTTGTCATGATGCACCAATGAAGTGCTGGCGAGACTACTCGCCAGCACTTCATTGGAGCAACATGCCGACCTTACAGGGTTGTTACATATACTCCCGGAAGTTCGGCGATGCTCCAATGAAGTGCTGGCGAGCAGTCTCACCAGCACTTCATTGGTGCATCATGACGACCAATGGGCATGATGCATTAATGCATCAGCGGCCCTTAAAGGGTTAATATTCATTCATGATTTACCTGTACATGTGGTCCCATTTATATGGTATCCGCCCCGGCACACACATACATGACCATCACGCGTAGGTTTACACGTGCTCGATGACGGACATGTAATGTTGCTGCACACACTCGAACCTGCAAAATACAAAACAATAATATGTAAAGTTAATTTTTCAATTAGTATAAATGTGAAGATCCACTAATGAAGATCCACTTATTACTTACTGGAGAATAGGGTCTAAATAAAAGTTGTAAAAACTTTTATACAAGCTTCACAAAAGTTTTCCAGGCGGATATTGGTGGAATTTGAAGATAACTAAGTCTTTAACTTCCTTAGAATAATCAGAGATAAGATTCCGATCCAATTCAAAGCTTTGTGGACTTATTTTACAAGTGTGATATACCTTTTAGAATGTGATAGAAATATCGTATATGGAAATTGGAACCTTGACTTTGTAAAACATTTTGTAAAATGAAATTAATATTTGACAACAGACTATCCTAGGACTTACTGCAATATGAGCCCTCATCAGATGTGTCGTTATTCGGGCAGTCGTGGTTCCCGTCACATAATTGCGATAAATCAATGCAGAACTTTGAGTTGGCACATAAAGACTGCGTGGGCGGACATGTCATCTCTTGTATGGAACCTGTAAACCAAACAGCCACATACATGGTACTTACACAATCCATTGGCTTCTTATGGTTTCAGTTGTTTTTTGTTGTTGTTTCATTTTATTTATATTTCACAAATTTGATCTTATACTCTGACAGTTTGTCAAGCCACGCTTTGTTTCTGGCCTGTATAACAGAAATGTTTTTTTTCCAGCAGGAAAGTTTTGATCAAATTTTAAGTATACAGTCCAGAGTCGAGATACCATTATATTTTACATTCTTATTAGGGTAAATCTTATTTGAGTTGAGGGATGGTATAATTTCTTTCATTGTCACTATAATCCACTGGTACAGCTCTGATCATATAGTTTAAAGCAATCCAACTCTTAGAAAGTTTATTGACTCAGAAAGTTGAGACTCCTAGGGATGTAAAACAAGTAGACTTCTTGAAACTTGACTTATTAATCGACTAGGGTCAAAATGATACATTATATACAGTGCTATACATCATATTTTCCTTAAAGTCATTATATTAGGTTGCATTAAGACAAGACTTACACATATCTGTGGATTCGTCACTGCCGTCCAAACAGTCCTTCTCTCCATCACAACGCCAACCCTTGGGTATACACAGCTGGCCGTCCTTACAGTTAAACTTGCCCGGCTGGCACGTGGGCGGTTCTACAACCAACATGGGCTCAGTGAAAGATATGGGCACACACAAGTTGGCCCCATACTGAACACTAATAAATCATCAACATCCTAATGAAGACTCATAAAGAGTCGAATCGTTGATTTTTACATACATCTATAAATCATAACAAACCCTCCTGTAACATTTTGGTGATAAAATCGCCCCCTCTGCCATATTCAAGCTTCAAGTCGCTGATTGGGTTGACATTATCAAAACAAGCAACCTGTACTTTTTACGATGAATGGAAATCTTGTCTACCTAAACCTGAGATAGCGTAAAACGGCCATATCCGGGATTACCCCGCTACATATGTAAAAGTAAAATCAGGAACCTGTCTGGAGAAAATGGAAAAAGGAAAAGTCAAGCTTGAAAACACCAAGGTTTAATTTTCCAAATGGCGGCTTAAAAGGTCTAGGGCTGGGAATACCCCGCCACAACCAAAGCCTGCCATACCTGTATGATAGTAAGTTTGCTGACTTAATCCAAGCCCTAGACCTTTAATCCCGCCCTGTACTATGTCCCTGTCCCAAGTTTTCATCTCTTTTTTCTTTGACAACTTAATCCCCACCTTTCACCTTTTATCCCGCCTTATCTTCCCAGATACAAGTATAATGGACAAGTGCCCTTTATTCCATGACAGAACCCCCGTTAACTATTCCTCTACTACTGAAGGGGATTTGTGATTGAATAAAGTACATTTGTTAATTCTTTGCAATAGTAAGTTTATCTAATATGTTGTCTTTTATAATGTGCACACCATTTATATTGGAAATATTGATGTAGTAATAGCAATGTGATGGCGACCTATTTGCTCTGGCCAAGTAACCATACATCCTCTGAGGGAAAATCATAGGTGAATAACCCTAGAGTGACCTGTCATATTTTTTTGACTATTTAGATAAAGAAACCTGTGGAGCAATGCTCTATTCAATAGAATGGATGTTGAAACAAATAGGTCGCCATATGAATGAAGCTGCGCTTGCAAACCTTGACTACCCCCAAAATAATGCCATGCCCCATTTTTTATATATCCACCCCCCGGGAAAACCCTTTCCCTAGAGGGGGGTATTTCCCCCCATGGATGTTTTAAGTTTCTTTCATATTATGGATGGGCTTCCCTATATACTACTCCTGTTTCATCCCGCCATATGGCAGGATACAAGGTCTAGGGTCGGGATTAGGTCGCCATATGGTGGGATAAAACAGAAGTAGTATATAAGTAAGCCCATCCATGATATAAAAGAAAATTATGTCTGGAATGGACATAATTCTAGGGATGATTGATGATGACACATTTAATTTTTGTTTGTCTTTTCAATGGAAGTCGTCTAGGCAGATTAACTTCCTATGATTCAAACACAGCCACATTCCCTACATAAATAATAGAAGGATAAGTAATGGAATAAAGGGCATAGCACTGAACAAAAGCAGATGATTTTAATTAAATTCACATGAAATCACTCTCACACTCCTTTTGGCGACCTATTCCCGACCCTGCCTACTCCTTAGTGGCGGAAATTGTTAGACTGCGGGATCGTATGTCTGACTGTAATCTTGGGACCTTCATTATATTTTGGTTTTAACAGCTTGCAAATCGGACAATCATTAGGGGTTTTACAGCCTAAAACAAAAGGCATTGTTAAGGGCGCCTTATTAAGGTTTAGAGAGTTCAAATTTATAATCAGAATAGTGATTTAATTCTTGTTTTTCATTATATCTTTCCTGACAACAATATTCTTAAGGTATTCTGTTCTGCCAAAAATCAATCCAGGCCTGTAGAACATTTAAATCTGGGGACATTTTCCGGATAGACTTCTGATATGTCACCGTATGTGAGATGTAGCTAATACACAATGTTTTCTGGTACTTACCACAGTTTTGGTTCTCATCGCTGCCGTCAGGACAGTCATTGTCCCCATCACACACCCACTTACGTGATATACAGTGCGGCGTAGGCGACAAGACGCACTGAAAGAGGTCCTTGTCACACGCCTGGGGCGGCCCCGTGTCTCCTGTAGGGGGAAAGGGAACCAAATGTTAGCCAATGAATTGTGAGATAAACTAGAGACATGAAGTACTTAACATCCATGGATTAATCTGATAATGCTTTCAGATCTTTCAGTGTCGGATCCAGGATTTAGTAATGGAAGGGGCGTGGCTCAAAAGGAGGGGGTGCAACCCCCATTTTTAAGGAGTTTTGGGGTGCAAAATAATCAAGTAAACTCTTAACTACAGACAAAAATGTTTTGATAATGTCAATGGCCAAATCCGCCACTATTCATGGATGTTAAGTCAAATTTTTAAAAACATAATTTATCTGTACGCTTCAGTGATGGCTTTAGGAAGGGGTACATGCCCCCTCCTTTTGGACTATAGCAACTTAGTGGGATCAATTATCTGCCAATGAGATAATCCCGACTATTCGGTGCAGGCTTCTTGGGGGGGGGGGGGTGCCTGGTACCTGCTATGCTAACAAGATTGCTACACTCCCAAAGGGTTGGCATAATGCAGAAATGCTTCAGGAGTGTATCAACCCCATGGGGTCAGTGTGATTCATCAGGGGCTATTTTTATCTATCGTTATATGGATTAATGAGGCATTCATGTATTAGGGTTAAAGGTTCAATTATAGACACCTGAAACATGCTTGGAATTTACTTTTCACCAAGTAAAGGTTTGATTGTTTAAGTTTGTTACTCACTATAACCCCAATAAAATCACCCTGTGACACAATAAAGAAACAGCTGAAACTCAAATTCAGTTTTCTTCAATTCCCTCGTTAACTGTTAAGCAGTGCATCAGCGTAAAGAAAGCTAAGTTGAAGGCTTTAAAAATATGTGCCAATCTCAGTTGAAGTTCTCATATGCAGATCTAAAACTCTGGTACATACATATATGGTTGGCATAGCATTGCAGCAAATAAACCAGTATATTATGTAAACTTCGTCATTTCCAGGGGCCCCTTTTACCCTGGTTCTCTGTGCCCAAAACTCCCCATAGAGCCCCTGTGTAAAGCAGAACAGAGAAACCACAGGAGCCAGCACCCCTCTGAGTCCTGCTGGTGGTGCCCTTAGTACGGCCGCTTTTCACTAGGTGCCGGTAGTGTGCCGTGAGAGGCTCAAGCTTCCATTAGTCATTAAAGCATCAGTCAACCTGAACTTAAAGAACTCAGGGACTGAACTCTCTGAGAACTTCAGAACACTTACATGATAGTCATCTATACATCTAGCATAATTCGTGCATAGGCCTACATAGTACGTCAAATATGTCCGTGACAGAGAGTACTGGGTACAGGCCCGGAACATAGCCCTGTCTCACATCTATGGACTCTCTCCTATGACACCAAGCCCATGGAATAGCCTGTTGTAGCTTGCTATTAGCTTAAGATAACATTCATGTGAAAATACAAGCATGAAGTCTAAATAAAGTGACGACTATAATACTTTTTTTGTATCTTGTGACTGCCTTGCTTCAAAAGGTCATTGCAGGGCTTTTGCCTTCACTGTGAGTTGGGGAATGTTTTAGTTGATCATGGTTGGGGAATGTTTTAGTTGATCATGTTTGGTCGTGTAGCTGAGAGGGGAGGGGTGTTCGCATTAGCTCTACTTTGTGACTATTGGTGACCATTGATTTTTCTAACAGGATTCGGATTACAAAGAGCGGTAATAAAGACCGAATCTATGCGACAAAGGGCAGTCATGCAAGTGGAATATATGCTCTAGGGATATTTGAGTATAGGCAAACATAACAGGTTTACATCCGCAATACATCGAAATCTCTGCAATCTCTACATATTGACTTATTCGAATGGACCCAAATACCTGTGCCTCATGCATAAGGTACAGCATATGTGCGGATAGACCCTTGGTGTGGCTTATATGATTGGCAAAACCTTTTTGACAACTGTAAAACCCCGCCTATAAGCCACACCCTTAGTTCAGGAACATCCCATAAGCCGCGCCCTCAGTTCAGGAACATCCCATAAGCCACACCCTCAGTTCAGGAACATCCCATATGCGGCACCCTCAGTTCAGGAACATCCCATAAGCCGCACCCTCAGTTCAGGAACATCCCATAAGCCACACCCTCAGTTCAGGAACATCCTATAAGCCGCACCCTCAGTTCAGGAACATCCCATAAGCCACACCCTCAGTTCAGGAACATCCCATAAGCCACACCCTCAGTTCAGGAACATCCTATAAGCCACACCCTTAGTTCAGGGGAATCCTATAAGCCGCACCAAGGGCCTGAGATGGTCTATAAGCCACATCTTATACACAGGGTTTTACGGTAATGAGGGATTATGTGACGTCATATACAGGAGTGCATCATGCCCTTTGCGGGGCTCATTGGTCGTCATGTTGCACCAATGAAGTGCTGGCGAGTCTGCTTGCCAGTGCTTCATTGGAGCTTCATGCCAAGCCTACAGTATCAATCCTATCGGGTGTGCATGGTACATGGATATAGCTCCTAGTGTGTCACTCACCAGTGCTGCATTCATACATCATGACTAATAGACATGATCTAATACTACTACTAGCCTTAAAGTGCTAAAGGTTTATCAACACTGACAATGCTACCTGAATATTCCATGACACATACAGTTATTAAATCAGAGCATCAGCAGCAGTCAGAGTTCATCTGTAAGTACCATTTACTGTAAGCCTCCGCCATGCTGCAACAGGTGCCCCTGGACTGTGTGTGTGTGTGGGGGGGGGGGGGTGTATTGACTGAGGTAGGGTACAGGAGTATTGATGAGGTGGGGGAGGGAGTGGAGAGGCTGGGAGGAGCTGGAGGAGGCAGGTAGGCAGTGGGTGTGTATCAATAATTGGCTCTCGTCAGGGTCTGTGTTTACTCTAGTCCTACAGGCAAATAATAGCTCTACAATCCAGCTAACAAATACAGTGGGACTTAATCTGTGAGGATAAGAGATATAGATATAGAGTGGGACTTAATCTGTGAGGATGAGGGATATAGATATAGAGCGGGACTTAATCTGAGAGGATGAGAGATATAGATATAGAGCGGGACTTAATCTGTGAGGATGAGAGATATAGATAGAGAACAGGACTTAATCCGTGAGGATGAGAGATATATATTTAGAACAGGACCTAATCTGTGAGGTTAAGAGATATAGATATAGAGCGGGACTTAATCTGTGAGGATGAGGGATATAGATATAGAGCGGGACTTAATCTGTGAGGATGAGAGATATAGATAGAGAACAGGACTTAATCCGTGAGGATGAGAGATATAGATTTAGAACAGGACCTAATCTGTGAGGTTAAGAGATATAGATATAGAGCGGGACTTAATCTGAGAGGATGAGAGATACGGGTCTAGAGTGGGACCTAATATGTGAGGATGAGAGATATAGATATAGAGTGGGACTTAATCTGTGGGGATGAGATATAGATATAGAGCAGGACTTAAATCTGTGAGGATGAGAGATATAGATATAGAGTGGGGCTTAATCTGTGGGGATGAGATATAGATATAGAGCGGGACTTAATCTGTGAGGACGAGAGATATAGATATAAAGTGGGACACAGTCTGTGGGGAACAGAAAGAGGGAGAGATTGGAGGAGGAGGCTAAGAAGGGAAGGAAAAGGGAAGGGATGTGGTTGGTCGAGAGAGGAGGGCCATTGCAAAGGAATCCAACTGTGAAGGGACAGAAAGGCAGGGAATGTGAGTGAAAAGTAAGGATAGTGGGGAAAGGGAGGGGAATGAGGGGTTCTGGATTGAGGGGGTAGGGGAGTGAGGGGTAGGGTGGGGGGTAGGGGAGTGGTGTAAGGGGTAGAGGGGAGTGAAAGGGGTAGGGGTGAAGTCTTAAATGATGGAGGATAGGGAGGGCGGGGTGGGGTCAGGGCAAAGGCTAATAAGGAACCAATTGTCAGGGAAAGAAAAACTAGTATGTTAAGCCAAAGTCCACAGGGGCCCATTGGTTGCTAATTGCCCTGCTGTAAATAGGATTTTTATGACCCCATTGACCTCACAGAGCCTAATTGGACACTGAGGAATTAGGAGCTTTTGGAACTAAAACTGTTGAGGCACATGTACTAAGAGACTTTTCAAGCATGGAGAGAGAAAACAAGGTTGGGCAGGAGTTGAGATGACTGGTGACCTGGTGGTTGGTGTGGGTAAGTGAGTTAACTTAATCTGTGGCACTTACCAAGAAGTGGTACAAATTGCTCTCACTGAGTGGTACATTACAAACACGAGATTTGGACAGCTGTAGTGGGATGTGTACATATCTGGGAGATGAGGTGGGGAGGGGGGACATGTATATTATTTATTTTGTCCATAAATGCATGATGTCCCGTGGGAGAGTTGTCAGTGATAAAGACTTAACAGACCCTTGACTCTCACAGGAAGCCCCACATTTCACGTTCCTTTGTTGCAATGATACATAAAATGCACAGCTGCCGAGTGTACTCTACAACAGTGCAATTGCATCATGACGATCCCTCTGGAGTGCATCAACCCCAGGGTCAGCAAGATTCACAAATGCATCACGGCTGATGTGAGTTACTATGACTGCGTTTATAGCACGCCCAATGAACGCACCATGCTGCCCTTAAGCGGCGGATTCACTACCCGAATTTCTTTAGAATTGAATCCGTGATGAGAACCTGCGAGGGGATTCGCAAATATCAAGATATTTTGATTTTTGTAAATGTTGCAGCACACTGCTCGGACATGGCATGAACTTTGTCCCAGCAGCTCATCCACTGCTGCAATATTCTCTACGAGAACATGTGCACGGGTGCAAATCACAAGAAATTTGCGGCAGTCCATCCCCCACTTTATAGGATAAAAGACAAGTTGTACAATTACCTCACTGAGTGGCACACTACAACAGAGGGGTGGACAGACAGCAGGTGATGTTGGAGGATGGGGCTTGACATATTTATTGTTCTACCCAAGACTGTGTGATGTGTCAGTCGGCATCAGTGAGTGCGGGAGCCGGGTTTTTGATCTTGACATAAGCATGTTTTATATGACCCATGGAGGACAGTAAACGCTAAAAATGAGTAAACTTGTGGACTTGTATTTAGTGCAAAGTAGGATATAGATATTTTAGGAGACGTTGAAGCAGATGATATATACTGTATATCTCGCCAACCCTTCAGGGGTATCATGCCATACCAATGTGGGAACGTACATGTAGAACTATGAGTAGGTTCAGCATTATTAAACAAATCACTCAGTCTCTCAACGGTTAATGGCGTCAGCTTAAGCCTGTGAGTTAAAGACCATAATACCTTTAATGTTATTGGGTTATTGGCTAATAGACTGTAAATAAGACAAGGTCTGGCCTACACTGGGTCCCTGCCCAGTACATGTACGCATCAGGGCTGTACCAATCCCTGTGCTATGTGCCTGTGGAAAAAGAAAAATCCACAGGACACAGGAATTTGAAAGTTGTGCCTGGTGGGCACAAAATAAAGTGGTAAAAATCCATTTTACATTTTGAGAATCACTTTGAAATCAATTTCCAGTTCACAATTCATGTGACGAGATTGAACAGATTGAACATGCAAAGAATTTATGAAAAGCTGGCCACAGCTCTCACAGTTCAAGTGGGGCACAATGTTCCAACAGAGGGCACAAACTTTTTCGGATTTTGTGCCTGTGGGCACACCTTTTTTTCACTTGATTTGTGGAGCCGTGAATACTTCCTCTACTACCCCAGCAGTACTACAGCAGTATACCACAGGTGCACGGCACCAGCTGATGCCGTGTTTACATTACAGATCGGACAGGTTCTGACTGCTCCAACTGCGTCCACCCATAACGTGTAGTACACATGTGATCTCATCTACAAACAGTACATCTCACTTACACGTGTGGCCATCCACATATGGGACTTAACATTTTACTCAGATTTGAACACAGACAGCAGGCAGTGTGAACAGACCTCAATACACTGTGAATGTGGGTCATGTGACTGTGAACATTGTGTCATGTGAGTGTGTGAACAGAGTGTGGGTCATGTGACTGTGTGTGGGTCATGTGACTGTGTGAACAGGGTGTAGGTGATGTGACTGCATGTGTGTGTGTGGGGGGGGGGGGTTGTTGAGGTTTGTAGAACCAGGTTCCTCTGCAGAGATGAAGCCCTGGGGAATAACTCGCCAGTGTATGATTGGTGCATCGTGCCAAGCATTGTCATATGACATACTTATAATAGTATCATGATGGATTAACCGGGGTGGATCAAACAATGGTGAGTTACTCACCGCGTCTGTATTTGTCCACCATGACACCAAGATACAGTGGACATGGTGTGTTATTATTGCACGATGTAATGACTTCTGAGCAACATCGCGTTTAATACACTATACATTTGTTGTCATTGTGCCTTAATTTAGACCTGGCGAGTTACTCCCCAGAGCTAGATTAATGAAAAATGGACTCTATGGAGTTGATAGTCCCATAGAGGCAGCATGATGCACTTATGCAGTGTTGGCAAGTACAGGCTCACTAATGCCACATTAGCACTCACAAGTGAAAAGTCAGCCCGAGGGCTTCATGTGGCTCTTACACGGTTAAATATTGGTGGATGATAGATCACTACTATAGGGAGCCTAAGTCTCGAGATAAACTATGCCGTAAAAAAATTTCTGCATTTGGAACTAAAATGACCAATATTTGAATTGACCTGAAGGCCCACCATATATGAAATTTTAAGGCCCAACTCTCATTCTTAAAAAAAGTTATGCTATAGGCCTAAAATATTTCCCTATCCTTCAAGCCTGCGGGCGATAATATGCTGAGCTCAGAATCCGCCCGCACGTGACGTTACTTCGCCTCCCTATACAGTGGAATATTCATACACCACAGGTCGTCCTCGTGCACATGGAGAATCACAGAAGATACATAGCTTGAATAGATGTTTTAGGGAAATGCTTAAACCATCTTAAGATGTATACAGCTCTGAGTCCTTTAGAGGGCAGCGCTGTATGAATCCGTGTGTGACATACTTCAATAGAGGTGCCCCGAGTTGCTCACATAAATACTTGTGGAAGGAACATGAGGTTAGCAATACAATATGTGAGTGTCGGTAAAGGGTAATAATTAATTACCATTCCATGACGCCTTAAGGCCAATATGTGGGGATGCTTTTACTGGTGCTATTACCTCTCAACTAAAAGAAGAATGTCCCACCTTACATTCCCCTTATCTCTACAAGTGGTACATGGTACCAACAGATTTTGTCACCATGCATCATGACGACAAATGGGCATGATGCATTCATGTATCATAAAGATAAATGGGCATGATGCATTCATGCATCATGACGACCAATGGGCATGATGCATTCATGCATCATGACGACCAATGGGCATGATGCATTCATGCATCATGACGACAAATGGGCATGATGCATTCATGCCATAATCTGTTCCTGACCAAACATTGAGCTTAAAAAAACGAGTACCCACCTGACAAAGCGAGTTTCCACCTAGCACTAGCATATTGAAGGATTGTTTGCGTTTGTATAGATGAATTTTAGACATGGAATAAAAGCAGCTAACAAGATTCTGTCGATAAAATGCATCTCCCACGAAAAGGACCTAAAAGGATTGACTGCAATGCCGGAAGTAACTACTACTCACAATCCCATAGCTTTGGCAGCCAATGACATGGGTGCTTACAGAGAAGAAGGGCAGTTACAACACATGATCTGACCAATAGGAGATCAGCTTACAAAGCAAAGTAAACCTTGCCCAACCTCAACAATGTCAACTGGTGCACCTCAATACACAGAGAACATCATCACATGGGGAAAAGAAGACCAAACCACCACATCCTATTAGTAATATTTGGGGGTAACACCTTGTTTTTGGAAGTCCTCTATGGTCATAACATAATGCTAACCCTATATGGACCATGCAATGCAGGGTCTATATCTCCTCTTTTCTATCCCCTCGGGATGTGAGTGGGGCACATATGCGCGGGCACTGACACATTCCCCTGTGAAATTGTGTAATGTAGTTCTCGCCATGAATATGACTTTAGCTGTCGTAATGGCGTTAAACATCTATTACTCACTCACTCACTCACTCACTCACTCACTCACCATACAATGCCTTACAGGTACCTACTCTGTTGAATCTATCAGGCATCCACATAAAACTGAAGAGTGAAACAGCATAATCTTATTGCAGTAAAGCAGTGTAGTTTCGACAATCAAGCGGCAAGCCCCAGGTGGCAGCGCAGTTAAGCACAATGGGACAGGGAATTTCCGTGAAAATAATGATGACTCTCTGGCAATTTTGATATATAACATTTCTTTTATAGTGTACTTAGTTGTCATCATGATGCACTGATTATAGCCCAAGTAAGTAACTCGCCGGTGCTGCTGCATACACTGTAAAAACAGTGTTTATCTTTAAACGCTAAAAGTGCTAAACATGTTTAGAGGCTACACATCTATGAGATCTAAATGGATTTCAGGTGTGTTAAACACATAATTTCTAAACACCTGAACAGCAAAGATGTTGATGTGTTGAGGTGTGTATCATTAAAACACTGATGATTATGAGTGTTTAGACTTTAAACACTCATTTTGTGTGTGTTTAACCTTTAAACACATGATTTCTAAACAAGTGAGTTAAACATGCTTAGGTGTTTAACCACTAAACACATGTGTTTAGGCATCAACCAGTTGTAGTTTATCCCACCAGGTGGCATTACGGTTCAAGACAGTATTTTCTCTACACAACTAGAGGTTGACCTATCTTCGAACATGTCAAATTAACATTAAAACCTATTATTTGTGGTAAAACGACACACAAGCATGAAGTTTATACTGCATTGAAAGACTCTACTTTGAAATTTAATGATTACTGATGTGCACAAGAGAAGTAGTTTGCTAAGACACCCATTATGTGGAATATAGATTTATACAAAGCAGAGGACTCTTGGATATGATACTGTACTCTTTCAGAGGCTACTTTCCCTCCCTCCCTCTCTTCCTCTGAGAGGTGATGTAGTGAGAGGTTTATGTATACTTCCAAAGAAGTGCCATCACCCACTCAGAAACATTATTAGATTATTTGCATAAAAAAATATAATGTTAGAGCAGGAAACACCAGAAACCACTCATAGAACTTAACATTTCCCAAGTTAAACACAGGAAGAGTGTTTAAACACTTGCTATATCTAAACACATTGGTATCTAAACACACTTTCTCTAAACATGTTTAGAAATTAAACATGTTTAGATGGTACAAGGGTCTCAAAATGTGGGACAAGGAAGTGTTTATAGAAAAGTGTTTAGCTGCTAAACATTGGGTGTTTACAATCTAAACACTGTTTTTACAGTATAGGTGTATTACACCCACTAGGTGGAAGAAGGAGGGATATTTTATGCATTTCTATACCATAGAACCTATAGTCTAATGTTGAAAAATATAGATTGTTCCATGCGCCAGCGTGGAATGAATGTGGCGGCGGCAGACAGGGAGACTGGCAGCAGCGGACTGCTCGCCAGGGTCCCCTACTCACATTTCCCGTAGACCTGTCATCGCCATGCTGGTCTTCCGCCCCGGTGACCTATCGGCTCCCTGTACACTCGCCATTTTCGATCTTTCTCGCCATGGCTGGCGAAAATGATATGATCAAACCTTGTAGGGGTATCTATACTATCACTGAATGGGGTACCACGGCTCAAATCGCTTTTACTGACCTGTTATTTACCCATTTCGATGCTACACATTTATTATACACCCCATATGATACTGTATACGGCCTTAGCTGGTTTGATAATCGGCCAATGAAATGACACCAACTATTCACTGCGGTCCTCTCGGGGGCCAACTGGTACCAATCTGATAGGTGTTATCAGTAGAACTCGCTGATAACAAGATCCAGTAATGGCGGAGCCCATGGGACAATCTGCTAACTCGGAATAGCAAATGTTTAGGATCGCCGTATGCCGACCATGGGGGCATATGGGGCAAATATGCAGAACAGGGGACATACGGGAAGAGGAGGGGGCATACGGCTCAGACCAGGGGGCATACGGAAAAGTAGTGCCAAAGCACAACCATTATGTCTGGTAAAGCTAGTGCAATAAAAAATAGTTCCACCTGTTCCTTGCAATAAATCTCTCTTTTCAGCGGAAACGTCTTATGTTTTTCAACTGAAGAAGGCCTACTTGAACAAAGAAACATTGCTTTAGTGTTGGCTACATTAAAATTTAGACTTGCAAAGAATCAAAGTGTCTTCTCGGCTCCCCTGTTTGAATGTTAACATAGAGGTCATTTTTTTTTGTAAATGTGCTACGTGAGTTATCTCGAAAATTGAGTGGATTGTACTTGAATTTTGCCCAGGAAATTTCCCACCCCCCCCCCCCCCCCCGTTGTGGCCCAACATCCCATCGAGCTCCGGTTCCATGAAAAAATATAGCTAGATCTAGCTATGCTAGCGGTATGAATATGGAAATAACAACAGGTCTGGTCGCAAGCTATTTAAGTATCTTACAGCACCACATTCAAAACCTTGTCTCCTATCGTGCTGCCATCAGCCTTTTCCGGGACCTCGTCCTGAGAACACTGTAATACTGTGAACTGAAGAACTGTGTGATGTAAAAGGCACTGACAGTTCTCCCAATTTCAATTATGGGCTTAAATGGGGCTCTCCCCAGGGGCTCCTTTAAGGTAATATAGTTCCTAATTCACTCTAATCAGAGTGAATGATCAACTACGATTGGTGAGACTCGCTAAGACCCTGAGCAAGGCTCAGTCAGGTCCCTAAAATTGGGTGAGCAGCCCAACTATAGAACCACTACATCTACTTATTAATCAAATTCTGCTTTGTTTTCCCTCTCTCTCGTTCTCTAAATCACATAAACTGAAATACTGTAATAGTACTATATACCATTACCATCTCGTATTATATTGGTACTTTTCTTTTCCATATATTATCTTATATCTTTATGTGTGTCAATGTTATACAAATATAATAATAGGTATAGGTAGGACCTGAAATATCAACCCATACACCCGCGTGGTGGGGATGAGGTCCGTCACCTTCTCCAGTCTCAGCTTGACTATACTTCTGTATTATTTTCCTTATAAGACGGCATATATATAATTATATGATACATACTTTATACCTGTAATTTTGTTATATCTGAAAACTGAGACAATAAAGAAAACTTAACCTAAAAAAAAAAGTCTCTAACTATACAGGCCAAAATGCAGAAAACCTAAAATTCTAAGCAGCAGCTCCACATTGAAGATGCACAGGGTCAAGATAATCGTCATCTCACTCCATCGTGAGACCCTGGTCGGGACAGCATATGACTTACAGTAATCATAAATAATCTATCATTTATGATGTGCAATTCAAGTGTGTAGGCCGCTGGCCATTGAGGTCCTAAACTTACTGCAAAGGGCATTCTAAGCCTTGAGGGTGATCTAACCTGTGTAATCTGCACGATGTATGTATTAATAAGGTCATGCTGAGCGTCCCACATATAGGTGCTAATTAAATATTTGACAAGAGCTCTTTACTCCATCATATGAGACCCCCTGTGCAGGGCTGTGGGTTCACAGGCTGTTCCGTCTTAGACATACTCTCCTTTCCCCTTTAAAGAGTTAACACACATCAATATTTAACACTCGGCAATCACCACACTGATTACAGCGACGACTCTTCCTGGACTAGTCGCTGACGCCTAGCACGGTTTACTGGGTGGAAATCTGGGGTGCAGTGAAAGGGCTGTGCTCATCCCCTCCAAAAAATAGTTCAAGCATGTTCCATTAATAATGTGGAATTTCTCTGTAAATCCTGGACAAATCTTACTGCTGTCCCATATTTAACCTATATGAGATATGTCACTATACAGGTCATAATAGACAAAAATGTCACAGGATAGGGACTTCTTTTTCTGCCATGACAGTTGGGATATGAAAAAGTTGTTTACAAACAAGGTGAGCTGTCAAATTTTCCACAGACATATTTGCACAAGATAGGACAAATTTCTGGTCAGAAATGGATACATATACATCATTCAAGGAAGATGATGCATTCAGGTGTGAGTGTGATTGATTGCTGATGAAATTTGAAAAAAAAAATTGACAGCTCTGTGCACATGGCCATGTTTACGAACAACAGAAGTAGTGCCAGGTGCTAGATGTAAGGAAAGACTTCCCGCATTAGAAGTCAAGATTTGTAAGTGTGGGCAATCACCAGTGCTTTCCTTGGTTCCTCTCTAGTTGTCTGTTTGCCCTAACTAGGTGAGCGCTGGTTCTCTGCTACCCATGTCCACGCCTGCTAATTACGCTGGTAATCAGCGAACAAAGGGGCCCTGATTGGCTGCGCCTGTTGGCCAATCAGCTTTAAGGAGAAGTGACAGCCCCAAAGGCCACAAGGAAAAAACATAGGTGGGGATGTGGGGGAAGGGAGAGAGTATAGGCCCTGTGGAGAATATTTGTGTATCATCTACAATGACAGTTTCCATTGAATAGCTAATTCTTATGCATCTCTTTAAATTGTCAACAGCATTTTACTTGATATAAAAGCTTCTGTTTTTTTTTCCAAACAACTCTCCTACCACTCGTATTTATAAGGAGAATACATGTCATTCAAAATTTTTAGAAATCAGAAAATCCTGATAAAAACTGAAGATATATGCCCCTGATTACTCCATGAAGCAAAACGGGTCTTTTCAAGAGTTGGTGATCCGACCATTGACCAGATGTTTGTCTTGATGCATAATATGCTGAGGCACACTTCATACAGCCAGGCATTGTTCATGTAGGGGCCGCCAATGCAGGATTGCATCATGCCAACTGGTCGTCATGATACACCAATCAAGTCCCGGAGAGTCTGCTCGCCAGCACTTCATTGGGGCATCATGCCAACCCTCTGGGACTGTATCTACCCTGTAGGGTCGGCATACAGGGTCCTGGTGAGTTACTAGCCATGGCTGCATCCATGCATCTTGTCACTCCTGGGTTGGCAGAATGCAGGAACGATAGATGTAACAGGACATGCAGGAAGGCAGGTGGGGAGAGATGTAATAGGACATGCAGGAAGACAGGTGGGGAGAGATGTAACTAAACATGCAGGAAGGCAGGTGGGGAGAGATGTAACTGAACATGCAGGAAGGCAGGTGGGGAGAGATGTAACTGAACATGCAGGAAGGCAGGTGGGGAGAGATGTAACTGAACATGCAGGAAGGCAGGTGGGGAGAGATGTAACTGAACATGCAGGAAGGCAGGTGGGGAAAGATGTAACTGGACATGCAGGAAGGTAGGTGGGGAGAGATGTAACTGAACATGCAGGAAGGCAAGTGGGGAGAGATGTAACTGGACATGCAGGAAGGCAGGTGGGGAGAGATGTAACTGAACATGCAGGAAGGCAGGTGGGGAGAGATGTAACTGAACATGCAGGAAGGCAGGTGGGGAGAGATGTAACTGAACATGCAGGAAGGCAGGTGGGGAGAGATGTAACTGAACATGCAGGAAGGCAGGTGGGGAGAGATGTAACTGAACATGCAGGAAGGCAGGTGGGGAGAGATGTAACTGGACATGCAGGAAGGTAGGTGGGGAGAGATGTAACTGAACATGCAGGAAGGCAAGTGGGGAGAGATGTAACTGGACATGCAGGAAGGCAGGTGGGGAGAGATGTAACTGGACATGCAGGAAGGCAGGTGGGGAGAGATGTAACTGAACATGCAGGAAGGCAAGTTGGGAGAGATGTAACTGGACATGCAGGAAGGCAGGTGGGGAGAGATGTAACTAAACATGCAGGAAGGCAGATGGGGAGAGATGTAACTGGACATGCAGGAAGGCAGGTGGGGAGAGATGTAACTGAACATGCAGGAAGGCAAGTTGGGAGAGATGTAACTGGACATGCAGGAAGGCAGGTGGGGAGAGATGTAACTAAACATGCAGGAAGGCAGATGGGGAGAGATGTAACTGAACATGCAGGAAGGCAGGTGGGGAGAGATGTAACTGGACATGCAGGAAGGCAGGTGGGGAGAGATGTAATAAGACATGCAGGAAGACAGGTGGGGAGAGATGTAACTAAACATGCAGGAAGGCAGGTGGGGAGAGATGTAACTGAACATGCAGGAAGGCAGGTGGGGAGAGATGTAACTGAACATGCAGGAAGGCAGGTGGGGAGAGATGTAACTGAACATGCAGGAAGGTAGGTGGGGACAGATGTAACTGGACATGCAGGAAGGCAGGTGGGGAGAGATGTAACTGGACATGCAGGAAGGCAGGTGGGGAGAGATGTAACTGGACATGCAGGAAGGCAGGTGGGGAGAGATGTTACTGGACTGGAAAGCAGTTAGAAGTGTAATCGTACACTAGGAGGCCAGGCACTAAAATGTAACAGTGAGCTGGGCAGGTGAGCAGAGACTCCCAACAGGAAAAGGACACTAGTCCTGACAGTGGAGAGTGGGGTGGGGAGCAAGCAGTAGGGTGGTGGTGGTGGTGGTGGGGGGGGGGATAGAATAGCTGTCTCCACCAGGTGACATTACCAGGTAAACCGCTACAAGACTAGGGTAGCAGAACCATGACATGTGCACCTCACATTAGGTTTAAAGGAATAAAATGCGTGTTTCAGGTAACAAGCTTAAAGAATATTGGGTAGGGTAGGTCAGATGTTATTCATTCTCTCTCTCTCTCTCTCTCTCTCTCTCTCTCTCTCTCTCTCTCTCTCTGAACGCCACAACCATAGCTTCATCCCATTTTGACTCCCATTTTAACCATCTAAGGGCCGCTGATGGATTAATGCATTGTACCCATTGATCGTCATGATGCATGAATGTAGTGCTGCTGAGTAATTAGTCAGGCTAAATTCAAGCATCATGTCAACCCTACGGGCTTGATACAGTCCCAGAGGGTAGGCATGATGCATTCCTCAATGAGTGTCCCTTAAAGGGTAACTAAACCTTTAGAGCAGCATAAATGCCACCAGTTCCATGAATCAATGGCGAGTCTATACTCGCCAGCACCACATTGGCCAATCATGCTAATCCTTCAAGAGTTCGAGGATGTAGAGCAAGCTCTAGCCTTTGTCTTTGCATCCAAATGTGTTTGGAGGATGCTCCATTGGTTGCCTGGCGCAAAACGCGTCCTCTGACAACAGGATTCTAACCTGCACGGGTGAGCGCTACGCAAAACGCGTCCGCTGATGATGGGATTCGATCCTGCGTGACTGGAATATTTTGCGGCCTGGGATAGAGCTGCAAAACCTCACTCTCTCCCACTCATTGAGATTTAACCCCCTTTGTCAAAGACAAAGGGAAAAACCCTAACTCTGGCATCATGCGTCAGTGTAGCCCTGGGCTAGTCAATTGCCGCAATTGCCAGGGCTACTTTCACACTGCATCATTATGCAACACATGGGCATATTTCAGCCAAACAGTCTGCAGCACTGAAAGGGTCAATCTTCTATTTATGATGATAATAGTCCTTCACTACACTGTAAAAAATGTGTTTAGCCCTCTAACACTTTTCCTGCTAAGCACCTGTTTTTGCTAAACACTTTCATCAGAATAAACACTTATCAGCATTTGAACATTTTTTTCTAAACACTTAAATATATTTATGCCTCCCTTACTACCCCTTCCATGGGCCTAGTGCCTATTACCCGCATTACCCTGCCCGGTGTTAAAGAAAGAAATGGCCTTCCCTATTAAAAGGTCCCATAATGCAGGTCTCGTACTGTAGTCATATGGTGCCCAAGGAAATCGCTTTCACGTATGTGGAATAACTGTTTTGGCCAAGTAACATTGATAAATGTTGTTGAGATAAATCTCCCTAATGCTTAAGATCCTCAGACCACTCGTATACTGCCATTTGGTAAACACATTGAGTACTGAACTTGTTTTGGTGGCTGTGTGGAACATTATATATCATCAATTTGTAGCCATATGGTATATCAAAACACTGTCCCTGTCCGTGATGGTGAGCGACTCGCCAGGGCTGCATTCATGCATCATGCCGACCTTATAGGTTTGGCATGATGCACCAATGAAGTGCTGGAGAGTCCTTGAAGGTTAATGCAGGCTAATCAGTGGCTATTTGGCACCAGTGCCTACAAAGCCCTACAGTAGCACGCACTTCAGCTGGCACCATAGTAGCTTGGTGACCTGGCCGACTTCCTGGGTGAGGAATTCTAAAAGACTGTCTCAGCAGCACCAATAGTAAGGGGAAGTAGTACTGGGATGCTTTATCGACCCAGGCTACAAGAAGTGCCTGCTAGATGTGTTTATGATGTTTTCACCAGAAGGCCTGTCGCAGTTTGTTTGTTTGTTTAGTTTTACGTCCGGGGGCCATCGAGGAACTCAGACATTCAATTTTTTAAACTCTTCAATAGTAATGTTAGGCCACAGGGCCACCTCGGGTTTGCGCATATAAGTGCATGGGTGTGTGTGTGCGCACGTGCAGCCTGTGGCAGTGTCTTTAATATCTACCTCTAGAATCATATAACACCAGGGGATTTTCAAGAAAAGGTTGTTTAGAACACATATATAATAAATTGTAGGATATGGAAACGCTATTTTCGGTTAAACCCCAGACAATAGCAAAGATATAATCAGAATGTTCTTTGAAAAGTCACCATTTCTTGCTGCGTTGATCTTTACTTAGGCGTGTTGACATTTGAATTGGTCTGTATAAGTCATTTGATGTCAGGCAAACACTGTTATACAGCTGAATAGGAGGCAGTGTAAGGGGACTGACAAATAGTAAAGACAATTCCATGTGGAGTCAGGCAATACCAACTGATGCCTTATGGTGATGTGCAATGCCAGTTGACACTAGGCAATACCAACTGATGCCTTATGGTGATGTGCAATGCCAGTTGACACTAGGCAATACCAACTGATGCCTTATGGTGATGTGCAATGCCAGTTGACATTAGGCAATACCAACTGATGCCTTATGGTGATGTCCAATGCCAGTTGACACTAGGCAATACCAACTGATTCCTTATGGTGACAGGCAATGCCAGTTGACACTAGGCAATACCAACTGATGCCTTATGGTGACAGGCAATGCCAGTTGACACTAGGCAATACCAACTGATGCCTTATGGTGATAGGCAATGCCATTTGAGACCAGGCAATACCAACTGATGGTAGGTAAGTGGCTGTTTTACGCAATTTCAACAGCTAGGGTCATATCCATGGTGGTAATACCAACTTATGCCTTATGGTGATAGGCAATGCCATTTGAGACCAGGCAATACCAACTGAAGTGAGGCTTCTTGGACTGATTCCAGGCAATACTGGCTGATTTTATGTAATGCCATTTGATGACAGGCAACGCCATTCGACACCAGACACCAGCTGATGTCATCCAATGCCAGCTGATATCATCCAATGCCAGCTGATGTCATACAATGCCAACTGTTGTCATCCAATGTCATAAAAAACTATTTTGATGCCAGGCAATGTCAGCTGATTTCATGCAATGCCAGCTATGTCAGGTAATATTATTTGACGCCAAGCAAAACCAGCAAATGGCATACAATACCAGCTGACATCAAGAAAAGGCCAATTAATGACATGCAATTGAAGCTCATGTCAAAAGGCTGACAAAAGGCAATTTAGGCTGATGAACAGTGGGGAAATGCCAGCTGATACCAGGAACATTTCATGTCAAGTTCAAGTTCCAAAGTTTTCGTTTCATTGTTCTTCACAATCTTACTGGGACAATTTGGGTACTGACCAAGTCCCCCATGTCAGACAACGCTGGGGGAGATGTCAGGCAATGCAAGCTGACAGTAGGCAATGGGAGCCTGATGGCATTCCCTTGTCACGCATACCTTCACCAAACTTTGCGCTCTTCCCCTTCTTGTAGACGGCTGCATCAGTACCCAAGACAGGGTTAGAATCAGACCCTGAGGTGAAGGCTGGGGGTGAAGGAGGGGCATTTCTTACTCTATAGCCAGTCTTATCAGGACACTGCGGTAGCAGAGGTCTCTGTCCATGCAATCTCTCTGTACTTAAAGATGGGCTCCATTCTATAACTATCTATCTAGTCTTTTCACTTCAGAATGAATGAGAAATAGGCATCAAATGGCTGTTATGGGACTGCCTGAAGTTCAATAAAGCTGTCAGGTTGGCGGCTTTCAAATAGAACCATCAATTTCCATCTTCACAAAAGCAGCAGAGTGGTTGAAATCCCGATTGCCTGTCATGTGACCGCTTCCATTCCGTAACTAAAGGCTTGACATGTGCCGCCTGCAGCTGCCAGCAGTTTCCCGTTGCCAAATATGTGAGAGGACCCCAAGGGCATTTATATTGGCATACCGCTGTAGTTCTCTAAATCCTAATGGCATATTTCCCGTAGTACCCCCACTGTTTAACTTAATATGAACTCACTAAGCATAAAAAACCAAAGAAAATGAAGGTAGCATCCCGATGGCATAGTTGTTGTTGAGTATAGGCCTATGTATTAATTGCACATCTCATACACACAAAACGTATAAAATTTGATTTATCATGTGCAGTCTAACTTCAACTTTTATCTGATCTGATAATCTTACTTTCAAATTCTTGGTCAATTGGCTTTTGCAACAGTCAAATCTATGGCAATTACAGTCAGTCAAATACACATTCCACTTAAGCCCTTTCTACCCCGGTGTTTCCCAAATACATAAGCAAATGTCAATGATCATGGAATATTTTTGCATTGTATTCCCCTAAGTGAGTCTGCCGTATTCAACAAAGCCTTATAGGCCGAGTTGAATGCAGGCAGACTCACCGAGGGGAATGCGATGCAAAAATATACCATGGGAGTTGATATTTGCATTTATGTCATGGCCCTACGGGGTTAATTTGCTTTAAAATAGAGAAACCCAGCTCAGATCTGTTCAGAATCCAAGATGGCTGACACCAATTGGATACGGCCACATTGTATTCCATCCCCCCATTGAATATGGCATGTCCAGTACTGTTCTATAGTAACGATCGTATCTGCCATGATATAAAGTGTTATACCACTGCATATATATGCAGTGCAGGGAGTTAAAGGGTTAGACAGGTCTAGTAATAGGCTGTGAGCAAAAACGGTGAATGGAATCGATTGCATATTTCTACACTGAAAACATGGAAGATCCAAAACTAATCAGCGGTGACCACTTTAGGTCCTCAAGTTGATGATACCTAAAACTTGATCTTTAGGTAGTCACTAGTGGCTTCGCCACTAGAGTTTGAAGCAATAGAACCTTTCATGGGAAACATGTGCTTATTCACGGAAATCTATGACCTATTCCCAGATCTGTAGGCCTATTCATAGACTCCTTCAGTGCAGCCCCCTGATGTCTTACACTAGAACCGCTTATCTTAGCAGCGCTCTTCTTAGCAACGCTTATCTTAGCAACGCTTATCTTAGCAACAATATCTTAGCAACATCAAACAATTCTACACTCTCCCAGCAGATACTCTCGGAGGGTTGAGTTTTGATCTAATGATCAGATCTTAACATATGACCTATCAAATTATTAAAGCCCTTGGAGTGTACGATCTAGATTTACAATTGTCGAAAAGTTTTCTTTATAAACAACATCAGGGGAGCTCCGATGTTTTTGAAGCGAGAACCAAGATGGCGGAAATTGCCGTTCCAATGATGAATTTTGAGGTTATAAAATGTTTGCCAAAGTATAGATTAAATAAAACCTCAATACTGAGACATAAAAACCAATTAATAAGGTATTTGATAATACATTCATGAAAATATTTTTGCTAGGATTTCTGAATAACAGGTCGAGTTAGCTGGCATTTTCCTACCTGCTTCACAGCTTAAAAATTTTGCTTCATCTGGTACCCCAAGGGTACTGTGGGCTGAAGTAGTCAAAAATCTGAACTTTATAACCAGCGATCTAATAACCCATTTTTTATATATAGTGTAAAAATGACGACTTTAGGTCGTCAGGATGACGACCTGAGTCATCAGGATGACAATACTGACAGTACTGAGTCATCATGTTGACGACTCAGGTCGTTAGGATGACGTTTTTACTACCTAAAGCTGTAGTTTTAGGTATCGTCAACTTGAGGACCTAAAGTGGTCACCGCTGACTAGTCTTTGATCTTCCATGTTTTCAGTGTACATTATATACACCAGAGATGTCAGTTGGGTATGGGCTCAACCTCTGAAAGATTTTGGGTGTTAGCAAAACACCCATTCTCCCAATGTATTATGCTATAAAAAGCACCCATTTTGTCTTCATTTCAACCTATTCCCCTCACTCAAAACCATTAAAACCTCTCTGGAGTGGATGGTTATAGAAATACAATTAAAAACACTGCATCAGAATTTCAGCCAATCAGCAGCTAGCTTAGATTCATGTCCTCTGAAATGAGATTTCAGAGATCCTCTGATCTCTGAAAGGTGGTTTGTCTAGAAAAAGCTAGAGGGCAGCACAAGGCATGCTTAATTCCACCTGCTGAAGCCTGAATTATGCTCAGCCTTAAGCTCCCTAGAAATAGACGGACATGTTGTAAGGGTGTATCTATGATTTATGTAATTCTCTCTATCCATATTATGATCACAATTTGGAAGAAGCCTCTGAGATGTCTGATTTTTAGGAAAGTTTGAACATCTGAAAATAGACGGACCTCTGAATGGTCTGACATCTCTGTATACACAGAGGATATAGCTATTTCGGAGCAGTACCGTATCATCACGTTTAAGTGCATGTTTTGAACAAGCGCCAGTCTTGTATAAGAGTCAGGGATAATAGGGGTCATAAAATAGGCACTAAGAAGTAGGCCTTGAATGAGAACCGTATAATGGGGCCTGAGATAGTGGCAGCTCCAAATCTAGAAGCAGTTATCCAATAAAGGAACATTTACTTCAGAGCAAATACAGTTTTCTCATAATCTTTATCAAATCCTCTGATCCTTTATTGAACACACCTTTCTTCAAGACCTCTGGTTCCTTTCCCGGCATGGATCCCTCCTTTAACAACAGAGTGTTAGAGGCAGATTTTTATGGCCTGCATGCAGGGGGTGGGAATCGGCCAAGAGGCTGCAGACAGTTGCCCTTGGCAGGAGTGAAAGAAGCCTTTATACTGCTCTTAAACCTGTACAGGTTGCTAATGTAGGAGTACATCATGTCCATTGGTTGTCTTGAAGCACCTATCAAGTACTGGAGAATCTTCTTGCCAGCATTTAATCGGTACATAATACCGACACTGAAGAAGGAGTGGTGTTTAAAGGGTTAACACACACATTGCCATGGCTTCACAACCAAACATGGGCCATATACCACATAGTCTCTGAACAGCACTCCATCAAACAGCACAATTCCTCTTTATCTATTTTCAATGTTATATTGCCTTAGGTCATCAGATATGTCCTATTGCTACCATTAGCCTTTTCCCAAAGGCCTTTGTGGTGTTCTAACATGCAATATAACTTACACTGAATGTCTGCCTGATTGAAGTATGATTTTTACAGGGCTGTGACATAACCTGGAAGCAACATAATGGTCACCTTTGGGCACTGGGTTTTGAATAAGAGCCTGTGTTTCCAGGGCTAGGAGGGCACTGAAACATGTATAGGCCATTTATTTTATATGTTGCTTCTTAAATATGTATTAGTTTATGTAAACTTTGTGCACATAGAAAAGAGCAGCCATGTTACATATAGGCCCCTATACGGGACAGAGCCATTGCTAGTACCAAACAAATTACCTAGGTGGCTCATGTAGTCGGGGCTAGACCAGCAGTTGCCCTCTTTGTACAGTTTACTTTGGTTGGCCCTTCCTAATAGTCTATATGAAGCTTTATTCTAAAAATCTAAAGCTTTGGAAAGCAAATACTTTAAACTTAAACAATACAGGGCTTTTGACAGGGCTGCACAGTGCGTGAAAAACACATTTAATGCTTAAATGTCACATTTAAATGGCTAGAGTGGCCATTCATTTACAGAATGGCGCATTGTATTTGCTAAAAAGTTTGCAATTGGTGCATTGCAAAAAAATCCTGTCAAAAGCCCTGTAATATAAGCTTTATATAGACTTAGTCTGTCAAATACAAGAGAAATTAAACTTTAAAAGTTTTCTTAGAGGGCACATATAATCCAGGCTGAGTAAAACCAAGCCATTGTCTCCCTATCAGGCTAATCCCCTCCATTCATACCTAAAACAATGGACAGGTACTTAAGGTGATTAAGATAGAGGCAGGGGCAGCTTATCAGTCTTATCAATTCCCATTGTTTTCTGTGGGTGGAGGGGAAGATAAGAGATTACCCACAATCCTCTGCCAGATCCAAGATGGCCGTCAGGGTGCAGTTACATAACTAATTTCAAGATGGCCACTTCCATACAGGAATGGCTCTGTTCCCTATACATAGTGATGGATATGCAGACAACACCAATACAACACCATTGACACAGCTGAAGCTGCCATTGATTAGTACCACACCCTGTGCCCCTCCACCCTGACAACATAGTCCCCTTCTATCAGTGTATCACTACGCTGGCAGTGTTTGTGGTATTGACCTCTGACCTCTGTCTGTGGATAACTGTAACTGCGTCTCAGCTTGGCCGACCTATTCAGCTGACCTTCAGCTTAGGACTGTTTCCCTCAGGGATGGGGTGGCCGGACCAGGCGAACCACTCACTAGACCGAGTGAATACTGATGAGCACAAGCCGCTTCACCAATTCTGTATCTCTCCGCTGCAGATGGTTTAATGCCATGTTTTGCACCCTTGTGGTGTTTTTCAATCAGTTTCTGTGTTCACCAGTTTGCTGCTATCTGTGTACAGATAGGTTACAAACACACTGCAGTTTCCTCTTTTACTACTGTTTACACATATTATATAGAAATGGTCTTCTCTATGTATCAAATAGATTTAGAATACCATGAGATCTACCTTCACCTTAAGTAATTTCCTTCCCTAGCCCCATAATACTATGTATGAACGGGGATTTAATTATTACATTCTCATCCATTGCTTATTGTGTATCACAGATCCTCCCAACCAGTAAGATACCATCAAAAATTGTTTTAGTTTGAAAGTCCTCTATATTCAAGTTGTATGAATATAGATGGCCTGTCTACTCACTTCATTCCTTAGTTGATAATGCTAAAACAAGGTTTCAAACACTTCCTATAAGACATTGGTATCTTCATTGCATAGCACTATAGAGAGGTACAAGACATCATATGCATGGTAGGCCTACGTGGGATACCTTCGTAGCCATGGTGTTGGATAGATTTTTGGGCAGAGTAAGATAAAGTATAGCAAGAACAGACCCTGTTACAGACCTTTTATACAACAGTCTGCCCATGGTCCTGTTGGGGCTATGGGAGGTTGGGGCTTTGAGGTTAAAAGCCAGTTGGGATTCACAAATTCACTTAATGGCTAAAAAGCCTCTCACTTCCTGGTAGCATACTTTTAGCCCTCACCCTGTGAGTGCCCTCTTAGCGCCTCTATTAATCCTTTGAGGCCGATAGTGCATGAATACATCATGTCCGTTGGTTGTTGTGATGCATGAATACAGCGCTGGTGCAACATTCATGCATCATGCCAACCCTAAAGGCTAGAGACACTCCCTGAGAGGCCAAAATGGTGCACTAATGGAAGTGCTGGCAAGCAGATTCTGCAGCATTTCTTTGGTGCACCATGACTAACATTGGGCATGATGCACTCCTGCATTAGCTGTAATTAAAGGGATGATGCTTTCTGTTCAGAACCACATGATTCACCAAGGCATCATGTCTACTTATTTCCATAATACACCTGTCACCAATGCTGCACAATTGAGCGACACACCAGCAGTGCACCATGCTGACAATTCATGAGTTCATCGACCCTTTGGGATTGGCATGATGCATGAATGCCTCCTGACGAGTTACTCACCAGGGTGACATTATAATGAAAATTTTACATAGCTTATTAAGGCAGCAGCCCTTAAAGGGTTTAGGCCCTTCCTGTCCGTATCAATGGGATTTCAGCCATGAGTGGATGCCCTAGCTGCTATACTAATACCCACCACCTCACCCCACACTGCCTATACCTGACGTGTGGAAAGCTTTTGCTTGAGAAAAGCTTCAAGATAGGCCCAAATTTGCCATAGGGAAAGCTTTGATCAAGCACTGAATTGACAAATGCTTAAATTTTAGTGGAGGAAGGCATCTATTCAGGTTATCTTTGGCTTGAGAAAAGCTTCAAATTGTTTGCAGCTTTGACTGGAGGAAAGCTGTGGTCAAGCACTGATTTGCAAAAGCTTCAATTCAGTCTTGCGGGGCTAGCTCCTTGCACACCTAGATCACCATAATTTCCAGAGGCAAAATCAGCATTTCTAAATTGGAGATTGATAGCTCTGAGATTTCACATATGGATAGAGGGTACTCGCCTTGGCCAAACTTCAGATTAAGGTGGTTGGCGGGGATAGGCTAAGAGTAATTAGATTGTCGCCATATTCTCACCAGATTCCCAAAATAATACATACTTTTCATCTGTGGAAAAATGATGTGGGGGTCCCATGCATATTTTTGAGATACAGAGATACCCTTTATAGGATTATAGAGTGATTTGTCACATAAATCCCCAGATTCATAACTGAAAGTAATTAAATCTTTTCATAACTTCTTTAGCACTTAGATTTTATGCATATCTTTGCAGTAAATACAATATTGACATATGATCCCATATTTTTTATGTTTTGGATGATTGAAATAACAAATGTAAAGAAATTTCTAGATTAGTGACATGTAGATTATGTAGCCTCTTCTAGGTGGTCTCATACACAGGTCCCCATGGCTCATGTGTAGGGCTTCTGCCTTACTCTCAGGAGATCCAGGGTTCAAATCCAAGCCAAGCCTTTCTGTATTTTGCACATTTCGTTTATCCATAGTGCCAATGTAACAAAGAGACCCCTGGTGTCCAAATCCTGAACTACTAATCCCCGCCAGCCACCTTAAAACTTCACATCACCAATTTTAATGCTACTGTACCCCGGGCACTTATTCAAGACTGACGCACATTCAAAGACCCATTGTTTCTACAGGCCACGACTGTGTCTAATAGATAAGCATTCATAATGGCCGTCCGCCTTTCACATGACACATCCCAGTCTGCAGAGCCACCTTTAATAATTGATTAGAAATTCGCTCACAGTGTCTCTAGAATGGACATATTCGATGTGACACCTCACAGTGCCTTAAAAGAACACTAGTTGCTACTCTACTGCAATTGTTTTATATATTATGCAATTTTATTAAAATCTCTCAGTTATCTGCCTTCACTCTTAGCATCTATGCCCTGATAATGTACGACCAGACCATTTGCAGCCATTGATAGAATATATGCTGGAGGATCTGATGCAGTCAGAAGACCGTGAAATGATATTTCTTTGCATGGTCAACTGTTACTGGACCACACAGATGGAAAGGTATTGTAGACTTATCTTCAAACCTTGCAAGTCAGATAGGGCAAGAAAGAGTTTTCTCCTATGCTTGGCAAACACAGGCTATAGAACAGTTGGGATTTTATACTCAAATTCAATAGAACACACTATCAGATGCATCCACCGAAAGAACAGTCTGAAAAAGCAGTCGTATATGGGAACCATTTCCTTCATTTATCAACCAATGGAAAGAGCTGTAACATGGCATTGAACAAAGCCAATAGGAGAGAGGCTACCATTAGCCTCAGTGACCTCATGTCCTTGGTGTGGTTAGACTGTGTGAGGGTTTGACTGCATGGTGCCTGAACTACAACACTACTCTAGGACCTTCAGGTTAGACTGCAGGTTCTCCTACATCCAATAAATTGGCACCTTTCATCTGTCTGTGTCGAGCAACTCAATTTGACGCCATATAACACCGTAAGCCCCGGGACTTTCATCATTGCGCTCTTCATACCTACTCAGATATATGGATATATGAAAGGCGGAGAGGTATGCCTAATCTCCAATTCTGAGTGGGTATTTAGTAGGTTGGGGCCAGAGAGGATAAATGTGATTACTGCAAACATTGGCTAAGTGTAGACTTAAAATCGGCTAAGTCTCACTTAGTTAAGTCTAGACTTAAAATGAGTTTTTAGAACAAACTTAGTAGGAACTAAGTGACACTTAGCTAAGTCAGACTTAAGTGCAAATATTTGAACTCTCTTGGCACAGGAGGTAGGAAAATGAGGTTTAAGTGTCATGGAGTGGCAGCCATATTGAAAAGGAAACTGAAGTGAAGAGTCAAAACTTAACATTTTCAAATAGATTAAGTGTTTATCTAGACTTATTTTGAAAATTAATCGACCAAATGATAAAATACTGAATATTCCCTTAATTTGTGCTGTACATGACAGTTGCCAAGTTCTTAAGTCAGACTTAAGGGCTTAAGTCAGCTCTGAGAGCTCACTTAAAGTTAAGTCTGGACATAAGCTTAGTCGAGACTTAGGGATGTCTAAAAAATGCAATTTCGAACATATTTAAAGTTCAGACTTAAATCTTGCTAAGTCTACACTTAAGTATAGACTTAAGCCTTTAAAAAATTGCTTCCGACACATATAACGAAGACTCACACAAAGGCTGCGTCACTTCTTTCCAAATTACATTTTGCTCTATTTAGAGAATACACTGTAAAAATATTCCGTTGAATAGACGGAGATTCACTGTTTAATTTTACAATAAATCTCCGTAATTTCAAATCCAGTGAAGCTCCGTAGATATTGACCATATGACAAGGAAATTCTGTAAACCAGTACAGAGAAACACCTTTTTCCTGAATACGGTGAAACCGAGTATATATTAAAGCAATTAGGGTAATGCACATTTTTAATACTTACAAAGAATCTCCATAATTTCAATTCTTGTGAAACTCTGTAGATATTGATCATATAACAAGGAAATCCTGTAAACCAGTACAGAGAAACACCTTTTTCCTGAATCTGGTGAGACTCAGTATATTTCAAAAC
The DNA here is from genome assembly GCA_949317995.1 of Acholoe squamosa. Lineage (NCBI taxonomy): Eukaryota > Metazoa > Annelida > Polychaeta > Phyllodocida > Polynoidae > Acholoe > Acholoe squamosa. Next base: position 42,535,082 of record OX439051.1, on the reverse strand, counting down.
ATTTACCATGAACCACAGTTTGGCATAACTTGTAATTCTAATCCTGGTGAAACCCTGTAGATATTGAGCATATAACAAGGAAACCCAGAAAACATGTTCTGAAAAATACATTTTCCTAAATAGTGTGAAAGCTTGTATGTCCCAAAGCACTTATAATAATGCATAGTATATTTCAGTTTCTTAAATTGAGAGTAGGTGGTGGCATAGAAAAAAATATCCTTTACATATAAAAAGGTTTGATTTTTGTATTGTATCAGTCCCTGTGTGTGTGTGTGTGAATAAAAAATGCTTTTGTGTCTGTAATGTATTTACGGAGGATCACAGTGAAAATTACGGTGAATTAGTGTAGTGACTAATTATTAATATTGAATATCCGTAATCTACCACAGCGAAAAACCGTTTATCAATTTACTGGGAATTTGTGTTTTGATTATTGTTTAGTTTGATCACACCAGGTGGCAGCCTCTTTCATGATGAGATTTCCTGGAGGTGTCTACTGTATAGACACTTCTTAATGTATCAAAAAATGATAATGATTTACAACTTTTGAATTAAATGCACCATCAACATTGATGGCCAATTATGGGGCTGTGAGAATATGGTTAATGGTATGGTAATCTACTTTTGTGAGATATTTTGTTGAGACAAACACCTATTCTGTGGTGAAAAGAAATATATATGTCCACCCAGCCATGCATGTTGCTTTGTAGCAATCCTAGGGTGCTGTCTGCCCCTAGATTGTAATTACAAAGTGTGATGAACTATTCTATGATGCTTTCATGGAACTAGGGATTGGAGCACAAGTGAACTGGATTATAAAAATACCATAATCCATCCTTTGATGCCATATCAAAATGATGGTAATTTGAAGTATTCCCTTGAAATAACGGTGATTCTCTGGCATCACTGGGTGAAGGACATTCTCCGTTATAATAACAGTAATTCCAAGAGAACGGTGACCGTAGTTATTACGGAGAATGGCCGGCACCCAGTGGTGCCAGAGAATCTCTGTTTTTTGGGTAACTGAGAATTACAGTTAATCTAAGAACGGTAAATCAACGTTTTTAGATAACGGAGAAGTACCGGTTAAAAATACAGTGATTTTGGAGAAAACGGTGACCGTAAAAAATACGGAGATTGGCCGGCACCCAGTGGTGCCAGAGAATCTCCGTTTTTTCGACGGAATTTTTTTTACAGTGTAGACAAAGATTTTCTTCACATCGAGACTTTAACATTGGCCCCTGATTTGTATACAGCTACAGTGACCTTGCTCAGCCATGCACTACACTCCTATAATGCGCTCATGGTCACTTCTATCATGCAGCAGAGCACTGCCCACCGTTTTATGAATATTTATAACACAATGTGTCAAATACATTATTATATTCTAAGATCCTATTACTAATATCTCTCCCTTTACTGGATGCTCCCCAAGTATAAAATTACTTGTGCTTTGACAGCTGGATTATTCCAGTAACTTAAGGCACACAAGACAGACCTGAAGACAGGAAGTGTCTTTGCTGTACGTGGCACATTACAGCATGACTGGAAAAGAAACTGTCTTCTGAGATGTATACTTCAACCAGAACTTTCCTTTTACCTGTTACAAGACTGAGCTAGCACATAGGAGGTCATTTTACTTCGTCAGTCTTTATGTTATACATTCACTGTGTCAGACTGAGAACTGATATTTGAAAAACAGGCTACATACAGTGGACGTCAGGCATGTCTGTGAGATACTGGGAGAACTGATTGCATCAACTCTCGTTTCATCGCATACAGCGCAGGTCCATATCCTGCACCAGAATCCCTCACATACCTGTTAGCATCACATGGTCCCCAAATATACGGACTTAGCAGGATCATTTATTAGCCAATGAGATAACCCCAACCATTCACTGCGGTCCTCTCGGGGGACGACTGGTACCCATCTGATAGGTCTTATCAGTAGAACTCGCTGGTAACAAGCTCCAGTAATGGCGGCGCCCACGGGGCGACCCGCTAAGTCGGAATAGGGTAGTCCCCAACGCAACAGCATTTGGAGCTGTTCATATATCATGCCTGAACATATGACGCAATCAGAGGACCATAACCCGGTATACTATGATATTTCTGTGCACGATCAACTTTTCATTTACTGGTCTATGACAAACCTTAAGGGCTAAAAAAAAAGTTGTGTTCAGGTATCCCGACCTACCCTTTTTTATGTAAAAATGACCCAAAAATCAAGAAAAATGTAAAAAGAAATCTCAATATATAGGCATGTTTGGTATCAAATTAAAGCCCACAGTCTCATGTATGCTACTACCTTAAAATAACCAACTTTTTTTATATATTTTTTATTTGTTTGATATGTTTTATATCATTTTTGGCAGTTTTTGGCATCCAAGAACTTAATCTAAAAAAAAAAAAGAAGAAAGAAATCCGACTTACCTACCCTAATTTTTTCAGCTATGTTACCTGAACACAAGAATTTTTTTAGACCTAATTAGGAGGAGTCGACACACTTAACATTTGAATGTAATCAGTCATATGAAGTGTTAACAAGGGGTTTTCCCTACATTTAAAGATACATGCCTGGGATACATGCTATAAACCCGTTGGCATCTTATACTCCATCAAATTCAATAGCCTAAATAATCAAATGTAAAGATCTATTTCATAGAAAGTCAGACAATTTAGAGTTGATGAAATAGTGTACATAGGCTTCTTTTATATTGATCCGCCAAAGCAAGAGCTGTACTATGGCATTGAACACATCCAATAAGAGTGAAGCTACCATTAGCCTCAGTGACCTTATGTCCTTGGTGTGGTTAGACTGTGTGAGGGTTTGACAGCATGGTGGCTGAACTACAATACTGCAGTAGAGTTGTTCAGGTTATAGACTGCAGGTTCTCCTACATCCAATAAAGTGTCACCCTCCACAACCTTCCATTAAAAGGCGAAAAGGCCACCTCTTTTTTTCACTGCCTGTTTCCGACAAGCCTATTTGTCGCCATATTTCTTGGCCGGCTAAAGGACTTCCGATTTCCATCAATGCACTCAAGGCACATATTCCCCAGGCAATGAAAGGGCTGAGAGGCACACAATGTCTCTATTGCCAGCAATATGTGGGAGTTATTAGGTTAGGACCATAGGGAATATACACTGAAAGCTCCAAGGTCGTCAGACTGACGATACCCAAAACTACAACCTCAGGTCATCAGATTGAGCACCCAGTGTAGTCAACCTGATGGGTTTAGGTCAACACACTCACCCAAGGTAGTCAAACTGATTACATAATGTTGTTAGAGTGACAACCCTAGTGCTGACTACCTTGGGTCCTCAATCTGACTACCCAAAGCTGTAGATTTGGGTATCGTCAACTTGAGCACCTAAAGTCCTCAGCGGTGAAGACCTTCAGCTGAAAACTGAATGCCAGATCATCAAACAAGAGTGGCACATAACTGCCACCTTGTGTGTCTGTTACACATTGTCAAGAAAATGCCATAGACTAATACTGGGGAGATATAGAGTGAGGGATTACACTCCCTGTAAGGTGCTGCCGCCTGTCTGTACCTCTTCTGATGACTATAGGTCCTCAATCTGACGAGTTTAAAGATCTGCAGGGTTCTCAGTGTATGGCTGTCATGCATACTGACTGGCATCCAGAGATGTCAGTTCGATATTTGGCAAAACTCTGAAAATTATTTTGGGGCACTTCAAAAGGGGGGTTATACTCTAATCAGAGTGACAAATACCTTCAAAATTAATCACTTAGGGTTGGGTCTATCTTTAAGAAATATCAGAATCATAAAATATTCATTTAAAAAAAAAAATCTTATTATTTCTGTAGTAAAATATCACCTTTGAACCTCTGAAATCAGAGAAAATCTGAAACTCTGACATCTCTGGGCATCAGCATATTTACCATCTTATATGGAAATGTGAAGGGTGATTTATTGAGACCATAGATCAGCATGAAACTACCCCTATGGTCATTGGTTCGGAAACTGGTACCATGCGGCATCAATGAACTACCACTGCCTACACAAAAAGCGCATCTTTAATTTGCCAAGCTTGAATCAGTTTCGCCTTTAACAATCCATTTTTGGGACCTTTTTTCATCAGTCCCCATGTGCAAAGGAGGCAACTTTGTGCCCCGGGCTTTGTGCACATTATTCAAAATCATTTAATACCAAATACTGATGATGAACTAAAAGTATATCGTGCACACTCTTTCATATCCTGCACTAGCTCAGTATAGTTGATTAGAACCAATGTCAAGTGAATGGCCAGGAATGTTGAAATGAAGGTCCATATCCAGATGATTTCGAAGCCCTTCTTAACTTATTTGCGGACTTGCCCTAAAATGGGACAGAAGGGTATGCCTTGCGTGTCTGGATAATTCCTTCATTATTATAAAGACCTAGGGCCACCACAGCAGGGGAGAACCCTTCTCTGATTTCCTTCCCTATCCCAAGCACCTCTTTCCCCACCCCCTCACCAGGAGATGTCCCTAACATAGAAAATCGATGTGAAATGTGAACCGGAAATCTAATCACTTCCCGGACATGCGCAGACGGGCAGGGCCCCATTTGTGGACAGTCTCCAGGCACAGGCTCTAATTGTCATCGGTCGGTGCGTTTGGGCAGCGGTTTTGCAAGGATATCTATTGCATTATGGGTAGGGGTGACCTCGAACGCTAACTACACAATCTTAGCTTGTTCCCTCCACCCCCTTCCACCCCAGCCAGGTCTGGCTAGGTACCAGCCCTTAACTATGCTTGGGAGTGTAGTAAGTTGACTTGGGGATCAACATTGACCCACATGGGGCAGACCAATAGGGGGTGGCCTTACAAACCAGCATTGATCCCTCGGCCGTACTCCGAACGCACCGACGAATGGAGACAGCGACCCAGGGTTCTGCTCGGAGAGTGACTGGTGGGAGGGACCTGTGCTGCCTCGGTGTGGCAGGGTAGCTAACTAGATCAGGCTTGGTAATAGTGGGGTGTTTATAAGATGGTGTTTTGGAGAGGCCTGTGTTTACTGTTCATATTGGCATAAATCACATAACATATTAGACAGCTACATTAAAACCCTCTCTGCACTCACTCAATCCTTGTCTCCTCTTAACACAATCATAATATCAAAAGTGGTCTATCACTTTATAGTTTTTTCCCCTTCCGCTTTCTATAACTATTAGTCTTTTTGTCTACATAGCCTCCTCCATCAGAAAATGTTGCTTAGATTTGATCTCAAAGGCACTAGATTCTGATAAATGGACTACCGATATGCTGCTCTGTGATTCAAGCACTAAACCTACAGTTACCTTGACAATGCTTGGCTCTCAGGGAGACTCAGCAGTCATAACATATGGTTTAGTAGAGCTGTCATAGCAGTGTAAGGATGAGTAACAACTAATATAGGCCTATATTGCCCTCATGGCCATCTCCTTGACTGCCATATTAAGAAGGGCCAGATATATCATCTTAATCTTCTGCAATTATCTCCTGAAGTTTCAACATTGAACACTGATGGAAAAAAGTTAACGATTTTACCAAAGTGGTCACATCGATTTTAGTGACATCAAGCTAAAGGCACAGGACCAATAGTATAGATCATCTTTTTTTTAGCACGACCAAGTCAACCAGAGTCAACTGTACAGTAGCATACAGGAGGCTACACAGAGTAAACACTTTCCCCTTTGTTGATGTATTGTAGGCCTGTATTTGTACCGGCTGCACAGGCCCCAGATGTCTTCATGGTCTACTTGCTCCATTACTTCCTTGGTGGATTCGGGATCTTTAACCCTTTAAGGATCTTTAACCTTTTAAAGATCTTTGACCCTTTAATTATCTTTAACCCTTTAAGGATCTTTAACCATTTTTGACCATTGAAGGATCTTTAACCATTTAAGGATCTTTAACCATTTAAGGACCTTTAACCATTTAAGGATCTTTAACCCTTTCAGGGCCACCAAAAATGAAATATACTTTCAGGGACACTTTTGCTTCAGTCCACTGTGCCCGTAATCATGATGCATGAATGCAGTAGTATCCTGGCAAGTACCTCGACAGGGCTCCATTCGTGCATACCTACCCTGCTTCTCCTTATTAGGAAAAGCTATATATGTCTTAGGTCTGCAAGCCCCTTTCATTGGCTGCCACACCTCTGTCAATAAGAAATACACCCTTTCGGACTGCATCGTATCTACAAGTCCTTGTTATTTTGTCATGATGTACTAATGCGTTGGTGAAGGGTGTCACAAAGCTGGCTCGGATCTCGGAATTCTACTGACTGCTGGCAAATGATGCAGTCTGGGAATATGGGTAATAGACCTATCTAAATCTGGTGACTGTATCCAAGACTGGAAGCTCTGTAAACTATTGCGCTTTAGCTTTTCCACAAACCAAACGCCTCCTGCAGCTCATAGAATGTGTTATCAAAGTCGATGTGTGGCTTAGGCCTATACAAGGGTATTGCCCCTTTGTATAGAATAGTACTAAACCATATTTTCAGACCCAAGGCACAGTTCATATAGCCTTCTCCTAAAGTCATGGTATGGCTTATATGCGGGCGTGGCATATATACATGGCAGCACGTCATGGCAGCTTACAGAATATAAACTTCAAAGGGTTAAATCAGTTTCCAATCCTGCCACCTGTCTGTGGGGGCACTTAATGTAATCACTTCATTTGTTTTATTTCAATTAATTAAGGACGGATTGCCGCTGGTGCTGCAAGCTTTTGGTTCTAATTCTGTCAGTTAGTACCATGGTGTTCTAGCCGCTTAACCATATACCATATTCATTCTAATAAGCGCACATGCTCTATATGCGCACACCCCACCTTTTGGGACCTCAAATCATACATTGAAGGCAAAAACAACGATTTGAGGGCAAAGACATTCATTTTTAGGCTTTAGGGGGTGCGCTTATTAGAATTAATCTTGTATTGATGTTTTGAGTATCTCAAAATTAAATTTCCGAGCCGTAGGAAGCAAATCTTCCTTTTCCTACGCCCCTGACATGTGCGCTTATTAGAATGAATACAGTAGTGTCATAGGTTTAGTTCAATATCATACTCATTAGTCGTCATGATGGGTTAATGCAGCCCTATCTGCCGAGAACATAGACATGGCTGCATTCAGGCATCACACCAACCCTACAGGGTTGATACACACCTGAAGGGTCGTCATGATGCTTCATAACAGTGCTCTATTTACGACCACTGTATTAGTGCAACATGACAACCACAGGGATGAAAGTTAGTGAGCTCAAAAATCCCTGAAATGCCCTCTCAAAACACCTGAAATACAGATCTTTTTATACAAATGTATAGGCCTTCGGGTCTTGAAAATCCCTGAAATCAGGGAAAACCCTGAAGACTTCCATCCCTGCAACCATTTGGCCATCCAAACCTTGTGGAAATATTTATGTTTTGGTTCAGTATCTCACAAGGAGCCATCAAGTCCACATCTTGCAATTGCCTTCTCTGTTATGATGATCAAGCTAATTGATTGCCATGATCCACTGATTGATGCAGCCTCAGTCGGCGGTGACTGAAAGCACTTTCATACACTGTAAAAGATGTCTTCGAAATAACAGTGATTTTCACAGAGATACCTTATACTATAGTGAGCAGCTGTACTGCTGTACTTGTAGAAACTACACTGCTTCACTGCAATGTAATTATGGTGGTTCATTGTTCAGTTTTACGAGGATCCCTGGTAGATTCAACAGTCACTTGTTGGAGTGTACTTATTGTATCTTCATGTTACTCACCACGGTTGCCTTAATGCAATGTCTTGCTAGAGGTACACCTAGAGCAATATACGGTATTCTAGCTAGGCATGTCAAGGTGCTATAACATAGAAAGATGGACTCCCCTAGCCCTACCATCCTCTTACACCCCATCATACGCTACCACCTTCCATCACCTGCCTCCAGCTACTTCTGACATTCAGCCTGGCTGCTTGATTATAGCCACGACAGCATTTACCCATTACAAGACATCATTTTACCCCTTACACACTCTCATTTTTCACACGGAGAGGTAGCTCCGGGCTCTCACAGTGCCTGATAGCTGGTAGAAAAAGCCCCAGTCAGGAAGGTTGGTGGAACCGACAGGTGCAATACTTGAGAAACTCATGGGCATCTCTATTATAGAGTCTATAGTATTGGTATTATGCCAGGGGGAAAAATCAAAATGAATATCAAAACAGAAGAGGTAGCGGATGTATTGATTTGGATCAGAACTACAATAATCTCGTACATATAAGGCGCACCTTATAGAATCCTTCCAAACTCAGGAATGCTTTTACTATTGAACAGTACGATTTCCTCAATGGATCTAGGAAAAAGGGTAGCAAATCCTACAGATGTAGGAGAAATTACATCCATGCACTGGGTTGCTGCATCATGATGACCAGAGGACTTCAATTTGAATGCATGAGTTGATGAACTTTTACAGCCCATACACAGTGATCAAGCCAAAGGATTTAAAAGATGGAGCAGCTTAGGTCGAAGACCTAAAAGACCCGAGTGCTTAATGCAATTTTCAAGCAATTTCATATATGTTGACTAATTGTTGACAAATAGTACATGACGGTACATGATGGTACATCAGGTACACGATGGTACATCACGGTACATCATGGTGGTACATCATGGTACAGCAGGTACATGATGGTACACAGGTACATGATGGTACATGACAGTACACGATGGTACATGACAGTACATCACGGTACATCATGGTGGTACATGGTGGTACATGATGGTACATGATGGTACACAGGTACATGATGGTACATGACAGTACACGATGGTACATGACAGTACATCACGGTACATCATGGTGGTACATCATGGTACAGCAGGTACATGATGGTACACAGGTACATGATGGTACATGACAGTACATGATGGTCCATGACAGTACATCACGGTACATCATGGTGGTACATGGTGGTACATCATGGTACAGCAGGTACATGATGGTACACAGGTACATGATGGTACATGACAGTACACGATGGTACATGACAGTACATCATGGTACATCACGGTACATCATGAGTTGATGAACTTTTACAGCCCATACAGAGTGAACAAGCCAAAGGATTTAAATGAACCATGTGGCCCTCAAAAGCTTTAATCATTTCTACCATTCCAGAACAGCTCATTTAACATTGTGCAAAATAATGAATCCAACATGAATTCAATCATTTTTCCTCTTCAAGAAAGAAAAACCTTTTTTAGTCATTAGTGTTTTAAATACTGCAGTTCCAGCAGTCACGAAAACATGTGACATGATTTGGTGCGCTTTCTTCGGCTCGATGAAAAAAAAGGTGACTTTGCTCCTTTTTCTGCCTTATTTCTCTTCATCAGGTTATGACAGGTCTTATAACCCTTTGTGGCCACCTGATTCTTTCAGGTCCATGTTCCCTTGTTGTCATGATACATCGATGCAGTACGTGCTGACAGGTCTGCATCACGTTGACCCTTCAAGGTAATATCAATTTTGTAGGGTCAGCATAATGCATGGATGCAGCCCTGGAAATTTTGACTCATCAGGGCTGCACCCAACAAATGATTATGGTTAATTATGACACTTTGCAGCCTTTAAAGGACTAAGCATGCCTCCCAGAGTGTCCTCAGTAATCAACCCTACTTCTCCAATAATCTCATGGTATCTGTTCAAGTTCAATTTCCAATAAAAGCAGTTTTGTCAGAAGCTGAGCTTAAAAACTCAACTTTGCCAGAAGCAAAGATTTTTATTTATGGAAAGAAAGAAATCAGGCCGTGAGGAAATTAAAACGTATTTGAACTGCCAGCCAAAATCAGATGTTGTATTTCTGAAGTTATTAGTGAGAACTAATCAGTTGAATTGTGATTAGCCTGATGGAAATTGCCATCTTCTGCACTACTTATACTACTTTTACCCATTTGCCATCATGATGCATGAATGCAGCTCTGGCCAGTCTATTTGCTACTGCTGCATTGGTGCATCATGCCGATCCTATAGCACTGATACACTTCTGAAGGATCAGCACGATGTACCTGTGATTCATTGGGGCATCAATACAGCCCAGGTACAACTGTTTGAGAGGCATCACATGGCCTTTTAAAGTTTCAGGTCATCTAAACTCTTATAGAACACGAGGGTAACTTTGACCACGATTGACTTCAATCTGTGTAAATCAAAACTTTTAAAACTTTTAATGTGTTATTGATATCAGTATCAATTTGTGTTATTAATTATCAGTAACATAAGTCATAGCAGCCATGAGTTGGATTGATAATTCTTGTTTTGGTGCTTTACTTTAGGACATAAGATTTATGAATGTAGCCCTGGCACTAGATACTCAGGCCACCCTTAAAATATGTTTGTTTCCTGTCCAGAGGGTGGGATTTTTCAGACCCATGAGGGAGGGAGGGGAAAAGGAAAATATTTTTATTTGTCATGAACATCGTAAGTGGGGATGGCGTGAATTTGTCATCGCGTTCTAGGATTCAGTGATTGGAAACCTAGATTATTGTGCTAATAAGACAAAAAAAAGAATTTTTTTAGAAGTCAAGAAAATTTTTTTCCCATTCTCAAAAAAAATTCCACCAGGCCTCTGGACAGGAAACGAACATATTTTTAAGGGTGGCCTCACTAGCGCTGCATTTGTAAATCATTATGACCTTTATAACCAATGGCCATGATGTATTAAAGGGGGCCTAGCATCTTAATGCACACCCACATTAAAAAGTCACATGACCACCCATTGACCAATCATGGCGCCGCGATATTTCTGCTGGGTCCTGCGATTTTATGAACGATTTTCGAACTGGTACCCATGTTATCGCCGTGCTAGCCCCCCTTTAATGCGTTTTAAAAGGTTAAGTCCAGCTACAATTTCCTCCGGGGCTTTGTAGTATTTGGTTATGGGGTCACTTCCATGCAGAGGTCACAATCGATAAGAGGACACTTCTTGGAAGTATCCTTGGCAGACGTGTGGAATCTATACTCAGACATGATACATGCATGTCTGCCGCTCTCCCGGCTCATCCCTGGTTACCCATCACTCTCCAACCAGTGTCAAGGGTGTAATTACCTGGGTGTCACTGTCTGGGTGGGTGTCCTTAGACTGTCCCACGGCTATTTGGTATGAGGATTCTGTCATTCAAAGACTTCCCATAAACCGTCTTAACCCTTTAAAGGCCGTACAGTGTATTAATGTATTGGAGTATGCCGTTTGGTCAGCATGAAGCATGATGCTACCCTGATGTGTCTACTAACCAGCACTGCATCAAGTCATCCCAATGGTGGAGTTGATTCACTCCCTGACGTGTCTACTAACCAGCACTGCATCAAGTCATCCCAATGGTGGAGTTGATTCACTCCCTGACGTGTCTACTAACCAGCACTGCATCAAGTCATCCCAATGGTGGAGTTGATTCACTCCCTGACGTGTCTACTAACCAGCACTGCATCAAGTCATCCCAATGGTGGAGTTGATTCACTCCCTGACGTGTCTACTAACCAGCACTGCATCAAGTCATCCCAATGGTGGAGTTGATTCACTCCCTGACGTGTCTACTAACCAGCACTGCATCAAGTCATCCCAATGGTGGAGTTGATTCACTCCCTGACGTGTCTACTAACCAGCACTGCATCAAGTCATCCCAATGGTGGAGTTGATTCACTCCCTGACGTGTCTACTAAACAGCACTGCATCAAGTCATCCCAATGGTGGAGTTGATTCACTCCCTGACGTGTCTACTAACCAGCACTGCATCAAGTCATCCCAATGTGGAGTTGATTCACTCCCTGACGTGTCTACTAACCAGCACTGCATCAAGTCATCCCAATGGTGGAGTTGATTCACTCCCTGACGTGTCTACTAACCAGCACTGCATCAAGTCATCCCAATGGTGGAGTTGATTCACTCCCTGACGTGTCTACTAACCAGCACTGCATCAAGTCATCCCAATGGTGGAGTTGATTCACTCCCTGACGTGTCTACTAACCAGCACTGCATCAAGTCATCCCAATGGTGGAGTTGATTCACTCCCTGACGTGTCTACTAACCAGCACTGCATCAAGTCATCCCAATGGTGGAGTTGATTCACTCCCTGACGTGTCTACTAACCAGCACTGCATCAAGTCATCCCAATGGTGGAGTTGATTCACTCCCTGACGTGTCTACTAACCAGCACTGCATCAAGTCATCCCAATGGTGGAGTTGATTCACTCCCTGACGTGTCTACTAACCAGCACTGCATCAAGTCATCCCAATGGTGGAGTTGATTCACTCCCTGACGTGTCTACTAACCAGCACTGCATCAAGTCATCCCAATGGTGGAGTTGATTCACTCCCTGACGTGTCTACTAACCAGCACTGCATCAAGTCATCCCAATGGTGGAGTTGATTCACTCCCTGACGTGTCTACTAACCAGCACTGCATCAAGTCATCCCAATGGTGGAGTTGATTCACTCCCTGACGTGTCTACTAACCAGCACTGCATCAAGTCATCCCAATGGTGGAGTTGATTCACTCCCTGACGTGTCTACTAACCAGCACTGCATCAAGTCATCCCAATGGTGGAGTTGATTCACTCCCTGACGTGTCTACTAACCAGCACTGCATCAAGTCATCCCAATGGTGGAGTTGATTCACTCCCTGACGTGTCTACTAACCAGCACTGCATCAAGTCATCCCAATGGTGGAGTTGATTCACTCCCTGACGTGTCTACTAACCAGCACTGCATCAAGTCATCCCAATGGTGGAGTTGATTCACTCCCTGACGTGTCTACTAAACAGCACTGCATCAAGTCATCCCAATGGTGGAGTTGATTCACTCCCTGACGTGTCTACTAACCAGCACTGCATCAAGTCATCCCAATGTGGAGTTGATTCACTCCCTGACGTGTCTACTAACCAGCACTGCATCAAGTCATCCCAATGGTGGAGTTGATTCACTCCCTGACGTGTCTACTAACCAGCACTGCATCAAGTCATCCCAATGGTGGAGTTGATTCACTCCCTGACGTGTCTACTAACCAGCACTGCATCAAGTCATCCCAATGGTGGAGTTGATTCACTCCCTGACGTGTCTACTAACCAGCACTGCATCAAGTCATCCCAATGGTGGAGTTGATTCACTCCCTGACGTGTCTACTAACCAGCACTGCATCAAGTCATCCCAATGGTGGAGTTGATTCACTCCCTGACGTGTCTACTAACCAGCACTGCATCAAGTCATCCCAATGGTGGAGTTGATTCACTCCCTGACGTGTCTACTAACCAGCACTGCATCAAGTCATCCCAATGGTGGAGTTGATTCACTCCCTGACGTGTCTACTAACCAGCACTGCATCAAGTCATCCCAATGGTGGAGTTGATTCACTCCCTGACGTGTCTACTAACCAGCACTGCATCAAGTCATCCCAATGGTGGAGTTGATTCACTCCCTGACGTGTCTACTAACCAGCACTGCATCAAGTCATCCCAATGGTGGAGTTGATTCACTCCTGGAGGCTTGTCACGATGCATCAATGCAGTGTTGGCGAGTTCACTCGTCAGTTCTAAAATGGCTGCTTCATAACGACCAAGGGACGTGAACCTGGAATCACCTTGCAGCCTTAAATGGATTAAAAGGGTCATTAGTGGCGCATGGATGGAAACAAAATCTTAATGTCAATATCAAATACATCTGACTTTCTTCCTACCGCAGGCAAACAATAATCTTTATCTATTGCAGTCTGGAGGCTTTTCTGATTCTTTAGTGTTTTCTTTAAAAAGTACTTTCTGTATCGATTCATTCCCTTCCTACTTTAGAAATCAATGATGGGACCAAAAAAAAAAAGAAAAGATGGAAAGCAAAATAAATCAATAGTGGAAGGTTGGAGGAACTCTGTTAATGGCTCTGCCAGCAAACAGACAGGCACCAGTCCACTCTACTTGCCATGTATGGATATATTCTGTGTATAAAATAATGGCCGTGCACTCATAACATTACCCCTGAAAGGCCGCATTAATGAATTATGCACTTTTCCGGTTACGGCTTCTTGCAGTGGAGCCTTGAGGGATGCATATAGGGGAAAGTTGCCTAATTTGGACCCCCTAAGAACTTTTTCCTATCCAGTGATTATTTCTATGAATTTGAATGTAAAATTTATACAATTTGTAAGGGTACCCTATAGCTTTCTGGTGATAGCATAAAAATCTAGGAATTTGAATTTCTCTAGTCAGGGTGTTCAATTAAAAACCAAAGCCTAGCGGTCCAATTTAGGCAACCAGCTGCCTAAATTGGACCAGTTGGTATCCTAAATTGGACCAATGTGCATTATTGTTCTCTATTTCCCTATCAGGGCTAGGCACCTGTCGCCATGTAGCCAAAACTTGGCAACAAAAACACTTGGATTTATCTCCAGATTCTGGGCTTTCCAAAAGTTAAAGGATTTCTCAAATATTCCTATTAGAACCAAAGTTATGAACTCATTCCCAGAAGTCATCAGAATGCATCTTTTGACATTGAAAATTTCAAAACTTTTCTCAAAGATTTGAGTACCAAACCATTTGTTCTATTGCGTCTTCACACCCCACTACCTGGTATTCACTGCCTGTCCCTTTCTTCTGTTTTCTGAGTTTATCATATATCATTAAACCTTGACCCAAACATTAAATTAAAAGTCCAGGTAAAATCAAAAAAATCCGGAGCTGATTGTAAAATAAATTCTGAAGATTTACATACGCAGATTCTACAGTATTTCCCTTAGTCCATTTTTCTTTTAAATATCACTGCTATCCTGGTCCTCGGCTCCAGCCACTTCATCATTGGCTCCAGGATTTTCAGATATACCCAGCCCTGGCCTATAGTTTCATTATATTGAAAAATATATAAAACTAAAGAACTTTTTATGACCAAATGTCCATGGCGTCCATGACTCAGTTCCTTTGTTCAGTCTCAGTGCAGTGCCACCTGGTGTGGCAGCACAGAACCACCTGACCCAGGTGGTGGGGAGGTCCATCTAGTGGGGGAAATATACCCCTATATCTACCCCGTTCCTTTGTACATATAGTAGTCAATATCACATGTCCTCTTGTTATTTTCATCAATATCATGTGAATTTTCTCCGTACTGGAGTAAGAAAAACATTACACTTAGGTTGAATTTAGGAAACTAAGCCTAGGCCCCACTGGGTGGTCCAATTTAGGCAACTAAATGGGACCCAATAGTACAACTATGGTCCAATTTAGGCAACTCAAGCTGGTTCAATTTAGGCAACTTTTCATCTTTCTCATTGATAGTTTGTTTTCTAAAACATGACAAATTTTTATCAAATTTCATTTTAGTCAAAAAGTATAATATGACATCTAAAAATCTGAAAGGAATTGAACAAAAAAACATTGCCTGGCAACCAGAAGGGCTTAAGTAAGCAGTCAAGCAAATAGGATCAAGAGGTCCAAAGACCATTTTTCATGAAAAATGTGCATAAAATTACAGAAAAATTATGTTTTTGGAAGTCATCAGGAACTTTAGTGATATTTACTAAAAAAAAAAATTGGCAGCATTGGAATCTAGTTTCTATTACCGCCACTAGGGGAAACAAGGGTGGTCCAATTTAGGAGCCGGTCCGACTTAGGCCACTTTCCCCTATATCCCTTATATTTATCCAAGTTGGATCTTTAGTGAAATTTACCAAAATCTACCCATCTCATCCCCCATACTTTCTTTTGCCTGCTGCACCCGGCATGATACATGACTGCAGCCGTGGCGCGTCTACTGAGTAGGCCTGCAGTAAAGTGTCATACTGACTAGCACTGCATTGGTGCATCATGACAAGCAAGGACCTGAACATGGAACAGTCTACTTGGAATCGTCATGCAGGGTCTACTTTCAATCGCTGCATCATCGTGCTATACCATTCAGGAATGTGTTGGTCTCATATGGTTGAGGTGATGCATGAATGCAATAATGGCGAGTCACTAGCCAGGCCTTCTTTTAAGCATCGTGCTGACAAATGGGACGTGATCTTTTAAAGCATTATGCAGCTCTTCAGGGGTTAAAATACGCAGCAGTTTTTTCAAAGATTAAACGTGTGATATATATCACATATGGCCCAGGGTCTACTACCCACCCCCACAATATAAATAATTGGGCGTTGTGCATTGAAGCACAGAAGGCTCAGGGTAGGTACTATAAAACCCTCTATCAACCCTGTAGGGTCACAGGAATCAGCACTTGCGAAATATTGACTAATTACTTACAAATAGAGACTATTATCTATACATGTACTGACACCAGTCTGGCATAATCTTCTCTTACTAAACCCCTTGGACCACTGGCCCCCTGGTGTGCTGGCCCTCCGGACATCTAGCCCCCGGACACCTGGCCCCCTGGACACTTGGCCCCCAGACACCTGGCCCCCTGGAGACCTAGCCCCTGGACACCTGGCCCCCTGGACACCTAGCCCCCACAGAAAACTTTATCCTTAGCATGCTTAGTTTATCACTCAGTCCCCAATGTGTTATGTGTATAGCTTGGACACTGTAAACATTGCCTGCTGAAAAAAAGTGTCTCACTTGGTGATATTACCCATAGGATTCCATGTGCTAATTTCATGGCCAAAATCTATCTGACCCATAGACCCAATGGTTAAAGAACTTGTAGTCAGTATAGCTCCCAAAAACATGACGTAAGTACAGCAGCTTTTTTCGTAGAGAAAGACATCACTCACCATAAAGGACAAAATGTTGTCTGATAGATGAGATTTGAAACTTTCCTTTGGCTTTTGAAAAATGTGTAAACTAACAGTATATCACTGAATGATTACACCCTAAAGTTGGTGATTGCAAATTTGTGGATCTGACTGAAAACCCGGCTCCAATAGCCGAGGGGATACCCTGGGCTTTTGGATTCCCTGGGCTATCGCTTCACAAGTTCCTACATTGTATTTTTAGAAGAACTTTCTGCAGGAATCCTCTTTTTTCAGTTTCTTCAAGACAGCACTTGCTGTCTAGCACTTGCTGTATAAGAGGTAGGCCTAGTGAGTTCTGTCATACTCAGTCATATTAACTCTCTTATAAGAGCCATTGATGCAGTAATGCATCATGCCGATTGGTCATTATGATGCACCAATGAAGTGCTGGCATGCTGGTAAGCACGTCTTGGTGCATCGTGATGCTCATGGGAGCATCATGCTGACCCTCCAGGGTTGTATCAACCCCGCAGGTTCTGCATGATTCCTATCTTTAACGGCCATTATGAAATGGCAGGCAGTGCTCTGCTGCACGATAGAAGTGACCTTGAGTGCATTATAGGAGTGTAGTGCACAGCTGAGCAATGTCACCATAGTTGTAAACCAGTCAGGTACCCTTAATTCTTCTAGATATACCTTGATTGGGTACTTGATTGATTGGAATGAAATGTACAACGTTTTATAAAGACAATAGACAACTCCTTCTTCACATCTTGACTGCCTGTTGTCCTATAATGCACTCAGATGCATTCATGCATTATAGGACAACAGTCTCGATGTGAAGAAGATAGTTGTCTATTCTCTAAATGATGCACTCAGATGCATTTGTGTATTATAGGACAACAGACAGTCTTGATGTGAAGAAGATCGTTGTCTATTCTCTAATTAAAGATTTAACACTCTCTCCCCTTGCCTGGATGAAAGCCATTCTTAGATGAGCTGCACGTGTATGAAGAAAATCTCATATCAAGTGTGTGCAAAAACTGCACTACATCAGACATGACACCCAGGACAAGAACTCATAGGACAACATCGCTTACATTTTGAAATTGAAATGACAGCCTTTGAAGACTTACTGCACAGATTTTAGGGTAGCTAAGGGCAGCATTGTGCTTTAAATGCATGAATGCAGCCATGGCGAGTAACTCACCAGGGCTACATTCAAATATTATGCCGACCCAAGAGGTGATACACTCCTAGAGGATTGGCATGAGACTCACCAGTACTTCATTGGTGCATCATGACGACCAATGGGCATGATGCACTCCTGCATCAGTGCATCATGCCCATTGGTTAAACCCATTACAGTAAGATCCAATCTGGCACACTCAAAGTAATTTAGAATTATTTAAGATTTAACTCAATTCCTGGAAGTTTCCACCCCCGTAGTTATCAGGACCGACAGTCTGACCTTATTGTGGAACGCTCTTCTCTCTCTCTCTCTCTCTGTACGACCATACACTGGCGGCTTACCTACAATGCAGTAAGAGAAATAACGTTAGCCATAAATCTTACAATTATACATCATTTCTCAAACAAGGTCATTATAGATAATGCAGGTTATGAATCGGTATTCAGTCATGTTTGTTTTGAAGCAATGGCAGATTCTTGTTTTAATGGCACAATATGTTTGGTTTACATGAATATCTAAACAACTCCTGCCCAACAACCCCTGTGAGATTCAGATGGGTTTCAGAGAGAAAGTATTGGCAAAACCATTTTGCATCTTCCCTGATATTATCCAAGATTATATCTAAAAGGCTGGCCTAAAAAGTGCCAGGGTGTCAAATAAAAGCCTGCCTTGAGTCAACACTACGTGCACAGGGGTAGTAAAACATATTACAAACTCATATTCAAAAATTTATAAGTACCATTTTCAACTGCCAGTATTGAGTGGTATAGGGTATCGAAATTGTCGTTAAGTAGCCTACTAAAACTCTTATCACAAATTATCTCTTATCCCAAAGTGCTTTAAATATGATTGCACAAAGATTTTTGTTTGTTTGTTTGTTTAGTTTTACGTCCAGGGGCCATCGAGGAACTCAGACATTCAAGATTGCACAAAGAGAGTCATTGAAATATAGGACAGCATTTTGCAATGCAAGTAACTCGAAAGGGCACTTAATCTCTTCTTTTAGGCCCCTTCTGATACTAACCTCATGTTTTCTTCGAGCATTATCACTGTCAATGGTTAAGCCTATAGAGAATGCATCCATTATCGCTCGTATGTTTCATTGGAGAATAACTCCTCTCTTGGCGAGTTAAGCATTGCAAAACAGCAGCAGGTCTTGAATAAGGATCCATATTAACCAAACATGAGACAGTGTAATTCTCCTCAATTTTGTTATAATCCAGCAGTTTCGATGGCACCGTGAGTCGATCGTCTCGATGTCCCCCATTTTGGATTTTGATGTTCTGTGTGCATGCGGGACCCCTCCTTGCCGGAAGTAGCATTTTCGACGGAGAAATGATATATTCTATCGATTTAACTTGAAATTAATGACTTTTTGAATATAATCCATGCATCTTTGGCAATATCAATCGAACTGAATTGAATATATCCTATCTTTTTACTATTATAGCCCCACAAGTCAATCGTCTCGCTGTCCGCCATTTTGGATTTTGGTTCTATCTGCCCATGCCCGACCCAATTTTACAGCTTTGTGATGCGAATTCAGGACAGGGCGAACACGTAATTTTTTATCTTTTTTAATAAAACATATCGATTCAAATGATATCCTTTTGCCATTCTTCATCATATTTCTATATTATAACACTGCATAATTGAAAAAGAAAATTAATAACGACTACTTTTACGACAACAGAGACGCGCACGCGGATCAAATGACGGCAAATTCATCAACATTCATCAATTATTTGCACCACTCCAGACCAAAACCGCAGGAAAATTTAGTTTTTTGCACCACCTATGGGATTTAACATAGGGCTAAAAGTAGGAGTGTCATTCATCGATACATACTATATCGATACGTCGCCATTTACAAAACATCTATTATCGCATCGATAATACCATTATATCGATACAGTCTTTATTTCCCCAAAAGTACAGATTTAGACCTTTCAAAAACTGTAAGAATTTTGTAAAAATTTCTACTAGAACCAGAGTTATTGAACAAATTACCCGGTGATATGGAAAAAATATTCAAAAATTATTTGTCAATGCTTCACTTTTTTGCAGAAGAGAGGAAATATACAAGTGGCTCTAACATCTGTTCTAATTGCAGTATTTGAACAATTCTTTCACTGTTAGAATGTCCAGATCAAGGCCGTGTATCATGATAGTAGATATATTCGAGATATTGAGATAAAAATAGTGATAATCAAAATCGAAATAAATTGGATATCAATGACACTCCTAGCTAAAAGCGTCTTTGTTTCTCAATGTTAGTAGCCACTGAATAGGTCTGTTTTTACCCCGACTCTTATAACTCTTTCGAGTTAAATGTTAGAAGGGCTCTTATAGATGAGATGTGTGTCACTAGCATGGTGAACATAGGCTTCCCTAGCCCACTTAAAAGGGTCTACTTCTCATCTTTCCTATCCCCTCAGGATGTGTGTGGTGCACATATGCGCGGGCACTGACACATTCCTCTGTGAAATTGTGTAATGTCATTCTCGCCATGAATATGACCTTAGCTGTCGAAATGGCGTTAAACATCTATTACTCACTCACTCACTAGCATGGTGAACAGCTACCTAGCCTAGGCCACTGTTTAGGTAGTAGGCTAACTGTTTACTAGTATAGAGGGTCTCTATCTGGTGCAAGTGTGTGCCAGCATTGCATAGACTCATGCACTAAGGGAGAGATCATTTTTTTAAAAACAGAGTTGGGTGGTGGGTTTTTGCAGACAAGCGAAAAGAAAATTAGGTCAAAATTTTGTTGTCCCCCCCCCCCACGAGGGCCCAAAATCGTGCCCAATTGGGTCCTTTTGACCTAGAGTATCACGCAGACTTTTTCGTTGAAACAGGTAAAATTTGTTTGCCCCCCCCCCTCAACCCCCCAGCCTTTTTAAAAATGATCACTTCCTTCTAGACAGGGATGAAAGTCACAGAGCATGAAAATCCCTGAAATGGTCCGATATCGGACCAAAACCATGGCTTTTTATATGACTGTATAGGGCCTTGGAACTTCAAAATCCCTGAAATCAGGGGAACAGAGATGCCACTCACTGGTCGACAAAAACCGGGAAAACTGGACTTCGGACACATTTCCCTGGAATTTCACATAATTTATTACAGAAATCTTGAATCAAAACCAGGAATTCCTGGTAAACCAGGAAAAGTGGCATCTCTGGGGAAATCCCTGAAGACTTCCATCCCTGTCTAGAGGCTCCCTATCTAGTACAAAGTATGTGCCAGCAGTGCCTAGACTGGTGCACTGAGAATGCTACTCTAGCCAATACCAACAAACAAAAACAACACACCACACAGTACATGAGTACTTTCCCACGCCTACATTGCTCCTCGTGGGTTATTGTTTTTCCTTTATTAGCCAGGATTGTTTTTGTGCACCTGGCTGGCCGCCATGGTGGGGTCACCTCTACCAGCTCCATCCGGGCTACCCTAACCACTTCACTCACCAAGCAGAGGTCATAAAAACTGTAAAATACCACATACAAACTGCGTCTGTGTCTGTGGCTTGCTTGAAAGCTTTAAAAAATCATAACATTTTTCTACCCAATGAATTTTCGAAGTTCAAATACCCAAGGGGCACTTCTGGCTAAAAAGGATATCTTGGAGGACCTACCAATCTCCTATTCTCATAAAGTGTTGGAATAGCCTTAATTGAGAAGGTACTACAGATACATAAGCAAATGTCAATGACCATGGAATATTTTTGTATCATATTCCCCGAGGTGTGGCTGGCATATTCCACGAAGTCATTATATGGCTGAGAGGAATGCGACCAGCCACACAGAGGGGAATACAATGGAAAAATATGTAATGGGATTTGACATTTGCATTTATGTCATGGCCTAGGGAGGTCATTTGCTTTTAGATCAAGAAAAACAGCTCAGCACTGTTCAAAATCCAAGATGGCAGATACCCAATTAATACGGGCATATTGTATTCAATCCCCCCCCATTGAATACGGCCGTTTTAGTACTATTCTATAGTAACGATCATATCAGCCATGACATAAATGTACCTACCCCCAAATCAATAGTTGTATATTCCCTACTCCTCTTGTACACAAGGGTAACACCCCTCCCTTCTTCTGTCCTTAAGCTGCGGATTATATGCAGGATTTTTACGGTAGGAGTCTGAGTCCAAAGATGAACTCAGAACTTATTTTCTTGCACTGAACACTTTGGGGGGTCACAAAAGGCCCAAAGATCTATGTTCCTCTCTTGGCATGATGCACCAAAGCAGTGTATCAACTCAACAGTACTGTTGTGGTGTGAATAAGTATGAACACTCACTCACAAACAACCTAGATCATGAAATAATACTTGGCACATGTAGTGACGTAAACCATTCGCAGTAATGTTTGATTGTATATGTGTATTATGAAATTATAGACTTTGTCTATGTGAGGGGAATGCACAGTGAATAATCTATATGTAAGACCAAGACATATACTTATGACTAAGTGCACTGAGTGCACCAGATGAACTGCTCCTCTGGCATGTGAGGTGGATGATGAGCAATCATGTACCAGGAACTGTGGGACTGATTCATATGTGTATAGCCCTATACTGATTCATGGGGATTTACCAGAGTGACTCTGCAGGACTGACTCATGTTATATGAATAGATGATGACACACAGGGATTTCCAAGAGTTACTCATGAGTGTATAAATAGACAGTGACTAAAGGGGTTTTACCCATAGTGACTAAATCATGCATGATTCACACCAAGATATAGGAGAGGTGTTACCTTCCTATAAAAGACCAGTTAAACTCCTACTCAAGGGAGGGATGTAGTCACTTGCTCTGTTGGACTGGAGGCAACACTGTGTTACCATAACAGGAATAAGACTTGGATTTTTGGTCTATGAACTCACAAGTACCTACATGGAGATAGTGATTGTGAGATTGTCACTCTGTGGCTTCACAGCATTGGACACACTCTACATTGTATGACTATGGAGACCAACGTGGACTCTGTGTTTTGGACTCAGCATGTATTGAGATGAGAGTATAATATCTGTGCATTCCCCATGAACATTACAGACTTTGACATTCATATTATGTTCAAGGATGTTTGTTGGTATTTGTGGTTATGGTAATAAATGTATGAATAACACTATACCTCTCAGGAGTACTCTTTGTCCAGTACAGTGTGAGCATGTATTGGACATATACAACTAGTTTCCCTAACATCAAGCTCATACATAATCAAACCATTCGAGAACAGTACTCCATCGGTGCATCATGACAACATTTGGGCATGTATCGACCCTGTAGAATCAGTATGATATATGAATGCAGCAGGACGAGTGAACGCATCATGGCCGCATATTTGCATCAGGAGCATCAATGGACACCATGTATGGAAGCATCATAAGTGATGCAGGAGTGTATCATGGTCAGCATGGTGCTCCAATGAAGTGCTGGTAAGACTGCTCCCCAGCACTTCATTGGAGCAACATGCCGAACCTCCAGGGACATATCAGCCCTATAGGGTCGGCATGATGCATGAATGCCATGGGCGTGGAAAGCAGGGTGGGGGGGCAGGGGGGACATGCGCCCCCCCCCCCACTTTTGGCCAACTCCTCAAAAGGTCAAAACTAAAAGGTCAAGCAAAGGGAGGTCAAAAATTGCAGAAAACCCCCCTGGTCCCACTCACTCTGAAACTGCTTCCCACGCCCCTGAATGCAGCCTCGCCAGGGCTTTTCTTACATTGTATTCCTCCAGTATCCCCCACATGTGGAGGTCTCGTGTTGTTAGGTCCCAGCCACTTTCTGTACACTTTAAGGACAGATAAAATCGGATCCAGGATGAGTCAGGAATTTCCTTCATGCTGAGGGATGCCCTCAATACTGAAACTTGGTTTTTCTCATGTGAAGTTTCAGGAAACAAGTCTCGACACCAGTTGAAAGGACTAGAGTAAAATATTTACTTTTAGTATTCTGCAAGATGAAGAGCAGTGCCTTTACCATAACAAGGCTTATGTTTACTGAAGCTACACAACGCAAATTTGAAGTGCATGGTCGTGAAAAAAAAATGGCTGAGCTAGCTTTAAGACCATTTATCTGGGGATGGTACATATGGTACATGGAGGGACAGCTTGTCCAAAGTGAAAAATAGTAACTTTTATCATGAAGACAGCTACTACAGAAACCACCACATGTATCTCAATAGCTCATAAAATGTTATTTTACATGTATTCATAAAAAACAAACCTTGCAGGGAATGTAGCACAGGTGCCTTTTTTTTGTATGGGCTGGTCCCCGTCTTACCGGACCTCCTACACTGACAGCACACAGGATACATGCAGGATACCAGCTCTGGTTGTTGGTGTGGGGAGAGACCCCTGGTGAGTGTTTGAGGCACCATCTGGTGGCCATGTGTTTTTTTTTGGGGACAGACTGTGGGCAGATAGCCCATGTACTATAGGTATTCCTATAGGACACCTGGGTTTTCCTGAGTTGGCAGCCATCTTTTCAGCAATCATCTTGTTGGCAGCCATCTTTTCAGTAGTCAACTTGTTGGGAGCCATCTTATTTGTAGCCATCTTGTCAGCATCTTTTTTTACCAGTGGTCATCTTGTCAGCAGCACTGTATTAGCAGTCACCTTACTTGCAGCCATCTTGTTGCCAGCCATCTTGTCAGTAATCATCTTCTTGTCAACCATCTTCTTGGTAGATATCTGGAGCGATATTTTCAGCAGCTATCTTATAGGAAACCTTCTTGTCTGCTACCAACTTCTCAACGGCCATCCTGTCTGCAGCCATGTACTTGTCAACAGCCATCTTGGAGGCAGCCATCATGTATATATATACATGTATATATATATATATATATATATATATATATATATATATACATGTATATATATATACATGTATATATATATGTACATGTGTATATATATATATATATATATATATATATATATATATATATATATATATATATATATATATGTGTGTGTGTGTGTGTGTGTGTGTGTGTGTAACCCCCACTCATGTATAAGCCGCACCTTGGCTTTCTGGACACCCTTAAGGCTGCCACTAGCCTATAAGGCTTGGTTTATAAGTCACGGCTTTACATAGGGTTTTGTGGTACTGTACAGTAGTGCCTTGCATACAAGGAGCTTCTTAAATACGCGAATAGAGAATGCTCCAGAACTAAGGACGCGCCTCTTTGGCAGAGGCATTATACTATAGATCAGTCCTAAAATGTCTGAAATCAACCCTCATTATATGCGCCTTATACCACTATTTCTGTATCATTTCCTATACGCAAAGTGTGTCTTATACACAAGGTATTACGGAAGTTATTCGGGCTGTACTCGATATACCTTACCACTGGTGCTATACCGAGGTAGCGTATTGTCCTATGGGCGCTGCTATTGCTGAAGCTGATTCCCAGTGATTACCACTGATAACAACTATTAGATGGGTACCCACCGCTCCCCGAGAGGACCGCAGTGAATAGACGGAGGCATTTCAAACAAGGATAATCAAACAAGCTAAGTCTGTATAGCCAATACTGTGTATTATCATACTAAATGGTTGTTGACAGGAACATGTAGATAAAGTACTACCAAGTACATTTTGTACTCTGTCCACCTTCTGACCACTACATGACAGACCTATATACTGTAACCATGTACAACTAATGGTGGGATGGGTACTCCATATCACTTTGGCATGGCTTTATGATATGGGTGAGTGACAGGAGCTTCCAAAACAGATCGAGTGCAGTCTGTGGGAAAAGGCGCTGGGAAAAGGAATGGATGCAAATCGCACAATGACTGAGAGAGCTAAGTTATCGAAATACAAAGTTTCCCAAATTTTTCCCTGACATTAATATAAATACGGAAAATGAAAAGTGGGACGAAAAAGTTATCTGCATGGTTTCAAGTTCAAATCAGAACAGACAGGGGCCAACTGCTATTTTACTAATAAATATTAGATCATACTAACATTATAATAATAGGAATACCTATAATAGGCATTGTGTGTGTGTCATGTTGTTTGATCAGGTGTTACACTGTATGATTTGCCACACCTCACTCTGTATCACTGCAATGCTCTGTATACAGATAGAGAATATCTAGGCAGACTCTGCAGTGTGCCAATAACACACATTGTACATGCACAATAAACATCAACTCCAATCAAGGCTTGGTAGCTTACACAATGAGAACAACACTAGGATGTACCAGCTACCCTGGTAGTGGCAGCCTTATTATACCGTTCTGCTGTAAATAAGCGCACAGGTCCTAAGTAGAAACCAAAATCCAGAGATGAACTTGCAATGTCCTTACTCGTCTGAAACACTTGAAGGGCAGCTACTGCATTCATGCATCAAGCTCTAATGAAGTGCTGGCAAGTCTGATGGCTAGCACTGTAGAACCAGAATGGTGCATCAAGACCACCAATGGACATAATGCATTAGCAGCCCATAAAGAGCCACATGATGCCTGCATCTCATGTCTTGATACACCAATATATGGAACACGATCTGCGAAAAGGGGGCTTAGTTCATGGCACAATATTATAGTGTAGGCGATCCCGGGGAGGGGGGGGGGGGTGATCAGAGGCGTAGGAAGCAAATCTTCATTGGGGGGGGGGGGGCGGCGAGGGCACCATCGCGACCACCTTGAATTGTCGGCTGATGCGTGATGGCATCTATATATGCGTATTTAGAATTCATATAGAAAAGTGATTTTTGGTAAATTTTGGATCTGACTTTAGGCTCAGACCCCCATTCTCCCTATGACATCACCATAATAATCTAAATTGAGATGTAAAGTTTTAGCTTCTTTTCCATTGTGTTTATGAGTTCTTGGAAAATATTGGGGGGCCCAGACATACTAAGGCCCCACCTCCTTCATGATTGGGGGGGCCTAGGCCCCCCTGCCCCCCCCCCCTTTCCTACGCCCCTGGTGATCATAGATATATTTGACAGCTCTGCTTCCTGAACCTTTATATGAGGAATATATCAGCCACCCATATTGTAGTGAGGCATGAATCAGACACCACACACACAAAAAGAAAAAAAAAAACACACACACAGGAAAATGGGATTTTGGTCACCCAATACAGATTTTGGCGTTTTGCATTTTACATTGATTTTTCATTATGGGGCCCTTGAACAGTGTTAATCAACACTGGGTACTTAAACATAACAGTACGGTAACGGCAGTATAATACCACTTGGAGGGTCTGCATACACTACACTTACACAGGTTTCAAAAGGCCAACACTCTGTCTACTCTACAACAAAAAGACCTGGTCTCCAAGATGACCACATTACGTTACCATAGCAACCGTCATACAATCTTCCTTGGCCAGCCATCCCTTAGAAGAGGACATCAGAAGGCAAAGAAGGAGGGTCAGAGAACGGGGTGGGGCTGTATTATACATGTAGATGTACAGGGAACATGAAGTAACTACTGTTTACAATCTATGGCATTCACTGGAGCTTTTCTTATTCTATGAGGATTTTGTGGTTAGGCCACACCAAGAATCATTTCTATCAAAATGTCGCAGATTTGATTACACTGTCAGAGATTTTTTGAATTCTATTATGTCTTAGCCCTTATGGTTTCTATCAAAATGTCACAGGACTTTATTATTCCTATTCTGCTGTGTTGATACGGCCCAGACTCCCCCATTGCTACAATGGTGATGAAGACTTTCTAATTATTCTGATTAGTCCCTCTGCAATTATTTCCACTGTCACAATATTCATGTCACAGGATCAGATTCTACTACGCTAATGCTGTTCTAAATTAAGTCTCCCTCTGCATTGCTGTCATGCGAATATGATAGTCAGTGTTTAATTGGATTTATCAGAGTCTATGTGGATGACATGATTAATTCCACAACCCGTGTGGGTCTGTGATAATTGGAAGTTTTATAACATCCAGATTTTATGTGTACATCCATCCCCTCATATTATGTTGATAGCATGGTGTTGGTGTTTTTCTTATTTCTGCATGCCAACATCACTTCATCACATTCCCCTATAGTCCTAATCGGCCATCTCCTGCTTTACTCCACCACGACAGTTATCAGTAAAATATAAATCCCGGTATAAAACAAAAGGAAATTATTGGGGAGCCCTATACTATTCCTATACATTCTTACAAGAGGATCTTTTAAGCTGCCATGCTATGGTGGAGTAAAGCAGGACTATAAGGGGATCTTTTACTCCACCATGATTATGGGGGATCTTTTACTCCACCATGATTATGGGGGATCTTTTACTCCACCATGATTATGGGGGGTCTTTTACTCCACCATGATTATGGGGGATCTTTTACTCCACCATGATTATGGGGGGTCTTTTACTCCACCATGATTATGGGGGAACTTTTACTCCACCATGATTATGGGGGATCTTTTACTCCACCATAGCAATAGCACGGTCTAGTAAAACAGGACTATAAGGGGATCTTTTACTCCACCATGCTATGGGAGAAAACGACTTTCTATTATGTCTCCCATGTTCTAGAAGCGAAGCTTTATTCATGTGGCAGTTGTGGTGGAGTAAAACAGGAGTAGTTTGATAGCGTGGTGGAGTAAAACAGGAGAAGTATATATGGAAAAAATCCCTTCCATAAAACAAACTTAAATCAGCAATGGGGGGGAAACACCCCCCTTAGGGAGAGGGTTTTCCTGATGGGGCCCATATATAAAAAATAGGGGCTTGGCATTTTTGGGGGTATGAATTCTAGAAGCGAAGTTTTATTCATGTGGCAGTCATGGTGGAGTAAAACAGGGCTATAAGGGGATATTTTACTCCACCATCATATGGTGGAATAAAACAGGACTATAAGGGGATCTTTTACTCCACCATGCTATGGTGGAGTAAAACAGGACTATAAGGGGATCTTTTATTCCACCATGCTATGGTGGAGTAAAACAGGACTATAAGGGGATCTTTTATTCCACCATGCTATGGTGGAGTAAAACAGGACTATAAGGGGATCTTTTATTCCACCATGCTATGGTGGAGTAAAACAGGACTATAAGGGGATCTTTTATTCCACCATGCTATGGTGGAATAAAACAGGACTATAAGGGGATCTTTTATTCTACCATGCTATGGTGGAGTAAAAGATCTCCATACTATGGTGGAGTAAAACATGACTATAAGGGGAACTTTTACTCCACCATGGTGGAATAAAACAGGGGGGGGGCTGTAATGGAATAAAGGGCAATTTCACTATTTTGTAATCAAATTTGTAGTCCTGGTTTTATACTTCTTTATATCTCATTGAGACATTTTGGAAGGGGAGCTGTAATGGAATAAATGGTATTTTAATCATTTCATTATTGAATTTGTGGTCCTGGTTATATTGTTTATGTCTCTTTGAGACAATTATTGGATTTATTCCATTACAGATCCCCCACACACTGACCATTACTGCTGTAAGTATTGAGGGGATGACATCATGGGACAAAGTGCATTATCCCATGTACTATTTACATGATATCAGACTTCCATTCATTTGTTCACTTCAGCTTCCACTTTTTACTATCATGATGATGCACTGTTTCTTTGTTATAAATCCCATGCTGTAATATAGGATGGAGATGTAGTATGATGCAGATACTAACTGACAACCTTAGGATTAGCAGATTGGTATAAGGTGCGTCATCTGCATTTATTGTTACACACAAGAAGTCTGTGTTGATCCTGCTACGACAAGGCAAAATGAACACACCCCACTGAAGCCTTATGAGTTTCTAATGAGTGTGTCTTATCTCCCGTCTTCCTTTGCCACATTATGCCTGCACCAGGCCAGGCTCATGTTCATTGTGGGTATGATCGGACCTCTATTTGTTATGATGCAGCGATGCAAAGCTAGCTGGCCGTAAAACCCTGTGTATCCGCCGTGGCTTATCATAGACCATTTCAGAGGCCTCTACGATTGAGGTGTGGCCAGCTGGGGACTCAGGGTGCGGCTTATACGGAGGTATAGCATTATATACACATGTGGTTTACAGTAATTGCAGGAGCCTATAGAAATAGGGGGTGAAGATAACTTTATAGCGTCCCCTCCAAACCAAGACAACTGCATAGCGTCCCCCTCTGAACCCAGACAACTGTATAGCATCCCCCTCTAAACCAAGACAACTGTAAAGCATCAAATCTAAACCCAGACAACTGTATAGCGTCCCCTCTGAACCAAGACAACTGTATAGCGTCCCCTCTGAACCAAGACAACTGTATAGCGTCCCTCTCTGAACCCAGACAACTGTATAGCGTCCCCTATGAACCAAGACAACTGTAAAGCATCAAATCTAAACCCAGACAACTGTATAGCGTCCCCCTCTGAACCAAGACAACTGTATAGCGTCCCCCTCTGAACCCAGACAACTGTATAGCGTCCCCCTCTGAACCAAGACAACTGTATAGCGTCCCCTCTGAACCAAGACAACTGTAAAGCATCAAATCTGAACCCAGACAACTGTATAGCGTCCCCCTCTGAACCATGACAAGTGCATAGCATCCCCCTCTAAACCAAGTCAACTGTATAGCATCCCACTCTTAACCAAGACAACTGCATAACGTCCCAGGATAGCGTCCCCCTCTAAACCAAGACAACTGCATAGCATCCCACTCTAAACCAAGACAACTGCATATTAGCATCCCCCTCCCCATGAAAATTTGCTTCCTTTGCCTCTGCAGTACATAGAGCATTAGGAATGATGCCCCGGGGGACGGAGAGGAGGATTATGGGAGTATCAGACATCTCCTTGCCTCACCCCAGGGGGCACTGACGGCGTTACTATGGTAACAGCGATTACCGTGTCAATATGGTGGCCCCCTCCTGTGGCGCGATCTTGTGGCACAACTCTGTGCCCTCTGCAACCTACATCTATATACATGTACTACTAACACCTATAACTGTAGATAGAGTGAGGAGGGGGTCTGTGTAAATAGGGCTTAGAATTGACGTCTTGTGGGTCCACCATTTTGAATTTTGCTGGTTGAGGTAAACCCCACTGATAAGACATACCATGATGGATACCTTGTCCCTGGGTAACACCCACTTCCAAGGACAAGCTGGTCCCATGTTATCAGTTCTTATCAGTGCTTGTCACCAGAAACCAGCTACAGACCCGTCAGATTATCAGCCTATACTGGATTCTTACAGGGATACACAAAATGTTCTCTGGTGTTGCTGTGGGAATCACTGATCATGGACACTTGCTGAACCGTATGAAATCTGCCTTGAGTCAGGCGGTGCCTTATAAGCACAGATTTCATATATAGAACAGTATTTAGATTGCTCAAGTTTATCTGGAGGTGCGCCTTATATGTCTGACATGAACTCGAGATTCACCTTAAATGCAACTATTTACCCCTTATAAGGTATCAAAATATGCGAGCTGTGCCATATACGCAAGGTGAGTGAGTGAGTAATAGATGTTTAACGCCATTTCGAATGAAGAATGAAGGACAGAGGATAAGAGAGGACAGAAAAGGGAGACAATGTGTTTTACTGACCACAAGAGGAAGGGTCATCCATCCTACGCTATATGCCGACTTAATGTCCACTAGGTCTGGGCGAGGGCCTGACCTTGGCTGACCTTGACCTCTACGTGACCTTGAGGTCAGCAGAGGTCAGAGATCACCGTAGGGGAGCAGACCGGGGGTATCTGTGCAATGGTGTATCAGTGACGGGGGACATGCAGTGCACCGAGCCTGTCTGTGGCTTCTTACTATAGTTTGTCTTTTATATTATGGCAAAGACAATCACACTGAGGTCATAAGGGCAAATTTATCCTCTTAAATTGTTAAATTAGCCCTCTAAGGACATCACGACGTATCCAAATCCATGTCTTTTTGAGGTCTAGACCTAACCAGTAACTCTCCAGTGCTACCGTTCAGAGGTAGCAGACAGTCCAATGGGCGCGGTACTATTTACCCCCGTAATGTCCGCAGTGAAATGTTGGGATCATTTCATTGGTTGATGATGAATATTGAAATTGTACGAGGCTTACCTGGTAAGGTGAAGTAAACTTGCTATTTTACTGAGGGTAACACTACGTGTTCCGGGGAAACAAATCCCGCTAAGTCGGTATACGGCACATGGCTATTGTATTATTGACCAATGGGAAGCATCCCTGGCATTTACTGCGGAGACGGGGGCTGAAGGTGTTAGTCATAGTGCAGTCGGGGTCTAATGGCGGCCCCCATAGCCTAATGTGCTAATGCCCTATACATACTGTCATACATGTACATTCAGTGAGAAGGCTTAATCTTGAATACGAGTCGACGTCGTCCTAGTCGGGATGTGATGGACAAAGTATAGATGTGAACCTACGGACTTCCCAATATATCATTGCCAACACTGACACCATGGTACGGTCAGTCTAGACCCACTAGAATCGACAGGGGACGAGACAATTTCATAAAATCGACCCCTCCTCCTCCTCCTTCCGGTCTTTCCAGGACCCTGCCAATAGTGATGCATGATGAGTGGCCTTACAGATAGACTTACTCTAAAGTTTTAATAGAAATGAAATAAAAGTGAGAAACGAAAATTGAAAATTTCAATAGTGAATCCGTGAGCACACATCAGAGAGAGGGAGAGAAATGAAGGGGTGGAGAGAAGAGCTATTAAAGGGAATGCCGCCAGTCTCCCCTATCATGCCTATGGCTACGGAGTGCATGGCTTTCCCACCTATACCCGGACCAAAATGCAGTAGAAAATCAGTATTTCAACAGTAGATAAACAGTGTGGTGTGAGAGTAGTCATTCAGTGTGAAAGCAGGATTAGAAACAGTAAAATATCAGCATCTACTGGCATTCTACTGCTCAGCACACAGAACATGGCAGTGATGGTTCAGTAGCAGAACAGTAGTATTAGCAGCATATAAGCAGTATTGAATCAGTTGTCCCAATTATGTAAATGAGATGGCAGCATTTAAACAGTATCTACTTATTTAATGCTGCATGACCATATATGGGGGTTGGGGCAGTGTTCAATCAGCACTACTGCATGACTGCTGCTATAGCAGTACGTGAGCAGTAGATCATACTGAAAACTACTGCTTGGGGCAGGTAGAAGCATAAAAGGAGCAGCCGCTGCTTCAGTACTGGCACTACCAATGCCTTTCTAGGTGGTCCTTGCTGGATTTGAACTTGGGATCTTCTGATTACTGCACCAACGCATTAGCCCCCTGAGCCACCACCCCTATCAGCTATGTGGAGCTGTCATTACTCCCTAGTAGTGCATGCAACTTATATAGGAGGGGGGCAGTATTGATTCAGTAGTACTGGGTAACTTCTATCATAGCAAGAGGGTAAGAGTAGGCATGTCGGATAAAGTACTGCTATAGTAGAATGCCTTGCATTTTATTGATGTTAAGGTAATAAGACAGCAGCTTTGTAATTATCAATGATACATGAATACTATGTAGTAGATAAACTATGGGTTAACCAGGTATATATTCACGTAACCTGGTTAACCCATAGTTTATCTGACTTAAACTATGGTCCATGTTTGTCACACCTTGTGTATATGGGAGGCATTTCTATACACCAGGTTACATGATATATTCAGGGTGAGATTCCTTTGTTCTAAGGTGTGACCATAGTTTAAGTAAAAAAAAAGTGTCATGATGGTGACTAAAATAATAATGATGATTCAGTACATTTATGCCCTACATAAAGTCAGTGACTAATTCCTCGTTTTCACACACCATAACATCCATGTGTATCCATTACTGGCACTCAATAACATAATCATATGCAAAGGTATAATTATGCTTTTCTTCACAAACACTAGATAGTTTTAGAATTTCATTACTGAATCTTTTGATTACTGTTCACAACCATACTGACATTAACACTATGGACTGTCTCAGAAGTATCAGGCCAGTAGCCCAATAAATAATCCATGAATGGACAGAGCGATACCAGTATATAGTCAGTAGACTACTGCATCTATGCTGCTGCACAGAGTGTGACATTTTTGGTATCTATTAAGATTCAGTTGAGAGTCAGTAGACTACTGATTCTAGCCTGAAAATGCAGTGTATACTCAGTTGATAGTCAGTACACTACTGAGTCTATACTGAAAATGCAGTGTAGAGTCAGCTGTTTTGGAAGTATTTCAGCAGTACCTACTGCAAAATGCAGTTGTTGATCAGCATATTCTCAGTAGCCACTGATAGGAGAAGTAGATACTGCCTTCTGGTCGGGTAGTTATCTGATAGTGAAAGGACCAGATTCCCTGACAGATCAGATACCACGTCTGATTGCAGCAGTACTACATGGACATCCACTCAGGCTGGAGTAAAGTCAGTGTTTATTACACTCCTCTTTTAAAGTTGTACGGGTGGTGATTATATAAGAGGCATTGATGCTGGCCCCAACTCACCAATCCGTGGGTAATATATCAGCCATATTGTGCCATGCACCATGCGGGGAATCAGGTAGATGATGTCCAATCATAAATTGTGATTTAAAATGTCAGTTTTAGGTTTCTTGGTCGAGTTTGTTTACTTTCTTTTGGCCAAGTTTGTTTATGTTTTTCAGCTGAGTTTTTTTACATTTTTGCTCATGCTTTATCACCTCTTCTTCTGCCCTGTTTGTGGATATTTTCCAGGGGAAACTATCCTACTGCACCACATGGCTAAAACCAGAAGTAACACCCCATCCCTGATGTAAACAAACACACAAAAAGCACAGTATAATGAAAATAACTCATTTGAGACATTCAATCAAAATTCTGACTTGACAGAACGTTTTTAAATTAATTTTCACCCCTAGATCATTAGTTTGTCACTGGTATGTGATGTGACACTGGCACTGTCGTGACAATTGATTTGTTAGTCTGACTTGAAATACTTAACACTGTCACTGATATGGACTGTAACACTGAACTGTCAGTGACACTCATGACTTTGCAAGTTTGTTTACATGTTTGGCCGAGTTTGTTTACATTTTTCAGCCTACTTTAACAGTGTTTATTTTCTGAAATTGACTATGACGTCTCCATCAGTTGCCAAATATTGGCCTTATCTCGTGCATGCATGCACCTCTTAGTTACTAAATTTAGGTTCCATGCTTTTTCGTTTCTCTGTGACAGTTACTCCTATGACATCAGAGGATGGTTAGGGAGTGATCATCTTTTAACAACAGGGGGGTGGGGGGTTGGTGAGTTTGCACACGGATGCACGAAATAAATGTTGACCCCCCTCTCAAGGGGGTAAAATTTTTTTGACCCCCCGATAAGGGACGAAAAATCGCATGTGAATGTGCCTTTTTAACCTATAATAACATGCAGGGTTTTCCACTGAAAACAGGTGAAACCCCCCCAACAGAGGGCTGAAAAAATTTTGACCCCCCCCCCTTCAAACCCACCAGCCCCTCCCCTTGTTGTTAGGGAGTGATTATTTTTTAACAACAGGGTAGATGGAGGGGGTGGCGGGTCACACGCAGGGTTGGCAGAGGGTGGCAGTCACACGCAGGGTTGGCGGAGCGTGGTGGGGTCACACATAGGGTTGCTGGAGGGTGGCGAGGTCACACACAGGGTTTGGTGGAGGGTGGTGGGGGTCACACACAGGGTTTGGTGGAGGGTGGTGGGGGTCACACACAGGGTTTGGTGGAGGGTGGCGGGGTCACACACAGGGTTTGGTGGAGGGTGGAGGGGTCACATGCAGGGTTGGAGGGGGTGGCGGGGTCACACGCAGGGTTAGCAGAGGGTGGAGGGGTCACACGCAGGATTGGCGGAGGGTGGCGGGGTCACATGCAGCCACAGGGTTGGCGTAGGTTGGCAAGTTACACACAGGGTTGGCAGGGGGTCACATGCAGGGTTGGCAGAGGGTGGTGGGGTTACAAGCGGGATTGCTGGAGGGTGGTAGGGTCACAAGCAGGGTTGGGACAGGGTGGATGGGTTTGAAACTCCTCTGCCCCCCTAGTCAAAAGCCCTCCCCCTCCTCCCCTCTAACCTTCTTGTTGTCATTAAATGACCTATATATATGTTCCATCCATCATCTCAGTGCCGAAGGCGCTGGTAGTACAGAAATGGGGTAGGCAATGTGCTCGCCGGCTGATCGCTTCCGAGTTGACTCAGCTCTCCATCCATTTGTTGGTCGGTAAAATGAGGAGCACCAGAGATTTATCTCACTGTGTGAAAGTAAGCAGGGGGCAGTGACAAAATGTGAAGACAGAAATGTCAAAGAGAAGCGACCATAGGCTGGCATCCATGGGCACTGTGTATGTATCTTGAAACCTGTATAGCCCCTCGGTACTTGTTTCTGTGAGGTACACCTCCAGAAAGCTGAATAAAGCTAATAAAGGGAGATCAGCACCAAGCTCAAAAAGCACAGCTAGTTTACCAAGGGCATGAGTAAAAACGTACTTACATGAGATGTATACTAGGGTAGTAGGGTAGTACAGAGTGGTTATAGTGAGGTGACATGAGAAGTGGTGACATGGTGTCACAGTGTGACATGACATGATTCTACATGTCAGTCTATATGTCACACTGATTGGTCTGTGTAAATAGCAGCAAATCTAGCCTATTGCCTGCTCCTTTACACCTCATATACATACAGTTAGTCACACAAACTGAATTTGTATGTACTTTCTATTCTAGTATACCTCACTTTGCAGAGTCCAGACAAGGGAACGTTCAACAATTATGTCACTGTTATTTAGGCATTTTTCAGGACTTACCCATCCCCATGCCCACCGTTCACTACTCTTCAAAGAGTAGTCTACTTAATGTATACTAAATTTAGATAGGCATTCCATCTATTCTACTTATTCTATGCTCCTTTGGCAAAGGTTATTTTGAGCACCCTTCAAGACTACTCCTTTTGATACTCCTGACACATAGTCCACAGCGAACACAGAAGTATTACTTTAGTATTCTACTTATTCTATACTTATTTCCAATGGGGGTTAACACAGGGACATATAGGGAGCACATTTCTAAGGGATATTCCATCAATATGGGCACATTGAAACAGAATACAAGAACTCACTAATGGTAAGTAAATCACTTATAATATCTAATGCTGGACATGCACAGTCTGTGATACAGAAAAAGCTAATGTCATTCTGGCTGTTTTTTTTTGTTTTTGTTTGTTTTTTTTTTTTTTGGGGGGGGGCATCAGAGGCTGAAGAAGTAGCATTAGAGTATACTGCTTGGCAAGCTCAGCTGACCCAGAAGCCCCAGAGGCTATAGCAATACTGAATGTATACTGAATGTGAGTAGCATTTAAGTATCATACTGAACCTATACTCTTACCTCATTTACTCACTACTTATTGGCTACGAACCCTTTACTCTTTGTCTACTTTAATGCTACTTCTCATTTCCTTGCTTAGAGATTTGAGGTGTTAGTAGGATAGCAGTATACTACTTAATTGCTACTCCATCTATACTTCCAGAGGATACTCTTTCTCTACTTATTCAATACTTATTGTCTACTGCATTTTGGTCCAGGTAAACATGAAGGTTTAAGAGACCTACTGTGAGGCTTATATGGTGTTCCGAAACAGTGGACACTGCTCAGATGTAGGTTTCTATTGGGGTTTTAACACTGTAGAAGAATGCTAGACTGATAATCTCCCAAGTCTTAGGGCCAGCTCATACCTTTATCTGAAAGCCTAGGTAATGCTGATCCGGGATGTTATACTGTATTTGA
Source organism: Acholoe squamosa (assembly GCA_949317995.1). NCBI lineage: Eukaryota > Metazoa > Annelida > Polychaeta > Phyllodocida > Polynoidae > Acholoe > Acholoe squamosa. The sequence goes on along the minus strand of OX439051.1, from coordinate 42,497,520 downwards.
ATAGAATCAAGGATGATTCTGCAAACAGTCACCACCTACAATACTTCTCCATTCCCTGCAGCCCACTTCTAAACTCATTAAGTGCTGCCAAATGCCTAAAGTTTCATGTTTCTTTTTCATTACGACCAACTCCTAGGTCATGATGCACTGGTATGCTAATTCTTCTTTGGATGTATCAACAGAGTGTGTCATGCACAGTCATACTGAGAATCAGGGCTACACTCATGCATCAGGACGACCCTGCAGGGTTGAGAATTCCCCCGGAGGGTCGTCTTAATGCTCCAATGAAGTGCTGGCGTACAGACTCGCCAGCACTTCATTGGAGCATCATGATGTATTAATGCCTTAGGGGACCTTCAAGAGTTAAAGCACTGTGCAGCCCTTACAGGCTTACACCAATCGGTATCAGATCTGTCTTGTGCCATGTTTGGCACCCTATCCATCTCCCACCTCCAGTCACACTGGGCACAAGTCCCATAGTCAACACCGTGAAAACCGTAAAACCGTGTGTATAAGCCGCACCTTATATACATGAACAAACCCCAGGTGAGGCTTATAGGAGGTTCTCAAGGTCTGCAACTTATAGGCGAGGGATTGACTAATGGAGATTTGGTTTGGTTGATTTTACCTCCACTTATAGTAATTAAAATTTAGCAGAGATTATACTTATGGACATAACTCCTTATAAACTGCATTATAGTTAACACCCAGCTGGAACTTATCGGACTCACCAAGTTCTGGGTGTGGCTTATACCTGGGCTTATACCGACGTAGTGGGATACATGATTGACCAATGAGATAATTGCCTTTATTCAGTGCCTATATTTTAGGGTGCATTTCTGGTTGTTATCAGTGCTTATCTCTCCAGCTACCAGATCAAGCAATGGTGCTCCCTACCAAGGAATCTGCAGTCGCGATGTATGCAGAATGTGTCTCATACATTGTGTTTTACAGTAATACCTGTCAGACGGACGCCCCACCCAGGTCACATTCACTCACATATAATATACATAGACTAATAGCATACATTAATTCTCCTCATGGGTCATCTGCTATATTATAAACCTTACTAAATGTACATGTACAGGTAAAAGATTAGAATCCTTTTTTTAATCCGGGACCCTCTACCAATCACATAGCTAGTAAAAGTCCATGGTCAATTGTCGGCATCCTGATTCACACACCAAGCCGTGGCAATTAATCTATGGGTATAAGGGACGAGTCATTTATTGCTAGGCAGGGGTGCTTGATGGATTTTGGCAGATCGCCAATGCTATCCTATGGAGCCTCGTTTTCGTCAGAAATTTAGTCAAACATGCCAAGTTTTTCCTTCAGTTTTTTTTTCATAGGTAAACAATTGTTTTTCCAGGAATTGTTACCATCTACAGAAAGACAAAGATCTAAAGAAAATTTATCAACTTTCCATTAATTTATAGACCCCTTCTTTGTATAAGAAATTCCCACTTAAAGTTGGCCATTTTGATCGACCAAAAATGTTGAAAACCCGCCTCCAATGACCCAGCAGGGGCTGGGCCAAAAAGAATTAGATATGTGCGTGAAAAGACATGTTGCAGTGGGTATTTTTTGCCCATATTTAGTTTTGACCCCCCCCCCCCAGTGTGAAGGTTTAGTGGGTTTTGCCCCCCCCCCCCACCAAGGGACTATTTTTCAAAATGACCCCCCCCCCCCTATATCTAACAAGCCTGGTAATAAATGACTCGTCCCTAAATATGGTATGATGTATGCATGAAGCACTGATCAGTTATTCAGCAGCACTGCATTTATGCAAGAGGACACGTATGGGGGCCTGGGGGCATGCCCCACAAGAGAATTGTGAACTTTGAGAGACATTTATGCTTTCTGGTGATTTATAACCCCCACTCTATAATTATTCTCTTTTTTTAAACAGTGAGTGTGAAGAAGGTGGCCATGGCCTACTTCCCTGTACCCATCTAACACCTGGTAGTATCCTTTATATCACTATTGTAGGTTAGGAAAATCTAGGTTGCCATCTAAGGCTATACCCCCCTCTGGCTGTGTTAATATACACATGTACATGTAGCACCCCATCTACAGACGTGCAGTGCTATACAAGTAAAACGTGCCTTTTTCTTATAATGAAATGGAGAGTGAAGATGACTGTATGCTACACTGTCTATGGTTTTTTTTTTGTATGTATGCCACAGCATCTCTGTGGGTTTATCTGTATGCCACAAGATCTCGGGGGGGGGGGTTCATTGTATGTTACAGCTCCTCTGTGCTGTTACTTGTACATGACAGCGTGTTTGGTAGTTTGTAGATATTCATCTCTGGGTGGGTGGTGTATGTCGCACCATACCAGCCCATATCATTCAGTAGACAGGGTTGATATGATAAGCTTTATACACCAGCACGGAGCGAATTACCCATCAGTGCTGCCTTCATGCATAATGACAATGAAAGGCACTAATAAGTGTGATATGACCATTTCATGATGATACTCTCTCCCTGTTCGTACATACCTACTCCTGCTGACACGTTGGTGTAGAAACGTAACTCTCCAAATGTCTAATTATGAGTGCTAAATCCATGCATCATGTCGACACTGCAGAGCTAAAATACCAATACTCCCAAAGCAAAGGGCAGGCATGATGCATCACCTGCGAGTTACTCACCAGGACTGCATCAGTTCATTAAATGGGCATCCATGAACATTGAAGCATCAATCTGACCTTAAGGAGTTAATGAGAGACGCTGACTGAGGTACCGGATCAGATCTGGTAACAGCCCCCAAGGTACCGGCTCAGGTACCAGCTGATACAAGATCCACCCTCCACTGGGGATATACTATACATGTATGTAGATACATGCCGGTCTATAGTCTATCCACTGGGGATATACTATACATGTATGTAGATACATGCCGGTCTATAGTCTATCCACTGGGGATATCCTATACATGTATGTAGATACATGCCGGTCTATAGTCTATCCACTGGGGATATACTATACATGTATGTAGATACATGCCGGTCTATAGTCTATCCACTGGGGATATACTATACATGTATGTAGATACATGCCAGTCTATAGTCTATCCACTGGGGATATCCTATACATGTATGTAGATACATGCGGGTCTGTAGTCTATCCACTGGGGATATCCTATACATGTATGTAGATACATGCCGGTCTATAGTCTATCCACTGGGGATATACTATACATGTATGTAGATACATGCCAGTCTATAGTCTATCCACTGGGGATATCCTATACATGTATGTAGATACATGCGGGTCTGTAGTCTATCCACTGGGGATATACTATACATGTATGTAGATACATGCCGGTCTATAGTCTATCCACTGGGGATATACTATACATGTATGTAGATACATGCCGGTCTATAGTCTATCCACTGGGGATATACTATACATGTATGTAGATACATGCCGGTCTATAGTCTATCCACTGGGGATATACTATACATGTATGTAGATACATGCGGGTCTGTAGTCTATCCACTGGGGATATACTATACATGTATGTAGATACATGCGGGTCTGTAGTCTATCCACTGGGGATATACTATACATGTATGTAGATACATGCCGGTCTGTAGTCTATCCACTGGGGATATCATATACATGTATGTAGATACATGCCGGTCTGTAGTCTATCCACTGGGGATATCATATACATGAATGTAGATACATGCCGGTCTGTAGTCTATCCACTGGGGATATACTATACATGTATGTAGATACATGCCGTTCTATAGTCTATCCACTGGGGATATACTATACATGTATGTAGATACATGCCGGTCTATAGTCTATCCACTGGGAATATAACTCATGCCGGTCTATAGTCTCTCTCCCAGTGACTGAACTCTGCTTCCAATTGTCTTGGGGGGGGGGGGGGTGAGGCAGGGGTAGTATATTAGCACTATCATGCACGAGACCCCATCAGGTTGGCAGATAAGGCTATGCAGGATAACTACATGTATAAGCACTACTTGCCTGTACCGCCAGAGTGCGCAGGAAACCGTCCCATTGGGACGAGTACATGAGAATAAAATAATAATAATAATAATAATAATAATAATAATAATAATAATAATAATAATAATAATAATAATAATAATAATACCGTAAACTCCAGCGCATAAGACGCGTCCTCTACGCCAAACAAATGCCTTGTGCGTCTTATAGGATGTACTGAAATTGGGGGTGCGTCTTATACGAGGGGTAATTTTACTATAGAAATGTATTGAATTTACAAATATCAGGATTAAAACGTGCGTCTTATACGCGAAAATGGTCCTGCTGAGTTTGGGGTGCGTCCTATACGCGCAACGCGTCTTCTACGTGTGAGATTACGGTAATAATAATAATAATAATAATAATAATAATAATAATAATAATAATAATAATAATAATAATAATAATAATAATAATAATAATAATAATACCATATTGTCATGTTTAAGTGCCAGGATTTGAATGAGCACCGGTCGCAAATAAGCGCCGGTGGTACAGGGGTCATGAAATATTACTTAAGCACTGAAACTAGATTCTGAATGAGTGCCTGCCTTGTGTGAGCACTGGAGGGATTGAGGCTGCCAAATCAAAGACCACCAGGGCGCTTGAACACGACGGTATGGTCATTTATGCACCTTAGGACTAGATATGATATACCGTAGCAGCAAAATTCCCATAGGGTATCACATAAACCGTTCCTGGGAAAAGAGACAGGTTCTATCATCATTCTAGCAGATTGGTTAGCATTGATTGCTAATGAAAAATGTGACTGGGAATACCGCGGTATCCGGGTAGATGAAATATGAGTGTGGTGAAAAGGCTGGAGAAAATATCTCCCAAATACAGAATGGTTATGGTAACCCTATAGTGAATACACTGTGTGTTTCAGGTAACAGGGTGAAACTTTCACTGAAAGGGGTGAGGTAAAAGGGAGGGTAGAACAAATACCTTTCTGATTTTTTTTTACCTTTGTGGCCAGAATCTGCCTTAATGATCAGCCGTGATAAATAGTAAATTTATCAAAATTTCATGAAGCTCATTGGATAATTTGATAGGGTCGGTTTTGTTTTGATAGCTGCGTAGGGCACAGTCAACTTGGGTCGGTTGAAGAAAACACCGAATTTGTTATGCCTTACTAGAAACAGTAAATTTAAACAAGAAAAGTCTTAACCAGGTTAATTCACCTCAGTCCATACCATAAATCTCCCAGCACATCCTGGTTGGATCATCACCAGTCTCCTCCCTGCTCTGTTTTCTATATAACAGGCAATTTACGATTGGAGAGTGAAGTGTGTGCCATCATTGAACAAAGATGGCCAGCCAGCTACTCCCCAAGCAGATTCTCTCAGATGAGAATGAAGCTGAAGATGGAAGACTTTGCCAGGTAAGGCCACACCAAATAAAATAATTGGTCTATGGATTTTCATTTTTGAAAACTGGAGCGAGAGGGCGAAATTTCAATTTTGTTTTTCTAAAAAAGATTATTTTTCTATGGATTTTCAATATCAAAAATGTTAAGAGGGCGCTTTTTTTTTTTCTTTTTGCTCCTTTTCTCAAATTTATGTCTACTAGAATTTTGGCTTCTAAATGCAGCATAGACAATGAAATTTGCAAATCTGGAGACCTTCACCTGTCCATTGAGTAGTCGGTTGTTGCTATACCTTTATTGGTTGACACTGTAAGGACTTTGCAACAACAACAACAACAAAAATTCCAGAAAATGATGCGGGCGGAATCCATAGACAAAATATTTTTCAAATAAAAATAAAATTTCCATTTAGGAAAATTAGGTGCGGGAAATCCATAGACCAATGTTTTAATTTGGTGTGGCCTAAGTAGGGAATACCTGGTACCAAGACCATTATTTCGGGATTTCCATCCTGTGTTTTTTTTTCTGAAATTCATATATTGTGCCTGGTGCTTGATTGGGCCAAATTAAAAAAAAAATGTTTTTTTTTCCAGTCACCCGACCGACCTAGATAGCAAACAGGGCCGATGCTACACTTTTTTTTTTTAACTTAAAGAGAATTTTTATGAATTTTTGAGAAAATTTTCATATTTTTAAGAATTTCCATCAATTTTTGATGAATACATTCTTTGGATGAACAGTTAATAGTTTTGTTAGGCATATCTGTTGCATATTTTTCACATTCCTCATGTTTCAATGTTCTTACCATGATTTCAAAGAATCAGCTAGATCTGCCCATACATTTCTATATATATATAAATATATAATAAGAAAAAAAAGAAAATATATGAAAAGAAAATCCGACTTACCGACCCTAGGTCTTTGGGTCATGTTACTGGAAACACATGAAAAAAAAAAGAAGAAATTTGGCCTTGGCGGTGAGAATACAATTTTTGAATGTCCAGGTAATAAAGATGGAACATCTAATTTCGACAGCCGATGTTAACTGTAGTCAATTTGAATCAGGTTTGCTTTCCAACTATTCAAGATTAAAGCAAACTTCCCTGATCTGAATCAGGAAATTCACTGACCGAATCAAGACGTTAATCTGCTTGTCCAGTCGTCCTGGGACCAAGTTTCCAGCTGCAGGACCCATCTCTGGTTGTGGGTGTGTGCCAGGTTGGACTCACAGGGTGGTGGAGACAGGGGTTTCTGAGAACCATCACGCACTTAGGGACCTCAAGGACTTAACTATTTAATGCCAGCATGATGTCTTCAGGAGCACAGCCATTTGTTGGAAAAATCTACATTTGCAAGCCAAATATCCTGACCTTGTTTATAGATTGTATGATGCACTAATGCAGAAAAGGCGCATCAGTCGCGAGTAATTGAACATAAGTGTCATCCTTTATGGTGATTCCTCATACATGCACATGAACCATGTACAATCCTAAACTGCCGAGGGCCACATTAGAATTGTGACAGGATCTGCGAAAAGGGACCTTAGTGCAGGGTGCATTAAGGTCCCCTTTCCCAGTACAAGTCACAGATGTCATACAATGCTTTAATACATTATTGCATTTATTCATGACGCCACCTTATGGGAATGGCACATTCTCTTCTGGCACTCCATGAACGCAGCCCTGGTATCCCCTGACATTCAGGCTTACTAGGCCCCTGCATTCATGCATTATGACAACAAATGAGCAAAATGCATTAAACCTTATGCTCATTAGTCGTCACGATGCATGAATGCAGCCCTGGCGAGTAACTCACCAGAGCTACATCCATGCTGTATGACGACTCTACATAGTTGATCCACTCCTGGAGGATCGGTATGATGCTCTAATGAAGTGCTGGCAAGCAGACTCGCTAGGACTTCATTGGTGCATCATGACGACCAATGGACATGATGCACTCCTGCATCGGCGGCCCTCAAAGGACTCTAGATTAAATCCCTATGCGGATCTGTAAAGGGTTAAGGGGGTAAATGATTGGTGATGGCGGTAGAGGGGTACTAAGGCTGGTACTAAGGGTACAATGAGTGGGGACCAGTGGGGGGGGGGGGGGGGTGACCTACAGCAGGATGGTGGTAGGGGTGGGTGCTTGTTAGAGATTCACACATTTTTGTGGATTTTGCCACATTTTTGTGGCTGTTGTATATAGGACTCAGTATGGAGGCCTAGTGGAGCTGCCATTTTGAATTTCGCTGGTTGAGGTAAAGCCCACTGATAAGGCATACCATGATGGGTACACCCACTTCAAGGGACATGTTGGTCCCATCTTATCAGTTCTTATCAGTGTGTGTCACTGGAACCAGCTCCAGACGAGCTAGTGGCCAATACATGTGGGCTGCAGGCGTCTTGTACACACTGTGTTTGATGTTCTCTATGTTTATAAATGGACACTTTTTATTATGTGAACCATGTTATCCTAACCCTTCACACATCTGCTGTACATGTATGGTGCTTTATATGAACTGTGACGCTGACTGTCACTATTTGGTCAAAGTGATGCGTAGATCTCCGGCCCAGTCCCCCTATGAATGTTTGTGGCCATCATCATCAATCCTAGTCAGCCTAATCACCAGGGATACACCTTGGGCAGCCTCATAGCCAAGGCTTATTAGTGAGCCTTATCGCCAGGGCTGCATTGGTCAGCCTTATAATCACCAAGGCTGCATTGGTCAGCCTAATCATCACCATGGCTGCATAGGTCAGCCTAATAATCACCATGGCAGCATTGGTCAGCCTAATAATCACCAGGGCTGCATTGGTCAGCCTAATAATCACCAGGGCTGCATTGGTCAGCCTAGTCATCAGCATGGCTGCATAGGTCAGCCTAATAATCACCATGGCTGCATTGGTCAGCCTAATAATCACCATGGCTGCATAGGTCAGCCTAATAATCACCATGGCTGCATTGGTCAGCCTAATAATCAGTGGGGCTGCATTGATCAGCCTAATGATTACCAGGGCTGCATTGGTCAGCCTAATAATCACCATGGCTGCATTGGTCAGCCTAATAATCACCATGGCTGCATTGGTCAGCCTAATAATCAGTGGGGCTGCATTGATCAGCCTAATGATTACCAGGGCTGCATTGGTCAACCTAATCATCACCAAGGCTGCATTGGTCAGCCTAATAATCACCAAGGCTGCATTGGTCAGCCTAATAATCACCAGGGCTGATCATGCCAACCTTTCAAAACCATAGGATCAGCATGCTGCGCGCATTTATGTATCGCTACAATAACACGTTTTAAACAAAAGCACTATGTGGTATATATAGAGTTAACATATAAACCCTCAGAGTGTTATCTATGTGACATCTGTGAGCTATTGTTGGGTACAAGCAGGCTCTGTAATCAGCTCCAGTAGAGTGTACGATAATAGTGGATCAGGATCTACTTCACCCTTGGTGCCGCTGTAGGCCTACTCACCGCATGCTATATTAGTAATCAGGAACCTAATCAACCCTATATGGGCAGGATGACAACTCAAGCTTTGTGTTCGTTTCCTGGGTTCATTTGTCGTTATCATCTAGCCAGGGATGTACCTATATGGTGCTGGCAATTTTGTGTTAGGTAAATTGCAGCACTTTGGACAGCATCATGGTGAGTCGGCCAACTCTTGGAAGGTTGCATAAATGCAGGGCTGGTGGTGCGCTAATCTTGTCATGTGCTAATCTTGTGAGCTGCATCCACAAGCTTATACTTTTTAAAGGGTTAATATTGAGGAGGCTAATTAAGGCCATTTATCTCCCCTGACTAGGTGCAGGTAGTTTGCCAGAACAGTGGCGGAATGTGGTAAATCAGCCGGAGTAGGTGATTATAACGGTGATATTAAGGCCATCTTGGTCTAATCTATCAGCAGGGGACTAACAATATACATCGCCTTGCCTCTCTTATCAGGTATCACTTCAGTGGTAAAATACAATGTACTTATTGCCATTATCACTCAGCCTGTGGGTTCACTTGTACTAACCCTTTAAATTGGTTGAACATGAACCCATGACTTTGGGATAGTAAAATACACTAATACAGCACTAGTAAGTGCTTCTCCTTTCAGATCTACTTCTCTCCATCTTCCCATTCATATGAATTTAACCCCTGTGAGTGTGTACGAGCCCTGTGGCTTTCTCATTCCTTGCACATCCTGCAATCTCACACCACCTCCCCTACTCACCCCTTCTTTTCACTCCCCTCCCCCTCTATCCTTTTTTCATTTGAGTCCATTGAGTGTTCACTCCTTCTCCCTCTTACAGTGTGTTTTTACTGTCTCCTTCTCAGCCCCAACCAATTCAAACTCTCCCCCCTCCTCTTTCCCCTTTCTTCTCCAACATATAAGAACTGCCTCTTTTCTCTCTCTTCTTCCCTTCCCCTTTCATCCAACATATAAGGACTGCCTCCTTTCTCTCTCTTCTTTCCTTTCATCTCCAATGTGTAAGGACAGCCTCCTTTCTCTCTCTTCTTTCATTCCCCTTTCATCTAACATATAAGGACTGCCTCCTTTCTCTCTCTTCTTTCCTTTTCCTTTCATCTCCAACTTATAAGGACTACCTCCGTTCTCTCTCTTCTTTCTTTTCCCTTTCATCTCCAACCTGTAAGGACTACCTCAGTTCTCTCTCTTCTTTCCTTCCCCTTTCATCCAACATATAAGGACTGCCTCTTTTCTCTCTCTTCTTTCCTTCCCCTTTCATCTCCAACTTATAAGGACTGCCTCTTTTCTCTCTTCTTTCCTTCCCCTTTCATCCAAAATACAAGGACTGCCTCTTTTTCTCTCTTCTTTCTTTCCCCTTTCATCCAAAATATAAGAACTGTCGCTTTTCTCTCTCTTCTTTTTCTTCCCCTTTCATCCAACATATAAGAACTGTCGCTTTTCTCTCTCTTCTTTTTCTTCCCCTTTCATCCAACATATAAGTAGTGTCCTTTTACTCTCTCTCTTCTTTCCTTCCCCTTTCATCCAACATATAAGTAGTGTCCTTTTACTCTCTCTCTTCTTTCCTTCCCCTTTCGTCCAACATATAAGTAGTGTCCTTTTACTCTCTCTTCTTTCCTTCCCCTTTCATCCAACATATAAGTAGTGTCCTTTTAATTTCTCTCTTTTTTTCCTTCCCCTTTCATCCCCTTTGTAAGTTCCCTCCCCCTCTCAGTGTCCCTTTCCCCTCTCCCCTTTCCTTCCCCTTTCATCCAGTATAAGTAGTTTCCTTTTCCAGGCTCCAGTTGCCATGTAGAGGAGAAGTGGCTCTAGGTGCACAAAGAGGAGATATGAGGGACGGTCTGTGGGAGGAGAGGAGAGGGGAGCTGGCAGCTAAGTGGCTTTATGAATGATAAATGGGAGTCTCGCTGTCCAGACGGACGGGCTGGGGGGGGGGGAGTGGATGTGTGTGGTCGCTGTATGGGGAGGAGACCCTACTGCAGTCACCAGTGTAGATCACTTGTACATGTAATCCTACATAAAGCACTGTTATTGACTATGCCCAACCCACAGTATACTGTAGTATCATAAAAGGGCTTTAATGGCAGGATTATTCCTGCTTTCATATCAAAATTGACAATATCAAAATATCATGTATACACTATCTATTCTTACATTTTTACTCTGGTGGTTACAATATAGTTAGGATTAAACATTTCAACCATATGTATATCCCATATATATATATATATATATATATATATATATATATATATATATATATATATATATATATATATATATATATTCACGTTAATACAAACAGATCTAGAGGAAAAAAACAGTAGATTAAATGCCCTTTCTTTCATCATGATGCATAAATGCAGCACTTGTGCGTAGCTGGTCAATGCTGGATTTATGCATTATGCCACCCCTGCCATTAATGGGCCCATTAATGTAATCCCAAGGGTCTAATATTACACATACACCAATACTACATTAATACGTCAGCATCAGGACAACAAATGATCCTCAAGGACCTTTGGACAACACTGACACCAAGAAAGTGTCTAGTATCCTTGCTGACACTGTACAGAACCGAGGCTATCATGACACTGGACAGCACCCAGTCCATCATGGCACCACACCTGTTTATTTAAATTTCAGAGATGTAAGCCAGGCATGGGCAAAAATCAGGAAGCCATAGATTTACTTGATATAAAAGTCTTCATTTTTTCCAAACAGCCCTCCTTAGCACTTGTATAAGGAAAATACATGTCATTCAAAATCTTCAGAAATCAGGAAATCCTGATAAAACTTGAAGACTTACATCCCTGTTTAATTGCTTTTATATTGCCTTATATGCAGCCCTAGAATGGCCACATTGACCTTTGACCATGGACAATAAGTAGGGCCAAAAAGTACATGGTCAGGACGTACTTCCGGTATCTTCAGCTAGCCATGAATAAAGAAACGTAGAACACCATCTTTAATATGCAAATGTGCATTCTGGGATGGAGACATGGACTAGGAATACCATGCAAAAGGATAGGATAGGTCCAAGGAAACACCAAGAGTGACAGAGTAAACTGACTTTGGCAAGTGGTCATAAGTCACCAAGGGATGGGGCGGATGCATCTGTATACATCCCCCCCCCCCCAGTGTTCAAGAGTTGCCTGTTGTTAGAAGTTCCTCACCTTCTTTTAGCAGTGTTTGGCCCCAAATATGGCAAAACCCGGGGGTTGTGTCCCTCCTTTTGTCCCCTTCTTCCTGTGCCACTGGTGAGTGGAGAGATGTGGAGAAGTGGTCACACATACTGTGGACAGTGGAGTGAGGGATAGGGAGAGAGAGACTTGGGGGGGGGTGAAGATACTTCAATCAGACTCCATCTGTACAAAGGTAAACCTCTACATGTATACCATATCTCTCCATGTTATTGTTAAGACAGAGTACAGTAAAGTACTTGGAGACAGATACCACTAGACTTACCGTACAGCAGCTGCTTTTGGCATAAGGATAACTCACTCACCTGTAACACAAGTGAAAATACAGTGTTAACATACATAGAGTTTGCTTGACATCGGGTTATTCTAAAATGATAAAAGATTGCAGTCTTTTTAATCTTTAAACTTTAATCTGGGAATAAAGTCACCTGAAAATATAGGCTCCCGAAATGTAGGTTTTGTATGGGATTGTATAGGTCTCTTGAACTTCAAAATCCCTGAAATTAGAGTTTCAGGGATTTCTACCTCTTTTTAATGCACCATAGTACACCATAGCATCAGGCCACCCTTAAAAATATGTTCCGTTTCCTGTTAAGAGGGTGGAATTTTTGAGACCCATGAGAGAGGGAGGGGAAATTTTTTTTCAGGAATTTTTTTTTGAATTTGTCATCACGTTCTAGGATTTGGTGATTGGAAACCTACATTCTAGTGCTGATGGATGAAAAAAAAATCTTTTCAGAACTCTCTTTCATTCTCGAAAAAAGTTCCACCAGGCCTCTGGACAGGAAATGAGCATATTTTTAAGGGTGGCCTCACATACACCCATTGCTCGATCGATTGATGATCAGGGAACATGAGGTTGGTTGTATCATGCGGCCCTTCATGAGTTACTCTATTACCTTCACCTAAGTGAATCTCAAACTACTTTCTCACCTCATAGATCCCATCACCATAACTGCCCTTGAACATACCTAAGCTATTATTACTTTGGGCATAAACCAACCTGTACAAACCAAATACACACCTGGTACAAATGGTCCATGACCTAAGCTGACCTCATGTCATGGCCTCCCGCATGGCCTACACGACCTCATGACATCACTAGTCACCACCAGGCTCTTCATCAGGTGTCAGAGCAGCAATGTACACACTCTACCTCAGGTGTGTCAGGGGACTGAAAATGCTATGGGCGTTCTGTATTCTTGCTATTAATTTTGTATCAGAGACAGTGGCATGCATTTCATCAACAATGCACTTCATACAAGCCACACCTTGGGTTCAGGAAGGTCATATATTAGCTATAAGCCACGTCAATGGTCAGAAAATATTAGTATAAGCCGCGGTTTACCGCCTGTAGTGGCCTGTTTTAATTGAGTACACTGGCACTTGTAAATTTTATCAGCCCTGTACCCCCTGTCTTTATTTTTGAGGTGCTTTTCATACTGCTTAAGATTTGGTTCAATGTTCCCTTACCCTTGGTGCTTATTCGAGATCCAAGTTTAAGACCCGTGCTTATTTGAGACCCTAGCGCTTAACCGAACCACTGTACTGCTGGTATTTACATTGTTTACATCTCCCTGACTCCCTGAGCCCTTCCCAAGCTGGTACCCCAGGTGTTATGTAGATATCTATACACACCGGAAACACGCCCACAACCAGCGCAGGTACATGGCATGATGCTGGCATGATAAACTGTACCCTGGAAACCTTGCTCGTCTCGCAGAGTATACCCTGTTAGCGGATTCCTTAGTGGGCCGACCCCTGCTGAAGCTGATACCTTGCGAGATAAGGACTGATAACAGCGAGCTGATGGGTACCAGGTGTTACGTAATGCACCCTGAAAAGTCTGCACTGCATGAAAGGAATATTCTCATTGGTCAATATTGTCTCCCGCTAGGTCGGAATACTGTTGTGTAGGTACGAACACGGGCAGCTGGTCAGCCTAGATCATGAGCCTAGATAAACTGCTCACATGGTAAAACATGAAGCTGGCTGAAGGTAATGGAGGGAACCCGTTACAACCAGTTACCACGTGGTGTGGTGTTGCCACCTGGGGAGAGGCAGCCTCGGCCCACGTCTATCCTACCAGTTGGATAGCCTGGGACCAGATCTACACCTGACTCACGACCGCTGCATGCGGGTGGCGCTGCAGTCGACTACCAGTGGTTTGTGAGTGCTTGCAACTAACTACCACATATTGTACATGTGCTAGTGCATACATGCCAACATTTCCGGGCCCCAGACCGGGAGACCTATTTGAGTATCGACCATAGAGTGATTTTGAAGGGCATTCCCACAGAAAATTTTGAAAACTCTATCTCAAAAAGAGCATTTTTTTTGTGCATCTTCTAAGTTGACAAAGCCTCAAAATATCTAATCCCGGGAGATTTTATATAGCTGGAAGTGCAGAAATATTTCAAAAACCGGAAGATTGGTGAAAAACCGGGAGAAATGCAGGGATAAATCCAGGCCGGGAGAAGGCATGAAAAACTGTCAAAATCCGGGAGTCTCCCGGCCAATCCGGGAGGATTGGCATGTATGCTAGTGGATGAGAGTGGCTTCATTGACAGCTGTTGAAATATGAATGTTTTTTACCTATGGCTATTTGGACGTTATATTCTGCCTAGAGTAATAATGGTTGTAGGTGTCCACACCTGTAGGTGTGGACACTCCACACCTTGAGGTGTTAGGAGTGATGCACTACACTAATCATCTTCTTTGAAGTTTACATCGAAGTCCCACCTCTGTGAAGCAGGGCTTTTGACAAAGCCCTGGAGCTATTATAAGAATAGAGGTCTATCAAATCAAAAAACGGTGGGGTCTGACATTTTCTGCATCCCCTTTTATTCTTTAGTAACACACAGGCTTTTTTTTCTATAAAGGAAATGTTTTTACCCCCCCCCCCATTTTACAATGATGATAAATAAAAGTTTATGACGTTAATACAACTCCATTCTGTTACTTACCAAATGTGGGGGGAGGGGGGTTACTATAATTAGTTCATGGTCTTCTAGTCTACATTATGATCTAATGACACAGCACAACCATTTACAAATATGAACCTTTAATTATTACACATATACATGTACCCTGTACAGCCACCCATGGCAGGGTGGGATAAAGTGGATTCACTCCCACCAGGAGAGTTTGCGCCAGGCTGCTGGCGCAAAAGTCACAGTAAGCTCTGGTCCCAGCCCGAAGAGCGGAGAGGTGTCGGGCGGGGGGTCAGAGCCTGGGGGAGAGGGTGAAGGGGGTGTAATGAAGTGCATGCCGGGAGAAATATCAGAATGAGGCTACCAGTTCTCTCCTACCGTATGAGACTCACTTTTACATCATGTGTTTCTACATGGTATAAAATAAACTCAATCCATATAGAACCCCAAGTATCATTCACAGAAGGTCCCAAGTAGCCTGAGTTTGATTGATTGATTTAGTAACAGGACTTTTCTATGTACGTAAGCCAGACTGCCACAAGGTTCAGGCTTTTAGCTTGTCGTGGGCAGTTATTTAAAATACAGCTTGATCATCATTGATGAGATGAAGGTCTAGTATAAGGGGGATATCTGCTACCAAGGTACACAATGCAATATTCCCAGTTTCGGAGGACAGCAAGTGTTCTTTTTTTTTGTTGGTCCCATAGACTGAGGACCAGACAAACCATGACCTTTTATCACTTCACTGGGAGGAATCCCATTGACGTTCACCACCATGAAGGGTTAGGCTAGTTGGTGCATCTCAATACTGGTTGCCTTTTACAGCAGCATCAAATCAGACGCACCAAATAATAATTTTGCTCTCCTCTATAATGACTCATATTTCAAAAGCCATGCCAAAATCTTTTTATTTTACACAAATACCATCAAAAAGATTGAACGTGTGCTATAGAGCACTTATGGCCCAGGTCTTCCACCAAATATCATAAAAAAAATATAGAAATTAAACCTACCTAACTGTTGACACTATAGTGACAGTATGTCCAAGTTGTCAATGCTTAAGCCTATGGAAAATGCACCCATTATCGCTCGTATGTTTCATTGGCGAATAACTCCTCATATACCAACGGTCTTAACCCCTCCTGTACAGGAAATTCCACCTTACCTGCTGAAAAAAGCGTCTTAATTGCCCTATTCCCATAGAAGTCAATGTGTTATGCTGACAGCCGAAATGGACAGCCCAATACAATCCTATGGAGCCTCATATTCATGAGAAAGTAAGTCAAACATGTCAGGTTTTTTCTTCAGCTTTTTTCATACGAAAATTTTTTTTCCCGGGAATTGTTACCATATCGACAGAAAGGAAAGGATCTAAGGAACATGCATTAACTTTCCATTAATTTCTAGACCCCTTCTTTGTATAAGCAAAGCCCACTTAAAGTCAGCCATTTTGATCGACTAAAAATGCTGAAAACCCGCCGCCAATAGCCCAGGTGAACCTGAGCCCCGGGATAGCCACTCCCTATGTGGCCTATAGTAACTATGTGCATACAAAAACTAGAGGGAAAGGGGTACCTTTTTCATCCTGGGGCAGGATCCGGCCTGATCCTTCATTAGGGGGGTGTTTTGGGTCATTTTAGGCCAAAAGGGGTATAGTTTTTGGCCTGGATTATTGACAACATTTTTTCTGAAAAAAGGGTATGCTTTTGGGGCTGTATGAGAGTGGTCTCACGCCGATAGGGGTTCCTTTTTCATCATTTTTAGAGAGAGTCCCACAAAAGGGGTATTGTTTTTTTGGCTTGATTCACCCAAAAATCTTTCTCTAAGAAGGGGTACATTTGTAGGGCAAAATAAGAGGGGTATCACGTCAAAAGGGGTACCTTTTCTCCATATTTTTTCAAGTGTGCCCCGCCAAAAGAGGTATGGTTTTGCTAATTTTTACCGGCTAAAAGGGGTATGAAATTAAGGGCTGTGTACGCACATGGTAGCTATAAATTCGGGAGTGGCCCCCCTGGGACCTGAGCCAATAAGCTATGATGTATATAAGGTAGTTTTCCCCTTTACCCCCCGGTAATACCCCTAATTCAGAGAGTATTACCACCTTATGTGTATACGCAGCCAGAGAAATCTATAGGTACGCCTTTCTGTCTAGCCTTATTTTTGAGGTCCGAGGAATTATACAAAGTCCTCACAAATTTTTAACTTGAATGCGTAATAAAGATTTCCAACGAAATCGTCCCAGCAGGCAAAAGGGACAGAAATCCTCTTAAACTAGCATATTGCTCTGTCGTCATTCATCTACACATATCACTCTCCTGGTTATAACTATGTTATAATGTGAGTAGAACAAGATGTTGTGTTTGCACTCCTCTCCCCCACTAACCTCTAGATTTGTTCTGGAAATAACACTTTACAATGTTGCTGTATTGGCAAACAGCCAGCCCCACGTCAACCTGACCAACAAGTGGCAAACTGCAGTAGGTACACATGTAGTGGCGCCCATGTAGTTAGATCTGCTGCACAAATACAGGCAGGAAAATGGCCGTATTTATTTTGATATTATATGCAAATAATATAACAATCATTCTCATGATGTTCGCTTTTATATGATTTATAGAAATATCAATAACCATTGAAACATTAAAATGGAAACCATTATAGGGGTCATATTTGTATATCTAGGGAAATAAGAAAAAACAAATGAAATGAAAGACAAGCTTAGGAACTTTTAAGGTGCACATGCGGTTTTGTTTTCGATATCAGATGGGTACCAGTTGGCCCCCGACAGGGCCGCAGTGAATAGTTGGGATTATCTCATTGGCTAATAATTAAACCTGCTAAGTCGGTATACTCGATAATCGTAGGTAAGCACCTTGTTGCTTATAGATTTGGAGGGGGAGGGGGCACAATAATTCTATCTTACTAATTGTGGGTGGGTGGGGGCACAATAATTCTATCATACTAATTGTGGGTGGGTGGGTGGGTTAATTTCCAAAACAGGCGTTCATTCAGGGTATATCATTACTATAGAGAGGGAGCAGGTTGTCGAATGGGCGCGGCCATTTCTGGAGCTTGTTCCCAGCAAGTTCTACTAATAAGACCTATCAGATGGGTACCAGTTGGCCCCTGAAGGACCGCAGTGAATAGATTGGGGTTCTCTCATTGGCTGATAATTAAACCTGCTAAGTCCGTATAGTGGTTTCCACCTGTATGGCGCTTATACAAAAGAGACGCTTATTTAACACATACCTAGAGGCTATAACATACCACAGGGGTTTACAGTGATCTAATTCTACATACAGAAGATATACGGTAGTGGCGTGCCTGTCCCCTGTTAAGTGCTGACCTGTGTGACTGACCCCCAGACCTGGCGCTGGTAGCGGCGTGACCGCTGTTTGTGACTGGGTACGGCGGGTACCAGCAGGTCAGCCTAATGACACAACATAAAGGGGTCAGCCATGGAGGAGCAGGGACGAGTACCCGGTAGGTGACAAGTCACTTACTGCTAGTGCCATGTAGGGGGGGGGGGGGGGGGTTGGTGGATTTTGTGGTCGGGGGGGGGGGGGAGGGATCACATCAGGTCAATTCAAATACCCGTTAAGCTGGTATTCTACCAAAAACAATTGACGAAAATCGACTCAATTTTAATCGGATTTGAGAGCAATAATAAATCAAATTTCATAATTTTATGGTGCAACCAGAATTTCTGATGTATTTCCATAAAATTCCGGCACAATCATTTTTCTTTAATTTGACCGGAAGTGGATGGAAATGTATCAGAAAGATGACTGCTTTTGCCTTCGATTCCAAATCGGGAATACATGGGCTTCGGTGGAATGACCACCCACTTTAGGAGGCATGATTCTGGTGGAGGGGGCCATTTTATATCAATTCTCAGTGGATTCAGGGCAATAAATGACTCCATAAGGGCTGTGTGCAAGTGGTGAGTGAATTGTGGCAGATTTGACGTCCTCTGAGTGGTATGGTATTAACCCTTACTTAGTGGCACTGGTGTATCCACAGGGGGGGGGGTGTCCAGGAAATGACCAGAGATGCATTGGAGCATCATCATCCTGACCCAACAGGACTAGGGGATGAATGCTCCACAAATACAACTCTGGTCTAAGTTTCCATATTTACACAGACAAATACCAATACTACCAGAAACATTTGATTATTATTTGATGAACCACCTGCAAACATGTACATAGGTTTTGTAAATACAGTAGCTTTCCTTAACATTGTACACCTTTTGTGTACAGCATAGTGCTCTGTATTGATGTGCACTTTATGCAAAGAGGACAATTCCCTTTGGGAACCAATCACCCAGAAAATCTCTAAATTAGGCATAGCTATACACCCGGGGGGGCACTTAGGGATTTATGGAAACCATGTGCGTACAAGAATCAGCGGGAAAGGGGGTACTTTTTAGACCTCGGGAGCGGATCCGCCCGGACCCGTTAAAAGGGGTCCTTTTGGGCCAATTTTTGGACAAAAGGGGTACATTTTCTAAGGGCTTTGCAATGGCGAAAGAATTTTTAAGATATTCCCACTAGAACCAAAGTTAGGTTTTGATATCAATAGGTCACTATATTTCTCAAAATCTTGACTTTTTTTCCAAGCAAATTCTTAAAATTCGACTGGGAAAGGGGTTCTTTCTTTACAGAAACCTAAATCTTTTGGCCAGGAAAGGGGTACCCTTTCCACAAAAAATCCAAACATGGTCGGGAAAGGGGTAGTTTTTCCAAGAAAAATCTAAAAAAAATGGCTTGGAAAGGGGTATATTTTTATGAGAAAATTCCGTTGAAAGGGTGTTTAATTTGAGGGCTTGTCTGAACAGCAGGGAAAGGGGTACTTTTCCAAGCTGATTCCCGTCAAAAGGGGTATATTTTGGTCAAATATTGCCCCATTAAAGGGGTACCATCTCAAGGGCCGTATACGCACATGGTTACTATAGAACATATATGGAGTGGCTCCCCTGGGCTATACACACAACTACAGGGCTTCCCTAGCCCACTTAAAAGGGTCTGTTTCTCCTCTTTCCTATCCCCTCGGATGTGTGTGGTGCACATGTACACGGGCACCGACACATTCCTTTGTGAAATTGTGTAATGTAGTTCTTGCCATGAATGTGACCGTAGCTGTCGAAATGGTGTTAAATATCTATTACTCACTCACTCACACACAACTACACAACTATGGTACAGATAGAATTTTTTTAATTCATGCTTTGTCAGGCGTGTCACTGGAGTCACTAAGATATTTATGAATAGTTTTCAGCCCCATGTATTCCATCACATATCTACTCGGCATATCTCATTGTTGTTCTCGCAAATAAAGCGAACTGGGTGCATTTCGAGCTAAAGCTAATGTTAACTGTGTTCAGGTGTAAGCTCTAAATACCCTCTGTTTTTACCCCCACCCGCTTTCGGCTCTTGTGGAGAAAATACTATTATACCCTGGCTAGGGAAAGATAAAATGTTTGGGTACTAAATGTCTAATTTGAATTGGTAGAATCTACTGAAATTTCCCTTATATCCTGGAAAATGATTATTAAGACAAAACAAACAAAACCCACAATTTAAAATCCTTCTCGATTTTTGTTTTCCCTCACTTGTGATCCTCAACAATGTATTTCGGTCTCTTTAATCTTTAAGAGCTAAGAATCAAATTTAGATTTAAATTTACTTTTTTCATAGGATTTTTAGGTGATACTCTGTGCTAAACATCTTACACGGTAAATTGATCTAGAAAGCACTAGGGTGAAGATAAAGCTGCTTATACAGAACCTTCTATGGCAGGCCTGTGCAACATTTATTAACTTATTCATAAGCCTTATCGACCCATCTCACCATCTACACCGAGTGCCATGCACTCAGTCACCCGTGACGTAGATCCTACTGGGATCCAGACTAACTCTACTGTGAGATATGGGTTTGACCCTTTATGGGCCACAAGTGCGGGAGTGCATCATGCCTATGACTTTATTGGAGCATCATGCCGATCCTTTTGGGGTGTGTATCAAAGCCCTAGTGTCAGATAACTCACCAGGGCTACTTTCATGCATCATGAAAACCAATGGGCATCATGTATTATGGCATCAGTGGCTATAAAAGGGTTAACTATCTTGTAGGCCTGTAATTTCCATGAATGTGGATTATATCGCTTTGTCGCGTTTATGCTACCCGGCACTTCTTCCGTAACATCCTATAAGCCGCACCTGGGGGTCTGGAAACTGTGATTTTTATTTGGTATTGCTCTATAGTATCACCCCCCCCCCCCACTTTACATATATGGGGGTTATGAAATATATCGGTACCTTTAGATTAGGGTCAAGCACAAAAACAGACTTTGAAGAAGCGTCCGTCTTCAGGGCTGGGCACGCGCACCAACTTGAGTCATTCTCCATGCAGATGTTGTGGAGAGAAGGTTAGGACAGTGTCAGTCACTGTAGTTCCATGTCTGCTTTGAGCCCATAGGGTTTGCACTGTGACTGCAATGTTCCATGTTTGCTTTGAGCCTACTGTCAAGCAGTCTGTACCGATATGGTGGCTCCAAAATGTTCAGCTTTTACTTTGATGTGATCTAAGAGAGTTGACTTGTTGTGGTCAGTGTACTATATATTTTAAGTGGTTATAGGGCATATATAGATGTATTGCCTTAACCCTAAATGACTCCCAGCAGATGCATGTAGCTAATTTGTGGGACTAGAAAGGATGAGTTGAGTTCAGAGCCATTTCTTCTGTGAAAATCTAGAAATTCTTTATGGCAAAGTATTCATTCCGGTGTCTATTGAGGATCACTCCATCACTTTAGTTTTAGATCTACCCGTAGTTGGAATATTTGAAAATGTTTTAAAGGCCCAGCATCTAGGGAGGATCCCCGATGTATTTGTCGCTATTTTTAAGTCCATTATAATTTGACACCATTTTTTGGTGACATAGCGACAGCTGCCCAGCCCGTCTTGTATAATGGCCAGGGCGTATCACACCCCCAAACCAATAAGATTAGGGCAGTTATTGACACCAATATACGGTACCCACTGACAAAATATGTCAAAGGATTATCATCCTCCATGTAGCCTTATTGTGATGACATGAATTGATGAATCCTGCCATGTTTAATATTCACTGGTCTCATCCCTATTTGTGACCTTTTTACGCTGGTACCTGTAGGTCAGCAGGTCATTACGGCAACCAGCTCGATACCGGAAGTACTTGATACATATGGTCAGTAGGGGCCGTCAGTAGGTGGCAGCACTAACGGGGACGCCCTAAGGGCAATGTGCGAAACGAGATTATTGTATATATTAATGATATACTGCGAGGGAAGATCAATCATATATGGCCACCATACGCAAGTCACTTTAACGCATTAAATTGTGCGTCCACGCTTTTAACTCTCCGCCTTTGTGATCAATCACTGGTAACATTTCATACATATCATTCTGGTGCCCTTGTATACACTTGTATAACTTTTAGCCCTGGCAAATAACTATCACAATTTACAAATTGTTATTTTTTTTTACAATTTATGGCATCTCCTTTACCTCCATCTTTTAGAGATTTGCTTTATCAGCCTCCCCCTTCTCCCGCCCCAATCCATGACTTGGATATAAAATGTGGCATTGAGGGCTGTTTGTTAGAGGGCACTTAGACCCTGGTTGTGACATTATAAAACTGGGTACAGGGGTGGAGAATTGGGGGTGGGGCTTATATATGCTGTGACCGTCACTTTGTGCTTAGGCCAGGCAGTACTACCTAGTTTACATCTACCATGCCTTTAAGGCACCCCTCGCATATAAGACGCACCCTGAGTTTAGCAACATCCCATCAAGCGCAGTTGAATAAGGTCAAATTCTTTACACTTTAGTTCTGTAGCCTAGTATAAGATGCTTGCCTCATACTGATTTTAAGGAGATTGTATCAGGCCCAAGTAAGAGGCTATCATCGTGTGTGAGCCGAGCCTTATGCGCAGGGTTTTATAGTAATGCAAGTACAGAAACAGGATTAGGAAGCCTTCATGTGAGTGAGTTCTCTATTGTTATGCCGTGATGTATACCGAAGGAGTGCTGGCGAGCAGAACTTTTTTTGAAAGGCTTTTACTTTCACTCTTGGAACTCAAAGGGTTAACTCCCTTAGTAAAGTATGGTACAAAGGGGATCTCAGGGTGAACTGGGGGAGAAGGGTGAACTCGTGAATACAGATACTCTTTTAAGCCTGCATGGACTGCACAGTGAATTCATACATCCTAGACTCTTGATGTATACTCCCATAGCTCTTGTAAGCCTGCATGGACTGCACAGTGAATTCATACATCCTAGACTCTTGATGTATACTCCCATAGCTCTTGTAAGCCTGCATGGACTGCACAGTGAATTCATACATCCTAGACTCTTGATGTATACTCCCATAGCTCTTGTAAGCCTGCATGGACTGCACAGTGAATTCATACATCCTAGACTCTTGATGTATACTCCCATAGCTCTTGTGAGCCTGCATGGACTGCACAGTGAATTCATACATTCTAGACTCTTGATGTATACTCCCATAGCTCTTGTAAGCCTGCATGGACTGCACAGTGAATTCATACATCCTAGACTCTTGATGTATACTCCCATAGCTCTTGTAAGCCTGTATGGACTGCACAGTGAATTCATACATCCTAGACTCTTGATGTATACTCCCATAGCTCTTGTAAGCCTGCATGGACTGCACAGTGAATTCATACATCCTAGACTCTTGATGTATACTCCCATAGCTCTTGTAAGCCTGTATGGACTGCACAGTGAATTCATACATCCTAGACTCTTGATGTATACTCCCATAGCTCTTGTAAGCCTGCATGGACTGCACAGTGAATTCATACATCCTAGACTCTTGATGTATACTCCCATAGCTCTTGTAAGCCTGCATGGACTGCACAGTGAATTCATACATCCTAGACTCTTGATGTATACTCCCATAGCTCTTGTAAGCCTGTATGGACTGCACAGTGAATTCATACATCCTAGACTCTTGATGTATACTCCCATAGCTCTTGTTTGATTAGTTTTACGTCGCCGTATTTCACCGGAATTACTCATGTTTGATCGGACATTCAGTCCTTTCTTTACTCAGTCTTGAGATGTATGTAAAAGCTCTCACCCAAAACAGCTAGAAATATATTCATATACAGTTTGTCGATTACAGCAGTGATCGCATCTATAGATGGCCGAATTTATTAGATGAATCGAGGCAACTGCTACTAGGGTACACCCCCTACTCTTTTCGAAAGGTAGCAATGTTCTTCTATTTGCCTGGTCCCATAGTCTGGAGATGTTTGTCTTGTATAAACGCTAGAAGTGAGTACTACGCTTGTTAAACACCGCTTCTATCGTTTAGTTTATTACAAAGGTGAGAAGACTGCCTATCGTCAGTAACTTACACCAGACAATTTCACAGATGGACATGTGTACTGGAAACACAGAGGGGATAGGAAAGAGGAGATGAAGACCAAACCCCAGGAGTAGAGCTTCATTCATCAGGTGAGTATGGTAGGAGGGGAGTAGTGTATGAGTACAAGTAGTAGTGTACACGTTATTGTTTACATAGGGTGGGCCATAGACCAGTAATCCTGGATCTATGTGTGGATAATCCTGGTGACACTTGTGTTATCCATACCACTGATAGAGTACTATAACACAAGATAAGGGGACCACAGGAACCCATAGTGGTGGGATCCTGGGTGGGATATGCTGACAACAAAACTGTGGCTGCACTAATGTGTTCTAAACTGATCACTACCATATGTGGAGGGGTTGAGCAGTGGTCCCACAGCTCAACCCAGACACACAGGGGGTGATCAATGTTCTACCATAGTTTCCTAGGTCCAATTCAGTTATACAATGAAAATCTAAACACTATTTATAAGGACAGTATTGAGTCAAGCACTCTGGTTTGAGAGCATTTCTACCAATTGGTGGTGGGGGGGGGGGGGTGATCTGCCAGATCACCTGCCCAGTCCTTCGTTCTTAACATGTTACATAGGATTCAATGGGATCCCCTGCCCACACTGCTATGGTATATATGGTAGAACTAGCTGCATAATGCCCCCACGGGGTGGTCCAGAAAAGGTGGTCTCGTTGGGGGAGGAACGTGGGGCATAGCCAAGGTCCTGTACAACATGCCCTATACTTTCTCATCAATGCCCAATTTTAGGGGGTCTGGGCCATGTCCCAATGATCTACTACCGGTACTGCTTCCAGGTTGGTGTGTTTTAGGTTGATGTGTCTTTGTTGTCAAAACACACCAAAATGTACGGCTGGGAAGGCCCGGGAAGTCTACTTGCCCAGCCCTGCATTGGAACACCTCCCGGGGAACACATAGCCTCTGCATGGCAGTACAACTGTACTAAGTCTCCCAATCCCACCTCACACTACCATGTGTACTGCATACTGCCACCAGGGGTATAAGGGGATTCAATTAACCCTTTAAGGGCCAATGATGCATTTATGCGCCATGCCCATTAGTCGTCATGATACATGAATGTAGCCCTGGTAAGTAACTCGCCAGGGCTACATTCATGTATCATACCGATCCCGCTCATGCACTCTGGGAGGGTCGGCATGATGCTCCAATGCACAAGCAGACTCACCAGCACTTCACTGGAGCATCATGACGACCAATGGGCATGATGCACTCCTGCATCAGTTCCCCTTAAAGGGTTAAAGACATGGGCCTGGAAAGCAGGGGGGACAGGAAGGACATGCCCCCCCCCCCCACTTTTGGCCAACTCCTCAAAAGGTCAAAACTAAAAGGTCAAGCAAAGGGAGGTCAAAAATTGCAGAAAACCCCCCTGGTCCCACCCACTCTGAAACTGCTTCCCACGCCCCTGAAAGAGCCTGGGTGCAGAATGTGAAGATGTATAATGGCTGTGTGTGTCCCTGACCTCCAACCCACATATTACTCATCCATCACCCTCCATCCTTCAGGTGTCTATGTGCCTCAGTACCTGTCTCTTTACAGTAAACCCCCAAGTATTTATTTCATGTTTAGAACGACAATTCCTATAGCAAAGCATATATAGGCAAAGCCATTGCCCGTCAGGGCGTGCAGAAACTGAAGCTCGTTCTGCACAGCCCCATTCTGCACTGTGATGTCATTAAAACAGCCTCAAACCAAGTGATCTTTTAGGGCTTTTTTACCCAAAAAACTTGAAATACAGAGTTTCACTGCAAAGGTCTCCACTCTCAGTTTCTTGTCGACACTTTACCATGCAACGTCTATAAGGCGTATCTATCATACAGGGCGCACCCTGACTTAAGAATATCGAAGTGGTTGGGAAATAGGCCATTCATAAGCAGATTCTGTATATCAAATACCTCATGTATAAGGCGTACTCTGACCTTGGAATGGGCTACATGATGAGTCCGAACACCATCATGATTAAGGAAAGGGATTACGGCACTTATCCTTTATAGTATACATCTGCATTGCTGGCCTACATTTGGGAATTCTGCTATGTCATATTCACCCCTGGAGCATACATGTCTCCCATCTTCAGTACTCTAAAATACTGTTAGTCTAAAGCCACAAGTAAATGCCGCCCCATATGTAAGTTAGTTTAAGAAACCCTGAGTTCCCTGCACACTAAGAAAGTTGCAATCAATGGTTTAACATAAAAACTTAAAAGTCTTAAACAGAGAAGATATGGGAGATAACATGCACAAGAAAACCGACCGAAGAGTGATTCCTCCCCCCTCTTATAGCGTATAAAGTATATTGTACTTTTTTTTTATCTTATACCTGGTGGCTGATAACAGCGTTGTTGACCTCCCCTTGACACGCTACCTCCCGGTGGCTGCTCTAGTACTGGCAGCAAATATTTGCTAACAGTATTATTAAAGCATGACTATACTCTGTTCATGGGTACTTGTTCTTAACTATACTTTCAAGGCAAATTAGGCCCAAAAGACGTTAGGTAGGGTAGGTCGGATTTTTTAAAAATTACCGTAATCTCCCGCGTAGAAGACGCGGTGCGCGTAGAAGACGCTCCCCAAACTCAGGGTATGCTGGTTCGCGTAGAAGACGCATCCAACCCCTCTGAATCGATTTGTAAAAAAAAAAACGTACAAGACGCCCCCCCAACTCAGCAGGGGGGGTTCGCGTATAAGACGCACCCCCCCTCCACCCCCAAAAAATTGTCAACCTGTTGAGTCTATGCTGTCATCGGCCCACGTGTTCCCTACACCCCGGCAAGCCATGTCGCTTTGTCTATAGTGTCAACCTGTTGAGTCTGTGCTGTCATCGGCCCACGGTCGGCTTGAACCCGCCGAGCGCCCGTACACCGACCGGGCTGCCGCAGTGAGGGCTCTATGAGTTCAAGCTGTCATCGGCACACGGTGTGACGGTCGGCGTCAAACCCGCCGAGCGCCCGTCGACACCTCTTGGTCTGCCGCGCTGCTGGCTATATGAGTTCAAGCTGTCATCGGCACACGGTCGGCGTTTTGCCCGCCGAGCAAATCTACACCTCCCGGTCTGCCGCGGTGCTGGCTATATGAGTTCAAGCTGTCATCGGCACACGGTCGGCGTCAAACCCGCCGAGCAAATCTACACCTCCCGGTCTGCCGCGGTGCTGGCTATATGAGTTCAAGCTGTCATCGGCGCATTTTCCTAAATGAGATGTTGGAAAACCCCGCGTATAAGACGCACCCCGAACTTGAAAAAATCCTATAAGACGCACAAGGCATTTGTTTGGCGTAGAGGACGCGTCTTATACGTGGGAGATTACGGTATTATTCTTTTATTTTCTGCTACAAAGACACGCGATGAGTCGCTGTGACTCACAGTGACTCGTGAATGACCAAGTTGACTAAGAAATAGCCAAAAATATTAATTATACATAACCCTGTCCTGCAGAACATACCTAAAGTCAGGCCGTGCTGTATATGTGAGGTTTATTTGCATCACATTAAAAAAGGGCAATAGAGCCCCTCAGAATGCCCTATTTCTTTCAAAGTCAGGCGAGGTCCCTTGTCCCTAGTTGATCTACATATATCTGCTCGGTTACACAATGGAATATATCATATTGCCAAATCGTCAAGAACAGCCTGTAATGTATACATTGTACTATTTGTTTGAGTGGCTTTATGTCTGGTTAACCTTTTAAAGTCTTTCCAGACTAAACCAGAAGGCTACTCACTGACCCATGCCCCCCCCCCCCCCGACCTGTACAAGAAGGTCTGACTGGGTCTAACTTTCATCTCCACAAAGTTGAAGTTAGGGTCAGAAGCCTGTGAAGTGAAGTACACATCCTAATCTAAGGACAAACAACACTTAAACATGATATTATATTAAACTGATATTTTTTCGGAGCTGACCAACCCGTTATAAACCCTACAATGGCTACATCTACAAAAGAAAAGTAGCCATCCTGAGTGTCGGCCACTCTCCGGTCGACAACAAACAAACAAAAACAGGAAAAGTAATGAATTTGGATAATTTTACCCAGGAGTGTTAGATAATCCAATACACAAATCTCTGCATTAAACCAGGAATTCCTGGTAAATCAGGAAATGTGGCATCTCTGAGCATATATTTTTACTATTGCATTGTGAGGACAAAGTGGCCGACAACGTCGATGTTAATAGTTAATACCTTGCCTTTTAAAAAGGCACAACCTGTTCAATGAAAATACCCTGTACTATTGTGCACCTGGGTGGTCTTTAATGTTAAAGCCGCAGTGCAGTGAGGAACTTCCAGATAGTAGACTAGTGAGGATTATACAGACCGTGTTACACTTAGCCAGCCGCTTGATAGAGGAATGAGAAGTGTGAGAGGCGACACTTAGCCAAATGAGGGGCTGATACAGGATGACTAACTCAATCTAGAAGGGAATTTATCAGGACTGTGTGCTAACTACATGGCCTATGTTACATTGGGCCAACTGTTTGATAACACACTATAGATTGGGGTGGTGCATGTGCTAGATAGAGGACGTAGAAGTGTGAGAGGCGACACTTAATGAGCATCCACCCTCGTCATCCACACCGGCACTGGGTCACCGGGACACACAAGGGCCACACCAGCCAGTGCCACCGAGGGGGTTGGGGTGACTAAGGGAGAAAGAAAAGAAAGAAAAGGGGGGTGCTTGGGTCGTCGTAGGGGGGGGGGGCTTTGAAATAAAAGAGGTAAGAAGTGCCTAAATATAATGGAAGTGGGTCAAGTATTTTTTTTTTAAAGAGGTGTGTCTGTGTTGGTGGATAGAAGGAGAAGGAGGGGAGGGGGTGGAGGAGATTTTGAAACTGCAATGGGGGGAATGGGGTGGAAATGGGGGATACGTACCCGGTATTAAAATGTACAGAAACAGACTCCAACTGGATGGGAAAATGCGGAGACAGGAGGGATGTGAAATCCCTTGGTATATGTATGACATTAGGGAGTGGTCATTATTTATCAACAGGGGGGGATGGTGGGTTTGAGGGGGGCGTAAAAATTTCAGACCCCTCCCAAGGGGGGGGCTAACAAAATTTTGACCCCTCTTGAGGGGGGGCTAACAAAATTTACCCTCTTTTGAGCAAAAAAGCCCACGCGCAACTATAGCTCAAAGAGGGGTGCGAAAATTCTCCGCACCTCCGGTTTGGGGGGCGCAAAAAATTTTGACTGTCGTCGAGGGGGGGGGCGTAAAAAATTTTTCGCGCATCCGCACAGAAACCCACCACCCGCCCCCTGTTGATAAATAATGACCACTGCAGCCTCGCCAGCACTTCATTGGAGCACCATGCCGACCCTCTGGGAGTACATGTATCAATCCTGTAGGGTCGGCATGATGTATGAATGTAGCCCTGGTGAGTGAGTGACTCAAGAGTCACTCACCAGGGCTGCATTCATGCATCATGGGCCAATGGGCATGGAAGCTGTGAAGGATGGAGGGAAATCATGTGTACTAATGTGTAGAGTATACTCAATGTCCATGGTACTTAGATGTAGCCTGGTATTATAGCGTGTTGTGTAAGGACTAAGAGGTGCCAAATGAGGTGTCATTACTAAGAAGGCCACTGGGGAGTACAACATGAATATCTGTCTCTCTGCTCTAATGTAAAATGCAGAAAGTGAGAATCCCATTGGAATTTCCTCTGAAGCGTAGTGGAGCTTCTTTTTTTTTTCTTTTTTACATAATACATCTCACTGGTGGCACTTATGTAAGACAAGCATGGATTCAAGACACAGTTTTTAGTGTATTGGCATTGTTAAATTTGAGCACCCTTGTACCACCAGTGCTCATTTTAGAGCAATACTTATTTCAAGACCTAGTGATCATATAGGCCAACACAGTATAAGGCCTAAAAAAAATTTGTTGTGTTCAGGTAACGCTACCTACCCTAATTTTTTAATGGTCGTTTTGGGGAAAACCTGATAATATCGAGAAATTGAAGGTTTTTTGGGTTTTTTTTACGGTCTTGCATATCAAATTCGAGTGACATAGGTGCGGAAATTTACAGCCGGCCGTAAAAAAATTTTCGAAATAAAAAAAATTCCCTACCTAGCTACCCTATTTTTTTACGAATTCTGAGCCATATCTCGTAGGTGCAGTTGAGTTCCATGTTCTTTGTCATCTTAGTGATATTTAATTCCATCTCGTGTAACTCTATGTACATGAACCAACATGACATCATCCTGTAAATACTCATCTTTATTTCATTCTTAATGAATTTCACTGTTATTACAATATAATTGTTACTACCGGAGAAACCTGATCCCAAATGAATTAGCTACATTATTATCACCTCCTCGAGTAGTGGAGTAGTTAATAAACACTTCTTTAAAGTAAAAAAAAAAACAAAAAAACTATCAGTCTATCCTGTATTATATACAGTCATCTGGGGCGGATCCAGAAGGGGTGGTCTAGGGGGGCACAACTATGAAAATTTGGTTGGGGGGGGGGGCAAGCAGGTTTTCGGGCCACTTTTCCTGTAGCCAAGAGTCATAGTCTGGCCCAATTTCATGGGGTCTAAGGGGGGGCATGTGCCCCCTAGGCCCCCCTGGATCCGCCCCTGGTCATCATGATTCTATCATGCTGAAATAATATCTGCACAGGTAATTCACGACAGGCCATAGAAGTCCGGGATAGTAGTGAACATCAAAACAGTGCATAGAACTTGACTGAGCCTGAGGGCTGTGTGAATCTATGAGATATGGTCGAGATTTGGCTCTGGAGACTGTATCTATCCTGATATACTAATAGCATTGCATGACTGCTATTGTATGGCTGCAACATGCAACAACGACAGGCATGATCATTATGACAATACGGAACAGAGCCATTGTTAGTACCAAACAAATTAACTAGGTGGCTCATGTAGTCGGGGGCTAGATCAGCAGTTGTCCTCTTTGTACAGCTTACTTTGCAGTCTTTGGTTGGCCCTTCCTAATAGTCTATATGAAGATATATATACAGGAATGGCTCTGTTCCCTATACAATAACTCAGCTCCATGAGACTTTAGAGCGTTGTCGTTTTTTTCATCTTATGTGACCCCTTTTAACCTAAGCCTGGTCTATGCCCTACTCTTTGAGTTCACTTCACAATCCACTCACCCCCCCCCCACCCCTCAACCAGCATACAAGACTAGTACCCAGTACATGGTATTAGGGTACTATACCTAGACCTTCTCTACACAGGTGCATGCTCCCTTTAACAGCTCAACCGTGGCAAGAGCACTAAATGAAGGGGGGGGGGTGCAGTGGTGGGGGATGGATAAAGTGGGGGATGGGGGATGGTAGTGCTGGAAATCTCAGTCACCGTAAGATTCAGAATTGAAACTGGCAACCATGTAAACACCCCCCCCCCCCAACCTAACCCCATCCTCAAGTCCCTTCAGCTCCCCTCTAACTGAATGAGGTGTGAGTGTGAGTGTGTGTGTGGTGGGGGGGGGGGGTAGCAAGAAAACAAAACATCATTAGGCTACTAGTGCTAGCCTAGAATCAGCTTTGATTCCCCACCCCACGCTGAAGGATTAATTCTCATGACTAATTCTTAGTTTCTTTCATAACCGGTGTTTTAAATAACAAAGTCCACCTCAACTTGAGGCAAGTCCATCATGTCATGTGTATTAGGTAAATGAGGGCCTTTGAAATTGTGAGCACATGGATACAATTCACGAACATGTAATGATGTATTAATATCATAAATATGCCTCACACACAATGTTATACCGAATTTCTTAATGATGGTCCTCAACAGCTTCACAAATAGAAATTCTGATGCTCTGACTGGAAATTTCAGGGGGTGAACCCCCTCAGCCAGCCCCCTGCCAAGTGCGCTCATTCATGGATGCACTGATTCAGATCATCACCCATGTCATGACCGAGGAGGCTCTAGTCAGCAGCTCAATTAATCGGTTCAATATTACCTGAAAAAAAGTCAATCTTTTTTTTTTATTATTATTATTTTATGACACTTGCATTGTCAAGTCCCTGTTTGACAATAAAGCTAGTCTTACCTAAAACTCCAATCCACGTTGAGGAGCACAAAGCGGCCAGAATCAAGGGGACCATCTGGACGGCGTGGGGGCCTTTCTGTGGCGTGTACATCCACATGGTGATGTTGACAGCTAGTACTCCAGGAGGGACACACTGAGGGGATGGATGCCTCCACCACTGCTAGCGTCGACGCTGGCAGGCGGCGAACAAAAAGCGATGGGGGTAGGCTATCAGATACCCCGTGCCAGCCCCATGGGGACGGCGGGGGGTGAGCGACCGTGCACCGGGATCTCCTGCTCCCCGCACCCGTCAAATCTTACCGTAGACTGCGTAGTCAGTAGTAGTTCCACCTCAAGCTTTCCTTATGCTATTGTATGGCTTGATTATACAACTGGATCTTGTGGTTTGGAGGATAGCCCTCTTTTGTTAGGTTAAAGGCCTTACGGTCTAAATCCTAGGGCAGACTCTCACCGAGAGCCTCTTTGAAGCAAGCAGAGACTTT
The DNA here is from genome assembly GCA_949317995.1 of Acholoe squamosa. Lineage (NCBI taxonomy): Eukaryota > Metazoa > Annelida > Polychaeta > Phyllodocida > Polynoidae > Acholoe > Acholoe squamosa. Next base: position 42,464,551 of record OX439051.1, on the reverse strand, counting down.
GTCGAGGGGGAAAATGGCGTGCTCCTCTGCCTCCTCTGCAAGACAAGCGCGGCACTCAGCTCCAAAATCTACTCCGTACTTTCGCTGCCAGACGTGGCCCTGGGCCCCTATCGGTCCACTGGCCAGACAAATGGTAGTCCAAGATGTGGTGGTTGTCAGTTGGGGTATGTCAGGAGGGTTTGAGGTGGAGGTGCAATTACATAAACACCAACTTTCTCCTCTCTCTGAGCCCCCTCTTCTCTCTTTGCGTTGTGAGCTGGATCTGGGGGTCAGATGCGGCCTTGACCTTATCTTTCTACTTTAGTGCTGCCATCTGGCGGCAAGTAAATGGACCACTCATCCTTCATGGGTGGAGCGTTAATGGGAGATTTTGATGGAAAGAAAAGAAATAGTTTCAAGGGTTTGGATAATTCATGCATGCACGTAAGGACAAATAGAAAAAATATTTATACCCGGTAATAAAAGTTAAATCATGTCATGTGTAGTTATGGGGCATAGGGTATTTTGGGAAAAGTCCATATTATTAAAGCTAGCCTACCATATGCCATGGTCTATGGTAGAAGCAAGGCCAAGGGTCCCTAGGGCTAAGAGAGTGATCATCGGGGGGGGGGGGGACTGGTGGGTGTGCTAATGGACCCGCTAATTTTGCCCGCCCCCCTCTCGAGGGTCAAGATTATTTTGACCCCCCCTACCCTGAAGGGTTGAAAATCAAGTGCGAATTAGTACCGGTAATTAGTTCCAATCGTACGGTATCTCTATCCTTTGATAAGCTGAGTGATATCGCGACCATCAATACCTATAGCAAATATTGAGTTAGTTGGAAAGTTCAACAAATAGTAATGCGCAAGGCTTTTTTGCTTTTGACCCCCCCCCCCTGGTCAAGGGGTCGAAAAAAATTCTGACTCCCCCTCAAACCAAAGAATATAGAGAGACCTTTATGTTCCTTGCTCAAACCCACCAGCCACCCCCACCCCCTCCCTTTGTTAAAAAATGATCACCCCAAAAGGCTATCAAAAAGCAAGGGTCACGTCAGTCCTCATGGGGCCATCCACAAATGACGTCACAGACTTACACTGGATGGGGGAGGGGGGGGGTCAGGCTTGGCGTGACAGAATTGATTTTCCATATACCTTCAGCATTGCAAATTTGGCAAAAAAAAGAACGTGACCGGGGGGGGGGGGTCAAAAATGGTCAAATTTTTTTGTGACATCATTTATGGATGGCCCCCATGGGGAAATCCTGGGGGGGGATATCTCTAAGTAGGGGCCTAAGGGTTCATTTTCCCAGAAATTTCCCTAGGCAAGGGTCCATCTTTTTGAGGGGGGGTCAGAAATTTTTCAACCCCTTGACCAGGGGGGTCAGATTTTTTTCAATACCTCTGATGGGGGGGTCAAAATAATTTCACCTGTTTTCAGTGGAAAACCCAGCGCGTTACTATAGATCTAGGCTAAAAGGGGACGGTCGCACGCGATTTTTGTCCCTTATGGGGGGGTCGAAAAAATTTTACCAGCCCCCCATGTTGTTAAAAAATGATCACTCCCTTAGGGCACTTTTGTCCAAAAAAAACCCATGTTTTTAAGGAAAATTCTCACCAAAAAAATTTGCTAGAGCAAATTGACCAATAATATTCCCTTAGGTTTGAGAAAATTCCTGAAAACATGTAAAATTGTGGCCAAAAATATTGGCAATTCCATGAGATTTCTGGTACCCCGGTATTTGGTTAAAAGTTTACCCTCAAAGTTGTCCCTTGTTAGAGGGATTTCTGGCTGAAATTAGGACCCTTGTTACCAAGATATATGAAGTGTCCCCCCCCCCCACCCCGCTGGGCTGTAGCAGAACAAACCCCGGAACAAACAGATCCACTTTGCCTTTGGCGGGACGAAAATGCATAGATGGGGGGTGTGGATGGGGGGTCCCCCATGTCACATGTCAATTTTAAGAAATGGTTATGTCACATGTCACTTAAATCCTCATGTCCCATGTCACCTCTAAGAACCTCTCATGTCACATGTTGATTTTAAGAAATGGTTATGGCACATGTCACTTTTAAATCCCCATGTCCCATGTCACCTCTAAGAACCTCTCATGTCACATGTCGATTTTAAGAAATTGCCATGTCACCATGTCAAATTAAGTGGTCCACACCCATTAGATGGATGAATACACCGGAAGCCCTCATGCACACAATGTGATCAGTCTGCAATGTGATTCAAGGTTCCAGCGCTGCTACCTTGTGCTTCCCTACAGAACTATCTCTTATTCAAACTCGCTGCTGACGCCTAGTGTTAAACTAGCGCGTAACTCATCGTGAGCACGGGTAGCGTCTTTAATTGGCAATATTGTACCCTTGGCTATGGCCCTTCCGGGGTCGTCGTGGTTTATCTAGGTGGTTGATTTAGGTCGTCAGAAATCGTCACGGGTCGGCTACACAGGTGAGTGCACGATCTACCTGCCCGGGCATGTTATCAACTAGGTTTCTGGGACGCTAGCAGACCTGGGATCCGGCTATATATAGCACCCAGGGCTCGAAGAGAAGCGCGCCTTTTGCGGGTGCCTCTGTGACTGTCGCCTTTCCACTGACTCGTTTTGTTGTGTGGGGCTTTTTTATAGGCGCACGCCACACCCAACTATCCCCCCAAAGTAGGCACTGAAATACCTCCACTGTGTGAGTCTGCTGCAGTAGAGGTGTGAAACTATGATAAAGCTGAAACTGGGTAGTGTTAAACTCTCCTTTCTTTGCGAGCTCATTCTGAAGCTCTTTACTGGGGGATCTTTACAAACAAGGGCTCATTTTAACAGGCTTGGCTAGACCTTCAAAATCAATATTTTTTGTACAAGAATTAATGCAGGGAATTTTGCCTTTGGCTTTGAGCCCATTGAAGTTCAACCAAAAGTTTAGAACCATTTTATGATGAGAAGATCACTGAGCACCTAAAAATAAATGGTTCCCACCTGTTCTATGGTTAAAAATGATCTAGAAAATGAATAGCTTTTCTTTTTCTAATGGGCTGCAGTATGTTTGACAGACCCTGCAAACCTTTTGGGCGAGATTATTTCTGGACACTTGTCCCAACCTCCCCCATGTTGGGCACTTACTTTTCAATTAAGACCTTATTGTATGCATTTTATATGGTGAGGAAGTGATAGCTGTGATAAAAATAAGTGGTTTTGCTTTTTAAATGAAGTTTTTAAGACAATTTAAATGGAAGTTATGATCATTCAAAAATCCTGAGTCAAAGACGATATTCTTCAGTGGTTCTGTCAGAGGGCGCAGTTCAAGGAAAAGGTGACCTCAAAAATTTGCTTTTACATTGTTTGATTATAATAAAATGTATCATTATTTACATCCTTGGGGTATATCTTACTTATCTGAAAAGAAAATTGCCCAAAATAATCACTTCAGTGATCTAGTCTACCTAGGATTCTTTTTGCTTGATCACAAAATTGGATCCAAATTATACTCTTAACTATGGCAGAATTCTGGGTCTGATTTGGTACATTTGGCCGGTCATAATTCCACTTTAAATTGACATAGAGACTTCATTTAAAAAGCAAATCCACTTAATGGTTAAGTTTAATGGGATAAAGTCTTGAAAAATTAGGTAAGTGCCTACCCAATGCCATTGCCATTGGGGGGATGCTCAGCCCTTGTCCTTGTCACAACTTGTCCCAACCCATGGCAAACCCAAAGGACTGAAAGTACGGGAGTTATAATTAGAGTTACTAAATATAGATGGCCCATCCACCGCTTGTGTTACATGATAATGATTAACCCGAAAGGAGTTAAGGAGCATTCATTATTTATGGCAGGGGTGAGCAAATTGAGGGGGGGGGCATTTATTTTCAGGGTATTCTTAGGGGGGGGCCAAATATTTTCAGGGTATTCTTAGAGGGGGCTGTTTGTTTTTTACCTATTCTTAGAGGGGGGCCATTTTTGATAAATACCCTAAAAATAAATTATTTATTTTTAGGATATTTATCCAAAATGCCGCTAATTTCGTCACCATAAAATGTCTTTTAATGCATTAGAGACTCCTTTTGAAAGACTAAAGGTAATCAAATTGATCCAGTTCAGTGAAATCTAATTGGATGGAACTATATATTCAGAGATCTTTTTCAATTGATCAATACCAATGTGCATTTCTTGTTGATGACTATCAGTACATGCAGCTTCAGCTGATTTTTAACCTATTTCATCTAGAAGTAGCATATTCTAATAGAGATGATACGCAGTACGCACCATCTTCCAAAGAATCTGAGTCTCTTGTGAACAACAAGACATGTTATGCTGGTGATCTTACATGTTTCCCAGGAGAATAACTGCATAAATTCATCCCATTTAAATCTCCTTCAAATCATGCTGTAAAGGTTCATGGAGAGAAAACATGTTACTGTTATCTCCTGCATATAAGGCACACCTCGCATATAACACGCACCCTGAGTTGAAGGAAATCTTATATTAAAGGCACATTGGGGGGGGGGGGGGGGGTTGAAGGTTTAGTACTGGTTTAGTAATCAGGGTGCAGCTTATAGGTAAGGATTTCATACCATAGAACAGTACTAAAATGAGCGAAACTTAATCTCAGATGGGTCTTAAATCATTTCCATCAACCCAAGGTGTTTTTGAGGATTCACTGTAGTCCGGAGTGTATGAAGTATAAAAATAAATTTGGCTTTAGGCTTGCAAGCAAGTACTGAAAGTTGTGAAAGTTTTTCAAATAACTTGGACATCCAACTTGTGTGAAGGTAATGTAAGATACAAGACCACCTGAATGTGTAAGGACATGTTATAAGGCACATCTCATGTGGGTATACATGTAAGCCTCGGGTCAAGGTAGTAAAACCCAATTGGCAAATGTTGGGATTTAAAAGTACATACAAAATATCCTGTGGGTGAGGCACAGATTGGGTGAAAGTTGGAAAATTAAGTACTGTTCTAAAATGTGATATCCTAGCACACCCTGACTTTAGGAGGATTCTTTGTGGGCCTGACTGAAGGAGCTATCCTCATGTACCGTAATCTCCCGCGTAGAAGGCGCAGCCCGCGTAGAAGGCGCACCCACAACTCAGAGAAGGCAGGTCAGCGTAGAAGGCGCACCTGCTGCCTCTGAATGGGTTTTTTGAATAACCTCACGTATAAGGCGCACCCCTTACTGCTGGGGTGCGTTTCACGTAGAAGGCGCACCCCAGGGTGTCAGGGTAGACATTCAGAAATTCAACTTTGACCCAACACCCAAACTACCGTAATCTCCCGCGTAGAAGACGCATTGCGCGTATAAGACGCACCCCAAACTTGAGAGAAAGCTATAAGACTCCCCAGCATTATAATCAATAATCCTGCTATAGTATGTGCTGCCACCTGTTGTTATTCTAGGAATCACAGAGATGATTTTGTATATGAATGTATAGGGATTTATGACTTGAAAATCCCTGAAGACTTCCATCTCTGGAATCAGAATATTACACCAGGTGGCAGCACACACTAGGGCAGGATTATTGATTATAATGCTGCATGGATTCTCTTGATTAAAAGGTCAATAATATAATAAACAAAGCTCTCAGTGAGTTGGGTTATCACGTATTGCCAAACACTTTTATGATGAGCAGAATGCTATGCTTCATTCAGCAGTTTAAGGGTATACAGAGCACTATAGTATAGACTACACCTTTTCTTTGGTTAAAGAAAATACATGAGTCTGTGTACATCATTCTGGATTGGAGTCGGGAGGCGTGGCGCAGTCGGTAGCGCGTCCGCTCACAGGCCGTAAGGTCGTGGGTTCGGTTCCCGGCCTGGCAGGAGCACAGTGGTGGTTCCAAACGTCGCCGTAAGGTGTCGTTTGAGTTCCTCCCTGCTCTGGCTAGGGTGTGCTGGAAAGTCTCTCGGCGGTTATGGCAGACAAATGACTTGAAACAGGCCTGTCCATCTCTCACTATGCCTATGTAGTGATGGATGTTAAAGAACCATTGCCTCGGTAAATGTGTAGGGGCGTGATTTCTACCTTCCCATAGATGCGGTCACCATCATCCCCCCTCCCCATTAGACTAGGGTCCGGGCATGCAACGCCACAAGGGTAATCTCACTTCGGTGTGGATACAACCCGCGGGACCTCTCACCCTTGAGTGTCGGCCGCAAGGAAGGCACGAGGTGAGATAAAAAAAAATTCGTCACTGATTATCTGCCAGTTGAGATATTGGGAAAACCCGCGTATAAGGCACACCCCCAACTCAAGGCAGCCTGTCTCCCGCGTATAAGACCTACCCAAGATCTGATTCGCGTATAAGACGCGCCTTATACGCGGGAGATTATGGTAAAAGAGAGGTATAATTATATGTATCACACAATGTATAGGCATGGTTTTGGTATTTATGTTAGATAAAAGAATATTCATGGATGATCGTCATTGGGGGGCACTTTATTTTCAACCTATTCTTGAGAGGGGGGCCAAAAATTTTGGACGTATTCTTTAGGGGGGGGCCTTTTATTTTTAACCTATTCTCTTTCGCCAAATACTCACCCCTGCCCCTGCCATAAATAATGAATGCACCCTTATAAGAGCCAGGTAAAAACTAGGTCATTTTCAATACCTACTTCCTGTTGAAAAAAAAGATGAGAAAAACGAATTCTTTTTGGCAAAAGAAGGGTCATATCAAACATTTTTTTCTAATCTTGCTAATAGAATAAAACGTTAATATGTTAGGCTTACCTTCAGGGATGATGGTCTTCAGGTTTTATCAGGATTTCTGAAAATTTTGAATTACATGTATTTTTCTTACATGAGTGGTAAGTAAGGCTCTTTGGAAAAATAGAAGCCTTTTATATCAAGTAAATGTATGGCTTCCTGATTTTTGTCCATGCCTGACTTACATCCCTGTACCTTGAGAGAGAGATTGTATTCTTATCTGCAGCAGATTAGCTAGAATCTTTATCAAAACAGGTAAGGGTAGGGGTCCATTATTCTCCATAGCAGTTAAGACGCTTTCGTTTACAATGGTTAAGGCCCCATAGGAGGTGCGATTAATCAACATTCCCGCATTTTTGGACAGAGGTGGTGCGAATCATTGCATTCTGGGTAAAAAAAAATTGATCCAGTGTTGATGAATTTGCCACCATTCGTCTCGTGCGCGCACCCGAGATGTCGTAATCTATGTACAAACATGGTGAATATCGATTTTTTTTCTCAATTATTCAGTGTTATAATATAGAAATATGATAAAGAATGGCAAAAGGATATCATTTGAATCGATATGTATTATTAAAAAGATAAAAAAAAATCATGTGTTCGCCCTGTTGTTAATTCGCATCCCAAAGCCCGTGGTGGTGCAAATTGACTCAAATAACTATGGAAATTGGGCCGGGCATGCACACAGAAAACCAAAATCCAAAATGGCGGACAGCGAGACGATTGACTAAGGGTGCCATCGACACTGCTGGATTATAACAAAATGGAGAATTACACTGTCTCATGCCTTTTTATGGTTAATATGGATCCTTATTCAAGACCTGCTGCTGTTTTGCAATGCTTAACTCGCCAAGAGAGGAGTTATTCGCCAATGAAACATACGAGCGATAATGGATGTATTCTCCATAGGCTTAACCATTGACAGTGATAATGCTCGAAGAAAACATGAGGTTAGTACATGTATCAGAAGGGGCCTAAAAGAAGAGATTAAGTGCCCTTTCGGGATACTTGCATTGCAAAATGCTATCCAATATTTTAATAGGGACAACCGTAAAACCTCGCATAGAAGACGCGTTGCGCGTATAAGACGCACCCCAAACTTAGCAAATGCATTTTTGCGTATAAGACGCACATTTTAAGGCTCAATTTTGTAAATCCAGTACTGTTCTATAGTAAAATTACCCCTCGTATAAGACGCACCCCCAACTTGAAGAAAGCCTATAAGACACACAAGGAATTTGTTTGGCCTAGAAGACGCGTCTTATATGCGGGAGATTACGGTAGTCATTCATTGCCAGCTTGATTTTCAATTTCACGGGAACGGACTGAAACAAAAGTGAAACACTTTTGGTAGTTTTGCTTGGTCCCTTCAATTCAGGGCATAGGGCTGACCTCATGCTCCCTGGTTGCTGTAATTGATTGTCATGTTTAATAATGTTGTTATGCACGGTCTGCCTGATGTGGACCCAGAGTTAAGCACCAGGTGGTAAGTTGTTAGTGTAAAATTTGTGTATTCCAGCCTGCATTATCGTTATGCATAGGGTCCAATACACATCCACCTTATACATAGATTCTTCAATGTTGCCACATTATTACAATTTAATTAAAATATATATATATATATTTATTTTTTTTAAAGCAATTTTTATTTGATCAGGTACTTTATTTGCAAGAAAAATGGAGAAATTTGAGATGATTCAGAGGATTGTAGATGGCAAACTTTCACTCTCATGGGGAAGCATATTTTTTTTCGCACTGATATGTGAAAGCTCACTTAAAGTTCTATTCACTCTCACCCCTACGAAGAAAACATAACAAACAGTGTAGAAATTACCTAAATCTCATAGAAATACACTTATACAGCATAACAGAAGACATGAGGCCTAAAAAAGTTGCTGTGTTCAGGTAACAGAGTCTAAAAAAATTAGGGTAGGTAGTGTAGGGGCCGGCATCGTTGTATATATATTAGTGCGCTTCATCTGAGAGATGTGTTCATGTGGTGCTCGTTCCTTCTATGCCAACCAGGCGTCACTTTGCGGTACCCGTTTGGTACAAGAGGGGGCAGCACCACGCCTCGCGTCCAGCTCCTACCAAGGAGCCGGATGAACCACAGAAGGGGACTGGACATAGTCCAGTCCAGACGTGTGTTGACTTAGCCATTAAAGGCCTACCCGAGCAGTAGGAAGTCTGGGGCTTTGCCCAACCCGAACTCCTCGTGTTGTGTTGGTATCTCTAGTGTTAAGCAAGCCAAAGAGCCACCCAACATATAAGTCGAAACGAACCGTTACAGTAGGTAGGGAATTTTTTTTTTTTTTAGGCTGGCTGTAAATTTTTGCGCCTATGCGATGTGAATTTGATGTGCGAGATCGTGACAAAAAACTTCCATGTCTCAATAAGTGCCAAACTATCAGATTTTCACCCAAAATGCCCCCAAAAAATTAGGGTAGGGCCAAAAAAATTAGGGTAGGTAGCGTTACCTGAACACAACAATTTTTTAAGGCCTGATTATACTTTATTTAAACCTTATTTCATGTTCATGTATACTTTAATTCAAATGTGATGATACTTTATTTTGGTCAAGTGCATCCGGCAACACTGATTCTTATATATATATATATATATATATATATATATATATATATACAGTAAAACTTCTTTATAAGGAGGACCCCAGAAATGAGGACTTTGCTCCTTATAAGCAAGGTCTCCTTATAAGCAAGGTCAGCCTACTTAGTGAGATATACTGGAATACTTTGTATAAAAGGCACACCCCACATGTAAGATGCACTCTCTACTTGAGTGAGAGCTATAGGATGTACATCAAGCTAGATTTTGGGCACTTTAGTACTCTTTTATAGTATAATATTTCTGCATAAAAGATACCCCCAACTTTTACTTATAAATGCTTTAAGGGGCACTAAAGGTGTACGGTGGGGGGAGTCATCAGAACATTATTGGTCCTCATTCTGTCCCCAGAACATCTCACTCATTTAAACAAAGAAAATACAGGGAGGCTAGGGCATGTGACAGGACATCCCCCATCCTCCTGCCTCCCTACCCCTATGTGCGGCTGTGAACATGTAAGAGAGGCCAGGGCCTGTGACAGGACATCTCCCCGCCCTCCCTGCCCCTGTGTACCTCAGTAAACATCTAAGGGAGGCCAGGGCCTGCTCAAATTTCCTCCTTATATCAGAGTTTATAGAGAAAGATTTCTGCTAGGAAAATGTGCTCCTTATAAGCAAGGTCTCCTTATATCAGAGCTCTTTATAACGAAGTTTTACTGTATATATATATATATATATATATATATATATATATATATATATATATATATATATATATATATATATATATAGACTGGAATACACATTAGTGGAATGGCTGTATTTTACCAGACTATTCACCTGATTGGATAGACGAGGGCTGAGACTGTAAGTTCCATAGACTCATGTAGTCGTGAAAATTTACGGCCGGCCTAAAAAAAATGTCCTTACCTACCCTAATTTTTTTCGACACCGTTACCTGAACACAACAATCTTTTTTAGGCCTAAATGTATGAAATTTGGGGATTCTCTTTAATCACCATCTAGACAACATTCTAAAACGTGCTAAAATATCTAATGGTAATGTGAAATATTTCTGCTCCAAAACAAAGAAAACGTATATCCTGTATCTATTCCAGTCCTAGTAATAGATCAGGTGTGTCTGATTTCCTATAGAGGGAGCCTGTGTGCTGTGGATTAATAGCCAGTCCTAATTCTCAAGCTGTACCAAACAGTTAAAACACTATCCAAAGCCTGTCACACTAGCCAACAGTGGTACTGTTGTCAGTAGGGATGCCAAAGAGCCATCCAGTGAAGTGTATTGTGCAGTGATTAGACACATCATTTTAAGACACTGTGGGCTAACAGTGATTGAACAATATAAGCATAGCACAAGAGATGAGCATTTACAAACTATTTAGACAAGTTTTCACTTTCCAGAAATTTTGAAAATCTGTCCTTTTAATGGATATGCCAACTTTAAAGGGATAAAGAAAAGGAGGTGCACGACAGTAGCACACAGTTGATTTTCCCCAATGTGAAGATGAAGCCAAGTAGAAAGAACTCCCACAAGTGAAAAAAAGTGGCTCACTGAGCATCTCTGTATGTTAACCTGATTCAAAATCACGAATTTAGCCAGTGAAGCAACCACTTAACCAGGGGTGCACTTTGGTGTGTTCGAATCTTTATTCCTTTGTTAAACTTATGGGCCGTCACATTCGCAATAAAGATGAATAGAATAAAATGTTTCTTCTTACCCCCTCCCCTTCCCACATTGATCATTCCCATTATGTATTGTATCTGTCTGGTTACACATACAGTGACCACTACGATAGTGTCAAATTACCTTATACATGTATATGGATCCCATTGCAATTAAGTTGTATTGTTGTAGCCACACTAAACCTTTATGGGCCCTAGTGGATCCTAGTGCATTAAAAAATCATGCGCACCCTATGGAGTTGATACATGTACACTCCTGTATGACCAGCATGATTAACCAGTACAGTCTGGGGTGTGTTTCACTGTGTCTAAAATCTCCATTGTAGCATAGCCCAAAAATGACTCAGGATTACTCAAATCTTTGATAATATTATAGAGCCACAAATTACACTGTACAACAAATTTTCAGTTTCCATGTTCAGTGCACATGTTTGGACTGCACTAGATAGGTGAACATAGTGAAATCATTGCCCTCGGTGGGATTTTCAGCAGATATCTCACCCTATGGTATCTCAGAATTGAGAGCCAATAGGCATTTCTCACCTCATTTTCAGACTCGGCAGCCTCAAATTAGGTATAATTGGTATGTTTTTTTTTTTACAGTTTCGAAGCCATATACATTCCTATACAAAACCTATGGTGGGTTATAATTGAGCAGTTTTTTCCTCAGTCAGTTCCATCCCTGCATTATACAGATTCCACTTTTCCTGCTTTACCAGGAATTCCTTGTTTTTATGTGGAGATTTCTTCATTGAATCACGTTAATATCCTGGAAAAGGTTGTCCATTATCTTAGGCTTTCCTGGTTTTTGTCGACCAGTATGTGGCATCACTGATTATATACAACAGCATATCTTTGATTATACTCCACCTGGCTCTGAACCCCATTGTTCCTACTGTAGGTTTATTTCCACATTCTACAGTTGGGAGGGATAGGAGGAGGTTTTATGAATTAGGTCAGTTCTGGCAGGAGGTTTTGTGAATTGGGACAGCTTAGGGAGGAGGTTTTGTGAAACAGGTCAAGCATAGCAGGAGGTTTTATGAATAAGGTCATTTTTGAAGATCAGATGAAATTGTTGAGAAAGTGCTGTCCCATATGGGATTCATAGCCATGCACCAGACACTGCTGGGATCCTGAGTCTCATGTGTTAACCATTACACCATGAGTCCTCACCATGACTGAGTAACAGATTGCAGGTAAACAGGGCACTTTGACTTTGAAAGTTTGACCAGTCAATGTAGTGTAGTGGTTAAGGCCTGGGACTAGAAACCTAGACCACACAGGTTCAAACCCCTGGTGTGATTTTATTTTTATTCTCAGATGGCCACTGTCATTTTTGCAACAAATTCTAAAAACAATTTATTATAAAGAATGCCCCTTGAATGCCAAGAAGATAAAGGGTTAAACATTACACCATGAGTCCTCACCATAACTTAGTAACAGATTGCAGATAAACAGGGCACTTTGACTTTGAAAGTTTGACCAGCCAATGTAGTGTAGTGGTTAAGGTGGCTGGCGGGGATAGAATAAAAGTAATTAAATTTTCGCCATATTATTACCAGAATCCCAAAATGATTTGAACTATTCATATATGCAATAAAAATGTGGGGGTCCCAAGCATATTTCTGAGATACAGAACTTTTAGTATCATATAGGATTATACAGCAATATGTCACATAAATACACAGATTCCTGTCCAAAAGTAATTACATTTTCTTATAACTTCCTCAGCACTTAGACTATATGCATACCTTTGCAGTGAGTGTAGTTCTGACATATGGTCCCAGCCATATTTCTCATCTTTTGGATGATTGAACATTTTTCTTAAGGGAAATGGCTAGAATAGGTACATCTAGATTATATGGTACCTTCCAAATTCCCTACCCCAACTGCCTCTGTGGCACATGTGTTACATCTCTGCCTTTTACACAAGAGGTCTCGAGTTCGAATCCCTATTCAACCCGTTCGGAATTTTGCATATTTCATTTCTCATAATTTCAATAGAGTGCAGGAGACCCCTGGTGTCCAAATGGTGAATTAACAATCCCCGCCAGCCACCTTAAGGCCTGGGACTAGAAACCTAGACCACACAGGTTCAAACCCCTGGTGTGATTTTATTTTTATTCTCAGATGGCCACTGTCATTTTTGCAACAAATTCTAAAAACAATGTATTATGAAGAATGCCCCTTGAATGCCAAGAAGATAAAGAGGACTTCAGGGAAGCCCTTTACAGAGACCCCTTTTACATTATATGTGTATGTTAAAAACGTTTTCCCCATGCAGTCTTGAACCCACATTCTGTGATTCAAAGTCAACAATGCTAACTACCGTAAACTTCCGCGTATAAGATGCGTCCTCTACGCCAAACAAAATGCTGGTGCGTCTTATAGATTAATCGAGGGGTAATTTTACTATAGAAATATACTAATCTTACAAATTTCAGCATTAAAATGTGCGTCTTATACACGAAAATGCATTTGCTGAGTTTGGGGTGTGTCCTATACGTGCAGTGCGTCTTCTACGCAGGAGAATACGGTATTATACTATTGAGACTAATGGTGGTTGTAGACCTGAACACCATATATTTATCCTAGCTTTATATCACAGCCAGTGTAGTAGATTCAAATCCTCTTCTAGGCCTCTACTGTTTATGTCAAAATATGCTTATATTTATGGTTTTTAGGGATGTCATCGATATCCACAATATCGAAGTATCGTCATTATTTAAATAGTGAATATTGTATCGACATTACTCTTATATTGATATATAAGTCACATTTGAAAAAAGAACATTATGGTTGAATTCTCTTAGATTTGTTAACAATCAAATAGACATATTTGGTATTAGATTAAAGCTTACGGCGGCAGCAATACAATGAAGGAGGTATTATCTGAATAAATTTAATATTATGAGGGCAGTAAATTCTCAAGCAATTTATTATGATTATTTTTCCTGAGAGGTTCATGCCCTTAGATCTTAGAGCTGTAGGCCCCTTCAGTACTTGTAGATAAGATTAGATGAATGGGGAAGGAGTTGCACATGTACATGTATGTGATTGCTCTCAGGGGAAGGGGTAATATAGTGATTAAATGACAAAAAGATAATAAGACAGCCCACAGCAAAACGTTCTGAAACGTTTTGTATCTTTTTTGTTGTTGTTGTCAGTCAGAATGGGAGTGCAAGTAAAATAACATGGATTTTTTTTTTCATATGAAATAACAAAGAAGATTGGGTGGGTCTATTAGGATGATGGGTATAATATGTATATATGCTGATTCCTTCCTCTCAGTCCCAGAATCCTGACCATAGCAGTACAGGTGCTTTATAAGAATTCCCCAATTATCAATCATGTATAAATACATCTTAAAATACCATCTATTGCTACGATTTCTATCAAAATCTCAAGTGCATGATTATAACTCCTTCCACCCCACACACTGTTTATTTTTTTTTAATGTTTGACCCCATTGAGACAAGTGTACTGCATTGTAAAATCGGTAAAAAATTGGAATATCGAGACCAAAAGTCGTGATAATCGGAATCGACAAAAATGGGATGTCAATGACATCCCTAATGGTTTTACTGTTACATAAACTTCAGTGGATGGAGTATAAGTCAGAAAACCTCCTTAGAGCTGGAGGTTTTGCCATAAAACCTCCAGCTCTAAGGAGGTTTTCCATCACAAATCAAGCCTTAGGGTGCCCATACTGCACAAGGATTTATAATACTTATTTTCAATTACAGAATGGCCTGTGAACTAGTCATCCACCTACCGTCCAACGCGGTATGATGTCCGGTACCCGCTCTCTAACCTACAAGCCTGACCTTGTGAAGCCCATCTTGACCTTGAACAGCAACTTATTGTCACTTTGGAAGTTGGTTCGCTCACTGAACTTGGAAGGAACTTGAGGTAAATCATCATCCCGCTGCTGTTCGTGCCCTACCTGATGACGTCACCGTGACCTTATGTGACCTACCTGATGACGTCTCTGTGACCTTGACCTCGACTTCATTGTAAAAACAGGTTCTGTAAATTTTTACATTACCCTCGTACAGAGATGTAAGTTATCAGGGATTTCCCTAAAAATAGGGAATTCAAAAATGTTGAAATGTAGTCTGAATAGGGATATCCAGGGTCTTCAGGGACAGAATTTATTCACAGCCTTCTTTCCCTAGTCATTTTCTTCACACAGACCCAGTCCTCAGTTGTCTTTTCAACTAGGGACTCTACTAAGCCCCCCTGGTGTAAGCAGAGGGACTCACTGGTCCAGGGGAGACTCTGGGCAGGGAATCTCAGGGGCAGACCCTCCCAGGGAGAAATGAAGGGAATGCAGCTCTCTGATTGGTCTGAAATCATCAGTCAGCAACATAGTACAATTGTTTGACATCAGGGGGTGCCAATTGTTTAACATTAGGGCAGACTCTGCCTAGCTGTGCTATAGTACGCGGCTTATACGCAGGGTTTTACGTAATTTTTGGTTCTATGGACATTGCATGTCAACCTTTTAAAAGCAGCTGATGCAGGACTGCATCATGTCCATCGGTCGTCTTGATGCACCAATGAAGTGCTGGCCTGGCAAGAATGTGCACCAGCACTTCATTTAACCCATTGAGGGCTACCATCAACCATAGTCGACACCATGGTAGGCCTAGCGCCGACTATAGTTGACACCATGGCAGGCCTAGCGTCGACTATAGTCGACACCCATTAGGAACTCTAGGAACTATACATTTTTAAGAGGCTGTCCCCATGGCCAGGGCAACAATTTTTGCTCTGCCCTTAAAGGGTTAAGCATTATGTCGACCCTCCGGGGCTGTATTCATGCATCATGCCAAACAACGGATGTGATGCATTAATGCATCAGGCGGCCCTTGAAGGGTTAACGGTCCTGGCATGTGTGTTGGTTAGATGTAGAAATTAGAGTAAGAGAGAGCCTCATGATGGTGGTGTTGGTTGTGTCCTGGTTACCCTCTAAATACTAACTGGCTCCTGACACGCGAAGTCCATGTGTACAAACACTTATGGGGGAAATGAAGGGATGCTGCTCTTTTTTCTTTCTCTTCTTTATGTTTCGCAGTTGGATTGCCATAATTCGTATTTCAACCTGGAGAAATGATGTAAATGCCTTGTGTGCATGCATCCACAGTTAGTAAAAAAAAATATGTGATTTCCCTTTCTTTCCTTTTTCTCTTTTTGAAGAAATCTCGCTATGAATTATATGTGTAAAACCTGCACATGAGCCACACCCTAAGTTGGTTGAATCAACCCTAGTAAATGGTTCTAGGGGTCTTACGGTACTACACAAGTTCTACCAAATCCTATATCAGTGATTACATAAAGGATGATCGTACGGAAAAGGCGTTAATCAATACCGTATTCGTTCTAATAAGTGCACATGTGCGAAAATTTAATTGTTAGATTCTCAAAACATCAATACAACATTAATTCTAAGCGTACCCCTTCAAGCCTGAAAATCATTGTTTTTTACCCTCAAAATCGATGTTTTTGCTCACAAAATCTCTGTTATTGCACTGTATTTGCATAATTTTAGGTCCCAATAGGTGGGGTGTACGCTTATTAGAGCATGTGCGCTTATTAGAACGAATACGGTACCTATAATCAACCACTAGGGTTTGTAACGTTTCTAATTGCAGGGGGCTTTTTGTAGTTGTTGTACCTGGGAAGTACCTTTTCCAGTAACCCACAGTTATGGCTTAATATACGTGGGGGTAGATAACAATTGATTTCTACAATAGACAATTGTAGCGTTCTGACTATGTTATAACTATTTAGTTCTAGTACCTTGCGAAATGACGACTGATCAGCCAGAATGATGGGTCCAGGTATTATGGAATGCATCCTTAATGTCTGCACTGCATGAAGAGAATTTACTGATTGGTCTATGTTATATCCCGCTAGGTCGGTATATGATCAATTATTAACCAATGAAATAATCCCAACTATTCACTGTGGCCCTCTTGGGGGCCACCGGGGCCAACTGGTACCCATCTGATAGGTCTTATCAGTTCTTATCAGAACTCACTCGGGCTTCCCTAGCCCACTTAAAAGGCTCTATTTCTCCTCTTTTCTATCCCCTCGGATGTGTGTGGTGCACATATGTGCGGGCAGTGACACATTCCTCTGTGAAATTGTGTAATGTAGTTCTCGCCATGAATATGACCTTAGCTGTCGAAATGGCGTTAAACATCTATTACTCACTCACTCTCAGAACTCACTGGCAACAAGCTCCAGCAATGGCCGCGCCCATGGGATAACCTGCTACCTCGGAATAGTGAGTGCTCCCCCCCCCCTCCTAACGAGTGCGCCTCCCCCGGATTCAGAGAACAACAGATGTCATGTCAGCTTGTATTGACCACTGCTGGTAATTCACCTGTTCTTCCACTTTATTAACACCCATTTATGTAACCCTTTTAGGGCCACTGATGCATTAATGCATCAAACCCATTGGTCGTCATGATACACCAATGAAGTGCTTGTGAGACTGCTTGCCAGCACTTCATTCGAGCATCATGTCGACCTTCCGGGAATTTGTGTGTGGACCCTGTAGGGTCAGCATGATGCATGGATGAAGCCCTGGCGAGTTACTCGCCAGGGCTTCATGAGTAGTATATATATAGGTCTTCTTTGGATATTTCTAAAAAAATATCCAAAGAAGACCTATATTTTTTGAATATCCAGAAAATACCTATTATTTTGGATAATAGGATTATTTTGGAAATAGTAAAGGAGGATTGAAGGAGGAGGATTGAGAGATACATTCAATTTCAGATCAGCTCTCTAAGGAATGACGTTACTGAAACAGGAGGACCATTATGTATGGTGCTTCAACCAACTGATGGGAGCATACACGCTTCAACCAACAGTGGGAGCATCACCCAACAATGGGAGTATCAGCCGTTCTAAGTTGATAAGGTCGCACGAATAGTCGTGATTTTGTTCACACTGAAGCTAGTACCTGGAGCTACAGGCGTGGAGGTTTGTGACATGAGGGCCGGACCTCTCCAATTAACCCCAGACATTGCGTTCCTTATATACTCCACCTCAGCAGTGAAATCATAAATGTGGTGTTACACCTTTAAGTCTATGAACAAATAGACGTTCAGTTTAAGAGGATATAGATTTTTTTCAACAGTTTGAGTGATTTAGGGACTGAGTTTTTTCTCCTCTATTTTTTGTTATATTTCATTGATATCAGCAAAGAACATTTGCTGAGTTATTAGAGGAATTTACAGCATTAGTTTACAATTGAAACGATAGATTTTCATTTTCATTGGATTTAAAGCAATTCTTGTATTACAATGATAAATAAAATATGTGATGTACAGATCATTTGACACTTTGATTGAAGTATTATGCTGTCTATAAGTGAAAATAAAAATGAAATGAAACAAGTTGTTTGGATATAATACATTTTATTATAATAATGTAATAGAACAGAGTTAAGTATTATTATAAAATCATATTTTTTATCAAATCCTGCAGATTCTTTAGTTGATCTTGTTGGTTCAATCGCTCTTTCTGTATTTTTTATATAATATATCACAGGTTTACTTATAGGATTTATATCAGGCGTGGTAACAGGAGTATTGCATGGTGTTATTAATGCTGTATTTCTGTTATCCGTAAGTGTTACATAATAAGACTCGTGTGAATATGCCATTTTTGTTGATATTGATATATAAAGATATCAGTAATAATATGAAGTTATAACTAATATCAGTAATAATATGAAGTTATAACTATACTAAGTACTTATGACTTGCTTAATGACTTGTTATGATATAGTTATCTAAGCTTATTTCAGCGATATTTAAAGCGATAATACAATATAATGTTATAACTATAGTATGTATAATACTAAGTACTTATGATTATTGCTATACTACTTGTTATATGATATATAGTTATTTAGTTCTCAGCTTATCACAACTATATTAAAAGCAGTTATAAACAGATAACAATATTATGTTATGATAATAGTAAGTTGTTACAATTGTTATATCACTAGTTATAATATATAGTTATTTAAGATCATCATAAGCAATCTTATGATTAGATGACAATGTGATAAAAAATTATAACTATATCAAGTTATTACAATCTTAGCTTATCACAACTATATTAAAAGCAGTTATAAACAGTTAACAGTATTATATTATGATAATAGTAAGTTGTTACAACTGTTATATCACTAGTTATGATATACAGTTATCTAAGGTTATCATAAAGATATTTTAAGCAATCTTATGATTAGATGACAATATGATAAAAAATTATAACTATGACAGTTGTTACTATTGTTGCTGTATTATTTATTATAATATTTAGTTATTTAAGCTTATCACAAGATATTTAAAGCAATCTTATAATCAGATAACATGATAATATATTATAACTAATAAATTGTTATGACTAACTGTATTGTAGTTATTAAAGCTTATCACAAAGATATTTAACATTTTAATTAAAGCCTGCTTGTTCAGTTCCTGTTCTTTTATCGAATTCATCGAAGATAATTTTCAAACCATCTTTTCTGTTCATGTCAGACAGAGCTTTTATGAGATGGTGAGTTGCACTGTATTTAGATGTTTGCCACATTTTTAGCACGTTCAGGTTCATAAGAAATATTTTTTATATCTTTATATGATATATTTAAATAAATAGCGATATATTTCCAGTCTGATGGTATTTTTTCGCTCAATTTGCTCAAGAAAAGATATATAGCAGTGGAATCAGTATGGTAATTTTCCAATAATTTTTCGCCAAAATATTTTTGAGTGAATTCTATTAAGTCTCTTCTGCTAGTTTCTAGAAAACTTGTTTCTAGTTCCTCCCATCTCTTGTATGGAGGAACATTTCTCCACCATTTTTTTAACATTTCTAATGCCATTTCGCATGGTTTTTTAGACTTAAAAATATTTTCTAAACGGTGATCAGGTATGCCTAGATAAATACCTAGTTTCATCCAGTCTGTACCTAACAGTACAGATATTTGTTGTAAGACTTGATCAGAATAACCTAAGTCTTGATTGAAATAATAGGATGGCAAAGGCATTTTGAAGTTATATGTAATCAGATGTAAAGTTAAGATTGGTTATGTTAGCTGTATCACAAAGCAGTATCAGAAACTGGTTATGTTAGCTGTATCACAAAGTAGTATCGGAAACAAGTATACTATGATGCAAAAACAGAAATAATATAATATGTATAAGGTTATATATGATATATAAAAAAGGACATAATATTACAATATGCATAAGTTCATATATGATACAGTAAGTAAAAAACAAATATATAGCCAGTAAAGATATCGTAAAACTTGTATATTTAATGTTTGTGATTTGTGTTTTTGTTTTTTTATTTACAGAATTTGTAATAATATATTTTTTTATTTTAAGCATTTTTTATTGCTGACTTAGAATACTTTTCCACGAAGCAAGATAAAAATTTACTTTTTCTCTGTCTTCGATAGTGTATCTACTAAAGAAATTTGGATTAATGTTTAACATTTCATGAAAGGTAATTTCTCCGTTTAAAATATCATTCACAGTTATATTTTTAATTTTCAAATCTTTTTCTATATGACAGGCTATCATATCAAATACACTTTCAATTAAAGCATATTTTTCCATGTTTTTACCTGAATAGTATTCAGGGTGATGATCATTATTTTTATAATGATGATCTAATGCATTTTCCCAAATTTTTTTGTCTTTTTCATCTTTAAGACCTTCAGTAGAAAAGAATTTTAAGGTATAACCTATAGCTTCTTTTACTGATAATTTTGATAAATCATGCATATTTAATCGTTTTATAAGACATATTTTTTCTGCATAATTAAATACTGTTTCTCCTATAACGAAAAAGGCTGCAGATATTATTTGCCTATGCTTGAATACCTGTTTATAGTGTTCAAGGAGTATGTTTAAGAAAGCAGAATTGCATATAATTTTTTCTTTTTTAGCATTAACATATTTGATTGCTATTTCGTCACTGATGTTCTTATTTTTTAAAAGATTTCTTATGCTGTATGTTTGAAAACTCATTTTGAATTATATAGCAGTGATTAAGTATACCTAATCACATTCATGTTTTTCTTCATAAAACACTTCATCAGGTATACTTCTATATATGTTTAATAAACTCTCACGAGGGAGATCTACTATATCTATATCTTCAGCAGCTTCTTCATCCTTATCATTACTGTCTGATACTATAGTGTTTATGTAAATCGGACCTTTTCTTTTCCTGTATTCCCTCTCCATTTTAGCTATGCCATAGGCTTTTCTATGTGCTAACATACTCATAACTTCTTTTTCTGTCTCTTTTATTTTATAAGAGAGAGAAGAATTTTTTTCTTCTTCTTCTTTTATTTTGTTTTGATATTCAGTTTTCTCTTTTTCTAAGGAGCAAATGTATGAGTGTTGATGGTGACAAATTTTTTCTAGGATTTCATTACGTTCTTTTTCATAGTTTAATTGAATCTTTAAATAATCCATATTTAAAATATAAGTTATTGTTTATAGGATCAGCGTGATATTTTTTGATCAGTTGTAAGTTGGAGATGTGGTATTTATCTCAGCGATTTTTCTTTGTTTAGGTATATGTATTACAACATATCTATTTTTAAGAGAGGAATTTATGGTTATTATATCAGTAAACTGATTTACTCTTGAGCTTTGGTTTGTTTGAGAATTATTTGAAACAGACTGTCCTAAGTAAGGATAGGACCAGCTTTTTCTCTCATTTATGTTTGTTATGTAACAAGTTAAAAAACTTTGTGTTTTTTCTCCATTGCGAAAAATGTTGCCAGTTTCTGTACAACATAGGAATATTTCATCTCCTTTTTGTAAAGGAGAAGAATATTTTTTTTGTGTTTCATTATATATGATACCTGTTATAGCTAAGACAAACATAACTAAAATACTACTTGCTTGTATAGCTGGTAGTTTCTTTTTAGTTGCATTATTGATTTTACTTAAAAGGTTTGATTCCGTCATTTCAATTTTTTTGATTTTAAAGTGTAATTGTTATTTAAGAAATCGTTTTTAGGTAAGCAGCTTTGACAAATTTGATATGGGAAATGAGCTTCTTTTATCACAGGTATTTTTTTCTTTTTGAAATGATTTATTACTTTATTATCGTTCCAGTCTGTATCAGTCGTGAAACTAGATATTATATCTTGCATGGACATGTTGTTAGCTCTTTTCTCAAGATAATATAAACAATATTGTCCGCAAGTTGTAGAAAATAAACCTTGTATAGCATGAGTTGAATATTTATATTTTTCAGGTAATGCTTTAAGAAAACTTTTACGAAGAGGTAGAAATCCATATGAATCAAAATATTCAGCTAATTTATTAGGTTTTTCATAATATAAAGCTACCCAATGCTCACCAGGAGAATCACTGTTGTCAGTGTTAACTATGTAACTAGTAGGGTAATACGTCACTTCAGGTATGGTATCTGCTGAAAACACTCCATATTCTCCTTTTTTTTCTTCTTTTATGAGATTTAGATAAAAATTTATTTCTTTTCCATTCATTTTGTTAGGTTAGTCAATTCAGACTTAAATTTTAGCATATTACTTGAGTCTAATCTCATGATCTCATCATATTCTAAATATACAATGGCCGCTACTCCATGATCTAATTCTTCTTCTAATTTTATTACAAAACCTAAAGTACCAGTTTCAGTTAATTCAAAAGTTTCTGATGTTGCTCCGTCTTTAGAAATATCAAAGCAAAATAATGTTGTTCCCTCTTTAAATTCGTCTATGGTTACATTTTGTGCTTCATTTCTGAATATATCTCCTGTAGATTTAAGGAGAGCAAGATAAGCCATGTTATACATATTATTTGGAAAATCTAATTCATAATGATAAAAAGGAGTTCCTCCATCGTTTACTTTAAGTTCTATTTCTTTAACTTTAAAGTTTTCAAATTTAAATGGATTACGATTATGAGTGCCTGTGAAGCCATCTAAATGCACGAGACCAATTATGACTCTTTTAGGTAAAGGTGTGTTATTCACAACATGTGAAGCTTGAAGAATAGCTTTTTGAGGACCGAAAGTGACATATTTCATGTCTATTTTATGGATAGGAATATCCCATATAGGTAAATTAGTAGCTCTTGCTTCTTCTAATTCTTGATGAAAATCATCTGTTAATCTAACTCTTTTCACGTACAAGTTTATTTCTTGTACGTCTATAATATATTTTTGAGCTTCTACTTTTGACATTAAACAAAAAGTTTCATCTGCTCTATCTAATTCAATAGAAAGAGGCAAGTCCCCAGGTAATAATTTAGACTGTGAAAAAAGACTGTCATGTATTCTTACATGCACTTCAAACAATGTTCCGTTTTTTGTTTTTTCATATCTTTTTTTAGCTCCTGCATTGTGAGCTGTACCTGTTAAAGTGTTAACTTCATTGAAATCTTTATTGTCTTTTATGTAAAAACCTAATGGTCCTAAACATTTAGCTGTAAGAGGATCATAACTTAAAGTAAATTCTATTATTGATTTGTAACCATATAAATCATTGCTGTCTGATATTCTTATTCCTCCTACGAAAACTTTTACATTCTTAAACATAGTAGCACCAAAATAATTAACAGGAAAAACTTTAGCATTATCATTTATAGTTCCATCGTTAGCTGGAGCGTCAGGTGCTGTTTTATCTGCTTTCAATATTTTTGCTTTTATGTAAAGGTAACTGTTATGTAAAGAAACATAATCTTTTTTGTTAGATTTTAATGTAAATTGAACAGTGTTGCTGTTTGGTGAAGCTGTAGGATCTATTTTTTCATAGTATGTTTTTATTCTTGTAGTATCAGTAGGAGGTATATATTTATAATCCAATTCCGAGCTTATACAATGATGTAAATTTTCATTTAAAAAAGACATATTTTTTGTTCAGGTGTATCTTCTTATTTTTACTTTGACAATATAAAAAGATCAAGTTATCGGTTTATCTCAAGCTATTTATTCTATCCGAAAATATCACCATGCCTTCCTTTCTTTTTTCTGTTTCTCTTTTTTATAATTTTTGGCTGAGGAGATAATTTCTTTTGATTTGAAAAGTTTGAAATAACTTGAGAACCTAAATCAGACAAACTTTCTTCAGCTTCTCTTTTTATAGCCTTTTTTATATTTTCACCTTTTAAAACATTTTTTGCAATTTTTATTCCTCCTTTAAGAGCTCGTTTTCCTATTGCTTTACCTGCACTTTTCACCGCAGGAGTAATGAGAGGTACGACTGTTTTAAATAAACCTTTTAGTATGCCACCTATACCATATCCTCTTTGATTTCTGCTTCCTATGAAAGGAGTTAGTGTATTATATCCACTTCCATATTGATTGTAAAATAATGGATTTTTATTTTCTCGTAAAAATTGCCTGTAAAGAAGTTTTTTATGAGCACAATTCGAATACATTTTTATTTATTTTCCTAGGATTTTTTCTTCTTTATCTCAAATGCTTTTTCTTTATTTATTACTATTTTTTCCATTTCGTGTCCCAATCTTTCCCATAATATTTAGGGTTGTTTTTTTTTGATCTCCCATATCGTGTTTTACGTGGTGATGCTTTAGACGAACTTTTTTTCTTTTTTATTTCTCCAAAAATATCTTCAGAAGGAGGGGTAGAGGACATAGGTTCTATTTCACTTTCTTCATCGAATTTTTGTTCAAAAGAAGTTGGTTTTATTTTCTTAATTTTTATTTCTTCTCCTATTCCTCCACTTGCTTCATCTTTTTTATTTTCTTCAGATTCTGTGAAGGTTTTTTCTTCTCCTGAAGGAATAAATAATTTTTGTTTACCATATTCTGGAGGATAATTTAAATTATCGTCGTCCACGCTGTCAGAATCTTTAAATAATGATTTTTCAATTGGATCATCGTAATCATTTTCTGAATATTCATCATCTGTTGCTTCTATGGATTCTATCTTTCCTTTTTCAATTTTTTTATGTATTTGTCGTTGTCGTTTTTTTATAATGTCTATATTTTGATCTTCTATAGGATATTTTTTTATTTTATAAGCGTCAGCATCCTGCTTGCTTTTTCCTGGTTTATTGAGAAACCAAGATTTAGGTATATGTGGAGATAAATTATACCAAAGTTCATTAATGCCAAGAGGTTCTTTTTTTATGCTAGTATTAGAAAAAAATTTCATTATGTCTATCACATTAGAATTTTTTAGCAGTTTTCCGTTCATTATTATTTCACCCTGATCATTCCAAAAAAATTGTAAAGCTAACATTTTTTTTAAAATTTCTTTTATGTAAGGTATTTGTGCTTGTCTTATATGTGATAATATTTCTTCTATAGATATACCTGTATGAAAAGATTTTTCAGATTGATTTTCTTGAAAATAAGAAAAAAAAGTAGGATTTTGTTTAGATATATCTTGATTAGTACTTAAAACTTTATATGGTTGAATGTTATACATTTTTTCTGCTAATATTTCTTTTTGTCTTTCAAGAATAGGATTTTTTTCATTTTTAGTTTCTTTCGTCTTAATTTCTTCTATAGCTCTAAGTTTTTTATATGTAACTAAAGGAATAACAATACTTTTTTTGAAAGAAGCAGTCATATTATTGTCTACTTCCTGCTAAACCTCCTAGTAAAGTTACGGCTAAAGGAATAAGCATAGACAAAAAACCACCTTTTTGTTTCAATACTGCTTTCCTTTTTTTGTTATTCACACGTCTATTTACTAAAAATCTTAAAATTTTTTTATGCTTTTTAAGTTTAGCATAAGAAAAAGGACTTAATTTAATGTTTCCTTTCAGTACGTTATAAATGCACTGACATATAGCATCTATGTCTTCTTTTCCTGCATATTCTATCAGAAGATTTCTTCTTTTTTTATTTTTAGTGTTACTTAAGACCGTAAGGAAAGCTAATTGCCTAGACAAATTAGGCCTTTTGTTTCTTTTAGTCTTTTTCTTTAAAATTCTTTTTTTCCCTTTCCTTTTTAATATAGGTCTTTTTTTTAATAACAAAGATTTCCTTTTCTTAGGCATTTTTTAAAACGTAATAAACAAAACTATTTCTTGTCTTTTATATCATTCTTTATTTCATTTATCACACGTACATTTTTTTAAGTTTTATTTGGAATATAAACATCTTGGCCTACATCAAAAATATTTCCTCTTAATCTGTATTCTTGTGGAGTTTTTTGATGTCCGTCTATTAAGAGATAAGAATGTGGTTTTCTAGTTGCTTCATTAAAAATATTGATAAAAGTTTTATGATTTTTTGGTAATAATTTTCTTCCTAATATTTGAGGCACTGTTTGATCTAAAGGAGAATTAAATATAACAAGGTAAGTAGCATTTCTGTTCACAGTTTCTTTCTTTCCCTTCAGAAAAAAAATTTTGAGATATATATATCACATTTAAACCTTCATGATGACAAGTTTGAGTAAATAATTTTCCTATTTCTGCATTATTACTGCTTTCTTTCATTAAGTCATCTAATATAATAAGTCCATTTAAGTTCGGTTTTATGTATTTATCAAAAGAAGAAGGAATACCATTAATGAAAATAACGTCTTTATCTTGCATTATAGAAGGTTTTTTAGGAGGTGTTTGACCATAACACCAAATAAAATAATCTATGTTTTTGTCTAATATGCGATCACTGTTTTCTATTAAATTATGAACAAAAGTAGTTTTACCACTGTTACTAGGACCTGCTACTATCATAGAAAAAGGTATTCTAATACATGCATTGAAAATAGGAAATTCTATGTGCTCCATTTTTTTTTTTTTTTTTTTTTTTTAAATTCCTTCAATTTTAACTAGTTCTTCTTTATAAAAATTACCACTTAATATTTCATTGTTTTTATCAATTAATACATATGTTGCAGGCCAAGTTCTAAGAACATAAGCTACTTGAAAAATTTCTTTTTTCCAATGAGAAGAATATCCTTTTCTAAAAGTAGTTTTATATTTAGTAATTCTAACTTTATCTCCAACTTTAAAGGGTAAATGATGTTTTTTAGAGAATAAATATTTCCCGTATTGTTTTATCCATATTTTTTTTCGTTTGCTTTAGTTACTTCTGAAGGACTTATACCTAAAGTTCTATGCTTACTGTGATTATAACTATATACTAAATTTTGAAGTACATCTATATATCTCAAAGTCTTTTTGAAAGTAAGATATTTATATATTTTATCTTGTATAGTACGATTGAATCTTTCTACTATTGCACTTTTAGTGTCTTGTGATGTACTGAAAAATTTAATGTTATTTTCTTTTAAATATTTTCTGAATACACCTTTAAATTCACTTCCGTCATCAAATTGTATAATTCTAGGCTTAACTTTGCTTTTCATTAATATATTTTTAAAGCCATCTAAAGTGACGGAAGCTGTTTTGTTTCTTAATGGAAAAATATAAGCATAACGAGAAAAACAATCTATACAAGCAAGTAAATATTTGATATCATCATTTTCATTTTTTAAATTAAATATACTAATTAAATCTATTTGCCATTGATCATTTATACCTTTCACTATAGTTTTTCTTCGTAAAAACCTATGTTTTATTTTTTTGTGAGAAGTATAGGTTCTAGTGTTATGAAGAAAAGCTGATACATCCGTATGAGTTATATTTTTTTTTTTTTCTTTGCACTTTCATATAATTTATTTGCAGAACTGAAAGAGGCAGGATCAGACGGATTGAAAAATATTTCTTTTAAAATATTTTCTTTGTTTTTAGTTTGTTGGTTCATATTTTTTGACACATATTTCCTGTATTACATTACAGAGACGGAAATCCGATATGCATGGTTTCGTTCTAATATATCAAATAATTTTTATACATGAATAGAACGATACATATAATCATGTGATTTTAAACCATCTCAATGTAATAGAAAGTGTGTCGATATATTATACTGTCAGATTTCACGGTTATCCATGAAATTTTTTCAATTTTATTCATCCAATAAAAAAATGTTTACTGATTAACAGGCATGTAAATTGGGATGAAGCCACTCGGTTTCATGTTTCCATCTACGTTAAATATCAGACTTTTGTTTCCTGTTTTTGTTTTCCTTGAACTAGAATTAATTTTAGTTTTATTTCGTGAGGTATTAGATTGCTGCTTGTTCACATTTCTCTTTCTTTTAACCTGCACCTTTTCCTTTCTTCCTGCTTTTTCATTTTCATCTTGACTTAAGTCATCATCACTTGTATTATTTTCCACCCTGCTAGAAGTCTTATTCATCTTTTTCTTTTTCTTGACTTGTATTTTTACTTTTTTTTCTTCATATTCATTTTCGTTTTGACTTACATTATCATCACTCTCTTCTTTTCTTCTTTTCAAGTTTTCTTCTTTCTTGATAGGACAAACAATGTTTGATTCAATATTTTTGGTGGAGTCATTTTTTTCTTCTTCTGAAGACATGCTGTTCGAGTCTTCATTTTCGCTCATATCTTCCATGACTTTTATACTGAAATTTTGTGCGGATTTAGCTTTGCTTCTTAGCTTTTCTTTCATGTATTTATTGTAACAGGCATTACATCTCAGGTGATTTTCATCAGACGTAAAAAAATGATAAGATTGAAAAGGTCTATGACACCTTATACATTCTTGTACCATTGACTCTGCACATTTTAAACAATATTTTTTATTTTTTACTAAATCAGCATTTTTACCACAAAATTCACATTTAGAAACCATTTTTTATCATAAAAAATTGAAAACGAAAATATATAAAGCTAATTAGCTAAGTTATTCATTTATCTCAATAATATTTTTATAATATTATTTTAAAGGTAATAAGGTAAGTCATTCATTTATCTCATTAATATTTTCATAATATTATTCACTGCTATCATTTTCACTTAATTCCATTTCACTTTCACTGTTGCTATCACTACTTAAATTTTGTTCTTTTTCTTTCTTTTTTTTTATTTTTTCTTGCTTGTTTTCTTTCTTCAATTTCTTAACTTTTTCAATTTTTTTATATATTTTATTTTTCATTCGAAGAAGAAGGTCAAACTCTTCTTTTTGAAGAGATATACTTTTATCTTTAGTCAAGTCATGAAAATGTAAATATATATTTCCTTTAAATTTATTTATATCTATTCTTTTCCTCCGACCAAAAGCCAAAGTAGGGTATTTTCCTGATTTGTTCATTTTTTCTTTTATTATGCCTTAGGCTTTCTTTCTAATGTTAATAAGGTGAAAGTTTTTTCAAGCTATCTCATGATCTTTTTTTCTTTTTTATTTCTGGAAAAGGTATTCCGTTTCTTTTTCTTTTTTTCTTTCTTTTAGGTATACTATAGTGTCCATAAGCAAGAGATTTTATCCCGCTATCACATAAATATCTTTTATCTTCAAAAGGAGAAAGAGAAATCTTATGTAGGGAAATGGTATACACTTTATGTTTAAGACTTACTATATTACAGAATTGATCTTCTCTTATTTTATTTTTAAATAAGACTTTTTTAAAGTTACTATGTTTTATTTCTTGTATACAACTTTTTTTTATGCCTTTCACTTTTTTCTCTTCTTCTCCAGTTTCATAAAGAATAGAATACATTTTAGGTCTTAATGCTATAAATTCTTTTATTTTTTTCCCTCCTGTTTCATCTTTGAATTTTCCTAAAACTTTCATATTTTTAGAGGAAAATAAAGGATGACTTTCTTTAAGATTAGAAAAATCAAAATAATTTTCAATATTTTTTATCTTTTTTAAGAAATGTTCATCTTTAATATAATAAATGAATGAGTCTGTATCCATGTATAACAATTGAATAATGCTTTCTGAAAAAGCAGGTAACATGATATTATAATGAAAATTAAACATCCATAATTTTGATAGTTCTAATACTGTAAATCCTATGTATATAGGTTTATTTAAAAGAATTCGTTCTTTGTTATATTGTATACCTACGAAGTCTTTTTGAAAGATATGTAGTGATTTAAAATTTGGTTTTCTTATAAGTTTTTCACTTACTAAAGGATTAGAAGTTAATTTCATAGTTGATCTTTTCTTAACATTTTCTAACGTTTTCCCAAAAGTGCTGTTAATTAAAAGTTTAAAAAATTCTTTGTCAAAAGAAGAAGTAGCTAAGGTTCTTTTTGTTGTATTAAAATCGATGTATGGTTTCATCCAATCTTTTTGTTTAAATGAAAGAACTCTATGTATTTTTTTAATTTTCATTCCTAGGTTTAGATATAGCTTTAAGTTACGGTAATGTATAACATAATTTTCCTTTTGATTTAAATTACATATTAATTTTTTTCCTCCTTTTTTATATGAAATTCCTATGTCTTTGAGTACTTGTTCAGCATAAGTGGATAAATCTTCCTTTTTTATTTCTAATTTTTCTGGTGCTAAAGGAAAAGAATTATGTCTATCATGAAGGTTTGCAGGATAAGATAGAGTTACTTCCATAATATAGCCTGTTTCATTATCGTCTGGAATGTTACATATTTCTAATTTATTTATTTCTTTTTTTTCTAACCATTTGAAATCAGAAATAGGTAGAAAATCTGCTAAACATTTTCCATATAAATTATTGCAATCAATATAAAAAATATGTTCATCAGGTTCTTCTGCTATGGCATACCTGTGCGAAACATTAGTTATCCCTCCTCTTACACCTGTTTCTATGAAATTGTACATTTCTATGTCCGAAAATAAATCTAATTTAACCCCAGTATATTTCAACATGGCTTGATAACTTAAGCTTGGTGAAGTAAGAAAATGTGATGGATCTAATCCATAATAATCTAAAGCCTTTTCTCTAAAAGATTCGAAAACGTCACATAAAAGCAAAACATCTATTTTTAAATATTCTTTCAAATAATCTTTTAGGTTCTTGCATTTGAAAGCTTTGAACATAAAAAGAGCATGCTGGTAATCTTCGTCAGAAATGTTTTCTTTTGTTAAAGAAGAATAAAAATATTTTCTTGCAGGCAATTTTTTTTCTTTCAAAACACTCCATGAATTTATATAATCATAACACATAACTCCTTTACGGATAACATAAGGTAATAATTTTTTATCTTTTAAATGCTTCTTTGTTTCATAGAAGTCATCAGTTCCTTTTTCATTCATAAGATTTGCTAATTTAGCTAAAGAAGTAGGAAGAAATTGAAAAGAATCTATGAAACGAAAATTTTCAAAACTTAAAGTCAAAAATTTTTCTGACGATTTTGCTATAACAGATATATTTTTCTCGTCCACATATTTATATAATTTTTGAATAAGAAAATGAGTGTCATAGTTCATGCTATTATGAATAACAATAGGTATTTTTAATTTATCCATCCTTAAAGACGTATAAGTAAGATTACATCTGTTACAAGCATAATTTATGTCTCTCCCTTTACCTTCTCGCCCTATATGAGAATGATCTAAAACTTTACGTATACCTTTACGAGTCAATGAAACCCCACAAACGTAACATTTTCTCTGCTTAGCTATATGAGAAATATCCTGAGGAGTTAATTTCATAGGTTCTCTTTTATGGTGTAAAATATAAGATATTTCAGCTCTTTTTTGATATAAATAAGAGACAAAATTTGATATGACATTTTTTCCTACATATATGAATGGATCTTGATTGTATTCTTTATATTTTGACACCATTATAGCACCGAAAGCATTTAATTTATGTTCGCGTTCACATAAAGATTTACCTTTATAAATTGGTTCTTTCATTTTATAATTATAACATTCAAAATCTGCATAAATGATAAAAGGACTTTTTACTTTATTTTTGAAATCTGAAAAATTAAGATGTGAACCTATAGGTGGCATATAGTATCCTTGTCCTACGTAAGGATTTTTATTGCAATTCTGAGTTATGTGGGACTTATATTTTTTTTCTGAGCAAAAAGATATCAAGCATTTGTAACAAAAATATCTAGTTTTTTTCCAGAAAAAAGGTCTTATAAACTTATGTAAATTCCTAATCAAATAGTAGTGATTATCATATAATAATAAATCAACATGTCTTCCTTCAGAAACAGTAGTCGAATTAGTAGAAATATACATAGGGAAAGGTTGAATAATCTTTTGCTCTGTTTCTAACATACCAAATACATTTATTGTTAGATTGTTCTTTTTTTCAAATTGTGATATTTCATTTAATTTCACAGGAAAAGTAATAAAAGAAAGATTCAATTCATTTAAAAAAATATCATAAGATTTTGCTAAATTTGAATTGTTTGTTACTTTATGTAGACCAGCTAAAACAGAATAAAGAAAGCATTTATTACCAGTTCCTTTTATATTTAAAATCGATTTTTTTTTGTCTATTAAGTCTTTAGTCTTTTGTGTTTCTTTTCCTCCTAAAGGGTTATATTTAAAAATTGAAATTCTAAGAACTTTGATTTTTTTAAGAAACCATCCTGATCCCATGTGAAGGAAAGAATCAAAAAATCCTAATATAACAGAAAAACTAGACCTAATTGTTTCTTCTAAATTCAAAGAATCAAAGCCGAATTGAACCGGACTCAAAAACCATGGTTCTATTTGAAAATATTCACTAGTTTCTAAGTTATATTTTCCTAAAATAACGCAAAGTCCTATCTGAAATTTAACTCCACCTTCTTCTTTCTTTACTTTTAATATTTTTTTCTTCACTTTTTTTAAATTTTTGAACAGAAATAAATCAGGATCATATTTTAAAGAATTAGGAATGATATCATATTCTGTGATAAGATTTTTTAATGCTCTACGACGATAAATCATTAGACTATCGGTCTGAAATGTAAAACCAAAAACACTGTTCCGTATTCAAATTTAACAAGATCTCCTAAGTCATCACAGACAGTTATTTGAATTTCTTGTATTTCATTTCTTTTAAGTTTTTTATAATATGGAGTAACAAAAACTTCTGTTATGTCATCACCAAAGCTTCCTGTGCATCTTATTGTTCTTAAAAGTGGAACTTGTTTGTTTCCTACTACTTCATTACAAACTATGTTGCTATATATATAAATATTAGATGCTATGTAATGCAAATTGGGTACGAACAATCCCTGATTGTTGGACTTATTGATCAGGACAGTTACCTGAGCCACCCACCTGACAATAACTCTACACATGCACCCAGGTGGTGCGAACTCACACACTCTCACCTGTTGGACAGGTGTACCCTGCCATACCTATGCAGCAAGCCTAAGGGCACCTACATGTACTCCTCCACACTGCTGTGTTTTTTGTTTTTTTTAGCCATAATGGTTAACTGTTTAGTTTGCAATACTGCTTACCATGGAAACAAGAAACATTGCCCAAACTGTGGGGTATTGAACCACAAGTACAAGACTCAGGAGAGGAGTAACATGGATTCTCAGGAGGAGCAGGAGGAGGTGAGTCAGGGACATGCTAACATGGCCACCCCCCTGCAACCCCCAAGGCATCAAGGTTCACCTACTGATGGCAGTCAGCTGAGTAAGTCACATACTCCCCCTGAAACTATCATTAGACATAGAATGGCAGCAGCTGAAGAAAAGGCAGAGTTACTTAAAAGGAAAGGGGAGCTGTTAGGCTTACAAGAGAGGTTAGCCATGATAGAACTTGAGAATGCAGAGCTTGAACAATCTTATATTGAATCATTGAATGATATTACTGCCAAACAGAGTGCTGCCAGGCAGAAGCGGCAGGCTGCATTCGTAAATTTCAATGATTTGGCTGCACCCAGAGGCACTGTTCACCCGGAATATGGATTTACGAACACAGCCAGCAGTCGTCAAGGAGACGTAGCGTCTGGTTCACTCGACAGCCGGTCCGATCTACCCACGGAACGCCGTGGTGCCAACGAGACGCAGGTCGGCAGGGCGGACTACGGCGAGACGCTCGACGACAGGCAGTTTACGAACGCGGCCGGGGGAGGAGGACGCGGCCGGTCCGATCTACTCACGGAACGCCGAGGTGCGAATTACAGCGGTAGAGCGGATTACGGCGAGACGCTCGACGACAGGCAGTTTACGAACGCACCCAGGGGAGGAGGACGCGGACATACGAGGCGCCGTGGTGCAGATTACGGCGAAACGCAGGGCGAAGGAGCATTTACGAACGCACCCGGGGGAGGAGGACGCGGACCGTCCGGTCTACACACAGGACGCCATGGTGCGGATTACGCTGAAACTCGACAGGAACAAGTTCCAGCGATGTCCCAATATGGCGGCACTTCCTCTATGGGTGTGCCAGAGCATTTGCAAGATGAACTTAGGCAGTTTTCAGCTAATAAACAGCACAGGCTGCTTAACCAAAGCCATCCAGGTCCAGTAAGGGGGAGTTCAGGTGTACACACAGCAGTACAGGACCCACCACAGTTGTACTACCTGGATGGTACCCCCTACACTGGGACTCTACCTACCCAGCAACAACAACAAAGGATGACACCACCCCATTTCCCCCCTTCAGCTACTATTCAATCAGGCCTAGCCTCTGCTGGTCTGACAGCTAAGAGTATGGGGGTGGAAGGAGACCTGGCTGGGTATTTAGATGCTAAAGATCAAGGTGATTTGTTGTCTACTTTGTTTAAAATTGGAGAAGCCACAAAGAAAAAAAGGTCACAACACTGGTTAAGACCAGATTATCACATCCCAAATGATAAAGATTTTTCTGAAATGACATACAGGGAATTGATTTATGGTATGACATGTGTTCATGAGAAACTTGCTATTGCCAACCTTCCCCAATGGTCAGCCAAAAGTTATGGGGATCACATGAGGTTTGTTGCTAGGAAAGGTCTAAATGCCTCATATACATCTAGCGCACTTGCAAAATACGAACACGATGTTACCACTAGGGTAATTTCGGGAGAGCTTGCTGGTTTTCAGACAGCCGAACATGCATCGGTGTCTGATAACCTAGGTTCCGACAGCTTACAAGTGGTTCATGACCTCAGGGCTGAATTAACCAAATTAAAAGCCAGCTCGAAGCAAAGCGGGAAAGTCAAAAGTAACCAGTCACAGAATAGAATTAATTGCCCAGCCGATGTGTGTGCTTTGTATAATTTCACCCGCTGTGGGTACAATCCGTGTAACAGATCACATGTATGTGCCGTATGCAGGGGCCCCCACCAAGCAAAAGGAGGGTGCAAGAACCAGGCAACTACAGCAAGCAGTACAGCCAATGTAAGGGGTGGGGGCTCCACTCTCTTCGTGCCACCCGCACAACATAACATAACTTGATGTGAAACCGTCCCGACATGTAACATAGCATTTCAAAGTTGTTATAGCCCAGCAGCCAATTTGGTAGATACTCTCTGCGACAGGGACTCGCTCATTTGTACCTCCAGTCTGTCCGAATTGTTGTCTGCTTATGGAGACTATGCTCCCATGTGGGACATTAGATCTTCTCATACACTCAAAGGAGTGAAGTCCCAGATGAAACCAGCTGGATGGCTATCTATGTTAAGCGGCGGTCCCAATTCAGTTTTTGGCATTAACGCATGGGATTACGACTCAGATTTTCTCTTAGACGGCATGATGCATGGGTTTAAACTAGTAGACCCAGGTTCACCTATCCCATCATACAGTACTAAAAACTATGTACCCAAGGAAGCTAAGAGCTCCATCGATGAATTGCTAAAATCTGAAATCGAACAAGGGAAACTGTCAAAAGTGCAGTCACCCCCCACATGCATTCATGCGTTAGGCGCAGTTGAAAA
Source organism: Acholoe squamosa (assembly GCA_949317995.1). Taxonomy (NCBI): domain Eukaryota; kingdom Metazoa; phylum Annelida; class Polychaeta; order Phyllodocida; family Polynoidae; genus Acholoe; species Acholoe squamosa. Next base: position 42,428,922 of record OX439051.1, on the reverse strand, counting down.
GAAAGAAGGCGGATATAGGCCAATTACAGACGCAAGTCGACCAGAAGGTCTTTCTATAAATTCTCATATGAGCGAAACTTTTCAACACTTCAGCTACACAAGCGTTGACGATGTATCTAGGGTTCTAAAACCGGGTATGTTTATGGCCGTCACAGACATATCAGCGGCATATCGCTCTATCATGATAAGACCTAAAGACAGGCAATACCAAGGACTAAAGTGGTCGATTGATTCCGAGGAAGTTTATTTGGTGGACAACTTTGTATCGTTTGGTACAAGAATGGCAGCTTTCCTTTTTAATAGGATAACGGATAGCATCACTCGCTACATGAGAGCGAATGGTTATTACTGCTTTAACTACCTCGACGACCTACTTACCATGGGCAACTCGTTTGAAGAGTGCCAACAAGCTCAATTATTCCTGCACAGCGTTCTACACTCGTTGGGATTTTATGTGTCTTATAAGAAGGTACTGTCCCCTGCACAAGTACAAATATACTTAGGAATTCAGATTGACTCAGTGGAGATGCGACTCCGATTACCAGATGATAAGGTCAAAAAGCTGCACAGTGAGCTTAGTTTCTTCGCAGGTCGCCGTAAGGCAACAAAGAAACAACTGCGCCGCTTATGTGGAATCTTGTCTCATTGTTCTACCCTGGTACGTGGAGGTCGCACATTCTCCCATCGTGTTATAGCTATGTTATCAGCGTTCACCAGCAGCAAGCGTTATATAACTTTGTCAAAAGGGTTCTTCAAAGACCTAGATTGGTGGACGAGGTTCGCTGGGTGGTTCAACGGAGAAGCAAAAATTGTAGCGGATATTCCACCAGCTCGCTGTGATTTATACATGGACGCCTCAAATGCAGGCTATGGCATACACTACGGCAAAGATTGGTTGTGTGCGGGTTGGAGGTGTCACATCAGTATGAACATTGACAGGCATGGTCATTGTTTGCCAGCCCCTAGCCAATTTGTCCCGGAGAACATAAACATTAGGGAACTTTATCCTATATTAATGGCTATTAGCAGATGGGGTCCCTCATGGCGGAACAAAAAGGTCATCTGTTACACGGACAACACCCATGTAGTTAGTGCTTTAAACCAGGGTAAAAGTGTCAATGCCAGGGCCATGGATTTCCTACGGGAACTGTTTTGGCTTACCGTCTTGTATAATTGCCACATTGTTGCATTCCATGTACCCGGTAAACTTAACATCATCGCAGACGCACTGTCTCGAGTCCTATATTACCCACATAACCTTCCATTGTCTTTATGTTGTAGCGGCTGCTAAGTTATGTGAAGAATTGGATTTGAAAGCAACAGTTGCCAGAGCACACGCTTGGAGTGTATCCACATGGAAGACCAAGTGCAGCCAATGGAAACGCTTTATTGTATTTTGCACCATTTCTGCTTCAGTGCCTTTACCAACTTCAGCTAAGACACTATGTCGCTACATAGTTTATCTCTCTGCAGATCTGAAGTATAGCACTATTGATAATTACGTCAGCTCAGTAATCAGCCTCAATGCTCACTACGGACATGACATTACTTGGATAAGGTCCAACTTTATGTTTAAATGCACCATGTCGGGACTTAGAAGAATACTTGGGGATCCTATCCCAATTAGAACTACTTTGTCAGTTTCTCAATTACTCGCTATGTTCAAGAACGTTGATTTGTTTGCACCCGACCAGCTAGCTATGTGGGCATGCATAGTTACTAGTTTCAGGACTCTTCTAAGGAAAAGCAATCTGGTGGTGGATAGTTGTGCTAAGGCTTCACCACACTTCCTAAGACGGAACTCAGTTTCATTCACCAGCTGGGGTATGATAATAACAGTATCAAGCTCCAAAACTATACAGTTCGGACAAAGAGTCCACCACATCCCAGTGGTAGCTTCCCCAGACTCTCCACTGTGTGCCGTATCACTTCTCAAAAGGCACTTCGACATTACTCCAACAACGGACCCAGAGGCACCAGCCTTTCTAATCCGTAAAGGCAACCGCTTAGTTCCCCTACAATACCCACCATTATTGTCGTTTCTGAAACGACTGCTAAGATCCATAGGATTGGACACAGAAAGGGCAGGAGTCCATTCACTAAGGCGTTCTGGCGCGGCATTCATGCATCTGTGCGGAATTCCATTGGAGGACATACGTTACACAGGAGACTGGTCCAGTTTATCAGCCCTGCTGTACCTAGCCAAACCCTTCAACACAAGAGTCAGTGTAGACAGTGTAATCGCCAAGGCTTTGAAAGTCTCATTCTAATAGACTTATAAGCATACGTACAAACAGTGAGAATTCATAAAAATGTTTGATTCTGGTGGTGCCGGAGTTATTTGGACTCGGTTAAGGCCAGACCGCATACCTTCGTCCTCATTACTTCCAGAATCAATGGGTACGAACAATCCCTGATTGTTGGACTTATTGATCAGGACAGTTACCTGAGCCACCCACCTGACAATAACTCTACACATGCACCCAGGTGGTGCGAACTCACACACTCTCACCTGTTGGACAGGTGTACCCTGCCATACCTATGCAGCAAGCCTAAGGGCACCTACATGTACTGTGGTTTTTTTTTATTATGTATTTTTTTTTTTCTTATATTACACTCGTTCCGTTATTACTCGTTAATAAATGAAGGCCGGAGTTATTTGGACTCGGTTAAGGCCAGACCGCATACCTTCGTCCTCATTACTTCCAGAATCAATAGGAACCCCACCCGCTATGAAATTTTCATATTCATTTGGTCCTAAATTTGATGCTATTTTTTTATATTCTTCAAAATTTTCTAAAGGAGGTCCTATGAAAGACACAGTGTTTCCTTCTTTTTTCTCAGCTTTTTCATGTAAATCTAATCTTAACAAAGAAGACAAATCAGAAGAAAAAGTTACTACGTCTCCTTTTCCTACTTTAAGAATAGGTTTTAAATTTTGTGGTTCTATTTTCATAAAAGGTTTTCGCTCTTTTTTAAAGAAAACATCATCAGGATAAATATCAATTTTTTCTAGAACAGAATTTATAGTTCCAATAAGGTTATTAATAGAATTATAATTTCCATAAGGAATTCTTTCTACTATGAACCTTTTCTCCAGGGTAACATCACTTGCAGAATTTGCTATGAACACATTTTTTTTAAATTTAAAAAAATTTCTTTCCACTATTATAGTTCTGTTTCGTTCTGGTCTTTCAGGAAAATTATACCAAGAAATAGGTATATTAACTTCCACCACTCCAACCTCCCATTCCCCTTTCAATGTAATAGTCGATGGTAAATTCACATAATAAGAACTCGTTTTGTTTTCTCTAGAAGGGTGAATAGTATTAGAAGGTAAATTCACGTAAAAAGGAGAGGAAATTGACATTTTTTTATAAGTAGTTTCACTGAAAATGTATATAATCTAACATTTTATGTAGGTCTTTTATCTCAGAGAAATTTAAAGAATCATAGAAGGCAGCATACAAATTGATATTTGTGCTGGACATAAACATCAGAGGGGAGCACTTTCATGTATTTTTCCATATGTTCCATCTGGAGGTAACTAATAACAAAATTCAAAACCAATTTTTGTGCTCCATCTGGTGGTCAGTTAAGAAATTACTGTATGTTATGAACTTAATCCATAGAGGGCAGCATACGAAGCAATATTTATGCTCCATCTAGTGGTTAGTTAGGAAATTACTGTATGTCATAAACTTAATCCATAGAGGGCAGCATATAAACCAATATTTATGCTCTATCTGGTGGTCAGTTAAGAAATTGCTGTATGTTATAAACTTATTCCATAGAGGGCAGCATACAAAGCAATATTTATGCTCCATCTAGTGGTTTACTGTATGTCATGAACTTAATCCATAGAGGACAGCATATAAACCAATGGTATGCTCCATCTGGTGGTTAGTTAAGAAATTGCTGTATGTTATAAACTTATTCCATAGAGGGCAGCATACAAAGCAATTTTTGTGCTCCATCTAGTGGTTAGTTATGAAATTACTGTATGTCATGAACTTAATCCATAGAGGTCAGCATATAAACCAATATTTATGTTTGCTATGAACTTGATCCATAGAGGGCAGCGTACAAACCAATATTTGCGTTAGACTTAAACATCAGAGGGCAGCACTTTTATATATTTTTCCATGTGCTCCATCTGGAGGTGACTAGTTATAAACCTCAAAACCAATATTTGTGCTCTATCTGGTGGTCAGTCAGGAAGTTACTGTTTGTATTAAATTTAAACCATTAAGTGCAGCATGTCAACCAATGTTTGTGTTTAACTTATGTTAGTAAGGGTTAAAGGAGCAGTCTATTAAATCTATTATAGATTAATAGAAAGCAGAATTCTTATATATATATATATATATATATATATATATATATATATATTATATCAAAGTTTTTAACTTTAAAGTTAACTGAAAGAGGGCTGCACAGAGGGCTGCACGTTTAATCTGAATGAAATAATCGGATTTGAAAGACTCTTATGACTTTGAGATTCATTAGTTAAAGGTCGAGATTGAGATTAATTAATTAAAGGTCGAGATTCATTAGTAGAAGGTCATATGCTTAAATAGTGAGATATAATGTGCTTCCTCTTAAGTGAAATTGCTTAAAAATAAGATTACTATTTGTGCAAGAGTTAGATTTTATGTATACATAACTTTTGAAGATTTTATGTATACATATCTTTTGAAAGACTTTATATTTTTAAAACCAGAGGGCAGCACATTGAATCTTAAAAGAACAAAGAAGATACATTCAGTCATTGATTTCAATGTTTTTATTCAAAATAGAAACACCTTAGGCATTTTTTCTTTTTTCAACATAGAAAATGATTCAGATTTTTTTTGTAAAAATACCATAAAATCATCAACACAAACTGGTTTCCTTTGCATCCATGTCATATCACAATATTTACATTTCCTTGGTTTACTTTCTGTTTTAGTAATAAAAAATTGAAAACATTTCGCATGAACCGGTTGCAGAAAAGTCCAACTCAGACAATTTCCAGCACCTAACCAGAAAAATAATTTCTAAGACTGAACCCACTGAATACCTAATCTGCAGAAATCTTTTCTAAGTCCAACTCAGTCAATTTCTAGCACCTGACCAGAAAATAATTTCTAAAACTAAGACCGCTAACTTTTCTAGGTCCAACTCAAAAATGGACCTAGAAAATGTCTCCTCCTAAGTCCACTGAAGCCTTAGCCTGAAGAAACTCACCTCTATATCTTTAATCCCATGTTGAGACCACAGCAGGATCTAAACTCCTTGCCGCAATGTAAGAACCAAAGCAGACATTCAAAACTCCTTGTCATATATATGGAACCACAACCACAAGCCATACCTCTAAGTAAACTCATCCAATCACAACAAAGATTTCTTTGAGCAGTTTAGGGCCATCCGACTGAATACCTAACCTGCTAAAATTTCTTCTAAGTCTAACTCAAACAATTTCCAGCACCTAACCAGGAAATAATTCCTGAGACTGAACCCACTGAATACCTAGCCTGCAGAAATCTTTTCTAAGTCAAACTGGCACAATATTCTAGCACCTGACCAGAAAATAATTTCTGAAACTAAAACTAGTAAGTACCTAGCCTGCAGAAATCCTTTCTAAGTCCAACTCAGGCAATATTTTCCTGCACCTAACCAGAAAATAATTTCTGCTTACAGTGTGGAATGTCTAGAATGTCAACATGATCATTAATCTTTGCTATTTACTCATAGTGTGGAATGCCTGGAAAATCTACCTGTTCATTAATCTTTGCTGTTTACTTACAATGTGGAATGCCTGGAATGTTTACGCAGTAGAAACTAGTATTAAATGACTGAAAACTTTTCTAAGACCACTGGTTTGAGACGAACAGAGAATTTCTAAAAGTGAAATCACTTACAGTCAAGTCACAATAATTCAGTGTTAATTCTCATGAGATCAGATATGTAATACTGTATCTCCCCTTAATAATCCAGTCCAACTCAAACAATATAATTTCCAGCACCTAACCAGAAAATAATTTCTAAGACTGAACCCACTGGATACCTAGCCTGCTGAAAACTCAAAAATGGACTAAGAATATTTCTCCTAAGTAAACAGTGAAGACTGAGAAAAAGAGGGATTTTATTTTTATTGTGGGAACTTCATCTGCTATGGCTTTATTTCCTTGTTTGCATCGAATTAAAGTCATTTTTGACTAAATATTAATTCCTAAGACTGAACCCACTAAACACCTAACCTGCTGAAATCTTTTCTAGTCAATAAATTCCTGCATCTAACCAGAAAATAATTCCTAAGACTGAACCCATTAAACACCTAGCCTGTTGAAATCTTTTCTGGTCAATAATTTCCTGCACCTAACCAGAAAATAATTCCTAAGACTGAACCCACTAAATACCTAGCCTGCTGAAATCTTTTCTTTTCTAAGTCTAACTCAGACAATTTCCAGCACCTAACCAGAAAAATAATTTCTAAGACTGAACCCACTGAATACCTAATCTGCAGAAACCTTTTCTAAGTCCAACTCAGGCAATTTCTAGCACCTAACCAAAAAATAATTTCTAAAACTAAGACCGCTAACTTTTCTAGGTCCAACTCAAAAATGGACTTAGAAAATGTCTCCTCCTTAGTCCACTAAAGCCTTAGCCTGAAGAAACTCACCTCTATATCTTCAATCCCATGTTGAGACCACAGCAGGATCCAAACTCCTTGCCTCAATGTAAGAACCAAAGCAGACATTCAAAACTCCTTGCCATATATATGGAACCACATCCACAAGCCATACCTCTATGTAAACTCAACCAATCACAACAAAGATTTCTTTGAGCAGTTTAGGGCCATCCAACTGAATACCCAGCCTGCTAAAATCTTTTCTATGTCCAACTCAGACAGTTTCCAGCACCTAACCAGAAAATAACTTCTAAAACTGAACCCACTAAATACCTAGTCTGCTGAAATCTTTTCTGAGTCCAACTCAGACAATATCCAGCACCTTACCAGAAAAGGACTTAGAGAATTTTTAAGAATAAAACCACAGGTTTGGGGAGGTAGGAGAAAGGGGTCAAACCTAAGTGACTTGAGAGCATGGTTAGGAGAGGCATAAAACCGGTAGCAGACCTCAGGGGAGCTGGGAGAATGGTCAAGGGAGAATGGCTAGGAGAGGTAGGAGCTAGCATTGAGCAGCTGAAAACTTTTCTAAGACCGCTGGTTTAAAACAGGCAGGAAATTTCTATGAGTAAAATCATGGAATACCTAGCCTGCGAAAACCTTGTCTAGAATAATTTCCAGCACCTAACCAGAAAATATTTTCCCTCACTGAATACCTAGTCTGCTGAAATCTTTTCTGAGTCCAACTCAGACAATTTCCAGCACCTTACCAGAAAAGGACTTCAACCACTGGTTGAGACAAACAGGAAATCACTTACAATCAAGTCATCAAATTTATAGTACTGTATCTGTCCTTGATAATCCAGTGCAACTCAAACCATTTCTAAGCCATGGACTGAACCTATTAAATACCTAATCTCCTGAAATCTTTTCTAAGTCCAACTCAGACAATATACAGCACCTTACCAGAAAAGGACTTAGAGAATTTTTAAGAATAAAACCACAGGTTTGGGGAGGTAGGAGAAAGGGGTCAAACCTAAGTGACTTGAGAGCATGGTTAGGAGAGGCATAAAACCGGTAGCAGACCTCAGGGGAGCTGGGAGAATGGTCAAGGGAGAATGGCTAGGAGAGGTAGGAGCTAGCATTGAGCAGCTGAAAACTTTTCTAAGACCGCTGGTTTAAAACAGGCAGGAAATTTCTATGAGTAAAATCATGGAATACCTAGCCTGCGAAAACCTTGTCTAGAATAATTTCTAGCACCTAACCAGAAAATATTTTCCCTCACTGAATACCTAGTCTGCTGAAATCTTTTCTGAGTCCAACTCAGACAATTTCCAGCACCTTACCAGAAAAGGACTTCAACCACTGGTTGAGACAAACAGGAAATCACTTACAATCAAGTCATCAAATTTATAGTACTGTATCTGTCCTTGATAATCCAGTGCAACTCAAACCATTTCTAAGCCATGGACTGAACCCATTAAATACCTAATCTCCTGAAATCTTTTCTAAGTCCAACTCAGACAATATACAGCACCTTACCAGAAAAGGACTTAGAGAATTTTTAAGAATAAAACCACAGGTTTGAGGAGGTAGGAGAAAGGGATCAAACCTGAGTGACTTGAGAGCATGGTTAGGAGAGGTATAAGACCGGTAGCAGACCTCAGGGGAGCTGGGAGAATGGTCAAGGGAGAATGGCTAGGAGAGGTAGGAGCTAGCATTGAGCAGCTGAAAACTTCTCTAAGACCACTGGTTTGAAACAGGTAGGAAATTTCTATGAGTAAAATCATGGAATACCTAGCCCGTGAAAACCTTGTCTAGCATAATTTTCAGCACCTAACCAGAAAATAATTTCTCCCACTGAATACCTAGTCTGCTGAAATCTTTTCTGAGTCCAACTCAGACAATTTCCAGCACCTAACCAGAAAATAATTCCTAAGACTGAACCCACTAAATACCTAGCCTGCAGAAATCCTTTCTAAGTCCAACTCAGGCAATATTTTCCAGCACCTAACCAGAAAATATTTTCTGCTTACAGTGTGGAATGTCTAGAATGTTAACATGATCATTTATCTTTGCTATTTACTCACAGGCTGGAATGTCTAGAATGTCTACCTAGTCATTAATCTTGTTGTTTACTTGCAGTGCGGAATGTCTGGAATGTCTACGCGATCATTAATCATTGCTATTTACTCGCAGTGTGGAATGCCTGGAATGTCTACCTGATCATTAATCTTTGCTGTTTACTAACAATGTAAAATGCCTGAAATGTTTACGCAGTAGAAACTAGTATTAAATGACTGAAAACTTTTCTAAGACCACTGGTTTAAACAAACAGGAAAATCACTTACAGTGAAGTCACAATAATCCAGTATTAATTCTCATGAGATCAGATATGTAATACTGTATCTGTCCTTAATAATCCAGTCCAACTCAAACAATAATTTTCAGCACCTAACCAGAAAATGATTTTGAAACTAAGACCACTGAAAACTTAGTGTGCAATAAACCTTTCTAAATCCAACTCAGACAATTTCCAGCACCTAACCAGAAAATAATTTCCCCCACTGAATACCTAGTCTGCTGAAATCTTTTTTGAGTCCAACTCAGACAATTTCTAGCACCTTACCAGAAAAGGACTTAGAACATTTTTAAGAATAAAACCACAGGTTTGGAGAGGTAGGAGAAAGGGATCAAACCTGAGTGACTTGAGAGGATGGTTAGGGGAGGCATAAGACCGGTAGCAGACCTCAGGGGAGCTGGGAGAATGGTCAAGGGAGAATGGTTAGGAGAGGTAGGAGCTAGCATTGAGTAGCTGAAAACTTTTCTAAGACCACTGGTTTGAAACAGGCAGGAAATTTCTATGAGTAAAATCATGGAATACCTAGCCTGCGAAAACCTTGTCTAGAAAAATTTCCAGCACCTAACCAGAAAATATTTTCCCCCGCTAAATACCTACTCTGCTGAAATCTTTTCTGAGTCCAACTCAAACAATTTCCGGCACCTAACCAAAAAATAATTCCTAAGACTGAACCCACTAAATACCTAGACTGCAGAAATCTTTTTTAAGTCAAGCTGGCACAATATTCCAGCACCTAACCAGAAAATAATTTTTGAAACTAAAAATAGTAAGTACCTAGCCTGCAGAAATCCTTTCTAAGTCCAACTCAGGCAATATTTTCCAGCCTAACCAGAAAATAATTTCTGCTTACAGTGTGGAATGTCTAGAATGTCAACACGATCATTAATCTTTGCTATTTACTCACAGGCTGGAATGTCTAGAATGTCTACCTAGTCATTAATCTTCATTGTTTACTCACAGTGCGGAATGTCTGGAATGTCTACACGACCATTAATCATTGCTATTTACTTGCAGTGTGGAATGCCTGGAATGTCTACTTGATCATTAATCTTTGCTGTTTACTTAGAATGTGGAATGCCTGAAATGTTTACGCAGTAGAAACTAGTATGAAATGACTGAAAACTTTTCTAAGACCACTGGTTGAGACAAACAGGAAATCACTTACAGTCAAGTCACCATAATCCAGTGTGTAACAATCCAGTAATTCACCTTCCAGTGTTAATTCCTATAGGATCAAATTCATAGTACAGTATCTGTCCTCAGACAATTTCCAGCACCTAACCAGAAAATAATTTTTAAGACTAAACCCCCTGAATATCTTGCTTGCTGAAATCTTTTCTAAGTCCAACTCAGACAATTTCCAGCACCTAACCAGAAAATAATTTCTAAGACTGAACCATTTCCAGCACCTAACTAGAAAATAATTTCTAAGACTGAACCCACTGAATACCTAATCTGCTGAAATCTTTTCTAAGTCCAACTCAGATAATTTCCAGCACCTAACCAGAAAATAATTTCTAAAACTAAACCCACTGGATACCTAGCCTGCTGAAAACCTTTCTAAGTCTAACTCAAAAATGGACTAACCTAAAGGCATAGTCTCAGCAATGCACCATGTCCCAATGTAAGATGGTCAGTGATGCAAGCTGTGACTACGGCAGGCCTGCAAACTCCTTGTCTTATATAGGAAACCCAAAGCCATAAGCTCCGCCCCCTTGTGAATCTCAACCAATCAGCATCAACCAATCAGCACTCAGTCTCATGTTAAAATCAAACCAGTGAGCTAAATAGTCCTCTCTGAAAACAGTTATTTCAGCAAATTTAGGCTATATAACAGAGAAAATTGTCAAACCTATGAATAATTAGCAGAGTAATAACAAGCAAGAGTGTTTCAATTGTCTCAAATACCTATAATTCAACCATGAAAACAGTGGAAAATTGGCGGAAGATTACAAGGTGAAGCGGTTCTAATGGGAAAGTTCCAGAAAGTAAACAGTGAAGACTGAGAAAATGAGGGATTTCACTGAAATTTTCCGCCGCTATGGAGCTAAAAATGACTTTAATTCGATGCAAACAAGCAAATAAGACCATAATTGATAGATACTCGCATGAAATTGGCAGCTTTTTCTTTTTACGTGCGAGATTCCACTCGTCAGCAACCAGCTATGGGTCATTTCCTTTAACCCCAGCCCTGTCTACTCTAAGTACCACCCCCTGTGGTATGCTCTAGGTACGGGCGCACGGCGAAAACGATCGTTTCGGCGAAATTCCGGCGCTGTCGGGTCAAATATGACTTTAATTCGATGCAAACAAGCAAATAAGACCATAATTGATAGATACTCGCATGAAATTGGCAGCTTTTTCTTTTTACGTGCGAGATTCCACTCGTCAGCAACCAGCTATGGTTCATTTCCTTTAACCCCAGCCCTGTCTACTCTAAGTACCACCCCCTGTGGTATGCTCTACGTACGGGCGCTGTAGTATCCCGAAAGTCGGACCATCCCAGAAGTCGGCCGGAATTTTCAAATAATAAATATGAACTTTAACCATTTCACAATTCTACGGCGTAGGGACAGTATCATTAGGGTTGTTGTCCTTTCAAGTTCTATAAGAAGAGAGGGATGTTATCATGGTTTTCATGTTTTCAAAAAATTATTTATTTTCATTGATGTTTGTGTATTAACCTCAGTGCTGAGATGTAGGCCTAACTAGCTTAAAAAAAATCGTATATTAAGTGTTCCATTCAGTGCTTCTACCGGTACAGTCCCCATAGACTTATCATTACGTGAACAAAGCTAAAACTAAATAATTTCTCCTGGGCTTAATATTTTGAATTTCTGCATAGGGTTTGCGCCAAATATAAGTTTAATTATTCTAGTTTTTAGCCTCTTAAGGATTTTTAGGGGGTTGAAGCCTAAGATGTCAAAAAAAAAATAAAGCATTTTGATGTCTGGCCGTATCAGTCATTTCCATATACTTTCAATGCTAAAATAGGCCCATGTCGACCACAAGTAAATGAGCTGTCATTAAATAAATCCTGAATACTTTTTAATGGGAATATGATGGGAACGAAGTAAAATATCACAAGTTTAATGTGTATTAACCTCAGTGCTGAGATGTAGCCCTAACTAGCTTAAAAAAATTCGTATATTAAGTGTTCCATTCAGTGCTTCTACCGGTACAGTCCCCATAGACTTATCATTACGTGAACAAAGTCAAAACTAAAATAATTCTCCTGGCCTTAATATTTCGAATTTCTGGGTGGGGATTGCGCCAAATATTAGTTTAACTATTCTAGTTTTTAGCCTCTTAAGGATTTTTAGGGGGTTGAAGCCTAAGATGTCAAAAAAAAAATAAAGCATTTTGATGTCTGGCCGTATCAGTCATTTCCATATACTTTCAATGCTAAAATAGGCCCATGTCGACCAGAAGTAAATGAGCTGTCATTAAATAAATCCTGAATACTTTTTAATGGGAATATGATGGGAACGAAGTAAAATATCCCAAGTTTAATGTGTATTAACCTCAGTGCTGAGATGTAGGCCTAACTAGCTTAAAAAAAATCGTATATTAAGTGTTCCATTCAGTGCTTCTACCGGTACAGTCCCCATAGAGTTATCATTACGTGAACAAAGCTAAAACTAAATAATTTCTCCTGGGCTTAATATTTCGAATTTCTGGGTGGGGATTGCGCCAAATATTAGTTTAACTATTCTAGTTTTTAGCCTCTTAAGGATTTTTAGGGGGTTGAAGCCTAAGATGTCAAGAAAAAAATAAAGCATTCTGATGTCTGGCTGTGACATCGCTCCCATAGAGATTGCACTGAGGCTCAGATCAGCGGTACATTATTTTATGTTTAAAACTTCATTTGAACATTTTATGGGAAATTTCTCCACTCTTATGGAAGATTTCACCATTTTACAGTGCTTGGGGGGGTTATTTTCTGGGTTTGGTTGAATTTTAGGTGTTAAAACTTCAATTTCTTAGACGTGACCCACATTTGCCACCGATCAGCTGATAGCCTACACTCACCATGCATATAGTTCCAACTCCAAACAGAGGTTTCCTCTTTTCCCAGCCCTGTCTACTCTAAGTACCACCCCCTGTGGTATGCTCTAGGTACGGGCGCACGGTGAAAACGATCGTTTCGGCGAAATTCCGGCGCTGTCGGGTCAAATATGACTTTAATTCGATGCAAACAAGCAACTAAGGCCATAACAGATGGAGTTCCCGCAAGAAAATCAGTGAAATAGCTCATTTTCTCAGTTTTCACTGCATGTTTACTTTCTAGAACCTTCCATTCCACTCGCCGGCTACCAGCTATGGTTCATTTCCTTTAACCCCAGCCCTGTCTACTCTAAGTACCACCCCCTGTGGTATGCTCTAGGTACGGGCGCACGGCGAAAACGATCGTTTCGGCGAAATTCCGGCGCTGTCGGGTCAAATATGACTTTAATTCGAGGCAAACAAGCAAATAAGACATACTAAGACCATAATCGATAGATACTTGGCTGCTATTTCTTTTCATGTGCGAGATTCCACTCGCCGGCTACTAGCAATGAGCCTGTACCTAGAGCATACCACAGGTGGAGGTACTTAGAGTAGACAGAGCTGGGTTAAATAGAAAATTCCAAGAAGGAAGGTTCCATAGAATTCTACTGCGTCTTTCTGTTGTGTGGGAAACGTACCCAGTCGGCATATGATTTATGTTCTTGTTTATCCTAAAGTCTGGGAAAGTAACTGACATTTGACCCTGGATCCTTAGCTCTGTAAAGGTAGGTCATGATACAAAACTGCATCATACTCACCAGTCACAATATAGTGATAAAATATAGTAATAAATTGCTAACATATCAACCTTCTTGGAAATTACATAAAGTGCCTTTATTAAAAATTAGCTGATACTCTCACCAACACTGTATTAATGCATCTTAACAATCAATGTGCAGTGCTTTCATGCACATCAACCCTTAAAGGATTTTAGCGTCATGGGAAAACAAACAGATGTTTAACCAACACAGGGGTGCATGACACTCAATATTCAAAGTGATGCAATGGTGTGCTGTGTTACATTAGTTAATGTGCTAATACAGCATGCCTCATTAACAATTTATATAAAGCTTAAATAAGATATAGCTAGCACTTTTCTAGCATTTTAGATATAGCTAGCACTATTTTAGCATTTTATCAATGTACCGTCATAATCTATAGCCATAACGCATTACTGCATCAGCAGCACTTAAATGGTAAAGGAAAATTTATTGCTTTGTCCTAAAGAATAAGATTCTTCCAGTGACGCAGTGAATAAACACCAGTTCACTGATTTAATGTCAATTTAGATATGTCTAGCTAGTAGTATAACGATTAAATTGTACAGGGAAACAAAAATATCTAAGTAAATATCCAAATTTTGACTGAAATACATAATCTTAATTGGAATTCAAGCCTACACCTAAGCTTATATTTAAAGCCTTGCTTATATTACACCCGAAAGACTTCTTAACCAGGCTTATAAACGAGGCATGCTTATATATTGGGGCCAGGCTTATATTTAAAAAAATACGGTATATCAAGCATTTTAAGCCTCTAAAAGGTCTACTACGGCTTATAGCATTTTCAGGATTGTCAGGGTGCGGCTTATAAACAAAAATACCCCGTCAAGCATTTCGAGCCTCTAAAAGGTCTACTGCGGCTTATAGCATCTCCAAGATTGCCAGGGTGCGGCTTATAAACAAAAATACCCCGTCAAGCATTTCGAGCCTCTAAAAGGTCTACTGCGGCTTATAGCATCTCCAAGATTGCCAGGGTGCGGCTTATAAACAAAAATACCCCGTCAAGCATTTCGAGTCTCTGAAAGGTTTACTGCGGCGTATAGCATCTCCAAGATTGCCGGGCGAATCTAAAATGGTACCCTCAATTTTAACTGAAATACATAATCTTAATTGGAATTCCAGCTTATTTTTAAAGCCTGGCTTATATTACACCTAAAAGACTTCTTAACCAGGCTTATAAACGAGGCAGGCTTATATTTGAGGCCAGGCTTATATTATAAAAAAATATGGTATATCAAGCATTTTAAGCTTCTAAAAGGTCTACTACGGCTTATAACATTTTCAGGATTGTTAGGGTGCGGCTTATAAACAAAAATACCCCGTCAAGCATTTTAAGCTTCTAAAAGGTCTACTGCGGCTTATAACATCTCCAAGATTGCCAGGGTGCGGCTTATAAACAAAAATACCCCGTCAAGCATTTTGAGCCTCTAAAAGGTCTACTGGGGCTTATAGCATCTTCAAGATTGCCAGGGTGCGGCTTATAAACAAAAATACCCCTTCAAGCATTTCAAGCCTCTAAAAAGTTTACTGCAGCTTATAGCATCTCCAAGATTGTCAGGGTGCGGCTTATAAACAAAAATACCCAGTCAAGCATTTCGAGTCTCTGAAAGGTTTACTGGGGCTTATAGCATCTCCAAGATTGTCAGGGTGCGGCTTATAATCAAAAATACCCAAGCATTTTAAACCTTTTAAGTTGATACATAAATTTAAATTTAAAATGGTACCCTCAATTTTAACTAAATACATAATCTTAATTAGAATTCTGGCCTATACCCAAGCTTATTTTTAAAGCCTGGCTTATATTACACCTAAACAACCTCTTAACCAGGCTTATAAACGAGGCAGGCTTATATTTGAGACCAGGCTTATATCAAAACAAATACAGTATATCAAGTATTTTAAGCCTCTAAAAGGTCAACTGCGGCTTATAACATCTCCAAGATATTGAGTGTCATGCACCCCTGTGTTGGTTAAACATCTGTTTGTTTTCCCATGACACTAAAATCCTTTAAGGGTTGTTTGTGCATGAAAGCACTACGCATTGATTGTTAAGATGCATTAATACAGTGTTGGTGAGAGTATCAGCTAATTTTTAATAAAGGCACTTTATGTAATTTCCAAGAAGGTTGATATGTTAGCAATTTATTACTATATTTTATCACTATATTGTGACTGGTGAGTATGATGCAGTTTTGTATCATGACCTATCTTTACAGAGCAAAAGATCCAGGGTCAAATGTCAGTTACGTTCCCAGACTTTAGGATATAAATCAAATGCCTTGCTACAATGCACCTAAATTGATTATCTTAAGTATAAGAAAAAATGAATAGGGATTATATTAAACATTAAAGTGGTCACTAATGCATTGATGCATCATACCCATCGGTCGTCATGATGCATCCATGCGGGCCTAGCAAGTAATATAAACTTCACTGAGGGATTGCAAGGGTGTGGCTTATAATCAAAAATACTCATACGGTTGGCATAATACTTATGCAACAATAAAATGCCCTTATCCAAAATAATAGGTATTTTCTGGATATTCAAAAAATATAGGTCTTCTTTGGATATTTTTTTTAGAAATATCCAAAGAAGACCTATATATATACTACTTTCATGGGCATGATGCACATCGGCATGATGCATCAATGCATCAGCGGCCCTTAAAGGATCAATACCGATGTCCAGGTGGTACGGGTTTATCTATATAACAATTACACGGTATCAGAGTGTATTTGGGTCATCCATGCAGGTCTGCCTATCCTGATACCCTTACACAATAGATTTTTTTCAGCGAATGTGTAGTCACACCCTCGGCGGCTCTGGTGGAGATCTCAAGTGTAAACAATAGGCAGCTCATGCACTGCAGTCTAGGGGGAGGCAGACAAACTTAAACTTTCACATTCAATTTTTAACACTTACATAAAGCGCACCTTCATGATTCTTAGTTTCACATACTCCCCTACATCACTATTTTTACTGGTGAAAGGGATTTTTTGATAAAGCTACATGAATGGGAGAAAATCAGGATTTTCTAAAGTGTTGTAGTTCACCACAGTATACGGGACGGAGCCATTGCTAGTACCAAACAAATTTCCTCGGTGGCTCATGTAGTAGGTGGCTAGATCAGCAGTTGTCCGCTTTGTACAGTTTACTTTGGTTGGCCCTTCCTAATAGTCTATATGAAGCTATATTCTAAAAATCTATACCTTTGGATAGCAAATACTTTAAACTTAAACAATATTAGCTTTATATAGACTTAGTACTTCAAATACAAGAGAAATTAAACTTTAAAAGTTTTCTTAGAGGGCACATATAATCCAGGCTGAGTAAAACCAAGCCATTGTGTCCTATCAGGCCAATCCCCTCCATTCACACCTAAAACAATGGATAGGTACTTAAGGTGATTAAGATAGAGGCAGGGGCAGCTCATCAGTCTTATCAATTCCCATTGTTTTCTGTGGGTGGAAGGGAAGATAAGAGTTTACCCACAATCCTCTGCCAGATCAAAGATGGCCGTCGGGGGCCAGTTACATAACTAATTTTAAGATGGCCACCTCAATACAGGAATGGTTGTTCCCTATAGCAAGCCTCTCACTGTCAAATCTCGCACAGGCCATCCTTCTACTTCCACACAAGATTTTCCACATTTATATGAATCAAACTTTCATAATTATTAGTTTTGCATGTCCAACTATATCTCAACTGTTTCTGGTTAAAAGATGATGTTGATTAAGGTAGAGGATTAGGAGAAAACAAATATTTTATACACGGTAGTAGACTGCCACAGTGGCAAGCCTGCACTTACTCCTCTGCCCCTGCTGATCCCGCAAGGCACTTTATTCCACTTCCACCTGATATTTTCAACATTTATATAAATCGGAGATTCATAATTCTTTGTTCCGCATACTCCCCTATATCTCTATTATTAATGGTGAAAGGGATTTTTTGATGAAGCCACAGGGTTGGGAGAAAAGGGGGATTTAGTAAAGGGTAGTAGATTGCAACAGTGCATTCTCTATGGCAGCATGAGTAGGGTGGCCAGTTGTAGATCTCTAACACCTTCATGGGGCGCAAACTGACGTCACGTGAAAAACCTTTATTCTTATGAATCTATAACTACTCAACCCCCCGGACTCAACCAGCAGTGAGTGAGTAATAGATGTTTAACAACTTTTCGACAGCTAAGGTCATATTTATGACGAGAAAACTACATTACACAATTTCATAGATGAATGTGCCAGTGCCCCGCTGCTCACGCATATGTGAGTCAGACAAGCAGAGGGGATAGGAAAGAGGAGATGTAGACCCTTTTATATGGGGTCTACTCAACCAGCAGAGTTAATTCTCCGACCATATGCTGAAAGCTTACAATGCACACAGCTATGACAGGCGCCGTTACAGATGATTTTTACTGATACCTGATGGTTAAACCATTAGAGCCCAATCAAGGGATAATAAACATGATACCCATTGGTCGTCATGATGCATGAATGCAGCCCTGGTGAGTAACTGAGTCACCAGTGCTGCATTCATGTATCAGGACGACCGTTCAATGTTGGTCTAGTAGGGTCGACAGAATGCTCCAATGTAGTGCTGGTGAGTAGACTCAGACTCGTAAAACACGCTACGTTATACCGTAGAACCCCGCCTATATGCTGCGGCCTACAGTAGGCCTATGGACCAAGTCAGTACCTTTTTGGTGCAGCTTATAGTTCAAGTTCAAGTACAATAATTCTTTATTCCTCTCATCACTAAAAATGATTCATGTAAGTGGTCTCCCTGATTTAGAGGAATTTGGGTTGACCACGCCCTTACAGAGTTAATATGACATGATATAGATAACATTCCCGTGTGGGCTAACACTTTATATCAACAATGAGACACATTCGATTTACCATTGTCATAATGTGTTCCTAACCACAAGGTGCGGCTAATATGGTTTTCTATATATGGACTATTGCAAGGAATGGCAACCATTTCCAGCCTCAGGTGCGGCTTATAACATTTTACCAAAGTCAGGGTGCGGCTTGGTAGGGTGTGGCTTATATGCAAGGTTTTACCGTAGTTCAAGGCTGGGTAGGTGGACACCTTTGACCCCCCCCCCCCAACCAACACACACATACACAACCAACATGATTGTATCCATAGTCTATCACCATAGACATACACTGATAAACCCTGCCCTATGATGTAACAGTAGCGTCTCTCCACACAACATATCGGCTTTAGTCCGTGAGCCCACCATCAGGCGGCCAGTCAGGTGGTCATCATGCTGGTACCAGGCATGTGAAGCACTCTGTGCCGTCATTCTGGTAGTGACCAGCGTAGGAGACAGACGCAGGGCAGACGCCAGGTTTACTTACATTCTATACATGTATGTAGAGACACACAGACAGACGGATGTAAGCTGCTCACCATAGCAACAGTAACCATGTGCCAACGCCTGGCCCTCCGCGCGCGTGAGTCTTAATTACTTTATTAATTAATGATGCTGACAATTGTGTCATTACCCTGGGTTCATCCGTCCCCTCCCCACATCCACCAGTAGCACTATACACTGCCCTAAGGTTTAGATATTATAAATAGACGCCCACCTGTTAGTGATAGGTCCCTATAGTATTGATATAGAGACTGGGTATTATGTATTATACGCCTGTGTATTAACCCAGGTATTGCTCCTTTAAGGGGTTCATTACTCAGACTGTACGACTGCATTCATGCATCATTCTGAATCTTTTAGATTGATATTCTTCCGCAGGTCAACATTATGATTACCGTAAAGCCCAGCTGCACCTGCGTATAAGCCACACCAGGATTTTTCGCTATAAGCCGCACCAGAGGCCTGAAATGGTCCCTATTCCTTCCCTTTCCGTCCCTTTGTCTTTACATGTATAAGTAAAACCCCACACATAAGCTGCACCCTGAGTTCCTGGAGGTACTATAAGCCGCACCAGGGGCTTGAAATGGTCTATAAGCTGCGGCTTATACACGGGGTCTTACGGTGAGTCCAGTAGTCTCACCAGCACTGCTTTGAGGCATGGTGAATCATCATCATGTCCCAAAAAAGGTTAAACGTCTTACCATCTATGATAACCTGATCTGACATTATTCCTTCACACCTGTAAGAGAAAGATATGGTGTTCTACTTGCATTACTATCCAAGAATTATTTGGTATACTCCAGTAATATGACATGCAATGGTTCATCATACAAGCAACAGGTTAGGACTTAGGGAAATTTCATGAGAGTTAATACTGCGAAAAGTATGGTCATGTACTTTGGATCTGGTCATAAATTTGACCAACTCACTGGCCCTATCTTGAAGATGGACGAGGGGTCAATTTCCTACTTTTATCAAAAGGTAGAACCCCACATGGCGATTTAAGGCTCCAATATCTCTGCGATTTAGTACTGTGCGTTCTAGGGTTTTACGACTAAGTAGGGTTGAAACTACGTGTCAGTACAAAACCATATGGACTAGGGTAAGACGTGCCTCCAGAATAAAATGTACAAGTTGAATAAGCGTTGTGAATTGATCCCAGCAGAGCACTACATGACTATTCATATAAAGTCAACCATATGGAATAGTATGTCCAAGATGTAAATAGGAAAATAACTGTCATGGATATCAATAGGGCCCATTGTCGTACAATACAGTGAGATACGGCGTAGTGTCTGAATATACATGCCTAAATTAAAGTTCGTTATTCTAATTCTACTTTTTCAAATAACTGGATCTGGTTAGCACACATTGTATTCCCCACAGTCCGTAATCTATTGCCTGCTAATTGTGCAGTTCCATATTCCTCGCATTGACTCTGTACATATAATAGTACCATGGAAACGCATGAACCGTAGACACTAATGTCTATGATACGTTCCTATCGGAACGAAACTACCGGATAAATGTACAAACAGACAAAAGAGGCATGCATTTTAGAGATCAGACCTAAAAGGGTTTGATTTTTTTTTTCATACCTAAAAGGGTTACCATAAGACATGAAGTGGCACCTGGTTACTTCCCACCCTTAACATATCTCGTTAGTGGCAGAACATGAGGGTTAGCATTTACTTAGCCTTAGGCCCTATTAACGTTCCAATGAGTGTACGTGTAATCTGGACTTCAATAAGACCCGTGTGTCTATTGACCCTCATGTTATCAATACTTGTTTGAGTCTGTCCGCCCAGAGCAGCATTTACGCATCATGCGGGGCCACTGGGTCTCTATCAACCCCCATAGGATTGCCGTCATACATGACAGCAACCACTCGGCATTTACAAAATACATGTATTAAAAACTTTTGATATCTGTGACAACTCTCACTGCTCCTGTCAGACTTTCACGTTTGCAGGGGGGAAATGCAGTAGTGGACCTCAGGCTTGACACACGAGGAAATCACCAAATTGGCTATAATCTACATAGTGGTCAGTGATATACATACATATGTCTGTATGTCCAGTACAGCTGTGGCCGTACATGACCTGAACATGGCTAAGGGAGTGCCTGAAATACCTGACAACGTGACCATATTAATAATATTGACTCACACTGTCTTATACCAAGTATTGCTGACTTTTTGACCAACCAACGTTCATCCTATGGGTCTTTGATGCATGGGAGTGAACGTATAGACGGTTGGGCATCGTTAGTTAATGAAATGACAGAAGTTTAGCTAAGTTATTGGTTTAGTAGATTGGTTAAGACTGACTGGGATGAAATGAGGCGTGTCGTTAGCACTGAAATATAATGTACAGTCTACAGCATAACGAAGGTAGTTGAGTTCGGATTTGGATTTGAAATCCTAGTCCAAGGTCTGAGTATACAAAATTTAATACAGAAACATGTGTGTGTTAGTGAGGATAGGACCACGTCTACATGGTTATCTGTGTCCTGCACATGGCACTGATAACAGAAAAATTCTAGTACCATAAACTCCAAACTTATATGCAAACCAGAGACCTCCTGTAGCTTAGAGGTGTTGCATTCAGGTAACAGGGTTGAAAATTTCCATACCTTTTGACAAATTCACTGCACCAAATTTTCCATTTTCTCCATGACTTGTAGCGCCAAAAAAAGAATCCAAAATGCCCATAAAAAGGTTAAGGTAGGGCAAAAAAAAAAATAAGGTAGGTAGTGTTACAACGCTCTTTTTTTAAAGGTTTTATAGCATGTTTTCACAGTCAGGGTGCGGCTTATATTCGGGTATTTATAGTTGTAAAGCAGAACTAATCCAACAATGTTCATGCCCCTAGTCAGGCAAGTGCAGATTGTAACTCTTCCTAAAGATGGGGTGCGGCTCATATGTGGGAATTTAGAGTCACAATTACATAAAATGATAGTCTATCAACACAGTGTACAGTGGAGTCCATACTATCTATACATGTACATGTATAACGATATATTCATGCAGTTTTATTAGGGATGGCCCAACCCGCGTGGACAGTTAGCTGTTAATAACACTTTTAGAAGTTTTATTACAAATATGCACTATATGAGTTAGGCTTGGCTACATATACATTTATCATTCATTACCTGTTCTAATATTATGACAGAATTCATGTCTAGTCAGCATGGAGGTAATCATATGTTACGACCCTTCTAGGAACCTCCAGAGTTTAGCAGATCCATGATTAGTGAGTGGGAATTCAATATGTATGTCGGATATTATTCTAATTTGGCTATACTGATACTAAGCAGTCTTCATTTGGGAATAGGTGCACACCCGGATCGCCCCTCCACCTTCTCGTGCCTTATTCCTTCAATAAGCCACACCCTGACTTTCTTTTTGGAATACAATGCTGTAATACCCCGTGTATAAGGCGCACCTCAGGTTTAAGGTGCATACCAGGCCTATCCTATAATGCCCCACTAGGAGTCATTCAAAATCCTCGCCTTTGGAGTGAACCTCCCAACTTTGGGGTGCACCTCCCAATTTTGGGGTGCACCTCCCAACTTTGGGGTGCAGTGGGGAGTCATCCTTGAGTATAAGATTCACTAATGCAGTTCCGGCTAGGAGATACCTACACTGCATTTTTGCATCATGGCATCCAAGGAACATAAACCTGGAGGTATCATACAGACTTTAATTGGTCAAGAGGCCAGACTGATATTGGCAATGACCTAACATCACCATAGATAGTGACCGCTATCTGATACTGTGTGTATTTGCTGCTAGGCCATTAAGATAACAGCACATGTGGTCAGTTGTCATTCATTCAGAGCTCACAGGTATTTATAACTGCTTAAGCGACCGCAGACGGGCCAGGTTCGGTCGGTAACTAAGGATGTCCGATCGGATCAGATCGGGATGATCAAACTTGTTTGATATTTGAACGACTGGATCGGATGTCCCCGCAGGTGCCTCCGACCTTACGATCGGCCGATCCAGTCGGCCCTGTCTGCGGCCCTCTTTATATATACATTATGCCCATTGGTCGTCATGATACATGATTACAGCCTGGGTGAGTAACTCGCCAGGGCTACACTCATGCATCATACCAACCCGATGGGACTGATACTTCTGTAGCCCATTCTGTAGGGTCGGCATGATGCTCCAATGAAGTGCTTGTAAGCAGACTTGCCAGCACTTCATTGGTGCATCATGACGACCAATGGGCATGCTGCACTCCTGCAGTAGAGAGGTAATGAGATATGTGTAGAAATATTGCTGTAGGGACAGGAAATTGTTGCCATACCTGCTGTGTTGTTGTTAACTTCTGTACTGCATGAGAGCTCATAAGCTGCAGTTTGACAGAAGTCAGAGACTATCTGCGGCTTATCGGATGACCAGAGTCAGGCTTCATCTATATGTGGCTTATCGGATGACCAGAGTCAGGCTTCATTTATCTGCGGCTTATCGGATGACCAGAGTCAGGCTTCATCTATCTGCGGCTTATCGGATGACCAGTCAGGCTTCATCTATCTGCAGCTTATCGGATGACCAGAGTCAGGCTTCATCTATCTGCGGCTTATCGGATGACCAGAGTCATGCTTCATCTATCTGCGGCTTATCGGATGACCAGAGTCAGGCTTCATCTATCTGCGGCTTATCGGATGACCAGAGTCAGGCTTCATCTATCTGCGGCTTATCGGATGACCAGAGTCAGGCTTCATCTATCTGTGGCTTATCGGATGACCAGAGTCAGGCTTCGTCTAATTGCGGCTTATTGGATGACCAGAGTCAGGCTTCATCTATCTGCGGCTTATCGGATGACCAGAGTCAGGCTTCATCTATCTGCGGCTTATCGGATGACCAGAGTCAGGCTTCATCTATATGCGGCTTATCGGATGACCAGAGTCAGGCTTCATCTATATGCGGCTTATCAGATGACCAGAGTCAGGCTTCATCTATCTGCGGCTTATCGGATGACCAGAGTCAGGCTTCATCTATCTGCAGCTTATCGGATGACCAGAGTCAGGCTTCATCTATCTGCGGCTTATCGGATGACCAGAGTCATGCTTCATCTATCTGCGGCTTATCGGATGACCAGAGTCAGGCTTCATCTATCTGCGGCTTATCGGATGACCAGAGTCAGGCTTCATCTATCTGCGGCTTATCGGATGACCAGAGTCAGGCTTCATCTATCTGCAGCTTATCAGATGACCAGAGTCAGGAATCATCCATAATGGAAGGTTTCCATATATAGACTGTAATAATTAAGGAACTTTGAACCTCCAGCTGTGGCTTACAGCAAACCATGAAACTCAGGGTGGGGCTGGTAGGCAGGTGCGGATTTTATGCACGGCTGTCTTCTCCAAGTCCATTGTTCTAGGGTAACTTTCATTCTGTTATTTCAAGCACATTCTGTTTTGATATGTTCAGCAACATCAAGTATTGTTACATTATTTTCATTAACACTTATAAAAGAAAAAACTAGAAAAAGGATATTTGCTGGACCATCATAAACAAATGTTTAAGAGCAACATAGAAGAACTGAAACATTGCAAGACGAAATCCAATTTCGACGATGCTAGAGAAAGAGACAAATAGACAGTATGAGAGAGAGACACACACACAGAGACAGAGACAGACAGACACACAGTGAGAGAGAGAGGGGGGAGGGGGATGCGGGTAAGGAGAGGTAGAGAACAGGCGGAGGAGAGAGAGATAGACATACAAAAATAGACATAACGAGTTTCATGTAGTATAAGACAGGGAGTACGTGAGGCTTGTGGTTGTTGACTGGCTGCCCTGCCCCATATGGCACATGGTAAACATTACCCACAGGATTCCTGTGTCTAATTAAGGCTTCATGGACCGCATAGTGCATTAATGCATCATGCCCAGTGGTCTTTATGGTGCATGAATGCAGCCCTGGCAAGTAACTTGACAGACATAGTGCATTCATGCAACATTCCCCATTCCACAGGGCCTATGTACTATGTACAACATTGGTATGCTCAGGGTCCCCATGCGTCATGGAAAATATTGTGAGGGAAAGCCATGGAATGTCTGAAAATTTCATCTCATGAGTCATGGAAAGTCACAGAAAATGGATTAACTGAATATTTATTTTAAAATCCATTGGAACATACCATTTTTACACCTGAATAGCAGAAGTTTTCCTAGAGGATCAAGCCCGATTACATCCAAGATTTGTGTCTGAGGGTTTTGTGGGATCTCTTTATAATGTTACCCAGTGCAGTGCCTGTTGGAATGCATTGGTGCATGATGACAGTTGGGGAACTACCGTAAACCCCCGCGTATAAGACGCGCTGCGCGTATAGGACGCACCCCCTTCTTGGGAAGAGCATTTCCGTGTATAAGACGCACCTCTTAGGGCTCAATTTTGTAAATTTAGTACATTTCTATAGTAAAATTACCCCTCGTAAAAGACGCACCCCAAACTTGAAAAAATCCTATAAGACCCCCCAGGCATTTGTTTGGCGTAGAGGACGCGTCTTATACGCGGGAGTTTACGGTAGTACTTAGAGGTATCATGAGGCCCTTACAGAGTTAACCCTTTAAAGGCCGCTCATGCCCTTTGGTCAGCATGATGCACCAATGAAATGCTGGCGAGACTGCTCGCCAGCACTTCATTAGAGCATCATGCTGACCCTACAGGGTTGATACATAAACTTCCGGAGGGTCGGCATGATGCTCCAATGAAGTGCTGGCGAGCAGTCTCTCCAGCACTACATTGGTGCATCATGCCGAACAATAGGCGTGATGCCTTAATGCATCAGCGGCCCTTACAGAGTTTAGACTGTGTGTGTCACAGTGGCCTACAACACAAACACACAGTGCGGGCCTGGATTGGTGCAGACAGCACGGCACACTAAGTACCTCATTGTCTTAATAACTGTGCTAGGGGTATAAGCAAAAGAAAATCAGGGTCCCCTACTTACAGGAAAAACAGGGGAATTCCACAAATATTCAGGGCAAAATACCACATACAGGGAAAACATAGGGAATTTGAAAAAATTGCCAAGCACAGGGAAAATGAAAAAGTGATGCACAGGGAAAAATACACAGAAAAGATTTTGAGACCCAATGTAACCAAGAAAAATGTGGCAAGGACCACGGATAGGAGTTGCCACTCCATCGCTAGCCACTGCGGGTGACATCACTGAGGCAGCATGACGTCACCGATGATGTCATAGGTGACAGGGAGAAAACCGAAAACATTATTGAGTTGCTATGGTCGCTACGCTCCTGGCCGCTGACGCAGCTTGCAACTCCAAAAAAACTCCAAATGCCAATGTGATTTCATTATATAACCTACCGTAATCTCCCGTGTATAAGGCGCGTCTTATACGCCAAACAAAATGCTGCTGAGTCTTATATGTGGGAGGGACATTGCCTTGAGTTTGGGGTGCGCCTTATAGGGGGGTATTTTTACTATAGAACAGTACTAAATTAACAAAAATCTGCCCTTAGAGGTGCACCTTATACGTGGACTTGCATTCTCTGAGTTGGGGGTGCGCCTTATACGCGAGCTGCGCCTTATACGCGAGAGATTACGGTAATAAAGAGAGAATCAATTCTCAACATCATAATCAGGACAACTATATGACTGACTATAGCCTTATGCTTGGCCCAATGTCTATACTACAACGCCTGTTTGATGCATACTAAAGGACAGGAAAATGCACCTGAAAAATCAAAAAAGAAAGTCAATTTGACAGTCTTCTCTGGACATGGCATTGAGGAGAAATATATGTATTATTGGGGGGGGGGGTGTCACATATATAAGGAGTCCATTCATTCTCCTTGTCTATATCTGGTCACCAGACTGGTGTACTTTTGTAAACCCCCAGCCCCTATCCCCATAGACCCTTGCAATTACAACAGGACGCACACAGGCCCTATTGTCACTGACACTGCTATTGGTGTACCATAACAAATTAAATGTAATAATAATGTAAACATAGATATATGTAGTGTTTACTTAACCCATTATGGGGCGCATATTGCATTAATGGACAGTGCCTCACTGTTTTTATGATGTATTGAGGCATTCAGGCATCTATTCATGTATCATGCCAACCTACACGACTATTACAGTCTCACCAGTCTGACTACATGAGAACGCTTCCTGACATTCTAATGTCCTATGTTTTTATAACACAGATGGAGGAGGAAGGCATGGCCTTTACCCTGTCATTTAAAAAAAGAAGATATTTTCCTTATCTGAATAACGTTGATTTCCTACAAAAATCTTTTAGGTTTCGTGTTATTTTTTTTGTCATTTAGTGTGTGGCATCTCCGATTGTGTAATGTGTGGAATTTTTAGGGATGTAGGGCGTAGCAAGCACTTATGACAATTGTAGGTACCTCATGTATCATATGTTACATAACTGTGTGGAATCCTAAGCAATTTCACACTCATTAACTCAACAGTAATTTATTGTGCATTGAAACAACAGTAATGCTCTGTTTGCACAACTCTCCTTAGTAATAACCTACACTGCCACTTACTGTAATACCCTGCGTGCAAGGCACATCCCGGCTATAAGGCGCACCTAGACTTTGTAGATGTGAGACAATTTAAAATGTCATTATTTCTGTTCTAATCAATGAATTTTTCAAAATTAAATGACATATGTCCATCTCAGAGCCTCCCTCACCCCTTTCACCACTGCACAGGGTCAGGGGAATATTGGAGAAATTGCAGAGAAACCTGCCCTAAATTATTCGCCTCTAAAAGGCACACCAGGGGTCCATGCGTATAATACACGCCTTATACTTGGGGTATTATGGTATTTGCTAATTACTTGTGGTATCATAACTTAAACACACCCAATGCATCCTGGGGATTCACACAATAAACCAATTAAAATTAACAGGGTGAAAAACATGAAGTTGCAATGTCAGGCTTGCACAAACAAGAATATAGATTTGTGTACCGGGTACATGTCTTAGTTCAAGAGTTTAGACATAATTGGATATTCAACGACTGGATCAGATAACAATATTGGAATAATTTAATAACAAATAAAAGGGACTAGAGCAAAGATGCCACTTTTTCTTTATTTAATATTTTTAACAGGAACCTCCATCTTTTTAGTAAAAAGTATGATTTCTAATTTGTGTGGACCAGGCAGTGGTATTTGTGGCAGAGTCAGGGGCAGTGGACATGAGAGATTAAGTTTGTTGGTGTTGTTACCAAGATAATGAGGTTAAAATACTGCCTTGTTTTCATCCATGACAACGTGATCCTAATCTTAAAGCCGTACATAGTTACCATATGGCGCTTAATCACCTTCCCGAGTCTCTTATGGAGTTGGAGTGATGGATGTGTCTCTGGCACTTATAGAGTGCAGACACATCATTCATTATTTTACCTAGCCCACTGCCTGCATAAATTATTTGAATTTCACTGTCACATTAAAAGGCTACTCCATTTGATGATTTCCAAAACTTTTCTTGCTTGGTCAATTTCCAAATGCCATCAAAATGTTACATCAAAAGCCACCTATAATATTGTTCAATTTTGTTTTTCAGTGATGGCGTGTGGGGGCCAACTGTTCAACCGCAAGGTGGCACTGGTGATGTTAGCGCTGTCCATCTACGGGCTGCTGTTGGTGTTCGTGTCCACCGACAGCATGAACCCAAAGTTTCTACTCACCAACATCAAAAACAGATACCTCTCCTTCGTCGATGTCAGCCATGCCAGGAACATCACCGAGCTAAAGAAGGAAAATCAAACTGATGACATCATCATTGAGCACATCCAGGGTAGCATGCCACAGTTCCTGCACCCTAATGGGACTTTAACGCCAGTGGTGAATGCGACTCGG
The DNA here is from genome assembly GCA_949317995.1 of Acholoe squamosa. Classification (NCBI taxonomy): domain Eukaryota; kingdom Metazoa; phylum Annelida; class Polychaeta; order Phyllodocida; family Polynoidae; genus Acholoe; species Acholoe squamosa. Next base: position 42,399,870 of record OX439051.1, on the reverse strand, counting down.
AATAATTCATCGAGTATGGAACCTCGGTTGTATAGTACTCCTTCTCCAAGGCCTAGGATTGGGAATTCAACTAAGTGGGATCCTACCATGAGATGGATCAAAAACACCCTGGATAGCATGCATGCTAATGCTTCTGGAGTTAGTAATGCTACAAAGGGTGTGTTAGTTAGTGCCACTACCACTGTTAAATCTACTTTAACATCTTCAACTTTACCAACAGTCACTGCACGTTATACTACCACACCGATTCCGGCTGGTATGCCAGAAGGTAATAGTTCAGCTCCCTTGATAACTCTATTTACTACATTCAGGAATTCACCAGAAAAGACGCATGTTTACAAGAATACCATACGTAACTGGCGCCTCCTGCAACCATTCGTTAAGCCTATATTGTACACAATCCAGGGTGAGTTGGATATGAGTCGCTTTGCTCGGGAACATGGCTGGGAGGTTCTCCCAGTCCCAAAGACCTCCCGCGCGGGTGTCCCAGTATTGCGTCATATGTTCTTAGATGCACAATCGCGCTTCAATAGCACATATTATGGTTATGTCAATGGTGATATCCTCTTCACTATGGGCTTGGTTGACACACTGAAGGCCATGGTTCCATCATTGGGCAGTATGAAGCAGGTCCTAATTGTGGGGCGGCGCACGAACTTCAAGCTAAGCCCACACCAGAATATCACCACACTTGCTGAGGTAAAGAGCTTTGGTCCCAGAGGTTCACTCTTTAGCACAAACGCCCAAGATTACTTCATCTCAACACGAGACGGATACCCTTGGAAGACCATACCAGACTTTGTAGTTGGCCGTGTAGGCTATGACAACTGGTTAGTTGTCACAGCACTTGTTAAGCGCATGTATACAATAGATACCACTAAGACTGTCCTGGCTCTTCACCAGACAGGCACGGACGGCAATTTTGCCGGCCACAGTAAAAAGCCCAAAGGGGACACCTATATTAATTATGGACTAGCCGGCAGTAAGTTTGACTACTCCCTGGGACATGTTTCCTGTGGGCAGTTTTACACAGAGGGACAGGGTAATAAGATCAAAATCTCCCAAAGGAGCAAAAATGGTTGTGAGCGGACCTTTAAGAAATACCATGTTAGTCCATACATGTCGCTGAAGCCGCCATCGCACCAGAGGAGGAGGATGATGTTATGATATCTGCTAGCGTTGGTGGTTGTTTGTGGGGTACTAGTGGTGTGTGCATCCTTTTGTGTGCACTGCTTGTGTGACGAGTGCCTCCATATGGACGGAGATATGTTTGATCACGATAACGAGCCACTACTCACCCCTTGAAGACACATGGAAATGCAACAATACACCAACGCATGATGACCTCACTTCATTTCACCCTGTCGAGCAGCTCACAGATCACATAATATATTTTACATTATCCTAATGAATCACCTGCAAGTGGGAAACCTGGTCTTAAAGCCCAAGGTTTATATTATACTAAGCAGGGGTATACACATGTATTTATCCAAGTTTATTATTATGGCATGTCCCATTTACTGTGCCAGGGAGTAGCAGTGCTGGACAGAGTCAAAGTTTTAAGGTTATATAGATATTTATAGGTAGGCCTCCCCAGTCACTCATTAGGCCTATGTTCAAGTGTCAGGATATTTATTTTACTGGATATCTGTGTTCACATTCCCAGTCAAGGTTTTTCCTATACCAAAGATTATGTCTCTCAAACCTGAGTCAATCTTAACCATCTCATATTGTAAGGAGATAAGTTATTGATAGTTAACTATTATATTCTGGTCACATTGTTTTATGCTATACAATGCTCATCGCCCTCCAGAGCTTACAGACATTATCTTATAACTGTATCTCCTCAACAACTCAGTCTTAAATGACATTAAGGTATTCATATATACATGATGTTATGGTAATTACAATATGTAAGAATATCAATGGTTTTGCATAGCATCATACAGATTCGGTGTAAGGGAATTAGATCTGGTAATTTTTGTCTCAAGTCCAGCATCAAGCATAGGATCAAGTAAGTGACTCATCAGCCTGCTTGTCACTTAGGCCATCACTTTCAACTTGGTCTTCAGTATTGTGGAACGCCAGCGGGACTGCTTCGTTCCATCTCATCACCGTCACTGTCATGTGATTGTGGCCCAGTTCCCTTCTAATGTAATGGTACATTAATACAGACCTAAATCAGATGGTAAATACAGTTACTATCATAACATAGGACCTCCAATATTTTTTACCCTTGGAGGTGAAGTGGAAATTGTGAAAGGAGTTTGTTCACTGAGATGTACATAATGTCAGTTATAGAGTAACTATGGTTATGTTGTAGATTACAAGTTCATGATCCAAAATCCCCAAGTCAAAATCATACTTGTGTAAGATATATGTCCATGTGTGTTTTAGGATGTTTGGGCCATGTTTTGGCTAATTTCTATGAAAGTTCTACATTGATATACAATAATATACACATATACATATATACTATTAAAGGAAAAATTACCCAGTCATACACACTATGTCAAAAGTATAGTACTGCCTTGTCTCATGCCATGACTGCCTATGAAAATGATAAAAAAATACTGAATATTGTTCTTTTAACCCAATGGTGGACAGATGTTAACGATAAAATGTATGTAAATACGCCTGCACCCTACCCCGACCGTGGTAGTTTGTAGTCACTTAGATAGTTCATGTGTTTCTCATGTTGTGATGAAACTAGTCTTTTCATGGTGTTAATGTCATATTAGTCCTCTTGCCATGGCATAGTTTATAAGCCTACAGATACCTGCATAAATATTTAGCCACACCTGAAAGTGTGTTTTGACACAGCCAGTGCCAGATTTAGCCTGGGGAGTGCAGGTGTACATCCCCTCATTTGCTTATTTTTGGAGCCCATTTCCTCCACAAAAAGGGTTTGTACTCCTTCATTCATGACAAGAAGGGGAACATCCTCTTAACTAAGCCTGGATCCAGTAATGATACTGTAATCTACCACGTATAAGAAGCATCCCACGTATAAGGTGCATCCTGAGTTGAGGCCCCGAATTTTTGAAAGTTTAGTTCGGTTTTATAGTAGAAGTACCCCTCCTATAACACACCCTGAGTTTGGGATGGGTCTATAAGGTGCAGGAGGCCTCAGATTTGTGTATAGGATGCGCCCTAAATTTGTTGCCAGTTGTGAGGGGAGTAAGTAGCTCATGATTGTCAGCAGACAATCATATTTAATGCAACCCACCTTTTAGATTTGGAGGACCACTAAACCCAGTGTCTAATAAACATAGATAAATATTCAGGTTATGATTCTAGTGTAAATGCTAAAAGATTCAGGAATGGCCAGGCGACAGACCTCCCTATCCATTATCTTATACTTCACATGTATCCATTATAGAGGGTTTTGTACAAGAAAAGAAGGGTTTATCAATATGAACACTCCATTTGCCAGTTTTATCATTTCATCCCACCTAATATTCATCAATAATGAATATGATATATACAAAGATGATGAACTTTTGAAGCCGGTACAAGACTGACAGGCCCTATGTGTTCTAACGGAACAGGGCCGGACATATATACAAAAAGTGTGTTGAATTATAAATCATGAAGGCCCATTTAATATGATAGTAGGGGATAATTCAGGGCTTTTCAATAAGACTAGTCCTACTTTCATTGATGTTTGTGGTAACCCTTAAACTGAAGAGAAGCGAGTTCATCAGTTTACCATGAATGGTTGCCAGAGAAATGGTCGAATGGATAGGTCCTTTTCAAAGGAGAACACTGCTGTATTACATACCCTTGCATATGCCTCAATGGCAAGCCAACTACACTTTATTGTAGAAAAAAAGTTTTGATAACTTCTTAATTTTCCAAGCTCTCACTCATATATTGTACTTTGAAGTAACTCTTGTGTTTGTCATTTTGCAAAAGAAGTCCACAGTATTAGTTAGAGTTAAATCGTATTTATTCATTTAGATTATGAAAGGAACCTAACATACATAGTTTGCTTTACATGTGCCTAGCAATACTTGCCTTTTCAAAACCAGTTCAGATCAATGAGCTGATTGGTACCAGCTGATAGATGTGGTTAGGTTGGCAAATGTAAAGGCACACTGAATCAAGGACCTACATTTGCACTGCGGCAACCACGCCGAGCCTTTTTTAAGTCAGGTTGTGTTATTGGTACTTTGTGTTGAGACAGAACATAGATTTGAAATGTTTGTAATTTAAGAGTTTAGTTAATAGCACATTGATATCATGGCTCAATTCTTAGCTGGTCTTCCATTATGGCCGCCAACCCATACGCTAGGCTGAAAGACAATATGTAGCATGTTTTAACAGTGATTGTTTGGCCTGGTTAGCAATCATGCAACAAGATTCTTCCATAACATATTCTAATCAGAAGACTGTTCCCATCATGATTTTCATTATCTTTACAAAGCGCTGGTAATAACTGTATACCTCTTGTGTGATGGTACATTTTGTGTAGATTAAGAAAGAAACCACCTTAAAATCATTTTCTATGCAGTGTTTCATTGGAAGTAAAATGTGATATGTACTTTGCCAAGTTTTCCCATGTATATAATTACATTCTTGTGTCCCTTGCCATTGTTGTCTGTGCTATTGTTTATGTTTAGTAGCAGTGTCTTTAGTGTTAAGTATTCAAGTAGTTATATATTGTTTTGTATGGACAGTATTAATCTCTGTAAACGTTCTACTCTCACTTCATGAAGACTCAAACCTCAAACTAATTCATATAGAAGGAAATTCAATTCATGTGAGCCAAAGGGTTGTATATTCAAAGTTCCATTGGTCAGACACCAAGCTTCTCCCCTTTGGTCCAATTGAAACGTTTAATGACCAAAGAAGTGCTAACCGCAGGGGTGTCAGAAAAGGGGGGCGGGCAGGGGGGCCATGCCCCCCCAATCTCTGACCAGGGGGGCCAGACTATATTTTGGCCCCCCCCCCAAAAAAAAAAAAATTTTTGAAAACAATATACACTTTTATGGTGAACTTGGTCTTTTGCTCACAATTTGACTACAATAGCAGGATCAATATCTAAATTTTCATAATTTTTCTTGGGAGCATGCCCCTAAACCCTCTAAAAATATTACAGTGCTTCACTTGCTGTGCTTAAAATTGTCAACGCACTTCACCTGACCCGTGTCTGCCCCCCCCCTCAAAGTCATGTTGCTTCCGACACCCCTGCGGGTTTAACCTTAATAGTTGATCAACCCAGTCACCACCGAATTCATGGTACTGTATAGAAATTAGGGATATTCATCCTTACAGTGGTAAAAAGAGGAATGTTAGATTGGCTGTAAGTTGTATTTGTGATGTGTTATATGAATAGGTATTATAAGTACAAAGCAGACAAGTCATGCATATTGAATACCAATATCATTTCTGGGTCATTGCAAATTCATGTTTTATAAGAAACAAATTTGTGAATACATACACTTGGTCTCGGTTTCTAGGCATTTTTCCTCTTTATTCTACTGTATTCCCCCTATTCTTGCATACCGTAATCTCCCGCGTATAAGGCGCGTCTTATACGGGGGTTTTTAGTTCTCATTGGATCCACAAGGGGGACACCAAGACCTTTCTTTTGATATCTTACATGCCCCCCTTGGTCAAAATAGGACAAAATGGGGCCCAGGAGGGCCCAAGGTGGCCCAAGCTACCCATAGGTTTTTGAATTTTGAAAATTCATTCAGTAGAACCAAAGTTATGAATTTTTCATTTTTTTGAGAATTTTCCAAAACTCTAGGTGCGCCTTATACGCGGGCTGCGCCTTATACGCGGGAGATTACGGTAGTAAACAACTTGGGTCATAACATAAGCCATTGTATTAACTGACACTCTGGGTCTCTGCTTATGATTTTATCAAGAATATGTAAGTGTTTTACATATCACATCAAAAAACAAAGCTGTCAAAGATATATAACACAATGTTACATACACTTACACACAGTTCTTTTGAGGAGAAATCCATACACAACTGATTTTGTTTTATGTTGCGTATGAAGGATGTAGGGGTTAATGGATACTAATTACTAGTCTATTGATAGCATGATAATACTACCAAGAAATAGGTAATGTGTTTTAAGGTGATGGTTTTAGCTGGAAATCTAAATGGATAAATCGTTTTTTAGTATCCTACCTACCCTAATCTCTCGCGTATAAGACGCGTCTTCTACGCCAAACAAAAGGCTGGTGCATCTTATAGCATTCTCTCAAGTTGGGGATGCATCTTATATGAGGGGTTATTTCACTATAGAAAAGTACTAATCTTACAGAATCTTCAGGGGTGCGTCTTTTACGCGAAACAGCCATTGGCTAGTTAGGGGTGCGTCTTCAACGCGCACTGCGTCTTCTACGCGAGAGATAACGGTAGTACTGTTGTTTTTGTTCATGTGGAGGTAGTTTCATACTCTTTTGCCTATTTTAACTCATGAGGAAGTTGGATTAGTTTTATAAATGGACATCAATCCAGACTCAACTTTGTATGGTACTTTGCCTTATGCTCTAACCTACCGGTAGTCTCTGATCCTAGATAACAGAGGGCCTCCTATTTCTATTCAAATAATAATGGTCATTGAACCCTGCTATCTAAAACTGAAAAAGGACTGTTTAGTCTCAGTACATCAAACTAAATAACATATGTTCCCCAACATCCATATGTGATCTCAGTTCTATGAAGAGGTGCTAGTCATTGGATCTTCCTCCTCATTGATGGCTTATTGTATAATAGCCTTTGGAGTTCTGGATAATGTCACTAGATTATTTTAAAGGCAATGCAATACTGCCACACTACTTCATGATACACATATGAAAGAAATTCAAATAAGGGTCTTTGGAAATTCATCTAGATGGAGAATGTGCATGTGTTACATGGGTATAGAAATATATGGATATGTCTGTATTTTAACAAAGGTTTTAGTCTATGTTTTGTTATAGGCTATCAAAGTTCTCCCAAGATGTCATTCATTGCACAATCCTAGTCTTGACTACCCCTATCAATATTTCATAGAAGAAAGGGGGGGGGTGGTATTGTGATTAATGGAAGAGGACATAGAGTTCTATATGTCAGGGGATATAGCAATATATATAACAACAGAATATATCAAGCAATAGCTCTTTTTTATTAATACCACCATATTTCAAAGAACAATGTAAAGTGCTGAGAATGGAAAGCATGGTAATGTTATTATTTGCACGTATGATTAAATCAAAAACATTTCTAAAAATGTATTTATAAATGTATATCATATTTAAGTCACGGACCGTACCATCAGGCTTCACCATATGGATGTCATTTAAATCATTGCTATCCTATGAATGCAATCATTGATTTTACACATATATCTATATGATATTAGTCTCAGTTGGCATTACAGAGTATAAACTGTTCATAAGTCACTTCTAAGGATTTTGAATTCTTAGATATATTTAAGTGTTCAACCGGATTTTACCAATATACTCATCTTGCAAGGCAAGAAATAACTGAAAATAGAATTAAGCTCTTGATCATAAAGTGCTATAGTAGAAACTCATAGTAGGCTACAATATGTGTTCTTGAGTATTTGCCAAAGTTGTCATTCATGAGTTATGGAGTGCCTATCTTATGCTTGTTATTTTCATTTTAGAATTTTCCCATTAGGGTGATACCGTAATCTTCCGCGTATAAGGCGCACTTAGAGTTTTGGAAAATTCTCAAAAAAATGAAAAATTCATAACTTTGGTTCTACTGAATGAATTTTCAAAATTCAAAGACCTATGTGTGACTTAGGCCCCATGGACCCCCCTGGGCCCCCATATATCCTGTCATGGCTAAGGGGGCATGTAACATATCAAAAGAAAGGTCTTGGAGTCCCCCTTCTGGATACAATGAGAACTAACCCCCCCCCCCGTATGAGACGCGCCTTATACCTGGGAGATTACGGTAGTTGAAAACGCCAAAAAGAATGAGTATATACCAGTTTATTAATCACTGAGTTGTAAATTTCCCAGGATACCAAGCTTATATGAATGAGAAAAGTATTTAGGCTTCTCTCCCTTTTATTTCTGGTGCTATGATTGTACAGGTGCGATGCTATATGCTATGCTATGCTATCTTTAACTTCAGATCATTTATCAAGTTTTATTGTGGTGATGTAATATTCAAGGTAGTATTATCTAAGTCTAAATCATACCAGATCACTTTTTTAAATCAGTTGCTTTAAATATTTCCACATATATTGTGTGCCGGTATGCCTTAAGTGTATTCAATTGCCTATTGATAATCCAGTTTACTTAGTATGCCTGTTAGGTGTATGTAAGCAGATATCATTCAGGTTACAATCCAGCTTGTCCTTACCCAGTATTGTACTTCTTACAAAACTTATATTTTCTGATATGATCATTTACAAATACCAGATGTTTAAGAATGCTATTTTAATCCCTTGTCCAAAAGATATTAAAAAAGGGAAGAAATGATCATATTTAGCTCCTTTTGTATCTAAAGTAGCTTTATACTTAAAATCCCCTCTGTCAAAGTGAAATGTAAAATTGTTGTGGTTCTGAGAGGTGTCTTATCATTCAGCTACAGATAGTTTGACGGAAGCCAATGAAACCACTACAAAAGCTATAACGAATGATTCGCAGTGTCATATAACGTATGCGAATAGATGCTGAAAAATGCTTCTTAAAATTGTCAATAATTTGTAATTGTTTTTATGTGACCTAAAAAGAGCGAAAGATATTTGTATGATGTTACAGGATTTTAACATCCCTGTTTTGCTTGCCAATAGATCAGCTTGATGCCTTTGATATCCTGGCAGTTAGTTATTCTGTCTTTTCATTTCTATCAAGATATTGGAAAGCTGTAGTAGGGGAATATTAACTCTGAGGAACCATCTTAAAATGCATAATATCTCCTAATTTACATTAACATTTGAATAGAACTTAATGCTCTTTTTACACCATAAATAATAATAATTATATGAGTATATCATTTTTATACAACATCCTGGAATACATGTATATCATACCCTAAGGATATTACCGTAATCTCCCGCGTAGAAGGCGCAGCTCGCGTAGAAGGCGCACCCCCAACTCAGAGAAGGCCTTTTCACGTAGAAGGCGCACGTACCTCCTCTGGATCGATTTCTGGAAAAACCCGCGTATAAGGCGCCCCCCCAACTCACAGGGGGGCTGTTTCGCGTAGAAGGCGCCCCCCCCTCCCCACCCCCGTATATGATCGGCACACGGTCGGCGTAAAAAAATCTACAGCGATCGGTCTGCCGCGGTGCTGGCTATATGAGTTCAAGCTGTCATCGGCACATGGTCGGCGTCAAACCCGCCGAGCGCCCGTCAACACCTCCCGGTCTGCCGCGCTGCTCGTGTTATGAGTTCAAGCTGTCATCGGCACACGGTCGGCGTAAAAAAACGGCGAGCAAATCTACAGCGATCGGTCTGCCGCGGTGCTGGCTATATGAGTTCAAGCTGTCATTGGCACACATTCAGCGTAAAAAAAACGGCGAGCAAATCTACAGCGACCGGTTCTGCCGCGCTTGGCGCTATGAGTTCAAGCTGTCAGCGGTACACGGTCGGCGTCAAACCCGCCGAGCGCCCGTCGACACCTCCCGGTCTGCCGCGGTGCTCGTGTTATGAGTTCAAGCTGTCATCGGCACACGGTGTGACGGTCGGCGTCAAACCCGCCGAGCAAATCTACACCGACCGGCTGCTGGCTATATGAGTTCAAGCTGTCATCGGCGCATGGTGGGCCTTATCCCCGGTGAGCGCGTCGACACCTCCCGGTCTGCCGCGGTGCTGGCGCTATGAGTTCAAGCTGTCATCGGCGCATTTTCCCAAATGAGATGTTGGAAAAACCCGCGTATAAGGCGCACCCCAAACTCAAGGCAATTTACCTCCCGCGTATAAGACCCATGAACGATCTGATTCGCGTATAAGACGCGCCTTCTACGCGAGAGATTACGGTACCATTTTTAGTATACATTATGTGTATAAAGTCTTTGTATGTGGTGACTATGGGCATGGAGATATTGGGGATGGGTAATAAATGTCTGGGTAGGGAGAGGGGACATAAAATCGTCATTGGCATTGTATTTGTGTCAGAATGATAGATTTGTAAAGTGATGGAATAAAAAATATTGTATCAAAATCATACCCACTGCCTTCTGATTCTATGCATACAGTTACATATATAGTATATCTATGTAATCAGTACCTCACGTTGTAATAATGCTAATAATCAAGGGATTAAAGTTTGTATATATCGGGTGGTTGAGGCTCAAATATCAATCCTCTTTAAACTGAGCCAGAATGTATCCTAGAGGACACACTTCAGTTATTCACCTTTTTCTCTGAAATTCTCTTCGATTTTTCTTGTAAATCGATATACTTGTAGAATCAAGCAGAAGATGCACATTTTGGAGGGCACACATTAACTTGCGCCAGTTGGAAATGTTCTGAAACAAGGCTTTTGCTTGGCACAGCTGTACCCTCAATTTCGGCCCTTTAGATAACGTAGTGTATTGATCAATTTTAAGAAAAAAATTGAAGTGCTTTTTAAGGAGATTATTCTAGGTAGATAGTATGTGATAACATAATATCCATAGCCCAGAAGTATCTCCTTAGGAAGAGTAAGGTATATATGTATGTGTAATATATATATATATATATATATATATATATATATATATATATATATATATATATATATATATATATATACATACATACCTGGCATAACTGGCTGTTCCTCCAGTTGGTTCTACCCCCAGACAATATGGCCACTGCAGGCAGCAGGGAGCTTGGAAATCTGGGGGAGGGAATCCACATGACAGAATAGTCTATTCATGCAAATGAGTCAGTCCTCTTCATACACAGTGATTTGGCTGAGTTGTTAGGCTATAGTAACCTGCTACAAAATATAGTTCCCTATATTTTCAGTCTAAACTCATTAAAAACTTTAGATGTGTATGTATTTTCTCATGGGTTTGGATCTTAGAAGATGAGATCCAATGAGCCATACATGGCACTTAACAGTGTTTATGAAGAAATCACTTAATAGTAGTCGATGACAGATCACTTACTAGTTTGGAGAGTCTACACTCTCCTAGCAGGTTCCTCTTCAAGCTGAGTCTCCATTGCTGTACATTGGGATGCAGTGCAGTTTCCTGGCATTGGTGAACTATTAGTGGAAGGGGGGCATGGATAGGTACCTAAAGGCTGGGAATTTCTTCATTGGGACCTCTTCTATGTTTTCTAAAGTATTCCCAGAACCTCCTAGATAGTTTCCAGGAGCTCCCAGATGACAAGAAGAGGTGCCAAAAGAAATAAAAATTCTACACAGAGGTGCAGGGGACTTTCCCTAGGTTTCTTAAGTGCTCTCATGAGTTACCAAAAGGCATGGAAATTTCTCACAGTGGTGCAGGGGACTTTCTCTGTGTATCTTAAGTGCTCCCAGAATTTCCTAAATAGCCCCCAGGAACTCCTAGATGAACTCAAGATGGCAAGGATATATGCAAAAAGGCAAGGACTTCTTTTTCCAAAAGGGGCAGGGGACCTGACCTGTTCTATGTTTACAAAGTGCTCCCAGAATCTCCTAGATAGCTCCCAGGAGCTCCCAGATGGCAGGGAGAGGTGTCAAAATGTTGGAAATATCTTCCAAGAAAGGCAGGGGACTTTTTCTGTGTATCCAAAGTGCTCCCAGAATCTCCTAGATAGTTCCCAGGAGCTCCTAGATAAACTCCCAAACGACAAGGAAAGGTGCCAAAAGGCATAGAAACTCTTCACAGAGGTGCAGGGGACTTTCCCTAGGTTTCCAAAGTGCTCCAAGAATCTCCTAGATAGCTCCCAGGAGCTCCCAGACAAACTCCCTGATGGCAAGGATAGGTACAAAAGGGCAAGGATTTTCCCCCAAAGGGGCAGGGGACCTCTTCTATGTTGGCAAAGTGCTCCCAGAATATCCTAGATAGCTCGCAGGAGCTCCTAGATGTACTTCCAAATGGCAGGGAGAGGCGTCAAAATGTTGGAAATATCTTCCAAGAAGGGCAGGGGACGTTTTCTGTGTATCCAAAGTGCTCCCAGAATCTCATAGATAGCTCCCAGATGAGCTTCCAGATGGCAGGGAGAGGTGCCAAAATGTTGGGAATATCTTCCTAGAGGGGCAGAGGACTTTTTACTTTTGGACAATTCTAGAGCACAAATGAGAACTATTGATTTAGGGAGTGAGGGGATTTTGCCATAGTTTATGGTTGGGGTTATTCTCCCAAACCTCTCCCCACCCAGAAAATTTGCATTTTCCCTCAAGAGACTTTGAGTGTGAGTAGCTCTACAATGCAAACTTTTCTAGATGATAAAAGCACAACTGAGCTACAGGTTTAGGGAGTGAGAGCCTGCGGTTTTTTGGAGAAGCCCCCCCTCCCCCGAAAATTTGCCTTTTCTAACAGACATCTAGCTGTAGGTTGTCAACCTTTGGATAGTTCTAGAACAAAAAGAAAGAAATAAAGAATTAGAGAGTGAGGGCAGGAGATTTTCCATAGTTTTTCAGGCTTGGAGCCCTTATACACAGTCCCACCCTAGAGAATTTGAGACTGTAGTTTACTTTTCTTAACCAAAATCAGGAGCAGAGTAAGTGAGTTATGGTTGTTTAATGTCATATTTTCTATATCTAAAGTCCTAGTCATGGTGAGAAAACTACATTACATATTAATCAATGAATGTCAGTGTCCAGACACCAGAGGGAGTAATGGTTAATGTTGACCATTTCTACACCTAATGTCCATTTTATTCATGGTAAGAAAACTACATTGCATATCAACTGATTGATGAATGTATGTGGTTTTGATCAGAGATTGCGCTTTTGCAGAAATAGGGGTAGTTTTTGGGTGGAAAATGAAATTTTTAAGAAAAAAGGCTTAAAACCCATGGAAACAGGGGACAGTCCTTTAGAAAAGTGATGACAAGGATGGTGTCTCCTTTGGATATGAAATGTGGAGACCAGGGTCCCAGCACCTTGTAATACATTTTCTCTGCCAAATGTTTACGGAATAATCTCCACATTTGTTTACAAATGAAGTCTGTGTCCATGTGCTACTTGTTTGGACTTTAAGGTGTGGGTGTGGTTATTTCTAACAACAGGGGGCTGACTTATTTGGGGGCACCAAAGAATTTAAGACCCTTCTTGATTCAGATTTTCACCCTTTTAGGGAGATTTTCACCCTTTTTCTTTTAGAAAAAAAGCATGTGCATTGCTATAGAACAAGAGGGAGTACTGAAAAATCCCAGACCCCCCTTTTTTGAGCTCGGGGGAGAATTTGGGCTCATTTGGCTGAGCCCACCCCCTGGTTAAAAACATAACCACACACTATTAGAGTGTCAGGCAGACTACTGTTTGGGTGCCGTGGGCAGTGACCTCAACTGCTCCAATGAAGTTTCTTTCTCTACTGATTATTCGTTTATGGGGTCTCAGTGATGATATCCAGGTGGATGTGGAACTCTCACCCTTGGGCAATTCCTATCATTCCTATCACCTCTGAGAATATATCTGACATCCATATGGGGTTTTCAACCAAATTTTGAATAAAACCATGCTAATTCTATTCTTACACAAATAAAAGGTCAAAATTATGTTTCTGGGGTCAAGGAATTCATTTCCGCCATCCCTGAGAAGATACCTGGCTTCCATATTGGATTTCTGATTTAATTACCTATTTAAGAGGTTGTAAGGGGCAGATTCCACAAAAACCCTTTTTCAGTCAAAATAAGTATAAAACACATCATATTATACATGGTTGGAAGCATAATCAATGCCTTTATCAATTTCCTTCAATAATTTAGCATTTTGTTTTTCATGGTTCTTTTTGCTTAGAACATCATTATGGCATATGGGCCAATTTTTTGAAAGTGGTACTTTTGGCCCTGACAAAGCAAAAACAGCGAAACTCAAAAGAAGCTAAAACAACTTTATTACATTCAAAGAACAATGTCTTGGCTGCGTAAAAACACCTGACATACACAGCAACTCCTAGCGGTCCATTTTTATAAGAGTTCAAAAATAATCTGTTGTAATTTGTGTTACTCCCTGCTCGAAATTCAGAGACCAACTGGATATACCTCTTAAATATATCCTAATTACTTCTAAATCCATTTACAACATCTACTAGTAAGTATGTATCATGATTCCAAAAATGAATATATGTTCCTTCAAAAAAACCATTCCGAGATATCGGATATTGAACTTCTGTCATTAACTGATTTTTCTGAGAATTTTTTTTCTAAAACCCCAATTTTCATCTAGCTTTGTCAAACTACCATCCGTTCCATATCTAGTAGTAGTTTGTGATAGAACTGGTCACAAGTTGGACCACAATTTGGCGTTTTTGAGCATGGAGTACCCAAATAGCATAAAGTGCAAATTATGTACATAAATCTACATAAATAGGTTAGGGGGACTCCATAACAACAAAAGAAACAGTAGTGGGTGGAGTTGATGGATATTCCTTGACAAATTACAACATTTTCCTATTGAGCGTTACTCTGTGTTTTAAATTAGTATTTGATACTTGTTATTTTTTTATCTTGTGCAGTGAGTGCATATCTTGCTTAAGTGTCGCTAGAAAATGCAGACCACAAGGTTGAATGAGTTCAGGGAACTAAGTGGTTTGAAAATGGTCCATTACAACATGAGGAGTTTCTATCTCAAATGTATTGAGCTTTTTGAAGCATTTAAGAATATAGACATCTTATGTATAAGTAAGTCTTGGCTAAGCGAGCTACATGATGATGACATTATTTCCTGGGATGGTTACTGTTTCGGAAGGACAGGAACCTGAAAAAGGGAGGTGGGGTAGCAATCTACATGAAAAACCACATAGCACAGTATGTTACGAGAATGGAGAAGTCAATCAAGACTACTCCAGACATTGAACTTCTCAACTTAAAGGTTGAACAACCTGAGAGAAAACCAATGGTCATATCATGTGTCTATATACCACCCAGTGGTAAATTGGATGAGTTTATAAAAGAGCTTGATACTCTCTACACTAATTTCTCAGGGCCAGAACAAGAACTTTGGGTTCTTGGTGATACTAATATAGATGTTCTCGAAGAAGAATGCTCCAAAACAACTAAACTGGTAGATAAGTGTAGAGACTATGGTCTAAAAATCTCATTCACTTCTGCACACGACCTTTTGAAAACAAGGGGTCTTGTATAGACCATATTATCACAAACTCACAAAAAGAACTACATAGCAGAGTTCTAAATTACCTGGTTTCTGATCATCTTCCTGTTTTTGTTGTAATGCTTACGCAGGATCAGGACTATACCATCAGTAAGTACTGGTCACGGGACTATAAGCATCATTTGCATGAGAAGCTTGTATCCTAGTTTAATGAATGGGACTGGGAACCATTCTGGCAAACAGACAATGTCAATGAAAAGTGGGAAATTGTTAAGAGCTGTCTGACAGGATGTCTCGACAATTACTGTCCACTTCATGAAAGGGAGTACAAAGGACAGCAGAAATCCTTAGGCTGTGTTCTGACAGAGCTGATGCCATGGATGACTTCTTTCGAACTAAAAACAAAAAATTCCTCAATAGGGCAAAGAGACTGCGTAACAGGATAACAAAAAAAGTGAAGTATGCTAAGGCATCTGAAGTAAAATCTAACCTGGATGAAAATCGTGATAACCCCAAAAAGTTCTGGAAAATATTAAATAGTGTTCTGAAGCCAAAGGGTGCTATACAACCCCTGCCCAGTTGGCAGAAAAACGTTTTTTTGACATCAAAAAAACGTTTTATTTTGGTTCCTAAGTTTGCAAAACGTTTTTTTTTTCAATGTCAAAATAACGTTTTTACATGTACTCAAAAAAACGTTATTTTGACGTTTTTATAAAAACGTTTTTATATCAGGTTAAAAAAACGTTTTTTTAACGTAAAAGAAACGTAAATAAAAAACGTTTTTATTTGGTTGAAAATTGGTTGAAAAAGCAAACGTTTTTATTTGGTTCAAAATTGGTTGAAAAAACGTTTAAAAACGTTTTTTCAACGTCAAAATAACGTTTTTTAAAAACGTTTTTTATCCAAACCAAATAAAAACGTTTGCAAACGTTAAAAACACGTTTTTTGCCAAGTGGGTGGTTTTGTTGGGTCTGGAGGGTGAGTTAAAGGGGAATCAATCTTCGGTTGATTATTTTTCATACTTTTCATATTTTTTATTGATGACCTAGCCTCCAACCTTGAATACTGTAGTAGCAAGCTCTATGCAGATGATTTGGTGTTTTACTGTTCCGACAAAAATGCACAATTAGCGGTTGACAGATTGCAGCACGATCTGGTTAAAGTTGCGGACAAATGTGTGGAGCTCCGACTAACCATCAATAAATCATAAACCAAATTCATGCTGAGTGGGAGTAGGGACAAAGTCAAGTTGGATTTGGTCTCCAATTTAGATATTGGAGATCACCAACTAGAGAGAGTCCAGAACTACTGCTATCTTGGTATAAGATTAGGTGAAACACTGACCATGGCCGAATCAATCAATGATTTGATCAGAATGGTAAATCACCGGCTATTCAGATTTGCAAAGCTCAGATCCAATCTGAGAAGGGAAGATGCAGTTGTAGTTTATAAAACTACAATTTTAAATCTATTTGACTATGCCTGCTTCACACATGGCCGTGCCAATCAAGATCTACTGGCTAAATTGCAGCGATTGCAGAATCGGCTTGCGTATCTGTCTGCGCTGTTCTGTGAGAGATCGGTCCATAGCTGAACTCCATGAAGAATGTGGAGTCCAGATGTTAGACAGACGTAGAGATTAAATGCATTTAACTTACATGTATAAGTGCAGTGTAAATGGCAAGCACTTGTGACAGGTAGCTGCATATCGAGTCACAAGAACCAATGACAAAAAGAAATTTGATGTGAAACAACCTAAAAGAGACTTCTATAAGCGATCTCCGCTATATCGCGGATCGCAGATGTGGGACCATCTTGACAAATGGTATCAGGAAAATGAGTCGAAACAACAGTTCAAGAAGTGAATCTCGCTTGTGAAAGATCTGCACAAGAAAAGCTCAAAGCCAACTGAACTCCCAGACAACTGGTACGAAGACTCATCTGACAGAAATGACTTGATTATTCTTAAAACCTAGTATCTCTCAAACTCTGATTTTGAATTACCATGAAATAGCCTGATTTGAGATGAGCCCAGTCTCTTTCATCAACATGTATTGTCCTGTATACCTGTGCCTTAACAAGTCATGTTCCCCACATCACAGAATATATCCTATTAAGTATGACACAATTTGTGGTGTATCTTAATTGGAGAAACGCCAGGGCAAGGAAAATTTGAGTGGAGCTGGTAATACATATGATGGAACTCTACTGACGTATTGGTCTCATTACATTTTTCACTAGATTCCCCTTTCCTGCAGTCAACCTGATATCTAGCTACAAGCTAAATATAGCTATGCTCATGATGCACTTTCTATTTTGTAAGATATGTATTTAATGTACCTAGTGTATGACCATTTGTCATGAATCTTCCAGAAATGGGCTGTTCTTGTTCCCCTTTTGATAAATTCTTCAAACAAAGTTATATATGTGTCTTTATCATTTATTCTGGTCAGGATGTGATAAAGCTACAAGTGGTATATGGGTTTTGCCTATCTAGGATGCATATTTAGAGAGCTGGGGGCCTAAAACTGCCCAAAATGAGGGTTTTTCAATAAGAAAAAATAAAAATCTGTACTGCAAAGTTGCAAAAAATAAAAATTAAAGGTCACTGGGTCCCCTAATTTGTTTTGGTATTTCCCCCATAGCAAATGGAAAATTTTAAGACCATAAAGGTGTATGTAGCCAAATAATGTTTTATACTGGGGCCAGAAATGTATTTGGGCAGTTTCGCGTGGCTCCCGTCAGAGACCCTAACATGGCTCCCTTACTCTATTTTAAATATAGCAGGGGTATGAGAGAGATATACCATGCAAAGCCTTAACATGTCTATATATGCATACAAAAAAAAATTGGGCCTATCTCTAATATCCTACCTTGGGTGCTCCAATGATACATTTGGGGTAGTTTTTTTGCGGCACCCGTCAGAGACCCTATGGCTCTCGTCAGAGACCCTACTAGCAGTCCATCTCTCCATAATATATATATATATATAACATATTTAACTAATGTGTTATATATGATAAATGACCTTGTTACCAAGGTATTTCACACAGTAAGGATCAACCCCATCCTCCACCATTGGACAGAGCTATGCCAACATCACTTAGTGGCGCTGGCGGCTCCCGTCAGAGACCCGGCACCCGTCAGATACTCTAGCAACTTCGCCGCTCTACCCTGGATCACAAAACGATATTTAACCTACCCAAATATATGGAGCCTAAGCCCCAACACCTATACTATATGTACCCAAAAACTTTTTAGGCTGGTCCTGATTTGATTTTGGACCCCCCTGCCAGCCTACTTCTGGATGATTCATGACAATTGGTCGTATCTTGTGTATTACTCTTGTGTTTTGATACTTTTGATTCTTTTTTCCTTTATTAGTCTATTCTTTTCTTTAAACTGTATGTAATTTCCGGAACTCAACTGAATGGTGATTGACTGATCAGCATTTAGTTGAGGCTCTGGATGAAAATTGTACTCTATAGGAGACAGTGTTCACTACAACCATTGTTCATTGTAAATATCATTATATCATCCTATCAACTATGAAACAAGCTTACCAAAGTACCACTCAAATTAATTGTCATTATTACCACTTCTTCATGTAGTGGATCGATTAATAAAGCTTTGCTTATAAAAAAAAATTAAAAATTCCACCATTGATTGTGTTAGTGGGGCTAAATAACTGCATGTAGGTAACATATAACACATTTCTTTGAATAAGTGAGAGGTGCATCTATCATAAAAGCCACAAAAACAGTAATCTTTACAATATTAGGGACATGAGATGTGAAAAAGTGGGATAAATCTTTGGGTCCAATGCAGATTTTTTGGAATTTCTACACTCAAACAAACACTTAAAGTATTGGGATCATAACCAAATACTCCAGGAAGATGCAGGAGTGTATAATCTATCATCAGGATATCCTATGTACACATTTTGACAACTGAGGGACAGGAGAGTGAGTTTTAGCAGCAGAATCTATTTTTGAGCAGGGAGTAACACACATAGGGCCTGGGCAGTTGACATGCTTGAACACTATATAACGCCCATTCACTTAGAAACAGTGGTAAAATTCCATCACTTGCCGATGGACAACATCGGTTTTCGTCAAAGTAAAAGCATTTGGACCCCAAAAAAGTACATCAGCATGTGACCTAGACCTTCCTACATCTTATTACAGCGGAATTTTGGCTGATCCCTAACCTTTTTTTCGCTGTAGGAATAACAATTGTCAGTAAAATTGGACAAAAAACTGCATCAAACACTAGCCGGAAGTGTCCTTGTTGTGATTCAAATAGACCCGTATGGATTCGTCTTGCGAGGGACGACAGGGACGTCAACTGGTTTAGTGCCAAAGAACCTAGAATTTTTGAGCAGAGAGTAACACCCGATCATATTTTTTTGATCGGGTGTTACTCTATGGAAGCAGTAGAACTTGATTCATTAACCAAAATGTTAAATGTTACTCCCTGCCCAAAAATGTGCATGCCAATACATGTTAGGGCCAAGACTAAAAGTTTATGGGTGTGGCCACAAATCTTTTATGCGCCATATAAAAGGTTTATGTTGGTATCACTAGTGTTTTCTGTTCAGACTCTGTCTGCTCTTGGTCTAGTTCCTAAAATTAAGTGTAGCATGGATGGTACAAACAGAATATTTCATTGGTTTTTTGAGGAGGTTTAGTTTTGAGCAGGGAGTAACATAAGGCTGCCTTTATTCAGTATGAAGGGGGAGAAAAAAAATGTACCCTTCCTCCTTGTGCCAGCCATGGTGAGTTGGTTCTAAGCTTGGTGGATCGGACAGCAATCTGAAAGGGTTGGAGGTAGAGACTTCAGCTTTGCAATGCTTCTGCTTATGTGTCTGCTCCACATTTTGTGGTGTGCCTCTGTCAGAGAGTGACAGTCTGATTGCAGGTAGCATGCCAAGATATATGGGATGGCTTGGGTCAAGACATCCTGCATACTTGAATTGATTTCTTGAAGATGAGTGAGTGGATACTTTCCAGTTCTCAGAACTTTCAGGGCAATAGCCTTCCAATCCCAAGATAGGTGGCCACAGTATCACATCCAGGGAGTCCATGTGTTGCTAGAAGATCTGGGATTATACCTTCATGCTTATGCACAGAAGCATTGATATCAAGAACTGCTCACAGTTGAGCTGGTGAAGTCATCAAAACTCTTGATGATATGCTACCGTTATGGCAAAAGTGTAACAGTAAGATGATCACATTTGTATCATCTGCAAATACTAAGGCTGAATGTGGCTGTACAAAAGCTAGTTTCTGCACCAGTATTGTTTCTGCCTCCTCATGACTAGTTTTCATGTCATGAGTTTAATGATGATACCTTTGTTGAGCTCAATTGGCAGTGATAGCTTACCAGTGATAAGAAGCTTGTGTCCCTGGAAATCCTCCTTGTATGATACAAGATCTTCACACAGAAGGTCTATCAGCTGAGCCTTCCATATTGAGAAGTACTTAAAATTGGTCTCCTTCTGCCATGTGATCTCTTTCTTATTAATTGCATGATCTAATTAGGTTAAGTAGGCAGTAATAAAGCTTAGTTCCCAACATTTTACACCACATGTGGGTTCTAGGATACACCATGGAGATGCCTACATGTAAATAGTATAACATAATCCATGAATATCAAGAAAGGTTGCCTTAATTATGCAGAAAAGTCAGTCGGCTTTACCCCACCAAAACTTCATCAAATTACTTGAAAAGCTTGACTGCATGGATAACAAGTCTAATTTAGGTAATCTAAACTTTATTGAATTCAATGAGTATCTGTTCACAGTTGATAATGTATTCACTTCATTTAATGATGATTTTTGTTGTTCTAAGAATGTTATTCTTCTGTGTAGTAAGCAACATATCATAACCTTTAAATGGATTGTAATTTAGCTGTGGCTTTGTTAAACATCCAAATAGGGAAAGCCTATACTACAGAAGAGTGGCTCTTGTATCGTAATTATCACCTGCCATCCAGGGATGCACCATTTAAAATTCAAAGTCAAAGGATGTGAGTATTATCATCAACAAGTGAAAATAGCAAGTGTAGGTTAACATGTTTAAAACCTTCAATATGATTGTGGGATAGAATTAGCATTGTTTCATTCGAAATTTGGTTGGAAATCAAATATGGCGGTCAGATATCTTCTCAGAGGTGGTAGGAATGAATTCCTTGACCCCAGAAACATACGTTTTGACTGTTTATTTATGTTTCTAAGTTGATTAGAAGCAGAGATAGAGACATTTCGAGTTTTTGTTGATATATGGGTGGACATCTTGAATATCTCAGATTATCCAAGGATGAGGCGCTGACCACAACACCGGCCAAGATGGCAGTGACCCAGATTCCGGGGAGGACCTGGATGCTTACTACAAGAGGCTCAGCTAGAAGCAGGGGATCCCACAAGTGAAGATCTGCCAGAGAGATTCGCCAGCATCTTCAAGAAGGCTTGTGGGCCCTCTTTTGATCCTAGTTACATCAAAGACAAGATGGAAAAATTCCACAGACTGGCAAATGCACCGGAGTTAAGAGTGCCCCAGTTGAACCAGTCTCTAAAGCATGCAGCATCAGTGAATGCACGCACGCTGGACAAGCGCATGGCTGAGATTCAGACCAACCTGTCCGCCACCTTGACAGCCATGGCTAGGCAAGCTGCCGTCATGGAGGAGTTCAAAATGTGGGCTAAGCAGGACACCAACCCTGCACTACGAGAAAAAGCTGATGCCTTTACTAAACTCATCATTAATGCCTTTGGCGCAAACATTGTCATGACCAGAACCATGTCTGACTTGACAAACTTGAGGCACAACTTCCTAAAGCTGCGACTGTCAGAAAAGGTAGGCAACCTACTCACTGATGAAAATCCACCAACACCACAGTGGTTAGGAGGCATAAACTTGAAAAAGAAGACAAAAATGTCAACAAGTTCAAGAAGCACCAGCCCAATGACTGGAGAAACAGGCACTCACATGCTGGAGAGTACTCGTCCAACTACAAAAAGGACAAACAGCACAAGCATAAGCACTAGCCTAACCAGCATAACAAGAAGCCTAAAACCTCAGGTTTTCTGAAGGGGGGGGGGTCTCACTAGACCAGGTGAGTGTAAATAATACTTTGCATGAAAACAAAATACCCCCATAAGTGCCTATAGCTCCTGTACCGGTAGCTAATGAAAAAATAGGTTTTGGTACATTTGTACCAGGTGGCACTAAAAATCATGTAAACCAATGGTTAAAGTTAATACATGATCCCTTCATCATAAAATCTGTTCAAGAGGTGAAGGTAGACTTGTATGAATCCCCCATACAAGATGCTGCACCTAGACCCTACATGGTGTCTGAGGAAAATAGGGAGATTACTGACAGGGTTGTGAAAGAACACCTAGACAAAGGTATAATAGAAATATTCCAGTCAGAGAAAGCGCAGTTTATCTCAAACATCTTCCTTAGGCCAAAACCAAATGGTAAACACAGATTAATCTTCAATCTGTCAGAAATGAACTCGTTAGTGGTATATAGACATTTCAAAATGGAAAGTCTACAAACAGCCCATTACAGGCGCCTTGAGTTAGACAAGACAAAGGCTCTAACCAGAAATAGAGGTAACTTTGAGGCAAAGATGCAAATCTCCTATGAAGGGCAAGAAGACATCTTTTGGTGGCTAGAAAGACTAGACTCAGGCTGTAAGAAAATCAGGCAACAGGAACCTGTGACCACAATAACTGACTCCTCAGACAATGGCTGGGGACCCACTTGGCAAAAAACGTTTTTAAACGTTTTTTTAACCAATTTTCAACCAAATAACCAATAGGGAAACCAATAAAAACGTTTTTTTAATGTAAAAAAAACGTTTTTATGCCAAGTGGGGAGCAGTATGTGGAAAAGATAGGACAAGGGGCCTATAGTCTCTCAAAGAGAGAGAAAACCATACTAACATCAAACAGAGTATGGCAGTGCTGCTAGGCTTACAGATTTATTCCAAGGAGTACTGTAGCAAAACAATCAGTTGTCTGTCTGACAACACTACAGCAGTAGCATATGTAAATCACAAAGGGTGGTCCTGATATCAGACAATCTGATGAGCAGTTCCAATCAGCAAGTGGTAGCCAACATCTTCACCAAATATTCCCATCACTGGAACATGAGTGTCATATATATCACTCAGAACCTGTTCCAGAAATCACCCGAATTTCAAACTATGAGTCTGAACGCTCACTACATGATCATTTTCAAGAACCCTCGCAACATGGGACAGATAGGTACTCTGTCTCGTCAGGTGTTTCCCTCCAGGGCGATGGCCGTCTTGAGTATATTTACCTGTGAACTCAAGCGTCCTCACTCATACCTGCTTCTGGACTTCAAGCAGACAACACCGGACGATCTCAGAATAGGCTCCTCCCTGACATCCATAGACGACCAGATCGTGTTCGTTCCGCTAGACAAAAAGAAAAAGAGAAAGTAATGGCTACTCATCACTCAAAAGACATTACGGCACCCTTAAACACTTGGCAAAGTGTTCGCCGGAGGATTGTGAGCATTTAATAGGCTCTGGAAGCGACGATTTGATCACAACGTTGAGCGCAATCTGTCAGAATTTACTGGAGGGAAACATTCCGCTCACCAAGGACCAACTAGTAAGTCTTCGAGAATCTGCTGACGTCTTGAGGATGGCGAGCAAAAAAGCTACGTCCGTCAAAAGAAAGAGAAACGTCTTGGTTCAAAGGGGTGGTTTTCTAATTCCCGCTCTGATAGGCATGGTCTTACCGATTATATAGGATTCTCCACATATAGAGCTTGTCATTCGACACCTTTCCACCACCGCCACCTACCTCGACGACGATGGCGGACCCTGAGGAGCAACACTACAAGCGCTTGGCTCTCGTCGATCCTAAGACCCTCTCGAAATTACGAGGAGTTCCTGATGTGGCCAAGAATAGTATAGGTTCCCTAGGATATGTTACTCCATAGAGTCCTATAGTGCAAGCCACCCCCCCCCTCTACCCCCCTTAAAAGTAGGCTACCTTTTGTGTTCAGTACTGAGTCCTATGTAAGATAAGGGGGTTTATGGAGATGTCAGGAATCTTTATCAGAGTGATATCAAATGGAAACAAGGGGCCACCCATACCAAAAAATCCTGCTGAATCCAAAATTTGTGGTCTTGATTCTCAAAATTTGGCCAAAGGTACATAAAAATGAGGTTTGATGATGAGAATATTTTAAAAATGTACAAAAGTTATTTGAAAATGATTTGAACTTTTTATAGATGCAACATGCTAATCAAAGTCAGTACCTCAATCTACATATCCCAATGTTTGCCTATCCCAACCTGACAAGTACTCTGCCTGCATATGGCTCTGCCTCTCCAACATACTGCCTATCCCCTAGTCTGCCTATCACTCATACTACCTATCCCTTGAAACATCTAGAGTTTAATTAGGTTTTCCCTCAAATGACTTAAAGGATTAAAGTTTACCCCTCACCTTTGTACCTAATTTTCTCTGTATATTCTTACCATTAGTCTACCTATCCTCAATCTGCCTATCATTCACTTTACCTATCCCCCATGGTGACTATCCCCCAACTCTGCACATCCCTCATATTTGACTGGCACATCTGTGTTATTACCTAGCACCAATGTATCAATGGGCTGTTACACTGTGTCCATAGGTAAAGCTCTGAGTTTCACCTCCTATCTATTGAAGCTTCTTGATGTGCCCCCCACAGTTGCTGTTCTTGTTGCTGCTGCTGTTGCTGGTGACCTCCTGCTGAGCGTGAAAACAACAACCCTCCCTCTGCTTCCGACACCGCCACCTCCACTGTATCCCCACCCCTCAATAACATGGCTTATTACTACAGACAGGCGGAACAAGCACTACATCCCAACGCAGCATTACACCAGGTGCTACAGTTTGTCTACAGGGACTTGGACCTAGTGTTGAACGACCCCACTTAGAAATCACGTGAAAAAATGCTGAAATACAAGAAACTTTTGAACAGGTTACAATTTTTCCTCGCCAATCCAAACAACCACACGATTCCTGCTTTTGCTCCTGTGAGACCGCCGCCCGAGAAACCTCCCTCTCTCCTCGAGGGGTTGCTCGAACAAGTTCCAAAGAGGAAACGCAACACCACCACCAAACTCTTCAAGAAACTGCAGAAATCCAACTTGGTCAGGTGGAACGACGACAGCTCGGTGAGCGAAATGATGAGTGAGAAAACGAATCCCGACGACCGAATAAGCATAGTGGACTTACTGAACGACGCCGCCAGGATGAAAAAAACGGTGATGACGAGACCCGAGGGGTACACGCCGTTCAAGCAAGTCCTTGATTGAAAACCAGCTCTATAAAGCAACCAGTGGTGCCAAAGCTTCCGACTGCTGGTAAAAAAAACGCTTCGACCTGACTCCTTCAGGAAAAGCACCCAAGGAAAGAAATTGAGATCGCGCAAGACGACGACATGATCATGGTCGTTCCTCTGCGCACAGCGAACTTGCTGGACGAGGCAAGAAAAGTTTTGAAAAGAGACGAAAACGCTGATGTCCCGAACACGAAACCGATCATGGTGGACTGGGCAAAGGTGAACAGGCTGATCAACCTGAAGAAAATCCTCGACAGCACTAATCCTCTGAACGAAACGGAGAACTTTTCTGGCGACAACCCAATGCCGGTGCTCTTAGAAAAAGAGTTGGAGGACTAGATATTGAAACCTGGGAAGAAGTTGAAGCACGTCGCAGTGTTGACACAGGAAAAATCGCAGTTCAAAGACTACCTGTCGACTTTTCAGAAAAGGCGGAGAATGAGGAGTCTGCTGGCGCGAAACTTGGTCCTGAAAATGGAGCGAACAACGAAGGTGCGAACATTCAACCTGAACATATTTCCTGTGCCACCCGGTTTCACGGTGACCAATGGTCATTTCGTCTACTTCTTGAACAGTCTCACGAAAGACCCGCTTGGAGGTGAAAACTTCCTAGTGGGGGGTTTAAAGAAATCTTCTCTTACGACTCGCTGACGAGGCGCGTCACCATTAACGTGCCCCGATTCACGGTCGTGATCATCACCGAGCATCTGGTGCACATTCTAGGATTCAGGAAGAAGACTTATTTCATGACGCCGACCACCGCCCTCTACATCATGGACCCCTTCGGAGACGTGTACTCTGTGTACGTGTACACCAACGCCATTCAAGAGAGACCCGTGGGTGACATGCACATGCCTCTGTTACGCTGCGTCGCAGTCGACAGAAGCGCAAAGCGAAGAGGGGGAACACGAGCTGTCAGTTTTGCACATTTGGATTATTTTTCCTTGAAATCCAGAAGGTTGGACGAGATCGGGGTCTACTTTAATAAGAGACAAAACCGGCTGACCCATACCATTCATGAGAGGCGAGGTGATGGTGACACTTCATTTGAGACCCGTCGAGCATTAACTGAAGAGGTGCAGACATGATACGCAAACGAGCACCGTACTTTTCTTCCGCCAGAGAACAGGGGTACAGCGATTACTACAACGCTCAGTTCGGTGGCGGTATCGACGTATACAGCGGACGACCTTTCCAGAACGGTCACGGTTTTGGAGGTGCGCTCTTGGGTCTCATGGGCTTGGCAACACCGCTTTTGAAGACCGTGGGTAAAACACTCTTCAGCGCTGGAGTGGGTGTGGCCAAGGACATGATGGCGGGAGGGACTTTCAAGAAGAGCGTGAAAGAAAGAAGGGTAGGTGCTCTGAAGAGTCTGGCGGGTAAAGTGCTCTCTCCGGGGGAAAAAAACGGCGACCTAAAAACGTCAGAGGGGCTCTCCTGCTTCTCAGACGGGCAGAGGTTCCTGTAAAAGACGCCGGGGTGACAATTTCGATCGCTGGGCGATCGACCTATAAATAAAAAGGACTAGCTGTCACCAGCGTCAGTCTACCACCAACGTGAAGATGGAGCGCAATGGCCTACATACACGAGAACAGCAGAGAGTGTGCGCTCTCTGAGCTCAACCTGCACGCTGTAGCACCGACTCAGACCACTATCCTGAAGTCGACCTTCGTCGGGTTAGAGATGAAAAACCATTTGGGAGAAGGAAGCAACATAAATTTCACTATCAGTAAGTTGCAAGAGTACACGGACCTGAACGAAAACTACCTGCATCTAGAATGCGAGGTCCTGAAACCGAACGGTGAGGCTCTGGACGCCAACGACAAGGTGGCTCCGGTGAACAACTTGGCTCACTCGCTCTTCAAGGACGTCCAAGTCTCCATCGGAGGTTTCAAAGTGTCTGGTAAAACCGAAACCTATCCCTACAGAGCTTACCTGGAAGGTTTACTCAACTACAACAAAGGAGTGAAGGACAACATCATGAGCATCCAAGGCTGGCACCAAGATGCAGCTGGTAAATTCTACACCTTATCCAACGAGAACTCAGGGTTCAAGGCGCGCAAAGAACTCATCCCCAACGGGCGCTTTCCGCTGATGGCGAGACTCCACTTTGACCTGGCTCATCAACCAAAGTTCATAGCTGGAGAGACAGAAATCAATCTGACTCTGAAACAAGCTTCGCCTAGTTTCTATCTGATGAGCGAAGGCGACACGGCATACAAACTCAAGATTCACAAAGCTAAGCTCTATGTGCATCGCGCACTGGTAGCTGATGCTGTGGTGGAAATGCACAAAAAGGCTGTGATAGAACAGGGTCCCTTCGACTACCCAGTCAACAGAGTGGAGGTGACGAGCTACGCCATCCCTGCAGATCACACCTACACGCACTCCAACACAGGTCAACTGCCCAAGTCCATGATGATTTGTTTCCTGGACCACGACGCCTTCAACGGAAGTTACGCCAAGAACCCGTTCAAACTGAAACATTGCAACGTCAACTCGTTTCAAGTTATAGTGTATGACCAGAAGGTGCCGAACGACACCTACATGCCCAACTTTGCCAAAAAGGAAGCGGTGAGAGAGTACCTGGCACTACACACGGAAACGGGGATGTACAAGGGTTCGCACTCCTGCGGCATTTCCTACAACGATTTCCTGAACGGGTACACGCTCTTCCCGATGGATTTAACTCTGGAAAGGTCGCACGACGGGTGTAGAGTGAACCTTATAAAAGCGGGTCAACTGAGGGTGGAGCTCAGTTTCGGCGCAGAGCTGGCAGAGACGACAACAGTGCTCTTGTACTTGGTGTACGAAAACATCGTCGAGCTGACCAGAGATCTACATCCCATCACAGACTACTATATGAACTGAAGATGAGAGAGTAGTGCATGAATACAGTCGAAATAAACAGAGTGTTGAAGGAAAACGTTCCCACAAAACATCATTTCCTAGGTGTTTTCTCTTGTGACACTATCCCCAAGCACCCATTCAAGAACACTTGTTTTGTGAGTAACACGGATCCTCAACATTTACCAGTTGAACATTGGGTGGCGTTTTACGTGTCGAGGACAGGAGAGGCGTACTACTTTGATTCATTCGGTTTACCTCCGCTGAGCGCAGAGTTCTTATCTTTCCTGAGACGTTCTGCTCCGTTCAAGTGGCAAAGAAATCGTATTCAACTCCAAGACGCTTCTGCTGACACCTGTGGACCTCATTGCGTGCATTTCCTGATCGAAGCATGTCAAACAAGCCATGCAGACAAATATCCTATGTCTGGCCGAAATGGTGTTGGGTTTATCCAAACTAGTGCAGAGTATGTCGGAAAAGGTCGACTGTGGGTGCACTGACAAAGTGCGCCTTTGCGGTTTGCTGAAAGGTCGAACAAAAAAGTAAAATGATTGATGGAAATGTTGATTCCTGAAAAATAAAAAAAATAAATTAACTTATTTTGTTGTGTTTTTATTTCCTACATATGTTATGACACATAAAAATATAAAAAACCTTATTTGCATAATTAGCCCCACCCCTTAGGGTGGGGCTAATTAGGTCATAATGGCAGCTACTAGTCCCCTAAATAGGTCACGTTACCATGGTTACCAAAATGCTAGCCTCTGATTGGTTGAAAGGTTCCATGTGACCCGCTAATCCCCTAATTAGGTCACATTACCATGGTTACCAGAATGCTGGCCTCTGATTGGCTGAGCGGTGGTTACTAATCCCCTAAGTAGGTCACGTTACCATGGTTACCAGAATGATGGCCTCTGATTGGCTGAAAGGTAGTCACATGACCCCCTAAGTAGGTCACGTTGCCATGGCAATGGGTCACGTGACCAAATGGAGGCCTCTGATTGGCTGCAGGTCGAGTGAGTAATAAACAGTACTTAACTATAGTCCCGTTCTGATACATACTATACTACTGACAGAGAATCTAGAACTGCAGGGCACACTGAGTTGGAACTACCTGACTCAGCCTTTGAACAGATTCACAGTATAGACCTATTTACTTCAAGACTAGCATCCAAACTAGATAATTATTACAGCTGGCTACCCGACCCCGGGGCAGCTGACACAGATGCACTGTCTTTACTTTGGCTTAATGATTATTATGCTTTCCCTCCTTTCAGCCTGAACCTGAGAGTTGTACAGAAGGCCCTAGCAGAGGGCGTGGAGGGAACAATTGTGATGCCCAACTGGGCGGCACAACCTTGGTACGGCCTCCTTAACAGGACAGCGAAGTCAATGCTGAAACTCCCCGAAACACCGTTGAGGAACCCAGTCACAGGGGACCTGTGGCACCTAAACCTTGTTGCATGGAGGATCTAGAGAGAGCACTACAAGCTCAGGGTGCCACGCCCACTACCATCTGGCTATACATGGAGTAAAGGCACCAAAACACAGTACAATGTGTACTTAGAAAAGTGGACAAAATACTGTATAGAAAATAGGATACACCCTATAAAGCCCACACACATAGAAGCTATAAACTTCTTTTCTAGCCTATATGATGAAGGACTAGCCTACACTACTATAAACACAGCTAGATCTGCATTATCTGCATATATAGAATTAGACCAGTGTGGTAGGACCTTAGGTTTACACCCAGATGTGTGTAGAAAAGGAGTTTCTGTAGACAGGCCATCCAAGGCCAGATGTACTCACACCTGGCACATAGATATAGTATTGACTATGCTTAAGTCTTGGCATCTTTTGGAAGACTTGAGTTATAAACAATTGGCATATAAAACAGTGCTGCTGTTGGCATTAGCAACAGCACAAAGAGCTCAGACTTTACATGTCTTCAAAGTCAGCTCTATAGTAGTCACTGATGATGAGGTAATACTACCAGTAGACAAACTATTGAAACACACCAAGGACGGAAAACCTTTAGATAGGTTTCATGTCTACAAGTTTTCAGACAGGGAACTATGCCCTTACAGGACTTTAAAGAGATACCTTAAAGTAACCAAACCCCTCAGGGAAGGTGGCAAGGACCAACTTTGGTTGTCACTATATATGTAACACCAAGAAACAGGTGGACTGTACTTCAGTGTCCAGATTGATCAAAGATGCCATTTGGGAAGCTGGTGTTCCTAAACACTTTAAGGCACACTCAACTAGAGGAGCCTCTGTGTCTAAGGCAGATTACAGGACCAATGCCATAACCTTTGTGAGGTTCTACAAGAGGTCCATCCACAAGGACCATGGCAGCACATACCAATCTACAGTGCTATCCATGGCATCCAACACACAATAAGGTAATTACACATTTCTATGTTGTCATTACCAGCTGAGTGACAAGGCAGCTTTCAAATCTCTGTTGTGATTACTTCGCCAGCATAGCAACCAGACATAAACTTTATAAGTTAAACAAGACTTACCTTGGTAAAAGGTGAATTTGACTTAAAGTTTATAAGGGTTACTTAACTGCCGACGAAGAGAACAATGGTCCCACCCGATTTGATCAAGTTTTCACCCGCCCTGTAGTTCTCAGGGTGGACTTCTGTTTACCAGAGTTTTTGTTTTTTTTTGCTTTTGCCAAAAATCTCACCGGCAGATCCATACCAAGTTATCAAAAAAAAACGGCCTTAAAAAGAAAAAAAAATCATTCACGCAACACTAGCTGGCCCCATGCTGGTGGCAGTGTTGTCCTTCAGGGCTGAAGTATGAATCTGCAATGACCCTAACCTTGACCCATAGAGGTCAGTTACCTGAGCAGGTGCTGCCCTCCTACTACCAATACACGAAGGGACTGTGTACAAATGACGTCATGCTTTTTTGGACCATTTTTAACCCCCCCTCCCCCCTTGCATATAGTGTATAGCCTATTTATAGACAAATTTAAATGGTTCAAAGGGATATACAATATACAGTGGGTGTGAATTAGCAATCGAGGACAAGATATATTCAAAGTTTTAAAGATGGGCTAGCACTGATCAACAAACAGACAGAGTAATGTGCCAAACACTGTCAGCTTCAGCTTATGCATATGGGTCCTTATTCTGAGGTAGCAGGTCGTCCCATGGGTGCGGCCATTGCTGGAGCTATCAGCAAGGTCTACTGATAAGTCCTATCAGATGGGTACCAGTTGGCCTCCAATAGGGCCTCAGTGAATAGTTGGGATCATCCCATTGGCTAACAATTAAAGGTATATTCCACCATCTATGCCATCGCCACCTCGTGCCCAAAATTTGAAACTACCTAAACTTATGATTTATACTCATTTCACTTTTGTATATACCCTAACTCATCACTATTGGCCTGTTGAACAATATATTTTTGCATTCATCCTACCACAACACCAAGATTCACTACTGGTCAACTTAAAAGATTTCAGTTGTTTCAGTAAAAAGAAAATACTTTCATAAATCTGTCACCTCTAGACTCTGCCAGTAACCGCTAGATTGTATAGAACGACCTACAAAAACCATCTCACCCCCTTTTTACTTTCATTGGATACAATAACCCCTGTGTCAACACATGAAGCCAAAACCATGAATCACAGTGAATAGTGCGGATTTCGGCACCGAAAGCATACAAAGTTGCAGTCGCGAAGGAGCACCTACCACAAGAAACCAAGATGGCGGCGCCCATGATAAAAACAAGAAGACCTTCCGTCCGATTAAAATAGTGTTCAACAATGTGTATACAAAGGCTAAGCTGATGAAACTCCTGAAGAACCTAAAAGGCAAGTTCTTATACAAACATGTATCAATAGGGGACGAGCTAGGAGAGACTGAACGGCGAGAGTTTAACGATCTAGGAGCTATGCACTACTTGGCTAAAAGGCAGGGGTATAACACACAGTTGAGACAGCGCAGGATCAAAATAGACAAGAAACCATTCGAACATAACCAACTCCACCAACTACTACCAGGATCTAAATATGCAAAGAGCAAATAAAGCTGAAACACCGGACGGGCTTATGTTCAAGTCGCATCACCACAAGCTATCAAACCTCTACCACTGTCAGATGTCCTATAGAGGAGTAGACTACAACAGCTCTGAGCAGGCGTACCAAGTATCTAAAGCCCAAGCATGTGGCCAGAATAACCTCGTCCTATCCCTGAAGAAGCTAGAAGATCCGGTTGAAATTATGTACGAAGCCAGGAAAATCAGACCCACAATGGAATGGAACAAAATGGCTGCTACAGTCATGCAAGAAATCAACAAAGAGAAATTCTCTATACCATGTATGAGAGACTATCTAATCTCCACTGGGGATAAAAACTTGTATGAAGCTAGCTTCCACCCGATATGGGGGGTGAAGATGCATTTCGGACAGGCAAATCAGTGTATGACTGTAAACATCAAGGGTGAAAACCTTATGGGACAAATCTTACAGAAAATTCGAGTACAATTGTCCAAAGAACCTGGAAATCCAGATGAGGAATAATAATTTCCTGAATTGATAAAATGCTTTTGTTACATACATGTTTAATAGTTCCTTAGATGAAATGATGTAATAGCCTCTAAACTTTAACTGCAAAACTCATATATTGTTAACATGGGTAGCCATAAGAGCTGTAAGCCCGTGGTGGGAGGGGGTATGAAATTTTTTATCGCGCATGGCATAGGTTTGCTCGGTCTATAGTAATATGTATTGGCAGGGAGATTGAACATTCATATAGGATGAGGTTGTTTACTTGCAGAGTCGAATTTATTTATGATTCTTTAAAATTAACATGTCTTTAAAAAATAAATTTAAAAAAGGTTTCTCGATTGTACATATGAATGCAAGGAGTGTGAGAAATAAGTTTACTAAGATTAAAGAAGAACTAAATGATAGCTTTATAGATATTATACTATTTTCTGCGACATAGTTGAACAAGATGGATTGTAGCAAATTATATAGCTTCCCAAGATATAATCTCTTTCGTCAAGACCGTATCAGTATTTAAAGAGGTGGTGGCCTATGTGCATATGTAGATGAGGGACTATCATGTTCAGTAGATAAGTTTAAAAACTTAAATAGAATTAATGAAAACATTGAAGCTCAATGGCTATCATCAGCCAAAGGAACAAATAAGAAATGTATTGTTTGTAATATATATAGGCCACCCTCAGGTAATCTTATGGAATTTTGTAATACCATGCGAGCCTTACTTTTACAAATCGATAATCTAGATGGATATGATATTTTCATTCTTGGAGACTTCAATGTAAACATATTAACCAATACACCAGAGAAACAGCTTCTCATAGAAACCTTCGATCATTTTCATTTGGTACAACTCGTTAATGAGGTCACAACCACATCAGGTACTAACATGTGTATAGATTTGATTTTTTCAAACTGTGATACTATCACCTCTAGTGGTCCATTGAACATACATTTGTCAGACCATTTACCGATACATATTCAGAAATCTAAAATACATGTTAAAAAGAATTATAGGACTTTCCTCGGAAGATCATACAATAAGTTAGATTTAGAAAAATTCTATTCAGACTTAGAAAACTGTAATTGGAATCTTTTCAATCAATCGAATGACCCAAATGTTTGCTGGAACATACTGGAAAATATGATAAAAAGAACGCTTGACTTACAATGTCCTGTTAAAAGCTTTAAAGTTGTAGATAAGCCTAGTCCATGGATGTCAAATGAACTTCTTGAAAGGGTTAATGACAAATATGTGTTATTAAAATTAGCTAGACAACGCATGGACATCATCTCTTGGCACAGAGCCAGAGAGTGTAGAAACAAAGTTAATAGAGAAATTGAACTGGCCAAAGAGACTTATTATTCTAATTTTAAAAATGATTCGAAAAAGTTCTGGAGTACTATGAAAGATATTTTACCTTCAAAAAAAGGCAATAACAAATCTATTATGTTAACAGATGAAAATGGCCATGTAATTTCGATTAATGATACATCTACCTATATTAATAATTTTTTTCGCAGATATTGGACCCAGACTTGCAGAACAACACCAAACTATTTTTGATTTCAAAGGTACTCGCTGTGAGGTAGACATGCCAGATATGAATTTTACCGATGAAGAAATAAAAAAATGTTTGTCTGATATAGATACATCGAAGTCATCTGCCATTGATTATTTTTCTACCAATATATTCAAGAAAACTATGATAAAGTTTCCTCAAAAGTTTATTAAAATTATTAATCTGATCACAAATACAGGCCTAATCCCAGATAGCTGGAAAATTGCCACGGTGACTCCACTACCTAAAGGTGGAGACCCGTCCAATGTGTCGAATCTTAGACCGATTAGTGTCCTACCGGTACCAGGCAAAGTTCTTGAGAGACTATAAATACACAACAAACTTAGATGGATTTGATATATTATCGAAAAACCAAGGAGGCTACCAAAAATGTAAATCTACACTTGATTCCATCTCAGTACTAGTTGATGATGTATTAAAAAATAGAAATGAAGGCAATGTAACTATGGCTGCTTTTATAGATATAAAAAAGGCTTTTGATTCAGTAAACCACTTGATATTATTAAATAAACTAGAACAATATGGAGTCAGAAATAGAAATCTAACCTTAATTGAAAATTACCTATCAAGAAGACAACAATGTTCTATAGCCAACCATATACGCTCTGAAAGAGTATACTTGTCATGTGGAGTGCCACAGGGCTCAATTTTGGGTCCTCTGTTCTTTTTATTGTATTTTAATGACTGTATCTCT
Organism: Acholoe squamosa; assembly: GCA_949317995.1. NCBI lineage: Eukaryota > Metazoa > Annelida > Polychaeta > Phyllodocida > Polynoidae > Acholoe > Acholoe squamosa. The sequence continues at coordinate 42,364,655 of OX439051.1, read as the reverse complement.
GAAAATGATGTTCACAAAACCTTGTTATATGCTGATGACTCAGTACTATACGTATCAGGAAAAAATATAGACGTATTAACAAATGAACTTTCTACTGCACTAAACAATTTTTTTCTTTGGTCTTCGTCAAACAAACTTACAATGAATGAATCTAAAACAAAAATCATGACCTTTGCTTCAGCAATCAAGTTGAAAAGAATACAGAAGCCTAAAATTGTTCTCAATGCGAAAACCTTTATGAATGTCTCATCGTACAAATATCTAGGGGTTACCCTGGACCAAGAAATGAATTTTAATATGTATGTGAGAAATGCTATAAAAAATGCTTGTTTCAAATCATTAATTTTGTATAAAACAAGGAAATATTTATCTACTACAGCAAGAATAAGAATGTATAAAATGCATATTATACCAATTATCGATTACTGTGATATACTATACAATGGAGCTAAAGCTGAACTATTATTAGAACTACAGCGACTGCAAAACAAGTGTTTAAAGACCTGTTTAGACGTTCATTTATTGACTCCTACCAACTTTTACATAGAGAAACTGATACTCCCATGCTAGAAGCTAGAAGACTTTATCATATTAAAATGCTTGCTTACAAAAGATCAACAATGGAGGAATATATTAAACCGACTGTAAGAAATACTAGATTCTCCAGTGCCCCTGTATTAAATTATAGGAAAATTAATTGCACAGCATATACAAAATCTCCCGAGTGTCTATGTGCTCAAACATGGAATAATCTAGAAACTGATATCAGAAATATCAGAGAGAAAGAAAAATTCAAGGCTATATCTAAGAAATGCCTAAATGAATCCATCAATGTATAATTTATATTGTAAGATAACGATACAAGTTGTAAACCGGAATAATATCTAGAAACCTATACTATAATGTGTATGTTAAACAGAATATTTAAGACTATTCTTAGTGAATTCTACATCGACCCTATCAATGTATAACTTAGTTGGAATCTAACTGTACCAATGCATGTTGTAAAAATCAATTGTAAGTCAGGGGGAGGGAAATAATTATTATTATTGTATTTAAAGTAGATTAGAGTGTCCCAAATTGTTCAAAATATTGTTATTATAATCATATAATTCTATGAATACCGGTAAGAATTTAAATGGTCAGATCATAACAACATTTTCTAAATGACGATCTGGTCATTAACTGTTTGGTCATGTTATTATCATGATAAATTACCTTATAACAAGGGTAATTATGTAATATATCAACGTATGTACATAGGTTACTATACAACAATGATATTATATTCAGCGGACTGAGATATGTACACACAGTGCCTATGCCTACATAATGAATGTACCTCAAGACCAAATAAAGTTTAACTCTGTTAAAAAAAACAACAACAGTATTGCCATTTGCATTTGTCAGATACTTGTTTTGCTCTTACTTATTCCATAGGCTTGGCCTAAGCCTACATGTATATCTGTATTATATGTACTTTTGTGCATCCATGGAAGGGATTTTATAGTATATTTACAACAGAAGGGAGCATATTTACAACAGAAGGGAGTTAGTAGTTAGTATCATGACTTCCTATCCTGTCCAGGTTTTTATATTATGCATGTATTCGTGTGGGTGGAGGGAGTTAGTAGTTAGCATCAAGACTCTTTACCAAATTATGTTTAATTGTGTTATTTGATGTTGTACTGCGCAAAAAAATTAGGGTAAATCTAATCTGAAAGTGACGTCAGAATAACTCTGTCAGCTGAAAGACTCTGTCTGGTTTCACTTATGAAACACGAACTACTGAGGCTTATCTAAAAAGAAAAAAAAAAACAATATATATAGGGCTGACACTATTCTTTAATCCTCAGTCCCAACCTCCCACCAAATGGTCTGCAGGCTGTTGCACATATGCTAGATAGAGCACTGACTAGGTCCCCTCTCTGCCTATGTATTGAACTGCCTACCTTTGAAATATATGGTTTCCAACCTTTTCATCAACAGCTGCCAAAGGATCATCAAACAAGTATATATCAGCATATACTGCCCTGAATAGTTTACAAGGAGAAGAAAATAATGAAACTCAGCGATAGATCCTCACATTATAAATGGAATCTATCAAATCAATCTATGTAGAGTACATGTTAAAAGCAGCACACACACACACACACACACACACACACACAGTAAGGCATTCTTGCGATCCCTTCTTCTCCCAATTTGGTCAAGTCCTCGTAAATCTTTTAGTCCCCAATTAAGTCCCCAGTTCCTGCCAAAAGCAGGCAACCCTCTTTTGACCGAATTCTTTTTTTTTTTGTATCAGCAAGGTAACGATAGGAAAGGGTAGTAATGCAAGAGTTATCAACCCTTTTTCTTTTCTTTCTTTTTTTTTTTTTTTGGGGGGGGGGTAGAGAAGGGTTGGAATGAAGCGTTTCTACCCACCCACACTCTGTACAAAGATTTTACTTCAAAATGTTGCTCCTTATTGTGTTATTTCCTAATAAGTTAGGAGTATATATGTAATTAACATTATTGTGGTTGGATATAATTGTCTGGGAAACTGCTTTGACACTCTCAATTCCAATTGTAAATGGGCTATAAAGACCACTGTAGTGGGTACAGCACTACCCTCATCGGGTAAGTGGGTTTGTACTGACAGCAACTACCACTGTTTTCCAAAAATAGAAGCAATCTACTGTAAAACCCTTGCCATGGACTTACAGCGTATGGAAACTTACCTTGCCAAATTCAGCCTTGCCTTTCCCCCTCCACTTAGTGACAACCCTCTTTCCCCAACTAAGGTTATGTCATCTAATAGAAAACCTTTGTTATCCTACGAATTTTAACAATAAGGAATGAACAAAAACACATTATGATAATACTTGAGCTGGTAGGCAGAGAGGATCATCTGTGCTCACTGCACGGATCTCAATTTTTGCTTGCCTGCTCACATATGAACAACAAATTATATTCATCAGGAAATTCCTCAAAGAGATTCAAAAAACATTTTCTTTACTGCTTAGGGTGAATAAATTATTTGTATGCAAATTAGTGAATACAAAACCACATCAGGTGCAGAAGCTTCCAACACCCTATCATAAAAACACCCTATCATAAAGTGTGTGATCAAAGTCTAAGTCCATGATGATGTTACTTTGCACTGTGTCTGACAAGACCCATGGCTCTTGGGCCACAAAGGCTATACTTCCCTGGAGGGTGTTGTTCCTATTGTAAAAAGATCTGTGAGTATGTGCCCTCTTTTCTAAACAAGTCGTGCACTGCTTCACCATTCAACTTGCCCTCACCACATTAGTCTGAAAAGTCACCTGCCTTGTTTAAAATAGAGAGAGTTGCACTACCATTGTGATCTGTCAGAGTCCATCTACTCTAGTACAGAGTTTACCCACTTGGAGGAGCATGTGTCATTTACTCACTCTCCAGGCATACATGGCCCTTGGGGAGCTGCTCTTCAACCTGTGTGCTGGGAGAGGGAGGCTTGCTTTCAAAGGAAAAGGACCAGGAGCCCTTTTGTTTCTGCTTTTAGGGCTGAAAGCCCCTTTTCCCCATGGAGGATCCTCCCAAAGACATACTGACCACCCAGCTGATGTAAGTTACCACACTTTGGCTATATTTGTATGTGCATTTACCATAAAGGGTAACTTTGTGAGGGTTTCTTATACTAAATGTATAGTGAAGTATGGAGTAAGGGGTGGGTTTCTGTGGTGGGTGTAGCTGACCCTATCTGACCCCAGCATACCACAGCACTGTGGGGTGTACTGGAGGCAGGCAGGGGGACCCAGACTTCTTTTGAGTAGAGTTGTAATATCTTCTGTCTGTATAAGAAATGTATGTCTTATATGGAAGGGTGCATATAGTTAGTATGCAATGTATTGGTATATGTGTAGTGAGTCATTTGTATAGTGATTCTATATATGTGTAGTACCATGTAGGTAAAGTGGTTCCAACTAACTTGGAATATCTATATTTTGATTATAGAAGAGATGGTTAGGGGGAGGAACCCTGATTAGGCAATGACTTGCCTGGTTCCTACTGTTTGTGTGTGGGGTAAGTTGTGAATTAATTACAATGATTTTATGACTGATGTTTCTACTATATGGAGAATGTTCAACTTCTGTACTGGGGAGTTGTATGTCAAGGTGCTGCCTACTAGAGTAGCATAGACTTGCACAAGTCTTGATTGTATTCTTAAGTATATGGATGATGGGATCTAAGACAAGATGGCAGATGTAAATGTAGAAGCCAATGGTGTAATGTATATCTAAATGCTGATGGTTATTGTTTCAGAGTAAATGCATTGTCCATTTCTGCTGGCTTAGACTTGCATAGGTCTTAGGATATTATCCTGTAGATCACTGATATTATACATGTATTAGACCATGTTAGTGTGTTGAACTATAACATACTGGTGTAGACTTGCACGGCTCCATGATGCCATACTTGGGTATTCATGCTTGACATAGACTTGCATAAGTCCCATGTAGTATTTTTGTAAAGTGTGAAATAGACTTGCACAGGTCCATTATACAATTTATGTATTGTATGTATACGTAGACTTGTGCATGTCCTCATGACAATAATTTTCTATTATTGTGTACTGATAATAGACTTGCCAATAGTCTCTAAGACATTTTTTTTGTCTTGTATTTTTCAGGTTTAATTTTATTCTCGGTTTTGTTACCGCATACTCATCTTTTACCTTGCCATGAATAAATAGTCAATATTATCACAACCTCATTCCACAACCCTTTTTTTTTTTATAATGTGCGACTAACTTCACGCTACCACTTAGTTGGTCCGTCATACCATGTACCTACTCATGTCACACGCTCTATAGTTTATTATACTGACTGACTTCTCCCAACTAGGTACCTACTCAAATCCCCCTTTTTTAGCACCATACTTGAATGACCACTTGTGAGCAACAAAAGGGACAAGTTATAGCAACATGAAAAGAAAGGACTGGAAATGAGGGCATTTTTAGCCAGCTCTTTATCTTACTATAGGAGCAACACCCACCAGAACCTGCCGGTTACCACTTGTCAAAGGAAGTTCACCCAGAATAGCCATAATCAGTGAGGCCTGTGAAATGGTAAGAATATAATCACAGTTAAATTATATGATTTATATTCCTATTCATTAGGCACTTTGAGTGTTCTGCAGTCTTGAGGACTCCAAAAGTTTTTATGAAGCAAATAGGTATGGCCGAATTACTCCATGGCATTTTATTTCTTAATTGATGGACACACAAGAGATTTTGGACCCAGATTCCCTATCCCAGCCCATTGGCCCTTTCTGAAGACATTGACAAACAGGATTTAGGCTTTCACATTTAATTCAATTAGATCAACTATGGCTAGGTACACATAACATATACAAATATCAAAGGTGATGGGCCAGCCATTTAACACTTATCAATGTTAGCCCACTTACCTTACCACTGCCTACTATGCCTGTTATACCTATTAGCTCACCCTGTAAAAGGAAAATTCACGAGAATGTGAGCATTTCTTTTAATAGGGATGTTTTTATTAAAAATAGATTTCATTTGTAATAGCTTCTTGTTCACAGAATGGTATGGGATCCAAATACCCAGATTTAAGTCACATTTTAAACAAGAACAATGCACATTCCACTTACTGATTCTAAAGTAAGGTTCACATCTGACAATGTTGGGTCACCTGAATCCTGTTTTTGGGGAAAGGAAATTTCACTGAAAACATGGAAGATCCGAAACTATTCAGCGGTGACCACTTTAGGTCCTCAAGTTGACGATACCTAAAACTACAGCTTTAGGTAGTCAAAATGAAGACTTTAAGTCTTCATCCTGACAACCTGAGTCATCAGGATGACAATACTGACAGTACAGAGTCGTCATATTGATGACTCAGGTCATCAGGATGACAACCTAAAGTTGTCATTTTGACTACCTAAAGTTGTAGTTTTAGGTATTGTCAACTTGAGGACCTAAAGTGGTCACCGCTGACTAGTTTCGGATCTTCCATGTTTTCAGTGAAGTGTCAGCTTTGTTTATAGTTGTGGCATAATTTTCCACTCCTAATACTGGAGATTACCATTCATTATAAATATATGTCAAATATCTTGTCATTCATACAGACATGTATACAATTTTCACAGTATACACAGTCATACATCCATGTATAATACAATGGCTTTACAATTTGAAAAGCATTGTTGCTTACACCCTGGTCGTTTTTCACTTTGTCATCCCATATAACAGATGCACCTGCCAATTTCACAACAGCTTTTGATGGTTCTTCTGTGATTTGCAGGGGCTCCTGGTCAACATCCTCTCTCATCAGGAATTTCTTAAAGTTGAAAAGTGAAAAGAAATAGGTTGTATCTTCTAAGAAAGAAAAGTGTATATCTATTAGATAATTCTATTGATTCTAATTCACATTACATCATGGTTATGTACTTTTTAAAGTGTTCATCAAAATGTTTCAATCTCACCTTTAAATGTTCTGTAGAACCAAACGTCTAAAACACCATGCCATAAGCATAAAGAGAGAGTATATGTGAAGTTATAAGCATTGCTCTCAGCCATCCCAGTAACCGTATAGTCACCTGAAAGGGATATGTGAAGATATAGACCTCCTTTTTTCCATCTGGTAGTTAAACACCTTGAGTTCCATACATATGCTATTAGAACACTTTCATGCATGTTTTGTAACCACATATAATTATATAAGATACATGAGCTCATTACTCCACCTTAATTGAATTGAATATTCTTTTTATACCACGATTCTGGCACTTCCGGTGCTGATATGTGCATATCAGCCGTGCATTATTCTGCATATACCACCCATGTGTATTTTTTAAATTTTTGGTATATACTTTTTTGGGGTCAAGTTGGACTTATAAGATTTTGGGAAATACGTGGCAGACATACTCGCCATTGTTTCAATGTGAAAAATCGTCCAAACTCGTAGGAGAATTGAACCCGGCCGCAGTGCTGGTTGGCGAGGACGTTAGCCATAGCGCCACACTGAACGGTGAGAAAATCCAATGCGAAAGTAAAAAAATTCTAACCTGGGGTCATAGTCCTATGTTTTCACTCAGTCTTTGTCTTGATTCCAAGCTTGTCATGTTATAATATCAAAGTCCCAAGAAGTACTCGATCCATAGATGAGGAATGCGTGCTAATTTTCTCCATGTTCTTCAATATAAATAAGAATTCATTGATTTTTCCATCGTGAGCGAGTCGCGGTCCGGCCATTCCCACCCGCCTTCTTGTCCGATGAAAGTGTGTCAGTGGCCCGGATGTGGATATAGGTCAACTTCTCGTTGTACGAGGAAGACGCCGGAAATTTCGGACCGTTTTGGAAAATCAATGGATTCTTCTTTATTTTGAATATATTGGACATAATACGTATGGATGGATCATCTAGAATGTCTAAAGATATGTATGTTTTAATATCTGGACTTGTCATGGTTGGATTCCATACGAAAAGTGTGTGTAAACACAGCGGTACCTCTCCCGGCAAGGAACAAAAACAATGGCTTCGCGCAGATCCATATCGCTTGCTTTTACAAAATGTCTTCTCGTGGCTATATTCCTTGGATCTCAGGTAAGAAATTAATACAAAATGGAGGAAATGGTGGTATAAACCTAATAGAAGATGGATATTGGGGCCCACGGGCTGTACATTCTGTATATACTCTCGCCGCTGCGCGGCTCAGGTATATACAGAATGTACAGCCCTAGGGCCCCGATATCCATCATCTATTCGTCCGGACAGTAACCACGTTTCGTAGTGAGTCACCAAGGTAACGTGTCACGGCACACGGACCGCGCCATATTGTGTGGGGGACAGATTTGTGTGCGTCAGCACTATGTCCACAATTAAAAGTTCAAATTCCTCATGTATGTTCAGACTCAAAGGACATTCAATAGGAGAATAGAAAGCAATGGCATAGAAGATAATCATCCCACAATTAAGAAGGGATTGGGGCATTCTTATGGCCGTGGTAGCCATTTGAAATATGAGCAGGGCTCCAGTGTAGCATTTTAGTATGGTACGTAACATGGAGTGTCGAGCGCAGAGCACCAGTTTGTCCCCGGCATCCGGTGTTCGGACGTCGGCACGTTACCAAGGTTACCGGACTTTTCGTCTCAATGAATTAGTTTAATAAACTCTCAACATGGGGTGTTTTTCACTTCGTGCCAAACTAAGTATACAAAGAGATACTCGCATTGATTAATCATATCATATGTATTATCGTCTATCAAATGTTCATTCTTTAAGGCCTGACTCAATTTAGACCTCTTATGATATGCCTAAGGGATCATGCTACCGTCAATAACCTAACAAGTTTTTTTTTTTAAATTCTCACAATTTTGTGCGTTTGACTCTAGCCCATTCCACAGTCCATGGCCACGGCGTGTTGGGCTCTTGTCATGTATTTCTTTTTTAGAACAAACAACCTTTAGTTTCATTTTTAGGTTGCCCTCTAGACTTCTGGGGGGAAAAGTACTAGGTCCGGCTTTTTTGAACATTCGATTCAGAAATATCGACCAGAAGGATTGCAGTAACACATGTAATGATATTTCCATTGTCTGATGATATTGAGGAAAGATATAGAGTGTATAATTATGTTTATATCCTGAATTACAAATACCATAATGCACCACTTGCCAGGTGCATCGGGGTCATCCACAAATGACGTCATGCTTAAGGTGGGGAAGGGGGGTCAGGCCCAGCATAACGAAATAAAATTCCATATACCTTCAGCATTGCAAATTTGGCTAAAAGCATGACGAGGGGGGGAGGTCAAAAATGGTCAAATTTTGCATGACGCCCCACCTCACATATAAGATGCACCCAATTCCTTAAAATCCTGCAGGATGCACCTGCACTTGATTTACACTGGATTCTCGTACCTGCCATGAGTATAGAATTCAGCATATAGAGCTAATGTAGGGACGCCTTAGACACAAAATAAACAACCTTATAAGAAAAAATAATCATGCCAATACTATGGATGAATCCACAACTACTCTTTTAGAGATACAATAGAGAGTTTAAGATTTGCCTACTAGTAACATGTACGGCAACATCTCCTCTCATTCTAGACGTACACGTTGCCGTACAAGTCATGATCTTAAACTCTCTAGAGTCTTGGGAACTTGGAAATCTTACCAAAAAGTAATTCTAGAGAACCAGTTTGCCTCCAAATATGGATGTTGTGACATTGGTTGCTCAGATAAATCTTCTTTCCCATCTACTTGACTGGAGAGGTGATCCTCCATGGTGGCCACGTCTGCTTTCCTAACAGCAAAAAGACTTGGACGGAAAGAAATCCTATTTTGTTGTAAATTCTGCTCTATGCCGACAAATGTACAACTTACAATTTTCTCTAGTACCGTTGGGATTTGTAGCTTAGCTTATGAAAATTGCTTTCCCTAAGGGGTTGCGTATCTGCTCTGCCTATTTAGCTCTACACATACTTCTTTTGTATACCGAGCAAGTTGCTTTGTAAACCAGCATCCCTATAGCACTCATTAAAAGATTCTACCTGTGAGGGAGGCAAATAAGAAACAAAATGTTATTACTTTACTTCTGGGTCCAGTCCAGCCTCACACAAGACGAAGATCTAACAGCCAGTCCCAAATCTGTTATTCACCATTACCCTGACATGTCTCTATTCATGGGTATACACCTATATGTTACCCCTTATTATTCCACGATTTCTGGGATTCTCAGTGCTTTTCCTGGATATTCCCATGCACATACCTGTCGATATTACACACCATGAAGGCTGTAGCATCAATTTTGTAAGGCGTGCGGTTATCCAATGATAACAGGCACCCAGTGCGGTTATCCATGGATAACCTGCACGCCTTACATGTCATATGTTACATGTTAAAACCCACAAAATTTTCATGGCCAGGGTAGGGATCGAACCAGCAGTCTCAAATCCCAAGTCCAACTCCCTATGCAGTGCGCCACAGGGTCTGATGAGAAATGCTTGGTTAGAACCACGTCTTGATATGATACAATGCCCGGGGAGGCGACGACTGCGGGCTGTCCGCTACCATAAACGAAAGTAACAATCGTGTACAAACACTATTTTTCGCCGTGTGCTGCCATAACCGCGAGACGCATTCAAAGCAAGCCAAGACGAGACGGGGGCTGTAGCTGTCCACTGCCGGGCGCCGAGGTGTGTGTACTGGTCGTGTACAAACACTATTTTTTGCCGTGTGCCGCTGGCATAACCGCGAGATGCATTCAAAGCAAGCCAAGCCAAGACGGGCGCTGTCGCTGTCCGCTGCCGGGCTACGAGGTGTTTGTACCGATCGTGTAGGCCTACACACTATGGCTGGCTACGAGTCCCAGTGAGGGGGAACAATTTTTGTTTTCAACTTGAATTTATTGATATTTTATTGATTATCTATTGGTTTCCCGGAATAAAATAGTAGTCAATGGATAATTCATGACTTGTGTGTGTTAGCAAAGGATAATTACACACACTCGTCATGAATTATCCATTGATAACTTGTTCACTATACAAACTCCTTACTGAAATGTAGAAAAAAATAAATCAGCAACTCAATCCAACAATCCGGGGCATGGCCTCAAATCTACCTGAATCATACAGAGCCACTGATTTTGGATTTGATTGGCCGAGTTCTCAGTGATTATTTCCTCTGTTATATATTGTAATGATTGTTTATTCGGGTTTGATCTGTATTCGGAAAGGACTAAGAAAATACAGATATCCGGTTTAGTTTAAAAAAAATAAATACAAGGTTTAATCAAGATCCCATTTAGGTAGATTAACCTAAAGACGACCACATACCTTGAGTCATCCACCTGTCATCTTGGTTTTCTCATATTCACATGTATTTTATAAGCCCACAACCCCAATAGTGTTGAAATAGAGGTGTCCTAGTAATCCATGGAATGAATTCTGGTGATATATCAAGTAATTGTGCTCGTATAATAATACCCTGGAGTTGCCCTGCCTGACCTGTTTTTATCATGACCAACTGGTCATTTCATCAGAATTCTCCAACTTTGGTTAGATATTTTGAACATCAGAATTGCTCACATACAGGATACCTTTACTCTAGGCAAAGATAAATATCATTGTTGAGTGGTTGCACAAGCAAAAGTGTGGAAATTATAAGTAGCTTCCATTTAGGACCTATTTGCTAGAACATATCAATTTCACCATGAGACAACCACCATTTTACCTTGAGACAATGACTCCTTACACACATATTCATGTATCTAATTGAATATAAACTAAGGAAATTCTCTGATACGTGCATTTCGACCTGCACTTAAATCCTACTATTAGCAGTATGCATAGGGGCCATGTATATCAAGAATATGTTTCTAAAGTGAGGGAAAACGTTACTATGGTACATGTTGATAGATAATCATAGAAAAAAGACATTTTAATGCAGGATTGTAATTAATACCTCTATGGGGATGGGAATTGCAACTACTGTGGACCTAACCTGTCTTACAATATCCCTTCTAATATAGCTGCTCTAAAACATACATTTTCAATACAATACAGCACCAACAACAATACCATTATATTGCATATTGATGTAAGACACCTATTGTTTTTGGAAACTATGGCTTAATAAGAAAAGCTGCATTAAAAGGGTGTGTATCAATTGGCCGTCTCAAGGTGCAAAGTGGACGTCTCAAGGTAAATATTGACTAAATGGAATGTTGTCAAAAAGGTTAAGAAACTAGAAATAAAATCTACACAAGGAATTCCAAAAATGTGATAGGTATAAGAGAAAAACAATTATCTTTCATTTTGTACCACAGGGAAGTACCAGGGCCTTTAAGTCTCAGAGATATCAGCAACCACACACCCCTCATTAAAAACACGACAGGAACGGCCGTCTTTAGGTTAATTTACCCTACAGTGATCTAAGGATTTCCGATTTCTGGCGTATTTCTTAATCATAACACTACCGGGGTACGTATTTAGAGCCAGACTAGAGAGGATTTTACTCTCTTGTGTAGAGAATACCAGTTACCGACCCGACAAGATACAGCTTCAGTAGTTGGGTGGCGACCCCTCGTGTCCAGGCCGAGAAACCCAGAAGACTCTGCTGCCACCATCTTATAAAACGAAAGTATAAACCGTGCCCCTACACTATTCACTCACTTCAGTTATTATCCAGAAACTATCGACTTAAGTGTGGACGGTACATGTCCCCAGTCTGAACCAGCATAATTTGATTGCATCCTCTTAATATACACTAAATGCACAGAGCCTGCTGAGCTGCCCACTTCATACGAATCAATTTATTTTTTGCCAACACCAAAAATCCTTCTTAAGGACCTGTTATATTGCAGGATTAATCTGGAAAAAAAATATTTTAGAAAACATTCCAATCTGAGTCATGTTTACCATGAAAAGCTTGTTCTGTCTCCTTCTTTGCAGGTGCTAGGGTTATGTGACATTCTGTTATTCAAAGGTTAGGGAGTGGTCATTATTTATCAACAGGGGGGGGGGGTGGTGGGTTTGAGGGGGGGCGTAAAATTTTCAGACCCCTCCCGAGGGGGGGGGGCTAAAAAAATTTTGACCCCTCTTGAGGGGGGGCTAAAAAAATACACCCTCTTTTTAGCAAAAAAGCCCGCGCGCTACTATAGATCAAAGAGGGGCGCGAAAACTCTCTGCGCCTCCGGCGCGGGGGGGCGCAAAAAATTTTGACTGCCGTCGAGGGGGGGCGTTAAAAAAACCCACCACCCCCCCTGTTCATAAATAATGACCACTCCCTTAATGGAGCAAGTGAGTTGAGGAGCCTAGAGGCTCCTGCAAACCTACACTGTAAAAAATAACTGTTGAATCTACCAGGGATCCTTGTAAAACTGAACAGTGAACTATTGTAAAGTAGGGTGCAACTGTATAGTTTTTGGGACGAGGAATCCTTCGTTATTTTGACGACATTTTTTTTACCCTGTAGATATGCCTGGACAAGCAATTCATACATAGTATGATTTTTGCAGTGGTATATTGAAGAAACACTATGCATCTCAGTAAGAGATAAATAGGTAACCATGCCATTGCATTTCAAAATTTATGGTAGTGTAATGATCAGACTGAAGCCAACACACTGAATTAAAGATGTCAAATATTGCAGGAGTTCTCTTTATTTCTTATGAGTCTTATTCACTAACAGGCTGATTATCTTGTATTGTATTCACCTCGCACATCAATTACAATCTCATGCTTACAGGCACCCTACTGGCATGGTCACTGTGATTTACATATTATAAACATGGCATACAGTTGGTAGAGCGATATCTTAATAATTTAGATAATATATAACATGGTCCATGGTTGGTGGAACTGCCTAGCAGAGTTCTTAAAACTTTGGTGTTGAGTAGATGGTGCGGCGGTGCTGGCGACATACCATATGGATTTGTACATGTATATTAATTGTTCTGTTAATCCCTTTGTTTAGAGGGTGGTGTGTCTGTGCGGCAGCTGCTTCCTGCATTGACTTGTTTTGTATTAATGATATAATGGGAGTATTATTGCTTGGTATTTTATGAGGGTATTACCCATCTGGGGATAGTTGACTTTCCTTAAGCTCATGTCGGCGGTGTGACACCATATGATTAATATCCATAAAGTCCATATTCCATATTTCATATTCATAATACATAGAGTATTCGCAATATATTCTTATAGTCAACCTTATATCTAGGTGTCCTTGTGTGGACTAATTACCATCTCCATGGCTACATTTATAAGTATTTTTCATATCATATCACATATCAATAATTATAACCATTATGTAACCATACTGATAACGACCACACTGGCATAGATAGGCTGAGAGGCGCGAGATAGGGTGACAGCATGCAATAGGGCTTTCAGTGTTTGGCTGCTGTGGACAAATGTGAGGGCTGTATGTGGTGCCCCCTTCTTTGGGAACTATGTGTGGATGCTGAGGGCATCTGTCAGGGCTATGTGTGGTGCCCCTGTCAGGGTCCTTTGAGAACTATGTGTGGCTGCTGAGGGCATCAGTGAGGGCTGTATGTGGAGCCCCCTTCAGGGCCCTTTGAGAACTATGTGTGGCTGCTAAGGGCATCAGTGAGGGTTGTGTGTGGAGCCCCCTTCAGGGCCCTTTGGGAACTCTGTGTGGCTGCTGAGGGCATCAGTGAGGGTTGTGTGTGGAGCCCCCTTCAGGGCCCTTTGGGAACTATCTGTGGCTGCTGAGGGAACCAGTGAGGGTTGTGAGTGGAGCCCCCCTGGTGGTGACCTCAGACATGAGCTGCTCAGAATGTTGTGGGTTCATTACTTCAACTGCCCTAACTACAGACGGATTCCATCCAGCAACACAAATATGAGGCTGGGCATGTCATACTCTTGTACATAGAACCATATAATGGCACTAATAATCATAAGCATGGCCATGAACTTGTCACTCTGCAAGCATAGGCCTATTTTCTTATTACAAATAGAAGCTCTCCTTGGAGATTTTCCATCCCTGTCGACTGGAAGAGGGACATAGTGGGATACCTATGACCACCATGCATTTAACAAGCAAGGCTTGGGTTTCCTCTTTGGTATACATAGTTTTCTATGTTCATGCACTTCCCACTAGGGGCGTCCATTGCAAGTACAACTCAAGTTCCAATAAACCTCTGTAGGGAGTTACAGCTCTTTTCATGTTTATACCTATATTACACTTTGGACACACACTTATTTATAAATACACATCCTGAATTGCTCAGTATAGCGGATTTATATGCAGGTTTACCCTTATATGCAGGGCATTACAGTATTTGGCAATGTTGCTGCAGCATGAGGAATGAATATGAGGACTTGATGCATGACACTCATCTTAACCCTGTACAGGATCCATAGTGCATTTGATAGGGAATGATCATAATTTTAACAAGTGGGGGGGGCGCTGGTGGGATTGAGGGGCGGTGGTCTAGTTTTTTCGACCCCTGGCCCAGGGTGGTCACAATTCTTCTCAGCCCCTCTGATGGAGGGGGGGGTCAAAATACTATACTATAGGTCAAAAGAGCACATTCGCACGCAATTTTGACCCTCGAAAAAACTTTGAGCCTCCTTTGATGCCCATTGGTCATGATGATGATGTATGAATGCTGCCCTGGCAGGTTACATGTGGTTCCACAGAAGGGTTGGCATGATGAGCCAATGCCAGTAGATCCCACCACTGGATGGGTGCACCATAATGCACTATAATGGTAGAGGCACATGAACCTGGAGGCATTATAGTGTCCTTAAAAAGGTTAAAGGTTTATCAGATAAGAACCTGCTACTGATAACAAGTATAGATGATCTCCAGGTCGTAAATAGTATACCATAAAATTGGCCAGTCCACATACTAACCCCGGATACAGATAAACTGCAGAAGCTAAATTCTTCAAGCCTTATTCCTTATTTTCTCCTACATTGATAGTGTCTTTAGAAACACAGGCATGGCTACCTTTGATAAGACAACCATGCCCTCAGAGAGCGAGGCCCTAAAAGGTAGGTTTAATCATTTAAAGGAAAACATCATCCCCCGCACCATCCTCGAAAATCGGACAAAAAATGATATGTCATGGCATGAGAGCAGTACTGAAATCATGGGTAAACAATGAAATTATATCAATGATTTTCATTCTGCAAATGCAACAACTCCCCGTGAGGAGAGACTAAAAAATTGTGTAGTCTAGTGGAACATAGCCCATATGATTAGTTCCTTGAGGGCTGCACCAATGCAGTACTGGTGATATGCTTTTGAAATGGAGCTGGGAGTAGGTGCCCTCTTTTCCAAAGAAGTTACACTCTGCTTCACCATTTAACTCCCACTCATCATATCAGTCTGAAAAGGCACCTTCCTTGCTTAGAAATTATGTGTGTTGCACTATGAGGTACCTATACCTTTGTCACATATTCCTTTACTATAGGTCAAAAGAGCAGTGCTCTTGTTTTGAACACTTATGTACAACAGAAAAAAAGGTTAGGACTACAAAGAAAGAGACTGCTGCAAGTGAGGCACTTCTTAGGCAAAACTACCTGTCCCCATAGGAACAACACCCTCCTATACTGTATTGACACACCATAAGGAACAGAAACTTGTGTGGTCCTTTAAAGGGTTAAGTCCTATGTTACCGCAAGTTCTAATAATAGATTATAATCTAATTCATGTTGTAATGAGAATTAGAGTGGAGCAGGGAAATATTGATAAACATAACTCTTCTCATGTAATTACAGGTAGAAGTGAGGCCATGGTGGTTGCTGCTACTCATTCTGTTAACAAGAACACAGTTATACCACCCTTCCCTGACAATATGCAGATGGCCATGTTTGGTATTGACGGTCTTTTGATATCTGCTATTTTTTTTAATTCATTAATGTATTGTTTTGCAAATCGTGATTTTCAAAATATAAACCACATTTGGAAATTATATATTGTTGTTTTACATACAGGTAAACCTCTTATACATGGACACTTAACAAAGACTAATTTGTTTAGACCGACAGTTTAATCCCACGTGGCATAAAAGCGTTAATTTCAGGTTTTATGTTAAAACGTTTTTTAACATTCTCTAACATTAAAAAACGTTCCAGAAATTTAAGATTATTGTTTCTTTGCCAAGTGGGATGACATTAAAAAAATTAATGCATACCGTACTTTAAAAAAAAAATTAAAAAAAGAGAGATTCACAAAAATTGGATATCCAACTTCCAAGATCTTCAATGTACATGCATTTTCTATTGGTAATTGTATTTCAGGTCTTGGCTGTTTCTGGGGAGCAGAGAGGTACTTTTGGTCTCAGAAGGGTGTATATTCAACACAGGTAATCATTGATATGGACCCTTTGCCATGTAATATTAGGAATCATATCTTTGTTTTCTGTCAACTCCTTAAAACTGTTATGCTATAAACATTCTGTTAAATACTTTCTTCATCTCTCTCACATGTCTCTGTCTCTGCCTCTCTGTCTCTTTCTGTCTGTCTGTCTGTCTCTCCCTCTCTCTCTCCCTCTCTATCTCTCTCTCTCTCTCTCTCTCTTTAATTACTTCAAATTTACTGAATTACTCAAGACCTCAGATGTGAGTGAGTGAGTGAGTGAGTAATAGATGTTTAACGCCATTTCGACAGCTAAGGTCATATTCATGGCAAGAATTACATTACACAATTTCACAGAGGAATGTGTCAGTGCCCACGCATATGTGCACCACACACATCCCGAGGGGATAGGAAAGAGGAGAAATAGACCCTTTTAAGTGGGATAGGGAAGCCCAAGGGGATAGGGAAGAGGAGAAGTAGACCCTTTTGAGTGGGCTAGAGAAGCCCAGAGACCTCAGATGTAAATAAATGTCTTCATTCCAGGTCGGCTATTCCTCTGGGTATACAGAGAACCCCACCTATGAGGAGGTCTGCACTGGGCAGACTGGGCATGCAGAGGTGGTACGGGTTGTCTTCGATCCCTCTCAAATTGACTACAAAGATTTAGTTCGCACCTTTTTTGAAAGCCATGACCCAACTCAGGGTATGCGGCAGGGTAGAAGCGTGGGGACACAATATCGGTCTGGCATTTACTATTACAATGACAGCCAGAGAGAAGTTGCAGAGACAATGAAAATTGCCTACCAAGGGTCTCTGGATGAAGACAACAAGGGAAAGATAACTACAGAAATCAAACCAGTGTCTACTTTCTACTATGCTGAGGACTACCACCAGCAGTATCTATATAAGAACCCTGATGGCTTCTGTGGGGTCGGAGGCACTGGGGTCAGCTGTCCTAGAGGTATAAACGTGGCCAAATGATAAGATAAATCTATTGGCCAATGTTAAAAGTGTTAAAAGACAATAGACAGAGTTTAATTTTGTAAAGTAATAAAGATAGTCTTTACCTCTTATAATGTTTTGTTAGTTTTTTGTAACAGGTTTTTTTTTTATCAGCATTTTAATGTACCATGGGTAGCTGTGGATATTTTCCTTATTATATCAGTATTGGAAAAAGTGTACTTTTAAGGTTTGCAAATGTTTCGATTATAGGTTAGGATACAAAAAACGTAAACTTGTGAAAAACGTTCCTTATATTGGAATAATGTTTTTATGTTTCAACACTTTTCAACATCAGTTTTTTACCATTGAAATGTTGCAAAAACTTTTTAAAGTTACGTTTTTCACACTGAAATTACGTTTTTAAACCTTAGAAATGATATGAATTAACGTTTTATAGAATATAATAAAAAACGTGTTTTTAGTACATGTTTTGACATGTTTTTTTACGTTTAAAACAAACCTTAGGCAAACCTAGTCACATAAAAAGAACGGTTTAAATGTTTTAAAAAATACATATTTTTTTCTTTTTGGAAAGTGGGTAACATCATAATGGTCAGTAACTATTCATGGCCTCTTTCCTTCACAGAAGTTTCATGTTGTTGGGTAATGTTTGACCCCATTGTGTATTAAGGGGTTCATTCTCCATTCAGAGCTTCCATTCTATTATGCACACATAGCACACATTCAATCTCCACACCTCTGCTTGAAGCTGAACTTGTGACCCATATATAAATCTAAATCATGTATACAGGGATGACCCAGCTCTCTGTACATTGGGTTACCAGCATGCGACAAAGATAGTGCATATACTACACAGGCATGACGCCTTGTAGATCATCATGCCTTATAATACCGTAAACTCCCGCGTATAAGACGCGTCCTCTACGCCAAACAAAATGCTGGGGGGTTTTATAGCTTTCTCTTAAATTGGGTGTGCGTCTTATACGAGGGGTAATTTTACTATAGAACAGTACTGGATTTACAAAATTGAGCATTAAAATGTGCGTCTTATACGCGAAAATGCATGTGCTGAGTTTGGGGTGCGTCTTATACGCGCAGCGCGTCTTCTACGCGGGAGATTACGGTACGTCAGTGGGTAGGCCTCTATAAGGGCCTGTACATTCCATATCCGCCTCTACTAAAGCCCCCTGCCGGGAGATATGATGATCACAGACACACGTGTGGACACTGGACTTAGTTATCTAGATAGAGCTGAGACACCTCACAAGGAGTAGGGCACCCTTGCTCATAGAAGGTCCTCGAGCTCGAGATCTGACCAAGCTGCTGTAACCTAAGTCTGTAGGGCATTTCAAAACGATATCTATAGCTATGGTTTTGAAATGCCCTCCTGACACATAGTGCATGTAATACATGTGATGTGCTCTATGTCTTCATAGTGCCACTTCCCTGTATGTCCCTGTATCAGTTTAGCATTAACACTTTCTTCTTCCTCGGACGTGGCCTGTAGAGGATTATTTATCACAAGATGTGGAAAAAAACAGGGAACCATATTTACAGTGATATCTATGACAGGTAGGTGTTGGATCTTCCTCTTTTTATGTGACTAGGGTTGTGGCATTAAGTCCAATTGGACGCTGCTGGCCTACTTTCTATCTCTAGAATATACACGGTTTTTATAAGACTCCGTATTTATATTACCCCATTTCATGTGGCTGGGCTGATAGAGTAATTATGGTAAGGGTGAAGGGCATTCCCTATTTAAATGACCCCAAATGGTACACTTAGTTTCACCCATCTTTGTTTTTATCTTTATTTTGGCTATGAACAAATGAAATCCCGAGATCAGAGCGCCAGGAATGAATATTCTGCCTGAAGTGATGCTATTCTGATATAATCATCATTGGAGGATAGACTATAATAATCCAATATAACATAAATATGGGAACCCAAGGTTTGGATATTGAGGAATATCCTCAATATCCAAACAGTGGGCTCCCATATTTATGTCACATTAGGGTTATACCACCTTTTCCTCCATAATAACATTATTTACCTACCTGATATCCCCAGAATAAATATAGCAGAAGACATTTTGTAAGTGCCAGCGATACTCCCCGGTTTGCTCTGCGCGAAGCCGTTGTTATTCTCGGCGGGTGCTCGACTTTCCATCAATTTTTTGTGTATTGAATCCAACCGTGCCATGTTGAGTGATTAAGATGTAGACATCCTTAGATAGTCTAGATGATAGTCTTAATATGTCCAATATATTCAAAATAAAGAAGAATCCATTGATTTTTCCATTGTAAGTGAGTCACAGTCCGATATTCTCAGCGTCTTCTTCAACTGTAGTGTCTTGACCTATAGTCACATCCGGGCCACTGACACATTTCATTGAGCAAGGAGGCGGGGGGGGGGGGAATGGCGGACTCAACATGACAAGCTTTCATTCTACTCTAAATGTGGGTGTACAGATAAACCGATGAGTGAAATCTTGACAAATATATACCTTGCATTGGTTTTCCTCACCGGACAGTGTGACATCATGGCTAAGGCTTCCGCTCAGCTCCACTGCAGCCGGGGTTCAATTCTCCTATGAGTTGCCACTATTTTTCAATATGAAACAATGGCAAGACTGACTTTGTATGTCTGCCAGCAGTTTCCCAAAAGTTTCTTAGTCCAACTTGACCTCGAAAAAGTCTATCCAAAAATACAAAAAAAGCACATGTTTGTATATGCTCTGTTAAGGCACTGGTAGAGGAGGGCATAACAGTAAGGGAGGTGGCAGAATAGTGGTATAAAGGTAATTGGGGAATTGATAAATTTATAATGTACATGGTTTATGAATTTGATAACAGCATAATGTCTCAAAGCATCATGTCACTATCCTGATGCTAAAAACAAAGGGGGTGCCACACCAACATTAACTCATATCCCACATTTGGTAGTGTTTTAAACAAAATGAGGTAGATTCACCTGAAGTCGGCCACATACCTTGAGTTGCCCATTCTCCGGGTAGTTTAAATTTACTATATGATACCAAATGAACATTGCCCACCAGTTGAATAGCATATTCTATCAAGCAGTTGATAATGTATATTTAGTATCATGCTGGTTATTGATCCATAGGCCATCTCATCTGACAGGAATTCATTAACTCCACCCCATAAGGCAGGATTTGCATGCAAATCCCATATAGAGTAATGAAAAAACAAGGGGTGAAAGGGTTAAAGCCCTGTGTCCTACTCATATTCAATCTGCCTTTACGAGTAATAGTTATCTCCAATATAGATTGCATTTACTTTCACTCATTCTGATAAGAGCTTATCAACAGCATTGCTATCTTTATGTGATACTCAGATTTTAAATATGATACTCATACAGACTCAAGTATCTGTAGATATTAAAGTTCAGGGCTGGATAGACCCACATTTTCTGACAGAGTGAACAACTCTCGCAAAGATCTAGGCCTCTTTTGCACCACAACTTCAATGTATCCCCCATCCCCTGAAAATAGTCCTAGCTTGCAAAAAGTCGTCCTAGCAAAACATTTCAAATGAGAGTAGCTGCTGCACCCCAACAATACTAAGTGATCGACTTTTGGTCAGGAGAGACCGATTCAGATCTATTCTTCTCATCAGAGCCCCCCTCCCTTTTACTCTATTGTTTTTCTCTTTTTTTTTTCACTGTTTATGACACTGGCGTTCAGGATGGGAACCTTGTAATGCCACCATGTAAGATGAAATAAGAATTTATAAATTTATCATATCTAAATGTCAATATACCTCTTGCTTACCTAGTTTAATCAACATGTTATAATACCTCACATCATAAAAAATAAGATAAAGTGAGCATATAAATAATCATGACATGATACATCTTTAAGCTTGTTTATAGTGCTATATTTATTTTATTTTCAATTTCAGATGTGGCTTATTACTATACCACAGTCCCATGCTAACCTCACTGTACCTCACATTACATCAACAATAGTGTCAAGTCTACATCACCATCATCATGCGTTCACCCACACGAACCTGTTGTTATGAATTAGCTGTCACGGTAGCCATACTTTCTGGTGGCCTCAACATTGTGAGTTGATTACTATTCATTATTTATCCTATATAAGACAGCTTGATACCATGACAATTAGGACTGTTTTTTATTTCATGTTGATATGCCCGAGATACTGACAGCCCATAGCTCTAGCAGTCGAGGGCCGTATCGCACACCCCCCGTGCGATAACCCGCGAAAATATCACACGCCGAGGTCACGTGACCATTTGATGACGTCATAGGTCCAAGATGGCGATGTAAACAGTGCGCACGGGGAGTCATTCTGGTAAATTTGATTCTATTTATCTGATTTAGATGAAAATAACATGAAATAAATGCAAAGGCACACTCGTTGGAGGAATGTCGGGGGGTTATCGCACTTGCCGATCAGTTGCCGCATCGCACTCTGCCCTGCGGGCGTCGTGCGATACGGCAACTGATCGGCGCGTGCGATAACCCCCCGACATTCCTCCAACTCGTGAACCTTTGCTTATCTCTCATAGGGGTTATAAGAATACTGTAATTTAATATTTGTTCCTGCTAAGATGTCCCTATATCAGACAATATCCTGGCCAGTGGGGGCGGAGTAGCTGAAAAAATGTGAGGGATGAGCTGTCAAATTTCTATATCAATATAATCTTTAGTGAAATCTGAAAAAAGTTGTGGTGGATGCATCCCCAATCCTCAAGGCTCCACCGCCACTGTTCGTCCATGATGTGCTTATTCTTGGTAGCTTAATGGCGTGTCTTAGGGATAGCTCTTTTTATCTTAGGGAGAGTTTTTTTTTTTTGCAACAGTAGGGGAATAGTGGTTTCACCATCTCCTACTCCTATCCTCAATGGGCTGCACTCTTGGGCTCAAATACATTTCAATACCCCCCCTTCTTCTGATGTCCATCACCCCTCTGTTCTTAACATTTATCTTTTGCTTAAGTCTCGTTAGATCACTGATTGATAACATTACTCATTGCAATACTCCATTGTCAAGGCTCCAGCACAAGATCTATATCTAATAAAACATAAAGAGGGCAGAGTTAGGCTTTTGAGGTTACTCTCTTTTCTAATTGTGTATATCCTAGTTCTTATCACATCATATTATTCACTGCCCAATGTACCCTGGCTGGTGATTCCATGATTAACGCAATAAATCAACCATATCGGTATCACATCTTATCGGTCACGCCAGCATTGTTGTCTACGAATGAGCTAATAATTTAACTTCTACTATACGGATATTACATATGTTATCTTGAAAGGTTTATATCCTCTCAACTCCTGTTTGTAGATAACAGAAGGTAGGGTTTAATTCAGGGACAGGATACCCTGTTAGAAGGATACAAGTTTATATGTACACATGGACGTATGCACTGGTAGCACTATGACACCTTTGATGTCATCAGCTCTCTGAGTTCATGACCTCAGCACTGCCACAGAACATTCATGACATTCTTTCTCTGTTAGGATACACACAAAAGAAAAGAAAGATTGGTCTAGGGGTTTTGGAATTAAAGAGAAAAATTCCGAGCATGCGAATCTTCTTTTTTTCGCCTGGAGATAGATAAACAAGCAACTATAACCAAAATAACTCTCCCTTTGATCCTATAGTAATGCGTTTGCATTTTCACTAATAACAGGAAATTATAGATTTTGTGGGGAGAATACCTCTGTACAATAAGAAAATCATGTATCTTATTCAATGTCAATCCTTGGTGCTTTAAAGTGGAATAACGGGGAAAACGTACAGGCGGGATTTCTAGTACTGGTTTTGGTCACCAGGGGGCAATACATTATGGGTAAAACACTGAAAGAGAGTGCTTTAGACCAATTTTTGATTTGGAATCCAGTGGTATGCTTAGAATAATTCCATATCCACTAAGAATGTTCTATTTTTAGAATACAATAAGAATGTTTGTTGCCATGGAAACATTTTTGCCACACATTTTTCTTTTGAAACTCCTTCAGGAACTCAGAGCTGAAAAGAGAACTCAGAAATTCCCTCTTGAAACAATTTTATGGTAAAGACATCACATTACTTTGGTTATTTTTCCTTTGATTATGTATTGCATTATCAGTATTTACAATAGGGTATAATGTATTAAGAAACTATTTGCTATTTCCAGTTGTACACACCAACCTAGATTTGACAAGCAATTACACAAAACTACTTGGGACATTTTAGCTCAAGATATCTCATTTTAAAGCCTTTGACTTAGAGCTATTCCCCCCTGGAGGCATGTTTTCCCCGCATATGGCCACTTTACTTTTTCCCCTACCCATGGAAGCTATCGGGTGTAAGCAACACTTGACCCGGACTTTGTGACATGCACTGATAAGCTGATGAGATAAGAACCACCTTGTCCCTGGGCGTGTTATCCAGGGACAAGGTGCCCATCATGACATGTCTTATTAATGTGTTTCACCAGTTTTAGCAAAATTTGAAATAGTTATAGACTCCTGTATACAGAGAAAAGAACATTGATCGCTTTGACACATACTGCACAGGTCAAAATTTGTCTACCACATGACATGTATGAAGGCATGTCGAATGAGGTTGACCGTCTCATATTTGGTTTGTCAACTCCACTTGACATGTGTAATGAAGACAAATCACACATTTCTGATCCATTCCTGAGTGCTAGGTAATACTGTGAAACAATTATGTAAGGGTCAAGAGCAGTCAATAGCTATGTACTAATGGTTCAATCAAGGCAGGCCTATAATAGAAGGCAGGGGATATCATAGTCCCACAGGCCTGCACACCAAGGCACTTTTTCCTATCTACAGAACTTCTACTTGACTGAGGACCTCTATGCAGTCCGTAAGACAAGGGCATGGAGGTGCATGGCAATGCCATCCGTCTCCATGCAATGAAGATACTGAAATTATAGACTGTGGGTTAGCATACAATCTTTTGATATTTTCACTGACCCACACACAAGGTGTCTAACCTCTCCAGTTGAAGAATTCAGGATTGTGGATGTCTATTTTGATATTCAATAACAAGTGCAAATTTAACAATGAAATAGAATTCACTACCATTTGTTGATAGTATTTACAGACCTTAGTGATCTATTCTTCATGAAAACAAAATGACACAGATACATCAAATGTCTCAAGTGTTGGTAGTACCTCTTGGTAGTGATTAATCCTGGTACCAAAATGGTTGTTTGCCCCATCTAGTGGAATATCCTAGAACAATGATGTATGTCAAACCATCACATGTCAAGAGCCTTCGACATGACCGTGACCCTAGTCAACTCACAGATGACGTGGCATTTAAAGGCATGTCAAATCATATGAGGATTACTGTGTGCTACAGTTGTCATGGTGACATATGTGCACATGTCCCAATAATGTGTGCTCTCTGTGTCAAATCAAGTTGACATGGGTATACATGTCACTTTGTCAGGAAGACTTTTTTCAGTGTAGGGCCTGCAGATTCAGAAATATCTGACAAATCTGTGAGGCAATATCATTATGTTGACAGTATCATTATGTTGATTGTGTCAACTAGCCCTGATTGCTGCAGGAGTTTATTTGTGACTGTGTGTCTTCTTGGCTGCTATTAGGGGACTAGACTGATTATCAGCCTCATCTGATTCAATTAGAGTGACGGGTGGGCAGGTTCATGTAGGGCAAATTGTAGTGCTATTCAAAACACACTACATGACAATGAGCTGACCAGTAACATGTTTGGGGGGGGGGATCAGCCCTCCTACAGTATATGTGTGGGATATACTCCTGTGAACCAAAAGACATTAGAGAGGTTAAGATCTGCCTACTTGTAACATGTATGGCAACGTCTAGCCTATCATTTCCTACCATTCTAGACGTACACGTTGCCGTACACATCGTGATCTTAACCTCTCTAGTATCTTTGATAGGAGCCAAGGCTGAAGGTCGAAGCTCCTATCAGTGATACTAATTTCCCAGACTATGGGAACAAATCCTGTTTGAGACAAAGGGGAACTGGCACATGTAACCACCTCCTAAGGAAGTAATATATAAAGCATAGACTTGCACGAGTTGGCTTCAGGGGGTGATAGAAGCATGAGCCGTAGGCGAATGATTCTATCAAACCTCTTAAGCCAACGAGTGCAAGTCTATTCATTATATATTGCCCTTATAACACGGTTTCCACCATTAATTCTAAGTATTTACCTTCAAAAATGATGTAATCCATTCATTTCTTATGCGAGTCGACAAGACGGCCCTCCGCCATCTTGGTTTCATGTTGTGGATAGCGGGGCGGACATGTTGAAACCTACCTTGACACAAAAGTAAATTCTCCATTTTTGCAGCTTATGTACCAAATATATCGAAATGCTTTGGACATAACATAGTTGAAACCATATTCTACCTCTCTGTCGACTAGATTCCTTGATATTATGGCTGTATTTGATATAAAAAATTATTAAACTTTTGAATCGAGCGACTTGCCATGCGTCTTCCCCGTTCTGTAAACACTACAGGTGCCGCCGCCTGGTGTGTACAGAATGGATTATATTTTAGACTGGCGCAGCTCTGTCTCGACATGTTCGCAGTAGTAGGTCTATGAGAGTTGGACTTTGAGGAGTTCGCCAGCCTAACCATACGGCTCGCCGTGAATTTTGAGTGCTTCATCGCGAGATATAGGAACTGATATTATCCATTTTCAGCACTGAAAACTCTCTAACCGTGTTATAACACTGTATAGTGAAATGCATTAATACCCTGTTTATTTAGTATTCTCTTAACTGAAATGTATTACCATTTTCTTCATTGTGAAGGGCCTCAGTCCGGGGATCCTGGGTCCCACGCTGCCAGACCTTGCCCAGCAGACGGGGGTTTCCCTCACCACAGCCTCTACCCTGGCTACATGGAGGGCTGTCACCTATATCATAGGTTCCCTGGTATCTGGGGTACTGCTACAGCATGTTGACGGTTATGTGGCCCTTACACCTGTTCTACTGCTACAGGCCATCACTACTGCACTATCTGGATGGTTCAGTAGTTTCCTGCTCATAGCAATCTTCCAGGGTACTTCCAACCTGTTCGCCGCTATCATAGTAACAGGTAAAGAGAAAATAATATTATTTGTCTTGTACAATTTAGTCATGGTGATTGGTTATGTGCAGTCTTTTCCATAATTATTATGTATCCTATCTATCATCATATAATTAGGTATATGCCAGATGGACTGATTTCAAATGATAAAGAAAGGAAAATTAGAAGGTTGATGCCAGTAGTAGTAACCAGAGATTGATACCCAAGGTATAAACCAAGCAAGGGTAGTGAGAATGGCTATCTTTCTGTTTTTTTTCTGCTTCAGGTCTTCCACTTATTATCTTCCAACTTGAACGGACGCGGGCGAGAAAGGTGGCCCAGGTGGCATTTCTGCTGTTTAATGTTGGAAAGACTATTGTGCCTTTCATAGCTGCGCCTTTCTTATCAGCTGATACCTCCACATCTACCAATGTCTCTACAATAGCAGCACCAACAGGCGCTACGCCATCAGGCAGCTCAATGTTAGGTACAATAGGATCTACCTCTACAAATATACACACCAATGTAACCAGTAGGATGGTATCTGGTCTCAAACCCTCCAAAACTGTCACACAGGTGGGTTGGGCCTATGTCATTGTAGGGGTTTTCTGTTTTTTGATGGCTATTCTATATGGTGCGATCGCTCTTGCAAACGGCTGCAAATGGAGGGTGAATATAATGTCTCCAGATGAGAAAGCTGAGGAGCAGGATGAGGAGGAGCAGAGTAAGAAGGCCAGGGATTGTCCACCTCCTCATAGCAGAGCAAGGATGGTGTTGGTTATAAGTCTCTTCTTATTGGCAATCTTCATGCAGAGTGGTATGGAGACAATCGACAATGCCCTTCTGGTATCATTCGTCTCAGAGTATCTGAATTTGTCCAAAATGACCGGTTTGATTCTTACATCACTCTACCAAGGTATCAAGGTGATCATCTCTATTGGACTTGTGTTCATTGTAAATCACATACACCCAGCTACTCTATTACTAGCGGATATATCCTGTATGGTCCTAGCCACCTGCGGAATGACAGCTGCAGTGTTAATCAACAGTGAACCTTTCTTCTATGTAGCCATTGTGGTCCTAGCCACTGGTATGTCCAACTACCTTGCCACTATCCTATCCTGGGTGCAGCTATATTACCCCATATCAGGCTGGCTGTCCAGTTTGATCAGTATATTCTTCGGGCTGAGTGGGATGGGTCAGCCCCCATTGACCACAGGGCTACTTGATGCAATTGGAGCTGTGGCCTTCCCTAGTGTCCTGCTGGTCAGCTCATTACTATGTGGTGTGTTTTGGATAGCACTAAAATTTGCCCTACATGAACCCCTCTGTCCACCCGTCACATGCATTGAGTCAGAGAAGGTTGATAGTGAGTCTAGTCCCCTAATAGCCAAGAAGACGCACAGTCACAACCAAAACCCAGCAGACAATCAGGGCTATTTGTCAACATAAAGATATTGCTTCACAGATGTGTCAGATAGGTGTGACTCTGTAGACTCTATTGGCATCTAGAGCTACTGTATTGCCGTGTTTATGTGCCGGTATTTGAATGAACGCCTGTCTAAAATGAGCGCCGGTGGTACAAGGGTCATGAAATGTTCCTTAAGCACTAAAAATAGAGTCCGAACGAGCGCCTGTCTTATATGAGCACCAGGAAAATGGGGCTGCCAAATCAAAAACTCCCGGGGAACACATTGGTGCGGTATACCCAGTGGTCCCAACATATATAATTTTGCCAAAACTGGCAAAACACCTGATATGATATATCATAATAGGTATTTCGTCCCTGGATAACGTCCACTTCCAGGTACAAGCTGGTTTGCTGATCAAATCAGCTCTTATCAGTGCATGCTGCCACAACCAGCTCCATTCCTGCTTGGAACTTATAATCTACCACACATGGTGGGGGTGGGGGTGGATATGGTGGACCTCAATAAGCTCAATGATGGCTCTTTCTCTGAATAAACTTTTAACGTGTCTGATTTACATACTTTCAAAATGGCATATATCATCATCTGAATATTCATGCATGTGATTCAAAGTGGACCTTTAACTTTGTCTATCAGGACAGGGAGTATAGGCTTCAAGTGATTTGGACCCCAGGCATTCTTCATCATTTAAATATCATATCTAAAATGAATGCCACTTTATCTGAGACACACGCGCAGGAAACATGTCAGAAGCAGCTTTGTATTGTGATTTTTGCGTATCCCATTGTGAATATATAAGCAAATGTCCATGACCATGGGATATTTTTACATTGTATTCCCAGAGGTGGGACTGGCGTATCCCACGAAGCCATTATATGAGAGGATTGACACTGAGAGGAGCCATTCCTGGCATGGCAGTTAATAGTACAGGGGAAGCCAGCTTTCCTACAGCCACAGTGGAAGTTGCAGCACCTGGTCTTGCACTGGCAAGCTACTAAAGACAAGCATGCCTCTGGAATGGCTTCTTTCATCATCACAGCTACCAACAAATTGTCTTCCAACTTCCATCCCATGTCTGTAGGGTAGGGAATGTCAGGTTTGGGGATATAAGCTAGATTCCAAATTAGACTGGGGTGGTGCACACACATTAGATTAAATTTAGGGCATCATAGGTGGGAGGAAGAGCTTCTGTCCTCTTTATTCTGATTTCAATACATCCTGAGTGAGATGAGCCTTGTCCTTTCCAATGTCATCAAGTAGATCATGGGATGCTTGAGGAACACATCAAATGTTGTCTGCTTGAAATGCTGAGCAATAAAGGATATAGAGTCCATGTCAGTGCATGCAAACCAGGAAGTGATGAATGAGATCCATTGGGCAGGTTCCTGAAAACATCATGCACAGGAATGTACTTAGGGTTTTCTCTTGTTCCTGCCTGTAGCCACAGGTTTGTACAACCAATATGCTCAAAGTGTACAAGGAGGAGGACCAGTATGTCTGTGTTTCTGGCTTGCACTAATAGTGTGTCTGAGGAGCAGTGCAGTGCTCATGGTCCCCTCTTAAGTCAGAAGTGTCAATTGGAATTGTCGTCCTCACCTCTTCTGGATCACTAAATCCTCCACTTATTACAACCAATTTATGCTCTGTTCTTCTCAGAAAATGTTCCATGAGGAAGACTGAGAGTCCCCTCTTGTTGTCGGGATGGGTTAGGAAATTTCCCCAGTCAACAGGGAGACGTACATTGTCATTTTGAATTAACTTGAAAATAGTTTTTCTTACATTGCATTCGGGTTACAGCTTTGATGCTGATATCTCTGTATTGACCAGAGAGAAAAATCAATTCTCTGATAGTTTTCTCTTGCTTTCAGAATGCTATTCACAAAGATGGCTGCAAGATCACCAAAATCTGTAGCACCTTCAGGTTTTCCCAAAGCATTTATGGTAGCCCAAACATCAACAATGATGGTCAAATCATCTGTTGTCTGAATGGAAGTTGTGCAGTCGATGCCCTTTGTTAGGCTCTGCATTAGAAGTGACAGATCTCCACTTGATTTTCTCCAAAATCAGGGTCCCAATTTTACTGAATTACCCTTTAGCCCATCACATGCATTTAAACCTTTGACTGATCAATATCATTACAGAGTATATCACTATTATCTATGGGGTATAACTACAGTCATATATGTACCACTAGGTAGTTCTCAATAGGGTGAATCAATGGGGAAAGGGAGGGTGTATGTCATTTGACAGAGTGATTGATGTATATTGATAGACACATTGATGGAGTTCCATTATATAGGACTACAGGTATGCATTTATGTATCATACAAAACCACAATTAATCACCATAATAGGGAGTCAATCACTAAGGGTGTATCAATGCAACATGGATAAAACATAACGATTCAAACAATGGTTGAAGGGAAAATCAAATGTATAGATGGTTTCCCCCATTGATATCTATTGGACATCTCTTATCTGTATCATTGGTATCCATGGTAACCATGAAACCTTGAGGATATTTTCTAAAAATGTCTTGGCCAAGCCCTGTCATTTAAGGTATTATATGACTATGTACAATGATAAATTGTGACTGACATTTTTTCTGACAGAAATTTAAGTTCAAGGGGGATTTAGACCCCTTAACACCCATTACCCGGCTTAACAAGTTTGGTTTTTGGAATCTACATAAAAAATTGGTTCTAGAAAAGTGACTCATTAAACTTTACTCTTAACGCCTCTAGAACCATTTTGGAGAGCATGTTCTTTTTGGAAATTGATTCCCTTCTATTATTCAAAATCTAGAGGGTTTGTGCCAGCAGCCCATTAGAAAGAAGTTCCTTTCATAAATGACAAAATGAATCATGCATCCTACTATACCTAGTTATCTATTCAGTACAAAATGTGTTGCACAATGCGATAGTTAAGCACCGCCTCCAATACTGCAGTGAAGAAACCCTTTCCCTATTTTGCTTTATGGTTTTGTATTGGACCAATATCATCTCTTAGGTACCTTTCGCCTAACTACAGGTCTTTATTTGAAAAATAACTTAAATAAAAAAAGGTTGCATCCATCATATTTGTATTTGGTAATAGAACAATGAGATAATATAATCATTTCAAACTGACAGTATGTGGGTATACATATGTACCTTCTATTCAAAATGCAATAGGAAAATTGGCTTTTAATCAGATAAATAGCAAGAAAGCGAGAATAGCGAGAGATATAAATTCTCATCAATTGACCAAACAGTTACTATGGACTATCATGCTATTCTTATCTAATAAAAATAATAAGTTTCAAGTATTCATATTATTGATAGTACCAATGCTTAAATTCAGAGCTAGATGTATTAGGTTTAATGCAATGTATGAAAAGGCAGTAAAATATTTGTAATATATTTCTATTACGTTCTATGGCTAGTTGATGCCTACATATGCTCTTACAATCACGTGTTAGAACTAAATTAATACAATCGCCAAGCAGATAGGTAATGGATATACACGGCTCCTATCATGGTAGTACATATTTTTAGTATCACACACAAACCCCGTAGGTGGCCTTGGTTGGTCAATACGACCAATATTAAGATATTTACAGCCATATTGGTAAACATTTCCATAATTAAGTATTATGTAATGCCCCACAAAAGATCGGGAACCAGCGGTTTTACGAAGTTGGCGGCCCCTGGTAACAAATTGATGAACAAGCTGTTGAATCTTGTGTATAGGTTGCAGTACACCAATTGATGGGAGGTGGCAGCAGGAGACACTTTTTAGCTCTGCACTGAAGGGTGTTGTACAAAGATTATTGGTCTAAGATCTGACAGTGGGTATGTAAACCAGGCATCAAATTAATCCTTAGGGTGTATATTAATCGATTTGAGTGTTATTCAGGCTGATATTTGATGGTAAGTTGAGGGGGTGCACTCTATTTAATTAGAGAATTTATTGAAATCATTCACTGCAAAACACCCAAATCTGGGTATGTCCGCACTCTATGGCCGATAGCAGAAAAGTTAATTACATTGTACCACATCTCATGGCCCTAAATTAATGGGAAAAATGTGTGCCTACAAGAAAATAATAGTGGCTAAGCCCAGAAATGTGCATGAATATTTTATTTTTGCCAATATGCTATATAGGCCAACAGTGGAAAAATAATTAGTGTTTTGCAGCCTCTACAGGCAATATAGGGTCTTTTACCAAATCCACCAAATCTCACTAAAATGTGTTAATTCTCCATTGGTTAAGTCAGATTAACAATGTTATGGAGAGAAATGTCAAGAAAGTTGGTATAATCACAGAAAAAAATAGCAAAATTCATGTTATTAGCATTTTGGCCTCGAAGTGATTTCTCGCATATTAGCGTTGATCTCTCCAGGGGGTGCATGGTAACCAAAATAATGATTTTTAGGATCAGAATGACCTGAATTTTACCTTCTCAGCTGGTTCCATCTAGTTCTATCAGCCTCAGTGCTCTATGGGAGGCCTTTTCATGCAGTGCATAAAAATATCATTTTTCTCTCCCCGACCTATACAGCCAATGAATGTCTACTGACACTTAATAAAATGTCATTGTATTCACCTTATTTGGTTTATTTTTTCATCCTTACATAGGGGGACTTGAATAATGTGTAAATAGGATGATTTATGCCATTGCATATGGAGTAAAGATGCATTTGTTGAATATTTTCCTTTATAACATTATATTTCCAAGGATTTTTCATACATTTTACCCAAGATTTTGTATTTTATTATAGCACCTATAGAGAAAAACACACTCAGTGCCTCACATGGTGTCCTTTAGCAATCAGCATGTCAAATCTCTTAGTTCTGTGTCCATTTTTTTGGGGGGAAAGGCCATAACTGCTTGTCATTATGAGACATTGATAAAATTTGAGGAGAGCGCTCAGACTGATAACCACTCTGGGAATTGATCCTCATTGCATTTTGAGGATCCAGATGGGCATAAAAGTAAGGGAATCCGGATGAGACATTACTGGGGCTGTGAATCAAAGCTTTACAAGCTATTTGATTGACCACCAAGATGCCAACCCAGGCCTTTAGAAAACAGTGTCTGACACTTATTGCTGCCCTCTGTTGGTGATTGAGATAACTATTTTCTGCTTCAGTTCATGATTAAATCATTTTGTACATAAATCACAACAGGATTTATATATGAGATTTATGTTTCTATAAGTTCCTCTCCCAAATGGATTGACTTGTTCAGGAGGCACTTGGAAAACTTGCAGCACTGGGTGCAGACGTGCAGTCAAGAATGGCACACTAAAAATAGCCCCTCTATGAGAGTTTGACTTATATGGCTCTATGGGTTCTTGCTCTTTCTAAGGCTCTATTGTACATATAAATGCATGAAATATCAACTTTGAAAGGTCTATAATGGAGCTAGTAGCTAATTGTCATAAAAAATGTATTCATGTCATATCTTGATTTTAAGAAAATGCCATGTCACATGTCACTAACTTTTCACCTCCCCATGTCCCTGTCACTAAGCGCCATGTCACATGTCGATTTTAAGGAAAGGCCATGTCACCTTGTCAATCATAAGGGTTTAGACCCATGGTCATCAAATCTCAGAAAATTGCAAACCACTCTAGTGAGTGAGTAACTTATAGAAAATGACCCCTGAGTGATCTGCAGCTAGCCATGTGCTTTGAGGACCGCAGTAAGGTGAACACAGAGGTGAGGGGACTTTTACTGACAGGGGAGACTGGGGACTTGGGACTGACATACCCTTGTACTACTACTAGAGGGTACACCACTAAGACCCTCCTTGGAAGTTTGCGCCCATGCTTACAACCTAATATACTTAACATGAAATGGGTTGTTATTTCATGGTAAATCCGTTAAAATCACGGGCGTGGACTGGTTACCAGATTTAGTCTTGTGTAGGTGTTATCCATATGCTATAGTAAGGGTGAGAAAGTAAAGGGAACAGTGCTGCCCTCTGGTGCCTTTATTTGCTATGCACAGACCTTGATTACGGAGGTGAGTGGTGACTTTGCCAAGATTTTTCTAACTTTGCGTTTTATATAAATGCAGTGTGGCTTCCCATCGTTACAGGTGTGTATATCGTCAGCTTCCTAAGTGCCCGGCTAGTTAACCGGGCTATTAATAATAAGGTCCGAATTCAGGTGATATTGGACCATGAAAATCTCTCTGCTTTGATCTCAAATCTCCTCTTGATATTCAACCATTATTACAAATGTAATGAATTTGAGAGACCATCCGCCACTAAACCCTTGACTGAGCATCGTCTGTGTCACGGTACTGCCGTTCACAGTACTACAGCCATAAGATGCGATATTTGGGGAGTTATTTTTGGGGAGTTTTGGGGTCGTTTAATGCTGCATGGTGAGGCCAAAAAATAAAGGTGTGACATGTACTGGGAGAAGGGGTCTTAGAACCCCCTGCACTAAGCCCCATTTTCGCAGATCGTGTAACAGGTGTGTTTCCAGTAACATGACTTGAAAAGGTAGGGTTGGTAGGTCGGATTTTTAAAGTTTTTTTTTCATTTCTATAGAAAATGTAAGGGCACATATCACTGGATGTATCAAATTATTTGATTTCATTGTAAGATAATGACGGGAAAATGACAACTCTGAGAGTGGGGAAGAACATGAAAAGGATACAGGAAATATCATCAAAAAGTAATGAAAAATTTCTTTAAAATATGAAAAAATGAGACAAAATTCTTCAAAATCAAAAAGAAAAAATTTTGGCCCTGTTTTGCTAGGGTCTGTCGGGTTACTGGAAACAACCTTTTTTTTTTATTTGGCCTGAGTGAATACCAAGAAG
Source organism: Acholoe squamosa (assembly GCA_949317995.1). Taxonomy (NCBI): domain Eukaryota; kingdom Metazoa; phylum Annelida; class Polychaeta; order Phyllodocida; family Polynoidae; genus Acholoe; species Acholoe squamosa. The sequence goes on along the minus strand of OX439051.1, from coordinate 42,329,535 downwards.
CAGAAATATGGGAAAAGCAGCTGACACAATGATGAGGGCTGCCTAGCTGTCTCCATGTGGGTCCATGGAGGCTTGTATGGACCCATATCAAAAGCCCATATCTTCATTCACACTTCGCCATACAACATGGGTTATCTGTATGGGCCCCCTATGAACCACATGGGATCTCTTTCCTGCATACTGGCCCCATGTCACGCCTACAGCCTTATTGTAACTCCTTTATATATGCAGTAAGGTTGCTCTCACTAGCACTCATTCTTATCCATAACTCTTTCAAAGGCTGAACTATAGTGATTTATATGTCTACCATAGGCTTTACTTTCTGGCCTCACACAATCAATCAGCGATCGAATGTCAACATCTATAGCCAAAAGTCTCATAGTCTGATGTTTGGTCATTTTCGACACAGCAAAGAAGACTAGGCACGATAAGGCCTATTCCAACCTTGCCCCACTACTTTTTCCCTCTTACTACCAGAATGAAGAAGTGGCTCTCCGCTCTTTCACTCCTTGGCCTTGTTGGTTACTCCCTAAGCAGTTCCAGCAGGTTGGAGAGCAGCCCCAAGGTGCACAGCATAGACCTGTACATGAGTGAGAACAGCCCCCCGTGCCGTGCCGTGTGGATGACCGCTCTAGCCCTGGGTCTGGATGTCAACATCAAGCCGACCAGAACTGGACCCGCAGGTACAGGTTCTGCAGAGTTTAGAAAGGTAATTGGAAATATATATGTATATAACAGTGTCTGTTTGCATGCATTGGATTTTAAGATCGGTTGTCAATATCAGTTATTGGCCAGAAACGGACTGGTGCTGGTTCAGTGGTCTTTTTCACCAAAGGTGAAGATATCTTCAAAGGGGAACGATAGGGGACTGTCATTTCCAAATTGAACTGAAGATATCTTTGAATTATTGGAGATATCTTGGGAAATTCTATATCTAACCTGTCGTTTTACTGATATAATTGCATTTCTAACACATGTCTTTAGCCTTTGAGGATATCCTGAAGACCTCTCTTGAACCCAACATATAAATGTCATTTCACAAGGCCAGTCTATTGGGTTGATTTGGTTGGCTCTAGACCTAAAGAAGTCTTTAGTATGCACCTCAGGTAAAGCAAACAGTATCTGTTTGTAATGCACACACTCTTACAAATGATTTTTTTCATAAAAGATAAAGTTAAGGTATTAGCGTAATAAACTACTGTAAAACCTCACGTGTAAGGTGCACCCCATGTATAAAACACCCAGTAAACACCATACCAAAATGCTACATAGTTTTTTGCTATACGGTTGGTGTCTACCAAATTGCTCATAGTTATAGCTATAACTAGGTTTGGTGTCTACCAGATTGGTCATAGTTATAGCTATAACTAGGGTTGGTGTCTACCAAATTGGACATAGTTATAGCTATAACAAGGGTTGGTATCTACCAGATTGGTCATAGTTATAGCTATAACTAGGGTTGGTGTCTACCAGATTGGGCATAGTTATAGCTATACCTAGGGTTGGTGTCTACCAGATTGGTCATAGTTATAGCTATAACTAGGGTTGGTGTCTACCAGATTGGTCATAGTTATAGCTATAACTAGGTTTGGTGTCTACCAGATTGGTCATAGTTATAGCTATACCTAGGTTTGGTGTCTACCAGATTGGTCATAGTTATAGCTATAACTAGGGTTGGTGTCTACCAAATTGGTTTTGAATGTCTGAGTTCCTTGATGGCCCCCGGACGTAAAACTAAATAAACAAACCAAATTGGTCTGATTTACGACATTTTGCTTGGTATATGGACGTTCAAATGTTAAGGTTTAGTTAAGTTCCAGATACATAAATATCAGAAATTCTTTTTTCTACGTATTTCTCCTATCAAAAAGCTATTTGAAAAAAAGATATATGAAAACAAAGTAAAACAGAAAAAGAAAAAAAAAAATGCTCCCTTCATCTTTATTGTGCTGTGGTTGAACACACTACCCCTGCATTGTAAAAAGTTTTGAATTGACGAGGGAGGGACTTTTTTTTATATTTACTCAATATTTTTTCAAAACATTATTCCCAAGCATTTTCATTAATGGAACATCATGTATTCAATAAATCCACACTGTAGATGACTAAATGGGGATTATTATGCTGTTTAAGTCTCGTTTCTATCCAGAATACTAGCTGAGATCTGAGCATTTTTGCTTTGGGAGGAATCCTTTTTCAAGGGATGAGGTGTTTCCAAACACTTTTTTAGAGTTGCAAAGAATGAAAAGCAAAAATGCGGCCCCTTTTAACTGATGCTGATTATCTTTTTTAAGTGGCCTTAGGACATCACATGATATTTTCTCAACAATACATGTAATCTCACTCCATGTTCCTCCACTTTCAGATGAACCACAACCACTGCATTCCAACTATTGACGATGACGGGTTCATCCTGTGGGAAAGGTGACTCATGTTTTCTAGTGTGCTTAAACCTTTTATGGACGCTGATGCAGGATTGCATCATGCCCATTGGTCGTCATGATACACCAATGAAGTGCTGGCGAGACTGCTTGCCAGCACTTCATTGAAGCATCATGCCGACCCTCTGGGAGTATATGTATCAACCCCTTAGGGTCAGCATAATGCTCCAATGAAGTGCTGGCAAGCAGTCTTCTCAGCACTTCGTTGGTGCATCATGACAACCAAAGGGCATGATGCATTAATGCATCAGTGGCCCTTAAAGGGTTAAAGAGGAAAAAACACTATCAGGTTCTACATCGTCTATACAATGAAGATGTTGCAAAATGTTTTATATTTTGAGAATGATAAAAGGTACAGGATAACTGCAGGGGGATTTTCTGTTAGGCTATATATGAATATTTGTCGAGGGAAAGAGCAAAACATACCAGAAAAAATGCTACAAAGGGCATATGTTTGCAACCTTACAAGCAAGCATAATGCGATAGATTTTGTCAATCGTGACGACACCAGATGCATCAGATAAACCTGCTGCTCTCCTCTATAGTGACATTCAATGATTGTGCCAGAATCTTTTACTTTGATGGAAAGGCCATCAAAATAAGCTTTCATGAAAATTGGATAGTGTTCAGTACCCTGAGTAGACATGGTTATAGATGTCTGTGACATGAATACCACCATAAATCATAGTTCTCCCCTCAAAGGGCAAGATCATGATAAGTTGTAAAATGATTAATCATGTTAAGGAGAGCTTATGGTAAAACATGGTTCGCTCATGATGGGGACAGAGGTTGCTGAAATATAATATGCCACGATAAATTATGAATGTAATATATGATGAATAGACTTGAATGAATGCCTTTCAGGGGATGATAGAGGCACAACATGAAGCGGAGTGCCTCTATCAAGCCACTGAAAAGCCAGGCATGAGTTCATGTCTATTCATCACACATTGCATTAATATCATGGTCTAGTTTATTCACTATACACCCGATGGCGTGACAGGTCTTACAATGCCTCTATCTCACTATAGAGTGGTCCATACTATCCAGTTTGGGCACCCAAAATCGTTCTGAAACTCGATAACCATGATATAAGTTAGAGTATATAATCATGATGAATCATGGTTCTCCTCTGATTTGTATAAACCATGATGATATATATGATATAACATAATGATAACAACAAATCAGATAGATCATGGTTCTCTCCCGATAGGGATAGACTACAATTAGATAGTATGTATCATGATAAATCATGCTAACAACAAATCATGCTATATATACTGATTTCCCATGATAGGGAAAGAATATCATGAAATATATGACATGATAAATCATGTTAGAAAAATACCATGACAAGACATGGTTCTCTCCTGATAGGGGCAGAATATGATGGAATGTGATATATCCTGATGAAACATGTTAGAATGATATCATTATAAAACATGGTTCTCTGTTAAAAGGTATAGACCATTATGAAATTATGAAGAATTATAATATTATCATGTTAGACTGACATTATGATAAAACATGGTTCCGCACTGTTAGATGAAATAGGATGGGAACCACGAAAAATCATGTTAGAATCATAACATGATAAATAGAGAAAGGTGCAGGAGAACAGGTCACCACCAAGTGCTCCTTTCTATTTATCTCAAGTTATTTTAGTCAGAAAAGTTAAAAAAATTATTTATTTGGCATCAGTTATCACTTCATCATTATATATGTGACCATTTGCAATTTTCTACCTGGAGGCCGTTCCATCGCGTTTATTACAATGAACGCGGACGTCCATATATTAAATACGGACGGCCGTGTTTCACATTTATGCCCATATCTGAACACCTACTGCCCCTACCCCCCTCCGCATTTGAAATATGCTTAATATTGCAAATGCGGAGGGGGGTAGGGGGAGTAGGTATTCAAATATTGACATAAACTTGAAACATGGACGTCCATATTTGATATACGGACGTCTGCGTTTATTGTAATAAACACAGTGAAACGGCAGTGTGATACATGGAAGGGTTATCACACTGGGGTATGTGATACAGAGGTCCTTGATTAAATTTATGGGGTTGTCATATTCAACTTGAGATAAAACATGGTTCTCAACTGATAGGGGCAGAATTTGATGAGATACAATATATCATGATGAATCATGTCAGAATGACATCATGATAAAACATGTTTTTCCACTCATAGGTATAAACCATAATGAAATATAGCATAAATGATAAAACATGTTATATCAATATCATAATAATGATATTATGATAACACATGGTATTACACTAATAAGGACACAATATGATTAAATATGAAACATGATTATAATTTGCGTTAGAATGATGTCATGACAAAACATGATTCTCCACTGATAGGTATAATCATGATGACATAGGATATACTGTAAACGTAGATATTTTCGCGGGTATAAATTTTCGTGAATTTAATGAAAAAGATAAATTCGTGTGTACTTAAATTCGTGAGTTTTCAAAATCTAAATATTAGATTCCCTTAGCTGAAATTATGTAAATAAGAAATAAGGTTATTGTCAATTGGGTATTATTTTGAAACGTAGCCTACATCCAGGGTGCCAACAATACCTACATGCTTCTGAATGCTATGCTAACAGCCTATGGGTGTGACAACTCTGCAAGACATTCCTTACTTGTGCTGACACTTGAGTAGACTTATGAAGCCCCCCCCAGTTGTAATGAGTATAAATTTTCACGATGCACATAAATTCGCGAATTTTTCATTTCCACGAAATTCGTGAAAATATGTACAGCGTGAAATATAATACGACTACAGTACTATGATAAGTCATGCTAAGAATAAATCATTATAAATCATGATTTGCTGCCTGATAGGTCAAGAACACAATGAAATATGATAAAACATGATATACCACATTAGAATGAATCACATTAAATTGTGTTCTCATCTTTTTTTTTTTTTTTTTTTAGTATGGGTAACGATGCAAAGCACCAACCCGTTTGCTTTTATATTAACCTGGTTAAAAAAAATAAAGCTTGTTCGATTTGGAAAAACAATTCTTGCAACCAGCACATTCACTAAAGTTAAAGTGATATAACAATAAAAGTAATGATGTTGAATTTACCGTCCAACACATGTTTGGATCATACATACACCACATATTATTAAGCTATTAATGTATGCGCAGTCAGGCGATTATTTCCAGCTAACCTCACTGAGTCCTCGATTATCCATGCATTAATGTATTTATCACATTTATTCATCCATTATGTATTAATTTCTTACCTTATAACCCTGTATTTAATGTAGGAGAAGACATTTTGTAAGTGCATGCGATCCGCACAGTTTGCCAATCCACCGTAGCCATTGTTTTTACTCCACCCGTCATACCCTCGTCTTTCCAACGATTTTTCGGGTAGAATCCAAGCATGTCAAGTCCTGGACTTCTAGCACCGCCAAATATACGATCTCTCGTTGGTGTTCGCATACATTTTGTCTCCATTTTCTTCGAAATAAATAAGAATCCATTGATTTCCCATACCGATCCAACGCACACAGCCCGGTACACGGCCATTTCATCTTGTTAACGAAGCGGGTCCGGAGGCGTATCGCTATGGAAAATCAATGGATTCTTATTTATTTCGAACAAAATGGAGAAATTAGGCATGGCATGTTCATCTAGGATATCTAAGGATGTTTCTCTGTTAATAACTCCACCTGGCACCATTGAATTCTATGCTAAGGAGGTCTATAAACATCAGGTATGTCGGACAACTTTTTCAAATCCTTGATGTACATGGATTCTAGCACTGGTCGGCTTGGTATAGTGGACAGCGAGCTCGCCTCCTGCCCCAGCAGCCGGGAATCGATTCCCAGTTGAACCTAAACGGTTTTAACTTGAATATGTATGGCAAGGGTGGCTTCATATCCTTCTCCAATTTATTAACATGTCCAGGTTCTAACCAAGATGGTCTTAGAAAAAAAAGGACTCTGAGAATGCGGTTGTACCCTGATAACGGAACAGGGTTATGACCAAAAAGGCACTGTAGGGGTCTGAATCGTGAGATAACAACATTTATTACACGCCCTCTGTGATTTTGGGTGCTTTTTCTGGATATCCCAGTTCTGATATTCCTGCACATTGTGCGACCCCTTATGAGCAGATCCTAGGTGGATATTAGAACTCTTTGAGGTGGATATCAGCATGGTTAGGGGTGGATATCAGCAGTCCATGTCACACGTAAAACCCACGAAATTTTCATGGCCAGGGTAGGGGTCGAACCTGCAGTCTCAAATCCCTAATCCAACTCCCTATGCATTGCGCCACAGGGACTGACGAGAGATGGTTGGCTAGAACCAGGTCTGGATATGATACAAATCCAGGGAAGGCGACGACTGCGGGCTGTCCGCATTCAAACATAGCCAAGGTGAGACGGCCGCTGAAGGAGTTGACGCGGTGGTCTAATGGTTAGCGCATTGTGCTCAGCCGTTAGAGGTACGCGGGTTGAGTCCCTGTCCGTGTGCGGTGCCGGGCGACAAGGTGTATGTACCGATTGTACACAAACATAACCGCGAGACGCATTCAAAGCAAGCCAAGCCTAGCCGGGCGCCGAAGTGTGTGTACCGATCGTGTACAAACACTATTTTTCGCCGTGTGCCGCTGCCATAACCGCGAGACACATTCAAAGCAAGCCAAGCCGAGACGGGGGCTGTCGCTGTCCGCTGCCGGGCGCTGAGGTGTATGTACTGATTGTGTACACACACCATGGCTGGCTTCAAGTCCCAGGGAAGGATTTTTGTTTTCAACTTGTTTTTATTGATATTCTATTGATTATTTATTGTTTTTTTATTGATTAATTGTGTAATAAACTTAGTAATGTATGGGCTAACAGGCACCGAATGGCATGTATCGTAGGATATTGTAACTCGTGGCCTGCGGCCACTCGTTACTTAGTTATAATTACACGACCTCTGTGATTTTGGGGGCTTTTTCTGGATATTCCCATTCTGATACCTGTCGATATTGCAGGGCTTAGGAGTGCTGATATCCTGGATATCAGCACTCCTTACATGTCACATGTCCTAACATGTCATATGTTACATGTTAAAACCCATGAAATTTCATTGCCAGGGTAGGGGTCGATCCTGCAGTCTCAGATCCCGAATCCAACTCCCTATGCATTGCGCCACAGGGACTGACGAGAATAGCAGCAGTAGAATTAAGTTAGGATTACAACACAGTGGTCAGAGCTGCCTGTCCCATAGCTACCATATTTCCCCGTTTATACGCCCAGGCTTGTATTAATACCTAAACCTCCTTACTAAGTGGCAAATTAACCAGGCCTTAACACGAGGATATACGGTATTGCTGGATGCATTCAGACCAAACCAACGGCTGCCGGACGCCGAGGTGTATGACCCAGTGGTCTAGTGGTTAGCGCATTGCACCCTGCTGCTAGAGGTAGGCTAGAGGTAACTTGTGGCCTACGGCCACTCGTTACGATATCCTACGATACACTGAATTCGGTGCCCGTTAGCCCATTCATTACTCTCCTAATATGACATTTAATATATAGATAATCAAGTTTCATTAATTAATTGTGTATACAACCTCCTTATTATATAACAATCAGTAAACAGTTTGGAATATGAATCTGGGGGCAGGCACCCTACCAAAGCAACAAATCTCATTACTATATTCAGGTAACCTTTATAATATTGACTCATCGAAGCTCTGGGAAGGATAAACAAGTTGCTAACTGCCGTTTAGCTGATCGTCACAGAGTGACCCGGCACTTTATTAGGAGAGAAAAAGAGAAAGAAAAACCCCCCAAAAACACCAAGTTCTTGTCTTGCACTGCCCGTCTGCCATGTGTGGCTGCTGCTTGCTGAACTTCTGTCACCCCCACTGTGGGGGGAGAGTGTGAAGGGGTAACTGTTCTAATCTACACCAGGTGGAGGTGGTGCAGCATCTAAAGTCAATAGGCCAATAGATCACCCGAGGGTGATCTATTTGGACCATAAACCGTCATGATATCAGTCAAGGAAGAAGATTGGAGAATATCACGTTAACTATTAGGCAAAGAGTGACCTTCCCAGGCAAATCTTCTGATTTAATTTAAATTCATCATAAGACAATATATTCCTTTTAATCACAGGAAGGGCATTCCATGCCATTGCTCCCCTATATAGAACACTCTTACGACTCGTTTCACATGTGAGTTTAATGGTGAGAAAGACTGAAGTTATTTAGCAGAGATGTGTGTACACATTTGTCTGCTGTTTAAACATAACGTTTAAAAGGTGCATTTCTCTACAAGGAGCCAGGGGGGGGGGGTATCATAGCTTGTTGGTGTGTCAGATATGTCGGGTATATAGAATCCAAGCGAAGTGCAGTTCTAAGGGCCTTGTTTTGAGTTATCTGAATTTTGTCTAATATATATGCACCAGCTACATCATATAATATATCACCATAGTCTGCCTAAGGTAGTACCATCGACCTGTATATCTTGAGCATGGATTCATTATCCAGGAAAAGCCTCAACTTAGACAGAAGAAACACTTTATGTAACTTTTTCCTGCGCATTTCCTCTGCATGCTGGATCCAGGTACATACCTAGGTATCTGACACTCAATACTCTTTCTATTAGTCCCAAACATTAGCTTTTGGTTTTCAATTCTCTTCAACCATGGTCTTTATCCAGAAATCATATAATTGGTCTTTTTAGCATTTAAAGTAAGTTGGTGTCTCCTGACCCAGCCCTTTAAAACTAGCAGATCTTCTTGCAGAACCATGGTGATAGAGTCATGATCCTTCCCCTGCACCGAGACCACTGTGTCATCAGCATATAAGTATACAGAACTATACTTAATGACTCTGGATAGATCATTAATATAGATTAAAAATAATGTAGGCCCTAGTATGGAGCCCTGAGGGACAAACCTTTCATGGGTAAGATATGATCAAGCATGTTGAAACTAATCATGATAAATTATGGTTGTCCTTCTGATAGGGGGAAACCATTATGAAATATGGTACAATATGATTGATCATGTTAGGATAAATCACCATAAATCATGGTTTTCATCGATGACAGGTAAGACCATAGTAAAATATGATATATCATGATTCATCATGGTATGTTAAATCACGATCAATCAGGATTCATTGAAATACATCATGATATATCATGCCTCAGCATGATACATCATGATATCTATCATGATATATTTTTCTACGTGGGAAGGGCAGTAGAGGGATGTGTTTTGGGCCAATGATATATTTTCTGACATTAACTGCATTGTCTTTGTCCAAAGCATCAAAAGTAAATGTGGGGAAAAGGGGAGGGATGGAAAAAAAAATTGGACAGAATCACACGTCCATCACTTGTATCTTTATTGATAATGCCCCTCCGACAGTCACCTCTAGGGGGGCATCCACAAATGACATCACGCTGGAGGGTGGTCAGGCTTGGCGTGACGGAATTGATTTTCCATATACCTTCAGCATTGCAAATTTGGCAAAAAAACGTGAAGAGGGGGGAGGGGGGGGCAGAAAAGGACAAATTTTGTGTGACGTCATTTATGGATTGCCCTTAAGATGATCCATGGAAGCTGATCTAATAGCATGATAAACTAAGATACCTAACCTTGAGAATTACTACCACCTGGTACTGTCAGATAGGTCGTAGATCTATACAAACTTAGAGGAACCTTCAGCTTGTATGACGGCCTTACGCAGTGTTCATATGACAACTTTTACTTATTTTCCAGTCGCACCACCATGCGGTACCTTGTGAACAAGTATGATAAGGGTGATCAGCTGTACCCTAAGGATGTGTACAAACGGGCTGTAGTGGAGCGCCTTATGGACTATGATGCTACCAAGCTGTATCCAACCATCAGCCGACTAGCTGTAAGTATAAAGCCTTTGTTTTTTACAGGGGTCCCAAGCACCAATCCCAATTCAGGTGGGCAAAATACCTATTCTTTAACATTGATGGGGTAGTAAATTGATTTATATTGGCATTGCAGTCTATTTCCTTTGTTACCCTTAGATGGGCCTCACCAACACAAATCCATAGTTGTGCTTGGTTACTGTTATAAAGACAGGCCGTTCCAGTCTACATATTCACTGTATTGCAACAATACTGCCTATCCAACACATCAAGTTGTCATAAAACTTGACTCGACCTAGCAGGGCCGCGTTTTGATGTCTATCCAATTTTTAAAAGGAAGAACATGTGAGGCCTTTAAACCCACTGTCATAGAATATAGCTTCTCAGTACCAGTGTCTTGCTTTGACTTCAGAAGTCCCATTTATGCTACCATTTTTCTTTCATTCAAAATATGTCTTAGAGCTCCTGTGATGAGCACCAGATATTCCTGACTACATAACTATGGTATACCTGATTCAATATTGGAGTTTTGAGATCCATCGCCCGTTTCCTTTTTATCAAGGAACAAGTTAACAATTCGACCTTTCATTATTTCCATGTGATCTATATTGCAGGTTATCGATATTTTAATCCCTATTCTTCCTTACACATGTGTAGTGGTTCGTCTTTCTTGTTATATTAAACCATAGTGGGAAGAAAAGATGCTCCAGGTAGGCAACCGAGCTTTTATTAACCTTAGTTACATTCGATCACAGCCTATAGAGACTACATGCCGCTGATGGCATTTGGTTACCCAAAGGTAACAACCAAGTATGTTGAGCAGTGGTAGGAACACTACCGATGAACTAACCACAGAACTGCCCTTATATAGGGGTGAAAGCCAGCAGAACTCAGACCCATCATATGACGTGTGCGCAAGTGATAGGCCCCCTGGTGTAATGGAAACAAACCCGGAGGCAAGTGCTACCACCTGCCATCCAGATCTCTCCACCACACCTGGAGACCTGGGTCTGAGTCTCACGGGTGCATGAACGTAACGAGTGTAATACATAATAATACTATACCCCTGCACATGCCAGGAAATTACAGGCAGGATCAGAAGTATACCAATTGTCGGGAAAATACCTCGCCACATAGAGTAGGTTAACCTAAAGACTTCCGCATAACTTGTGACGTCCACCCAATATAATAGCCAGTAATATAGGTTTTCCTGCTGGATCAACATTTTGACTCATCAACAATATAGCAATATTAATTCAGGTAGCAAAGTCATTTTTATGGTTATTTTCTAGGGTGGATGCTTCCAGGTATGTGGACGCCTTTAGGTTAACCTACACTCTCAGCCCAAATTGTAAATCGGCAGCTAAGACCACTATACAGGGTACATGACAATCTACTTGATTGATTGATTGATTTGTGTTTTACAGCACTTTAGCGGCACTAAGTGGCTATCCCATGCTTCACAGGTTGATAATTTAACAGAGGAATGTGTCAGTGCCCGAGCATATGTGCACCACACACATCCTGAGGGGATAGGAAAGAGGAGATATAGACCCTTTTAAGTGGGCTAGGGAAGCCCGATGACAATCTACTGTTGGGTCATTGGATCTGTGCTAACAGCAGGTCCTAGTGTTTTCCAAAAATACCCTGCATTGTGCTGTAAATAGGGTCGTGCAGTGTTCCCACCTGCTTATCAATATTCCTTCTTATTTCCAGTACTCGGTAGTTGTTCTGGATGAGGTGCCTCCAGCAGGCAGTGCCAAACAGCTGGAAGTCATCATGGCAGAGCTGGAGGCCTCCCCTGGCTACTGGGACCAGGACTTCATGACCGGACCAGAGCCCAGCCTCGCCGACATTACAACCATGGCTAGTCTCTCCTTCATAGACACCATGTATTACGACTTCACCAAGTTCCCCAATATATGTGCCTGGAGGGCACGCATGATGGCATTGCCTTACTATGCACCCACCCACATTGGGTTTGAGAAGTACAAACAGTTCACTTTGACGGAAGAACACAAGCTGGAAGCAGCTGCAAGACGGAAGAGAGTCAGAGGGAACGACAATGTGAATAATAAAAAAAGTAGAATTGTAATCAAATAATATGTCATTTACAGCTGATTTATTCATTTTTGAATATCTCTGTTATTGGCCATCTGAGTTGGGTCTTTTTTGGAGGTTGATTATGTTTGGACTGGACAGTTATAACTCTTAATGGGAATGAGATACAGTTTGATATATTTACTTAAACTTATCTAAATGGCAATGACATTGATAACTAAGTGCTAGGAATGTCTAGATAGTGGTGCCAATTGGGGTACTATATGTGTCTTCACCTTAGTCTCTGTCCATTATTCAAATATGTATTGAACGCAATCCTTGATGGTATGTTTTGTTACAAATAGTTTACAATCATACAAAACAAATACAGATATTCATTATGGTTGATCAGGACTCAGCACCCTTTGTATTGGGACTAATGTGTCATCCGCCACATGCCCTCTCGTCACATGAAGAAATTTTCAGATTGGACCATCCCCCACTTGTGCATCTTTATAGCCTATATGTCTCTCCAGCATTCACTGCATATAATTGTGTGAAATGATACAAAATAAGAAACCGATCCAGTGAAATGGTACATTTTGTGATTTTTGACAAACAAACACACTCTGTAATACATAGCTGCATTTTAAATATTTCTTCATTCCATTATCTTCAATGATGCAGTTTAGCTGAGTTGCTTCTAAAGGGAGCACATTAGCTGGTCTTGACATATTGAAGTCAAATGAAGACCCTCTGTACAACCAATTGCTGTGTAAAAGACCGCTATATGAAGTACTATACACCCAACCATGTGTGTAACCATCCAACTACTATGGATCCGTGTAAATCAATGCTATCTGTAGAAACCTTTCCATCAACATGTTAATGCACATAAGGATATGACCAATAGTCACAGATCGTCGTCAAATAGGTTGCCTTTGCCTCCCTGTCAATAAATTCTTCAAAATAAGAGATGTAGTTGTGTTTTTCATGCATTCTGGTCCCCAAGGCTTAGAGCTTGAAGGGGAACCATGGTTTTACCTATCTGTGAAGCATATTAAGTGAGCCACAGGGGTCAGAACAACCAGAAAGGGTGTTTTTTTAGGGTAAAAACAAGGAACTAATTTTTTTCTTTAGCTACCAAAAAAAAAATAGAGGCAAATCCTTATCTACTTCATTTGGGATACCCCCCTAGGGTAGAGAATCTTTTTGTAACAGTTGGGGATCCATGCATTATCTTTTGTGGTGACTGGGTACATAAAACCTTTGGTGTAATCTTCGTGAGGACACGTCTACGACCTTTTTCAGGTTGTTTTGCACCATGAAAGACATAGTGGATGGACTAATGAAATATACCAGGTAGAGACCTTACATGTACCTATGTAGGCCACAAAAAAAATGAACTTGCCTGTACAACTGTATGTTCCACAGGCTATGATATGGTTTTGGGGTAGTTTACGCACGGACACGTCTACGACCTTACATGTACTCATAGCTGCTAGAGGTTTGATATTTAACTATCCTTATTATGTGGGCCTTATACCTTCATATGACAGCAAAAAACCCTGTAAGTTTGGTTAATAGATTCCACATAGAACCAGAGATATCATAACAAAAGTACTGACGAGGACACATCTACGACCGAGGACACCTCTACGACCATGGACATGTCTACAGTTATATTGCAAGATGCTTGATACTTGACTGTCCTTGTTATGTGTGAATTATACCTTGATATGAAAGCAACATTGAGTGTTAATGAGATTATTCTGTCTTAAAGCAACTCTGAGCTATGACACTGAATACAAAAACAAGGACACGTCTACGACCAGGGACACGTCTACGACCATACATGTAGTCATACAGCAAGCTGATTTTGTATTTAAGTAAAACCATTATATGTTAGTTGTTCCTTGATATGAGAGGAACTTTGCATGTTAGTGAGGATATTCTGCCTGATTGCAACTCTGAGCTATGGCATTGAATATATAGTGCATGGACACATCTACGACCATGTAATAAGGCATTGTACTGTGGGCATCCTATGAAATATATTTAACCTTCCCTCATATATGGGCATTGTAGCCCAACATATATACATTATGTACACTAAAGGAATTTACCATACTGCAAAATTTTTTTTGGACCCCTCTGACCAGCCATTTGACGATGATCCGTGACTATTGGTCATATGTTGATGCTCTTAGTGTAAGGGAGAATCTTATGTGTCTTTGATACTTTGATCTCTAGGGGATTATCACTCACAAAAGATGTGTCCATCTATATATATATATATATATATATATATATATATATATATATATAAGTTAATGTGTTGATCCGGAGTACCGGTAATAATAATAACTACATCGTTATATTAATAGACAAGTTATAATAATAAATATGGAATAATAAGGAGACATTGGGTTTGGTGAGAATTGATTTTGTCAATACCAATCCTATACATGCCTTTATTAAAATAGACAATAAATTACAATACAATAACATAGCAATATATAGAATAACAATATAAAACAATAAATAGTAAAATACAGATAATACAATATCACAGTAAAGTTTAAAATTTCCAGCACCACCCAGCGTGGTGTATGCTGTCCGCGTACATGAAGCCAATTGACGGTTAGTTCAATTGCTGGAGCTTATATACTGGGGGAAAATGTTATGTGTGACGTCATAGAAAATCATGCACACAGACAAGTAGTACCAACGTATCACTCATTAATTATATATATATACCTGGGAGTATATAGTTCCATAAGTTAATGTGTTGATCCGGAGTACCGGTAATAATAATAACTCCATCGTTATATTAATAGACAAGTTATAATAATAAATATGGAATAATAAGGAGACATTGGGTTTGGTGAGAATTGATTTTGTCAATACCAATCCTATACATGCCAACAACCGCCAAACACAATGTAACACATTCCATAGTATAACATTAAAACATTACATCTAAAGCAAGCAAGCTATCCTTTGACTCATGTAGATATTTAAAAATGGCATTAGACTTCCAGTTTGCTCGCTTCATAATATCCCCAACACTCAAGCCTGCATTTCTCAAAAGGGTAGCACCACCGTGCCTAAGTGAATGGCTTGAAACTTTAACAGACAAACCACATTGTAAGACAATAGACTTTAACCTCATATTCACATAGTTATATTGCAACGGTCTAGATTGAAAAGAAAATAGAAACCTGCTATGCTTACAGGCTCTCACACACATGTTAATATACCTAGCCGGGCACAAATCAGAACTATCATCTCTTTTTAGATACAAAACATATGGAGACTTGCCAAACTGGTCCGTTTTAGAAGAAATAACCCTGATCTCTATACAGTCAGAAGACACTTTAACATTTCTTTTCAAAAGGTTATGAGGTGACTGGACTACATGCCCAACCCTGAAAACACCTCTGTAACATAACAATATAGCAGACCAAAATACCACATCTTCCATGAGATTAAAATCAACTTTCGATTTAATTTTAACCATATCTCCAGGACTCAGAGGGTAGGTTGTACTACCAGACCCCTTACATAGCCTCTCTATCCCATCAAGCGTCTTTTTAACCACAAAGTTATTACTATAATCCGGATAACCTATTAATTTCTGATAATACCACACAGCAGATAAATAATTCCTGACTGAAATAGGTTTCATAAAATCCGACAGATACACACAATACAAAGAAGCTTGAGAAGGAGAACAAGGAAAAAGGGGAAATTAAATCTTTTACAAAATTTTTTGTACCTACTAAGTTGTTGCCTACGAGTTTTGCGAGTAGATTCAGCTACACCCTTATACAAGAATTTTTTCCTTCTCCTCTCCAACTCCTTGAGGTCTGCAATCATAACAGCACATGTTATATTCAGTCAAAACATCTTTACATTTCTTAGGGACACCCCTGTAATTTAGCCTAGACAAATGGTCAGCTAAAATGTTATCCTCAGACCTAATATACGTGGAATATATTTCAATGTTATGAACAAAACATAGCCAAAAGATTTCTCTCAACCAAGACATGCACAATTTATTCTTGGATCTACCGGTATTTAACATAGCCAAGACCTGCATGTTGTCTGTGATACAATGAACTCTAGTATTACTAAACTTCTTCACCCAGCGTTTTAGGCCCACCATAACCGGGTAGAGTTCGTATACATTGATATTTCTGTGGTGGATTTTGAGATTATCAAGTTTAGGGGCCTGAACAAAATGGTCCACACAGTCCAATATAGGATTAGAGTCATCCCAAGTTCCATACAAATAGTCTCTACCAAACCAGGCACCAAAGCCTTGTATAGAAGAATCGGAATACAAGGGGTACAAGCATTATCATTCAAAATAATACTTTTACAGTTAAAAATCCTACAAAAATCCCTCCACCACAACAGGTCATTTTGGGTTTCCTCATTAAGTTTAATAACACCTCTATTCCTAGCCTTTGCACAAAGATCGAACAATCTTCTGCTAAAAGTTCTTCCACCACGTACCACCTGGGAACAAAAAGACATTAAACCACCAATCTTCTGGAGAGTCTTCTTAGATACAAATTTTTTACCCAAACACTCGTCTATTGCTAGACTCATTTTATCTAGTTTCTTTTGTGGTAGAGACAGCTCCATACATGTGGAATCAATGGTTATACCCAGAAATATACACACTTGACTGGGCTCAGTCACTTTTTCCTTCGACACAACAAACCCCAAATATTCCATACACTCAATAAGGATGTTCCTCTTACGTAAACATTCCTCCTCTGTTTGGGCTATGATAATAAAATCGTCTAGGTAATTAACTATCCTATCCACACCATAAAATTTAGCTACTGCAGTCAAAAAATCAGATATTCTACTAAATATATATGGAGCACACTTTAAGCCAAATGTCAAACGGTTACTTTCAAAAAATTCATCTCCACTACCAAAATTCCAACTGAAACCTTGATAGCCCACATGTGGACCATACACACTAATACTCCTGTAGGCAGATTTCAAATCCACCACACACATAAAATCGTTCTTATCTTGTTGACAAGTAACAGTGTTAATAGAGTTGTAGGAGAAATTTTTAGAGGTGGTGCTCATAAAATTATCAATAGATATCCCTGCTGGCATGCTACAATCAGTGATAGGTCTCAATTTACCATTAGACTTCTCCACACCACCTAAAGAATGGATACACCTAGGCTTATTAATTGTCTTCGTAACCAAGCCCTGGGCTAACTCATCCTTAATTATATCACACATTTCGCTATAAAATCTACCTTCTAAGATAGACTTATAATTTTTACAATCATATGTTGTATCACAACCCGGGTCCACTATTTTGAACCCCTCAGTAAAACCACACCATAGAAAATTAGATTCTAACTGGTTTATATTAATAATATCTGACTGTCTTAAATAACTAGCCAGCCTGCATGGTAAAATTTGAGCTTTCCTACCATAAATGAAATGCTCACACTCACAAATACCATTGACACAACTATCATAGACCCTTATGCTGGGTCTATTAACACACTCCACCGTAAACAGTGGTTCGAACTCACCCTGTACTGGGCCGCTATAAGATATAAAAAGATTCTTGTTGAAATTACAAGACCTATTAACATCATTTTCATTATTTTCACCCGAAATGACTGGAACGGGGGGCTCAGGAAGGTCTACCACATGTACTACATTAAAACCAGGCATCAAAATATCAGATTCTAACGTAGGACCTTGCCTAAGAGGAAGCTCCTAATCTTTTTTGTTCTTCTGGCATTTGTCCTTGCCATGATTTGACATGCTACAAACATCACAAATGTGACGATACCTGCACGGGTCCTCCCTGCAACCCTCAGCCCTGTTGAAAGCATAACAGGTTCGGTTGGATTGTTTAGACTTAAAAGACTTTGGTTTAACCCCACCCGCCTTCTGAGCCTGTACCGTTCCGTCATAGGATAGGTGTCTAAGGATATCCTTGCTTTTAACATCACCAAAAGATCCCACACCTTCACAATTAGCTCTGTTCTTAACCGACGAGTCGTATGCTACGAGAGCCTTAAGGGTGTATATTCTAGTAGAGGATTTTTCCACTAATACTTCGATATGTTTAACCACATCAAAGACATCCTCACCCTCCTAGAGCTGCCGGCCACGCCCCCGTTGCTTGGTTACCGTGTTGTCCATGGAATGTTTATCAACACCACCACGTGTACGACCCGTCTCCGTCTCGCCACCCGCTGCTGAAGTAGATGTACGTCTAACCGCCTGTCCCTCCAATAGGAACTTGATATTTTCTAGCTGTTGCTCCATACGAGTAGTACGTTCCTCCAACTCTCCAATATACGTCTGGTCAACGGGTGGATCCAATGAAACCCCTGTAGCAGTTGGGGAAGATAGCCCTTGACCATCCCCATCAGATACCACACCGCTTGAAATCCTCGAATTGGCTGTATTCCTAGATTTTCTAGGCGACTTCTTGGTCTTGGACCTTGGTCCGCCACCAGCTGCTCCTTTCCTACCCATGGTATTAGGGCGAACACCGTATTAACTTAAAAAAACGGATAAAACCGTTTAAAATTTCCAGCACCACCCAGCGTGGTGTATGCTGTCCGCGTACATGAAGCCAATTGATGGTTAGTTCAATTGCTGGAGCTTATATACTGGGGTAAAATGTTATGTGTGACTCATAGAAAATCATGCGCACAGACAAGTAGTACCAACGTATCACTCATTAATTATATATATATACCTGGGAGTATATAGTTCCATATATATATATATACATATATATACATATATATATATATATATATATATATAGATGGACACAATATCCAGCAACGAGTTCAATTGAAAACATTTTATAAACATGAAGGCAACAGTGCACACCATCTTTTACACTGCACTGCTCTATGGCATTTGCTTTGCATGCAGCACATGCACAGCAAAAATTAACTGTTGAATCTAACAGGGATCATCATAAAACTGAATGTTCAGGGAAACACCATATTTATATATAGCAGTGAGCCAGTGTAATTTTTCATGAAGCTCCAGGTGGCTGTAAAGTGGTACAAGGAATCTCTGTGAATGAAAATAACAACAGATCTCTGGCGACTTTGGGACAAGGATCTATTGTTATTTCTACATCTTTTTACAGTGTGTGAATTAGGTTTTGGCAATTGTGTGGGTCAAAATGAAAATCAAACAACCACTTACTGACCATATGATGCACTACACTTTCGTTTGTATAGAGTCCAAGTGCTTTCGGCATAGCACTCATTTACATATCTAGATTCAGACCACTATTCTAGATCTAGTTATCAGATAGACATATACATCATTAATTATGTCAAGGGTCATTGTCAGATTATTACGTGCTATATATTGACTTGGACGGAATAAATGCATACTCATTCATATCATGAGTTATCATGAATTGTACAAAATATAATAAATGTAATGTAATAAATGATGCAATATGTCATTTAGAAGTCATATTTAGACATTGTATAGTGCTCTAGATTGGTTTGTTCAGAGAAAAACAGTTTTGTGTATATTCTGAAACAGAATTGATGGATATATTAGACAGGGAAAAATCTGTATTCTACTAACCACGATATGTATTTTATATTCAAGGAGTGGGTTCTACTCAGTTTTTTTTTCCAGAGAATCCAAATCTGCCTGGGGCCATTTTGTATTTTGCATATTAAGGACCCTAATTTGCATATTTAATTAGATAGGAAAAATTTGCTCATTAAGCCTCAGAACAATATTAAACATGACTACAATTATTCCAAAATGGTTAGTTTTCATTTGAAATAGGTCCTGGTAATAAGATTTTACCACTTTGGAATTTTTCAGTTCAGCCTAATTTGCATAATTTATGTAAAACATGAGTGACAGCAATCATGAGTCCGTTCCTTAAGACCTGCAGTTTCTGTATTAGTTCCTAAATTAGATTCTCCCTTTGGGGCGTTTGGGCTGGGTGCATGAAGGAGCAGACTAGCCACATTGGGGCCTTCCATAGTAATGATTGATACACTAGAATTATGAAAGGCAAGTAAAATCTTTAGTTTTCTTGGAATTTGCTTTAGGTACATTGTGTCCTTATCACCAAGTCTAGATGCTGTTGATGTGCCATGGGATTTCTTCTCAATGAACCATGACCTAGTGATCAGAGACTATGAGTTGCCTGATTTGTAAATTCCTCAAGATTTGTCCCGGTATCCACTTACTACCCTCATTGTATTGTCATAGTATTTCAGGTATCAGATTGTATTGGAGTTTGGTTTTACCTCCACCAATACTACACTAAAATTCCCTTACAATGAATCATGTTACAACGAATTTTCGTTTATAACAAACAAATTTCCTTTTCCCAATTCAGTTCCATACATTTCTAAAGTAAAATAATCCCTTTACAACGAATTTTACATGATCTGAAATCGTCTACAGTAAATATTTTCTTGCTATGAATTCAGAGTGTAATGAGTTCAAGAGCTCTGCATCTCAGGCCACTTCCTCAGCAGTGTCATCTAGTACACATTGTATATATGTCATATTACCTTTCTTTTCATGTAGAACTTTTTGTAATAAAGGTATACCGACATGAGACAGTGGGGCCATCAGACCAGTCAGGGAACTACCAAGGACATACAAGTTAGTGTTGTTCTCTCTAATGTTAAATCAGTGTCAGTCTCTTCTAAGGTAGCTCTTCACCCCTGTATCAACAAGACCAGCCTTAATCCACATGGCAATTTTGAAGATAGATAATTCTGAGGTATTCAACATTGCCTGTGAATACTTAACCAAGCTAGGCAATGGTCAATTGCACTCAAGGCTTGACACAACACAATCAACCATCCAGGGCAATCATAGGGCAATTATACATGACTAAGACCCTGAGAACTGAGTATGCAGTTTAACTGCCTATGGATCATGTATATTCAAAGTAGCAATGTGAATTAGAAGGTTGTGTTTACACAGGAAAGAGAGGAGATTTCTGGAATGACCAAACCTGACACAACTATTAGAGAATAACACCAAGTATGAGCTTGGAATCTCAATTCTGGCACATGCCTCAGACTATTTTTTAAGGGTATTCATAAAGCAGACTGGGTGCAACAGTAGTATTGATATCCCATACACCATCAAAACTCAGATTAGGAGGTGTACTTCTATTTACCTGATCACAAACTGGGCTAAATACCATGGAATGGACAGAATGAGGCAAACCACAACCTTTGAACACTCAAACTGGTTTGCTCAGGAGGAATCCTATGCCATATCAGCAGCATGTAGACTTGGTGACAGCCCATGCATAAGGACACATTGTGCATATACCCACAGCAAATTCCATGGAAACTGAAGCTTTCACTTGCCTTTCATAATTTTAGTATATTGATTGTTACTATGGAAGGACGAAATGAGGGTAGTCTGCTCCTCAGTGCACTCGAAAGGGAGAATCCAATTAAGGAGCTAATGCAGAAAGTGAACTGCAGGACTTGAGGAACAGACTCATGATAGCTGACAAACTGCACTATGTTACACTAAACTGCCAGATTGCACCATATTTCTGATAGTTAGTATCAAGAATTATGCATTTATTAAGAACGATTCATATTCTTGTAGATTTCAGAGATGAAATCTGGATTTGTTCAGGTTTTTGAGAGTAAAGTGATCTAAGTTTGAGATGGCTGCCCCAGAGAGTCTCAAGAATGGTCACATTAATTCCATGACCCCTAAATAGTACTCCTAGCATTTAGTTTTTAGAAGATTTTAATAGTAGCCATATTGAAACAAGGCGGCCATATTGGATACAGCTGTTGCACTGAAAGGCCCCAACTTTCACACGAGCCTCCTAATCATAAAGCATGCATCTGGCAAGTTTCATTGATTTATATTAAGATTATTTGAGACTTACCTGTAAGTTGAGGTATAATCAGGATTATACCGAGGGAACCTGGCGGTTCAGGGAATACACGAGAGGAGGATTCGCGCATGCGCAGTCAGTCCTTAAGAGCCTGTGAAGGGGGGGTCAACTAACTAATACCTAACCTTACTAGGGGTATATCCCAATAAAACCCCCCTTATTAAATAATCTGAGACCTCATGATTAACCGAGGGAGCGAGTGGTAGGGCGTGTATTCCCTGAACCGCCAGGTTCCCTCGGTATAATCCTGATTATACCTCAACTTACAGGTAAGTCTCAAATAATCTTAATATTATCCCTCGGGAACCTTCAGCGTTTCCGAGAATCCACGAGAGTTTCAGAGCAATTGACTACCCTGAACAGAAAACACAACAACGTATTTACATTCAACTTATATTGTCTGTGACAATATTAAAGTGGCAATGTGGAAGAAAATATATATCCACATATGATAACAACTTGTCTATAATAAGTCTAACTTGACTTAGAAACCCTATATGTCATCTTAACCCATTAAGGGCTGATGTTGAGAATACTCAACATCCATGTAGGGGCGGATGTTGAGTATTCTCAACACCATGTAGGGCCTGATGTTGATTATAATTGACATAGATAATTGATATGGCAGCCATGTTTGAACATTTGATATAGATTTGAGTGGACGGCTATTTTTAGTCTCAGGATGTTATTTGCCTATGTTGAGGCTGAGGAATTCGAATCTGGGAAGTTTAGAATGATAGAGACATTGGAAAATGGTTGATAATGATATCAAAGTTATGGACAGTGCATTATACCTTGCACCCTCTCGCCCCATGGTAAATGAACTGCTTAAAATTCAGTCCCCTAGCCTTTCAATGTAGCCTCATTCCTCGCCCTTAATGGGTTAAGATGCCAATAACCATAACAGTTCTAAACTTACAAAGTTCAAATACTCGCAAGAGTAACTTCAAGCCTATACAAAAGGTAACTTCATTTTAAGCCAGAATAGCGTTACCCCCGACAATGTCTTCTATTGGTTTGTGATAAAACCGTGCAAATGAAACGGACTGGCGCCACCCAGCCCGTTTCATTAGCAGGTTTAAGTTGTCCCCCACCCTGAGGGGCCCCGACGCTGAGGCTCCTCGGGTGGAGTGCAGCTTGTACTGTTGCATGTCTATGCCTGATAACACAAGCACCCCTAACACCCATCTTGACAGAGTGTCCCGACTTATCGGTAGATGTGGTTGTATATAACTAATAAGCAACTGCGATTCTTCAGATCGAATTGTCCTTGTTCTTTCAAGGTACTGTTCCAGGCACCGTACCACGCACACCCTAGGGTTTTCGTCAAACTTCCGAAGTACCAGTGTGTTCAGCGGATTACCTTGCCGGTTGCTCTTCAGTAGTTTCGTCATGCAGAACACTGCTTTGTCCTTAACAGACATGTTTTTGATTGACAGATTTACTATGGTCTGTCCCCTCTGGGATGTCATGAGAAGTAGTAATACGCTCAACTTCATTGAGAGTTTCTTAAGTGAGACTGTTGCTTTGTCCCACTGCTGAATAACGTCAAGTACCTTACGGACGTCCCAAAAGGTGTGGTAGCGGGGACCCGGCGGATTCATTTTATACGCTCCTTTGATCAACAGTTTGACTATCTGATGTTGTCCCACTGGTTTGCCATTGACATAATTGCAAACCGCAGAGAGAGCACATCTGGCTGCGTTCAGGGCCTGGTAACTTTTACCCTCTCTTTGCAGTTTTGAAAGAAACTGACACACTTGCTGAATAGTAGGCTGGAGCACTGGAATGCCCCTTTCCACGCAGAAAACGCACCAGTCTTTAAGATAAGTCGTATACGACTTCCTAGTGGCAGGTCTTCTGGCATTAACTGCCAACTGGATAGTGTGACTATCAAATCCTCTTTTCACCAATTTCTTCTTTAGAAGGAAAGATAGACCACCAACGGGGTAGTTTGTAGCCTTAGCTTGTTCCCGGGATCTCCTGGATGACACAAGTTTCCTCTGTCTCTCCTGAAGCAAAGTCTTCTCCAATTGGTGCGTTGGAGCCCGCCGTACCACGGTTGACCCGGCCAATCGGGGGTGACCAGAATTGCTTGTACCCTCTCCAGCCTGATCCTTTGAATTACAGGTCCCAACAGACTGAAAGGAGGAAAAATATACATGTATTTTTCCTTCCTTGGCACCAGGTTGTGGCCCCCAAGACACAAAACATGGCAATTTAGCATTAGCACGAGAGGCAAACAAATCCACTTCTGGTGTGCCAAAAATTTTGCAAACCTTCTTGAAATCTTTGGACTCAATTCCCATTCAAGATCTGGTGAAAAGTGTCTTGACAGGTAATCTGCCAACACATTTTCCTTTCCTGGTATGTGGTTGATGGTCAACCACATATCCCTCTCGGCACACCAGTCCCAGATTTGCTTTGCCAACTCGTTGCATTCAACCGATTTGATTCGATCCATTTTTCGGACATAAGCCAAAGCAGTAGTGTTATCAGTATGAATTTTGACATTGACCCCATGTTCTGGTACCAATGCTTGTAATCCTAATTGGATTGCCATCAACTTATGAATGTTACTATGAAGGTTCACTTCCTCCTCCTTCCAAATACCCTTGGTGGTTGTCTCACCCCTGTGAGCCCCCCACCCAGTGCCTGAAGCGTCGGTGATGATTTCAAAATCAGCACCCTCGTTTCTAATCTTTTTGGAAGCAGTCGGTTTTCTAACCACCAGTTGATGTCCTCCATACCATGTGAACCCACAATCATTTCTGCATCAAAATTCCCTTTATTTTGTTCCAGAGCCAGGTTCTTTTCTCTCTCAAGACCCTTGATATGTGCCGGCCCATACTGTACCCCTGCAGAATAGGCCGTCATCAGACCCACAATACCAGCAATATCCCTTATTGTGTAAGGCTTGGGACCATTAGCCAAGTTCCACACCGCCATGTTGAACTTGTCTATCTTGTCCCGTGTGGGTCTCACAGTCATAGTCTGTGAGCTCAACAGGAACCCCAAAAACACAATTTCTTGTGTAGGCGTAAATACTGGTTTTTCAGGATGCACCACAAACCCTAGAGAATCTAACTCTTGTCCAAGCCTGTCAGTAGTAGCCCTACACTGTTCTGCTGTATCTCCCAAGATAAAGGAGTCATCAATGTATTGAAAACACTCATGACCTCCCTCTCTCAGGTTGGAGAAGACTGGATTCAGAATTTTTGTAAAAATTCTCGGGGCACAGGCCAAACCATTGGGCATGCCCTGGAACTCATACAAGATTCCTTTCCAGTAGAATCTCAGGAACTTCCTATCCTCTTTTGATACCAAAACAGAATAGTAAGCATCCTTGAGGTCAATGGACGCCATAAAGCATCCAGGCCTCATTATTTCAACAGCCGTGTTTAAACTCGTCATTTTAAAATGTGTGTACTCTACACTCTCATTCATTTTTGACAGATTCAAAATTAGTCTGTACTCGCCATTGGGTTTGGGCCTTACAAACACATTAGAAATGAATTGACCTTGAGCTGGTTCCACGGGAACTATGACACCTTTTGTGAGCAACTTGGCAATCTCATTGTCAACATGCTCCTCTTTCTCTGAGCCCAGATCATAAGGGAAAGGCACCATTTGTTGAGTTGGTTCCAACTCCTCAAAAGGTATCTTCACCCCTTTAACCATGTCCAGGACCCATGGGTCACTAGTTATCATGGACCAGCGGTCTATATATCTAGCAATGCTACCAGCAACAAAATTCTGAGCAGAATGATTGAACTGTAGGGGACTTACCTGCTCTGCTAAGGACCCTACTTCTGAAAACCTGAGGTTTGCTTTGCCTTTGCTGCACTACCTGCTGCTGCTGGCGCTGGTGCCCTGGGACTCGGTCCATTCATCCTTGGTGCCACATTGTGACCAAACTGGGGAATCACGAATGGGAACCTCATACCAGCTAACGGGTTGAAGCCCCTGGGCTGATGCTGATGCCTCTGCTGGGGAAACCCCCACCTGCGCTGCTGTTGCTGGCCTTGTTTGAAGCTACTCTTAGCTTTCCCTGGCGCTGCATGTTGCTGTGCTGGTTTCTCAAGTTTGCGGCCATCTTGTGTGCTGAGTCCACAGTTTTGATTGCCTCCTCGAGATTACCTCCGAATAAGAACTTCGGATCATCTCCACCATCCTCGAGAAAGTGCTCTCCATATTTAGCAACTACCATGGGCTTGAGCGCCTCCGTTCTATGAGCAGTGATGGCCTTGATTGTACTGACAATCAACTTCATACAGTCACTAAAAGCCTCACTCAGTTCATCCAACTGACTGTCTTTATCACCTTGAGAAATCCACAGGTCCATGATCGGCACAAGTGCCAGCATGGCCTTTACCAGGTGCACTTGCAACTTCTTCAATGCTTCCTCACGTTTGAGAAAATCAGAGTTCTTGCTTTTATTAATTAGAACCTTAAGCACTGGTTCTAACTCCGGCACAACCAATTGGCCAGCCTTCTCCGGCTGTGGGTACTTGCTGTGCAACATTTCCAGGTCAGACCTGGTCCTCTTTTCCTTGAACATTGAGTTCAGAAACTCTGCCACGAAGGGTCTGATATCCTTTCCTTTCTTCCCTTTCTCTTGTTCCTGCTCCACACACTCTTTCATGAGGTTGTAAAGTTTACCGGAAGGTTTAGGCTCCTCCTTCACCTCCTCAACTTCCTCATCTTCTTCCTCTTCAGAGGGGTCAGTGGGTGTTTGCTTCACAGCTTGCATCAGTAGACTGCCCAAGAATTGGCCCATCATTGCTGATGTGTCCACATTCTGGAACAAGGATTGGAAGTCAAAGCCTTGAGTGCCAGAAGTCCCTGCAGTAGATTGGGTCGAAGTACCTGAAGTACTCGCAATAGGAGACATAGTCGTAGTACCTTCTATACCAGCATGACCAGCCCCTGACGTGCCAATGGTCTCATTGGAGTCATGCATCTGAATGTCAGATCCATCCTC
Organism: Acholoe squamosa; assembly: GCA_949317995.1. Classification (NCBI taxonomy): domain Eukaryota; kingdom Metazoa; phylum Annelida; class Polychaeta; order Phyllodocida; family Polynoidae; genus Acholoe; species Acholoe squamosa. The sequence goes on along the minus strand of OX439051.1, from coordinate 42,302,217 downwards.
ACTTATAGTATGTTTCCTTCTAGTATTTGGACCTTTCTTGCCCTTGTTTTCCTTCTGATCACTCATGGTGAATCTGTAAGAAACAGGACCCAGAGTCACTAAAATTTAAACCCTACAGTGTTAAAATAGGAAGAATCACAACTCAATTAATAGTTAGAAGAAACTAACCTCAACTGTAATCAACATCAAGTGAACAGGCCCAGTAATGCCGATTGCTAAACCAAAACCTTCGGTAATGCCGATTGCTAAACCAGCCAATAACTGCTTCAGTTTGTCCCTTTATGGTCAATCGGCCCACGTAGCGGCCGTGTGCTCGTCTCCGTCTTAACAGAGAAACACGCCGAACCCAGCGGCAAAGTTTTCCGCCGCTCGGTCAACGTAGCGGCCGTGTGCTCGTGTCCGTCTTAACAGAGAAACACGCCGAACCCAGCGGCAAAGTTTTCCGCCGCTCGGTCAATGTACCGGGCGTGCGCTCGTCTCTGTTTTAACAGAGACACTCGCCGAAACCAGTGGCAAAGTTTTCCGCCGCTCGGTCAACATACCGGGCTCGTGCTCGTCTCCGTTTTAACAGAGAGACTCGCCGAATCCAGCGGCAAAGTTTTCCGCCACTCGGTCAACGTACCGGGCGTGTGCTCGTCTCCGTCTTAACAGAGAGACTCGCCGAAACCAGCGGCAAAGTTTTACACCGATCGGTCAGCATACCGACCGGCCGAGCGCAAAAAGTGGCGAAAAAACACCACCTACACTCGCCAAATACTCCAAAATCCCCCCGGGGGTGGGCAAACAGGAGTTTTGCCCTTAAAACAAGCAAAAATCCACTCTTTTAACACCGGAGGGTGTAAATTGAATGAAATGTTGACGACCGTGAAAAACAAGATGGCCGCCTCGGAGGAGGAATGGCCCGGTTGTTGAAAACTGCTCCAAACACAATTATACGAGCAGAAAGGGCAAACAAAAAAGTGCCCTAAGAATCTATAAGAACAAAGTAGTCTATGGGCTGAAAATCAGCCCAATTTAGCTGTCGGCTCTACAAGTGCAGACGAACGCTGTAGACGCTGAAATCCGAACTGACTGCGCATGCGCGAATCCTCCTCTCGTGGATTCTCGGAAACGCTGAAGGTTCCCGAGGGATAATTCCTATAATTTCATATTTTTCAGAATTTATCAAAATAAAAGTGAAAATACCTCATTTTTTATTTCATTGAAAACTAACCATTTTGGAATAATTGTAGTCATGTTTGATATCGTTCTGAGGCTTAATGAGCGAATTTTGCCTATCTAATGAAATATGCAAATTAGGGTCCTTAATATGCAAAATACAAAATGGCCCCAGGCAGAATTGGATTCTCTAGAAAAAACTGAGTAGAACTCACTCCTTGAATATAAAGTACATATCGTGGTTAGTAGAATACAGATTTTGCTGTCTATATATATACTACACATCAATTTGGCCATATTTATTGCCTCTATCAGATTTGCTGCATTTTGTGGAAGTAGAACATAATTCTGAATCTGATGATTGGGAATGAAAATTTAAGTCAATATCTGGAGACCTTTTTTTTTTTCCTTTTGTGGATATTCCAATTATTAAGATCCACAGAGCTGTTCAAAATTAAAAACAAGGAGAAAGCCAAAATGAAGACCTACATGTACCTCGACGTAAATGAGAGGTTGAAATACACATTCTATCCATGTGCTTATAGTGCCCGTAACATTGTTGTGACCAGAGATATTGCCAGGGCCGTGCCCTGCACCATAGGTGCAATAAATGGACCATACTCTGCGCCATTTGGCGCAGCCCTATTAAACTTTAAGGTCCAAAATCGTAATGAAATATGCTTTGTTTGTTCGTTTAGTTTTATGTCCGGGGGCCATCGAGGAACTCAGACATTCAAGAATTCAATAGTAATGGTAGGCTGCAGGCCTACCTCAGGTTTGGGCATATGAGTGGATGGGTGTGTGTGCACGCGTGCATATATTTATGAGTCTGCTTGTAGCAGTGGGACACGGCTCGTAGCGGTGAAATACCACTCGTGGCTCAAGCCCCTTTTTATCGTGCTGCCTCACGCAGGTAACATGTCGCAAACTGTAGACACATCACCCGGTCGGTCACATTATCCTTACACCGACGGACCAGCCAATGAAATATGCATAAAATGTTCTGGGGTAAATTCTCGGGAGCAGAACCCTGGTTCAACAGCCCTTAATGGGTTAACAGATGGAGTCCTAACACTACAAGTAACACTGTACTTCCATTGAAGGATGTGCTTCATGTCTAATTCTTTAAGAAAAGAGTCTAAAGAGCGTTGCTCCATTGAAGGATGGACCAATAACCCCTTATCAGCAGTCCAGTCCTTATCAGCAGTGTTCAGGTTCTGATAACCACAGTGTGACACAATGCACAAAAGGGGCAAGGGTACATTCCAACATTTTAGACTGGTTTCTTTAGTTTTGAAAAAAAAATATTATAAATAGCATTTCATTTATTTTTGGGGTGCATCTAAATTCAAGTTTGTCTTTGTAGCAGCTTGCATACAGGGTTTTATGATACTATACTTTTGGAAGTTTTGGAACAGTTGTCATCCATGCTTCATGGCCCATTATGTCTCTAAATGGCGCATTAATCTCTCCAGAAGTGCGCCATTGGCTTATTGGCAAAAATCTTGGAAATATCCCTGTGTGCTTAGCATTAAACAGTGTATTGTAACTACAGGTAGATATTGTGGGTAAAGATTTGGCTTGAGATGGTCCTACCCTACTTGTCCCATCTAAATCCTTAGTTTCTTGATAATAGGAGCAAAACAAAGAGGATTTCAGAGTTTGATTGCTTTATTCTGCTCAGTAACACAAATAAAACAGAAAATATTTCACTAAAACAGTCGAGGATGGATCAATATACTGTAGATCTAGAGGCACATGTAGTCTTTAATGTACAACAATTTTAGCGACTATCATTATCATACTGACAACGGGTAGAGACATGAGATTCTTAGATAAAACATGCTATAATTTGCTATTGACATTTTTTCTGACTAGATGATCTTTCTGCCCATTGGTTTATAACTATACAATATTGTAAGGTGTCCATATTTTATTTCTTGCCGTCATATGTGTTGGCTCCCTTGTAGTTGCCCACATAGCCTGAGCTGTCCACCTTGTCTACTCGGCCTTCTGCTCCCTTCCCCTTACCAGACTCATCAAAACGCTCCTTGTGGGCGCCAGTGTACTTGGACGTGTCAGTCAAACGGCCCACTCCTCCTGTCTTCGATGTCGTGGCCTTCATATGCTGTGGAGCAGAACATGTGAGCATGCACTTACATTTAACTCTTAAAATGGGTGTAAAAAAAACCTTTTATTTTACCTGCACCTTTTTACACGTTCCCTAACCTTACAAATGGGTTTTTGTATGAGCATATTGCATGATTCTAGGCCTGGATGCATTCATGCCTCATAATGACCAATGGACATGATGCATTAAGGCATTAGCTTTCACTGAATTGGTAATATCAGGGGTGTGAAATCCCGAAACCCATTTCCTCTGAAGTGTAATATACGGCCTGCTATAGCTCGATGCAGCAAGTTGGGAACCTGAGACTGAGTGTTTTCCAGTTTTGGAGGCAGCTGTGCATGTAAAATGCCTTCATTCAAGGGACATTTTTGTATATGCAGCAGAAGACAAGTCTTGTGTATGATTCTCTCTCAAAAATCATAACAAAATGTGAAAATAGAATCATTTGCTATGCATTATTCCCTCATAATACATGTCAGACTAGACAAAATGCCCTCCATAGGTCCCATATGGGCTGGAAAAGCACTATGCTCATAAATGCCTTCATCATTTTCAAGATAAGAATATCTGAAGACCTGAACAATGTGAACAGGTCCATGGTGCAAAACCCTTTTGTTTCTATTAAATTCCATCATCAATTGTTGTTTTGACCTGATGACCCATTGAAAACCATATTGAAATGCTATTAGAACCCCATATTAGGCATGTGAGGCCTATTATAATGCACTATTGAGCTATTTAGCTGCAAAAGTGTTGTCGGCACCAAAGACTAGAATCATAAGATGGGGCTAATTCTTCTCACACTTATTGTATCACTTAGATATTTCCCATGCCTTTAAAGATGATCAAGTAGACCATAAAAATGGATAATTCTGGTATCAATGGGTGATCACGCATCCATATATGGTGATCTATGTGGTCCCACATAAAAAACCAAGCAGAAATTTTGCTGAAAATCACAGTTTTTGCAAACTAACAAAAATCATGTCTCCCATAGTGTAATAAGCCACCATAGAGGTAGGGAGAAAAGGCATACTCATTTATAAACTTGATGGGTCAGTATTATGCACTATCTATCAAAAACTGATGATTAGAATATTTTTTCACAAAATATATAGGGCCAAACTTTGAAAAACAGCAATTTTTTCAAACTAATGATTTTTAAATTTATAATTTGTACTTAAGTGGTAAACTGTGCACTATATTATTGTAATACCATCTACCCTGGCCTGAAAGCAATGAGTTTCATCTTTCATTTGCTGCAAATATTGTGTAAATCGGATAATTTTTGGCTAAACCACAGCATTTCTTACCGAAAATTCAGGAAAAACTAAGTTTTAGGTTCCCAACTTGCTGCATCGAGCTATAGTTAATGCTTTTATGTAGGATAAAGCTTAATTAAAGTGATTTTAATGTTATTTGTGCAAAATATAACAACACTCTGATGTGCAGGGATGTTTGGAATTACAATTGGGAGGCCAACAATTCTCAATCTGGAATGACATTGGCAGACATTCCAAGTCAGACCCCCCCCCTTACAAATGGTAATTTCTTTTCTCAGTGGATTTGCATAGATCTCAATAATGGTCTTTCTGAGCACCAAAAACGCGGATTTCCGCGTTTCCGCGGAAATTTTACACCCCTGAATATTTGCCAAGTAGGTTGTGTGGTTTCTGTTTGACTATTTCCCTCGATCACATAGAAGCAGATGGCACCACTACAGCAATGCTATAAAGTGACATCACCTGGCCCCCATACAACTTCACCCTCTACTGGGAACAGGATAAATAGCAGGTTACTCTCCTCGTCCATATTGGGGAGCTATGGTAATTAAAAGGTGCGCTATACATACATCTGCTTTCTTTGTAGCATTCAGTTTGGTAACCATATCTTGCAAGTCATTTGGCGGCTTCTGGCCAGCTAGGTCCTCGATGAATTTTGCAAACTGGTCTAGAGTTAGGCCACTGAAATCAAAGAAAACAATTACTTTCACAGTTGTATGCTGATAGTTTTATCATAATGCTTATGTTTAAAACGGGTGTTGAACCTCACATTTTTCAACTACCATCAAATCTGTGTATAAGTTGCACCTGCATATAAGCCACACCCTGATTTTAGAGTCTGAAATGGTCCCCATCCCTTACTGAAGTCAACCTGAGTTCAAAAAGGATCTATAAGCCACAGTAGGCCTGTGGAATGGTCTATAAGCTGCAGCTTATACACAGTATTTTACAGTAGAGTGTAAATACATAAAATGTCACTGCCCTCTCGATTTTCTTGACACCATATAGGTTCTACAGTTCAAGAGGGAATAACTTATCGAGACATGAAATTTTTTCCTACGATCTCACAAATCAAATTCATGTCGCATACGCACGAAAATTTACAGCCGTCTAAAAAAAATCTCAAAAAAAAAAAATCCCTACCTACCTACCATAACTTTTTTCGACCCTGTAACCTGAACATAACAATTTTGTTTTTCGGCCTTATGCACTAAATATAATACACAGCAGCATGGGCAAACCTAAATTAGAATGTGGTATTCAATTCACAATGATAGTTTTTCTAGATGTAACAATAACTTAACCCCTTACGTCGTTCCCTTTGCCTTGTGTTTAGTAAATGTGATGTCCACATTATTGGAGGTTATTTTGCCAGTTTTCTTGATGTATCCAGCATGTGTCAACAGTTGTGTGACGTCCTTTGTTGATATGAGCTCCTTGCCGGCAGTTTTGTACTCTGCGAAAGCAGGTCCCAAATCACAACCTGTAGCCATGGTGCTCTGTGGAGAGCAGTATGTTTAAAATCAGCACAAATTACATAATCATGCACATGTACATTTTTTTTGCCCCCCCCCTCCAAAAGGGTTCTGAAGTTCTTTGCTTCGCTCCCCGCCCCCCCCCCAAAAAAAAACAAGACCACCACCTATCCACTCCCTACAAAAACCATAAACAGACGGAATGAGTATAGACTATTTGGAATGAGTTAAGGAGTGGTCATTTTCTAACAACAGGGGTGGGGAGCTGGTGAAATTCTGTGCATGCATGGCGAAGATTTTCCGTTCCCCCCTAAGAGGGGTCTGAATTTTTTTTGTCCCCCCCAACAAACTGACCCCCCCTCTACCACTCGATTAGGCCTAGAAAAAAAAGCTTGTGTTTCTGGTTGCCCTACCTAATTTGAGAAATTCACCCTACTTTTTTCTCATATTTGAACTTTTTTTTTTTTTAAATTTAGTCCACACACGATTTTAATCTTACATTGAGGTCGATCTTACAATGAGCATCTAAATATGACTGAGCTCAAATAAAGGGAAATGGAAGTTCGAAGCATATGAAAGTTTTTTTTCACAATCTAAAGTACCCAGTAGCAGTGTCTGATCAATTGTACAAACTAGGCATATTAGAGTGTTTCAAGAATAACCCCTGAACAGTATTCATCAACAATCATCAATCATCGCATTGTTCTTTGTTAAAGATTGGGATTATGCTCTGTAATCTGCACTGGTAACAATGCCTTACTGAATACTGCTTGTACACTTGGTATGAACTCTGGCATATAAACAATGGCTCAAGTGTCAAGATGGGGCTTCGGACATTTTATTCTGAATAATTGGATTGCAGGCTTTCAGTCAAGCTGCAGGTCCTTTGCAGAATTTTTTTTTTTCTAGCTTTATATCTTGTTAATCCCATTTGCCGTAAACAAGAAAATAAAAAAAATTGTACCATCTCACTGTCAGATCCATAATCTAAGTACCATAAATTCCCTTGTATAAGCCACACCCTCGTATGAGCCACCCCATGAGTTTGTGGGGAAAAAAATGAAAATGGTAATTTTTCCTTATGAATGGATCTTCAAAATTCAAAAAGTTATGGGAACCTAGGGAGCCTCCATTTCCCTCTATGGTGCTGGAACAATTGGGAAAATATAGGGAATTTGTCATACCTTACCCCTGCCCCCCACCCTTGCTCTATCCTTGTGGGTTGGGTTCTGTTACTAGCTGCAGCTTATACGAGAGAATTTACGGTAATTCTATGTAAATGGCCTATAGGAATGCTCAAAACAAAGGCTGTGGCTTAAGGATGGGTATCTTACACATTACAACAGTACTCTAAACTTTTGATTTGTATGCCCAATTCATGGCTTAGCGTTCCTTCCACTCATGGTGTGGATTATAATTATGCAGGTGTTGCCATTCAAGCAAGAGTTTAGGGTAGTTATTCCTCCTCAACCAGATCTCTGTTAGGATGGAGTGTAAGACACTCTATGAGGTGTCAAGATTTTATATATACACAGTGCCACTCTACCGTTGGTGTTTCGCATAAGAATAGTTAACTTGTCGATTGTACACAGACCACCAAACATAAGCCACAGCTTTAACTGGAAACCCAAGCCCATATATGCCCTCTAGGATGTCCCTGAACCCAGGCTGCACCTTATATGTGGGATATAACTGAATTTAAATTCTATTAGACAGCTTACAATCAACCCCCAGGTTTGCCCTAGAGACTTATATGAAAGTCACTCTTTGCCTCATATGCGACAATGCCTTACTGAAAAAATAAAAAATAAAGTTTTACCCCCTCCCAACCTAGGTTTTTTGGAGCCCCAACCAGAAACACATTATTTTTTTTTTTGGCCTTAGCCTGTACTAGAGCCTGTAAGGGTTGGTACTATTAAAACTCCTATGTGTATGGCAAGCTGTTTAGGAAAACTTTGAAAACCCGGTTTTTCAGCTCAAAACCTGGCCTTTTGACCAGAAACCCTACTGGTAGGCCTACCTATCGACCAGAAACTGTCTAAATTCTACCGACGTAAGGCCTAAAAAAAAAAGTTGTGTTCAGGTATCCCGACCTACCCTAATTTTTTGGCCCGACCCTAATTTTTTTTTCATTTTGGTAAATTTGACCTAAAATTAAAGAAAAATGTAAAAGAATATCAATATATAGGCATGTTTGGTATCAAATTAAAGCCCACGGCCTCACGAAGGTAACTGGACACCTCAGAAGCAAGGACAGGTCGGAAGCAGACACCTCGGAAGCAGGGAAATCTCGGAAGCAAATGACTTTAAAATAATTGTTTTAACAATTTTTAAACAGGTTTTGGCCATTCCATGGTTTTATGGCGTAGTGACAGTATCATTAGGGTTGTTGTTTTTCAAATTCTATAAGATGAGAGGGATATTATCATGGTTCCTTTTGCACCCAAACTGTCCTTGCTTCCGAGATGTCTCAATGCCTGCTTCCGAGGTGTCTGCTTCAGACCTGTCCTTGCTTCCGAGGTGTCCAGTATTCCTCACGAATGCTACTAACATAAAATAACCATCATTTTTATAGTTTTTTTTTTTTAATTTGGTCAATGAAAAATAAAATATGACTTGGTTAATATGTTTTTTACAGTTTTCGGGATCCAGGAACTTAAAAAAAAAAAAATTGGCCTACCTACCCTATTTTTTTTAGCATGTTACCTGAACACAAGAATTTCTTTTTTTTAGGCCTAAGGCAGGGAAACGAAAGGCAGGGTTATCTGGTAACCCTTTTGATTGGCTTAGTTAGGCAGGGAAAAGACTGAAAGGCAGGGTTTTATGAGGAAAAACCAGGCTTTTCGACCTTGATTGGCATAGAGTAACGGAGGGTATTACCGGACACTTTTGCATCTTCCATTATTGGTATATGAGCTATAGATTAAGTGAAAATCACAAACCAGAAAGATTTACACATACTCATGTATTTTCTTTAACCAAAGAAAAGGTGTAGTCTAACCCATGGTGCTCAAAATACCCTTAACCTGCTGAATGAAACATGCCATTCTGCTCACTATAAAAGTGTTTGGAAATATGTGTACACCCCACTCACTGAGAGCTTTGTTAATTACACTATTGACCTTTTAATTGAGAGAATCCATGCAGCATTATAATCAATAATCCTGCCATAGTGTGTGCTGCCACCTGGTGTTATTCTAGGAATCATTTAACTCATTAACTACTATTGATGCCAATTGTCTTCATATGGCCCACAACTGATGTTATTTGGCATCATTTTGAAAGGTACAATACTGTTCATTTTTTGAAAGAAATAATGCTCTGATTTGCATTATTTGTTAACAAGTTATGAACACATAACAAATCCGATTTGAATCTACCCTCCCATTGATTATCTAGGCCCACATTCTAGAGACATGACATGCTGGGATACCAGTAGTTTGTAATGTAGAGAATAGAGAATGACATACAGCTCATAACACCAGGTGGCAGCACACACTGTGGCAGGATTATTGGTTATAATGCTGCATGGATTCTCTTGGTTAAAAGGTCAAAAATATAATTAACAAAACTCTCAGTGAATGGGGTGTACATATATTTCCAAACACTTTTATGGTGAGCAGAATGGCATGTTTCATTCAGCAGTTTAAGGGTATTTTGAGAACCATGGGTTAGACTACACCTTTTCTTTGGTTAAAGAAAATACATGACCAGTTGGGGTGTTGGTATCTATAGACAATATTTGAAATTCCCTCTTAGGTTGGGTCCCTTATGTGGACCATGCTCCTTCAGTTAGGGGTGCACCTTATACGCGGGTTTTTCAAATATTAGACTCAGGATCAGCAGTGAGCTTCCCTAGTCCACTTAAAAGGGTCTATATCTCCTCTTTCCTATCCCCTCAGGATGTGTGTGGTGCACATATGCGCGGGCACTGACATATTCCTCTGTTAAATTATCAACCTGTGAAGCACGGGATAGCCACTTACTGCCGCTAAAGTGCTGTAAAAAACAAATCAATCAATCAATCAATCAGGATCAGCAGATGCGCCTTCTACGTGGACCTGCCTTCCCTGAGTTGTGGGTGCGCCTTCTACGCGGGCTATGCTTCTACACGAGAGATTACGGTAATACCCTCCAATACCTGAAAATCGAGGGTCTTACCGGACACCCCTAAAATCACTACAAAGAGACTAGATGATTACATATGGTCACCAGAACCCAGTTCTAAGACGCCAAAATATTCAAGTTTATCACTAATTTGCACAAATATGAAGAATTTGTGAACAGGAATTTTTTGGGCCTACATGTAAGATCCGAGACCCATCATATTGGGCATATAAATAAAGGTTGTATGAATTTTGAATGTATTTATCAAATAAAACATATATAAATTGTCATATTAAGAATATGATTGATTGTGGATGTCTAATTCTAACCAAGTAATTTGAAAAAAATGTTACCGGAAATGAGACACAATCGTTGGTGTATCTATGATGTTATGGCACCACTTCTGGTTGCTTGTTTAAAATTTAGGGACTATTTTTTGTTTTAAAAAAATAGGGGGGTTCGGGTTCGGGGGCACAGCCCCCGATTAGATCTATATCTAAAAATTTAACAAACACGTTAAGAACTACATTTTGGCCGACGATATACCCACGGCGCATCCGTGTGTATACGGGTCCTATGCAGACGCAATCTGGCCCCAGCTCGACCACTAGCATGAGTCGTCTCTGGCGACCAGCGTTTATGGGTAAAAGTAGTTCTGGCCGCTGGTTGCTGTAGTGGTAAAATGTAGGCAGGTACAATGCGTAGTAATATTCCCCAGAATATGGGGACCCACAATCCCCAATCACGAGAGAGGGAGTTCCCTGAATCCCGACTGGATGAGACTGATGCAGATGGCGCGGCTGCCGTGTGTACAATGTGTGCTGTGCAGACGGCACGGCGCAGTAATTTTATTGTAGGGGGCCTTATTATTAAGAAAAATAGTAAACCATGATAATATCCTGCTCTTCTTATAGAATTTGAACGTTAGCCCTAAACCCTAATGATACTGTCCCTACGCCATAGAACTACTTTTGCCGTACACGGCCGCGCCATCTGCAAAAGGATCATTATACACACGGCCTCGCCGTCTGTATATCGCTTTCGCTACATTTTCTTGTGTACCTACGCCTTTGAAAGATGCAATCTGATTGGCTGTCACTTTCCAAACATGGCAACACATCATGGCACGAGCATTTCTTTCTGCTACAAGGCTGCAGAGGCGTAGGAAGCAAATCTTCATTGAGGGGGCCCGGCGAGGGCACCATCGCGACCACCTTGAATTGTCGGCTGATGCGTATTTAGAATTCATAAAGAAAAGTGATTTTTGGTAAATTTTGGATCTGACTTTAGGCTCAGACCCCCATTCTCCCTATGACATCACCATAAAATAATCTAATTTCAGATGTAAAGTTTTAGCTTCTTTTCCATTGTGTTTATGAGTTCTTGGAAAATATTGGGGGGGGGGGGCCAGACATACTCAGGCCCCACCTCCTTCAAGGTGTCACTGTAGTAATCCGCCCTGGTAAGCCTAGGACAGCTAAATAGTCCCAACTAAAAACAGTGTTTTGCTTGGTATAATCAGTGCCAGGGGACCTTATTTTTATCGCAGATTAATAATTTTGGTACCAGAAGAAAGGTAACGATTTGGGGGGGAAAAGTTGCAAAAAATTTTTGGTCACCATGAAAACCTATTTTGTCAGAGACGGGTCCAAGGTCACATTTATGACTTGTCATATGCAGGAGCGCCTGTATCATTTAATTTATTCAACATGGTGGTTTCCATGGCAACTGGTGCAAAAACGGATCTGACTCCGTTATGGTTGACCATGCTAAAAAAATCAAGAATGACTTCAGCTTTAATTTAAGCCTTTATTTATGAACGCCAACAAATTAGAACCCGATTGACGCCAGTTTTATGGTGGAAGATGGGGGGGGGGGAATCAGGATGTCCTTGGCCCTATTAGTACCGTGACACCTTAACTGGGTGGCTGGGTGGGGTGATTTTTGCCACATTTTGGGCTCTTGTAAGGACTCAATCCAAACTGGATGAATTTTTTGTATTAAAATAGCTAAATTAAGTGTAGGAGAAGCTATTTTGGTCATTTTTTCTTTGAATTTGTCTGGGATTTGCGTATGATTGACCTTTTTTTGCTCCAGATGGGGCAGTTGAGGCTACTTAAGTTGGCACAGAAAGTGGTTCCAGGGCTCCTCTATAAAAATTACTTTGAAAGCCTCTAGAAATGCTAATAAATAGGACAAATTATGGTTCTTCTATTCAAAACATATGGAATATTCCTTTGAAAATAGGATTTTAGTCAAACCTCAGAATTTTTAATTGTGTAGTCAAGCGTTGCTAGGGAAAATAAACAGCCATCATTAAAAAAATACGACATTTTGCGCCAAATCATACAGATTTTGGCCTAGTTTTGGGGACATTGCCCTTGTTTTGATTACTCTCATGCTTTTAGGTATTAGATGGGATCTTAACCAGTTAGGGTAATGTGACCATGAGTCGTCCACCTGGGCCTCCTTACAACCTACTAGTTATTCTAGGATATTTGTAATAGTGGGAAAACTTGCAGGGGTCATCTAAAAACGGATATAATTATTACCCAGATGTCTTACTCTTTCCATCTAGCGATGTTACAACTTTCATACCCATAGTCATGGAGCTCTTTGAGCACCAATTATTCAAAAGATGTGAATTTTCTTTCATCAGTACCATGAGTCGGCCACTGTTGTACCTTGAGTCAGGCACTTAATAAAATGACTCAACTAATTCATAGTAAAGAGTGTGCTTATGAAGAAATACAAGGAAAATGTTTATTCCAGGCTAAGTGATCTTGGTCAGAGTGTTTCTGGAATGATTTTACTAATTATAATGCTGATTAATACCATTCCTTGGGTAAACACAAACTATAGCAGACTTATCACCATTTATCAGCTGTCCATTATTTCAAAGTGGCTGTCAATCTATCAGAAGACCCCTCTACCTAATTGGTAGAATATAGTAGATTTTGTTGAAAAATAATGGATAGTGCTAGATTCACTTTCCCAAAGATGGAAAGATAGCAGGTGCTACAGCTCAACCTATTCTAGCAGTGTAAATAGCTTAGAACCCAATGAAATGGTCACTACTAAGTTCATTTTGGACCAAAAAGCAATAGTGGCCATCTCAAGGTACATGTATAGTGGCCGACTCAAGGTACATGTATTGCTCAAAGACACCTTGAGTCAGTCTTATCATACGATGAGTCAACTTCTACACAGCAGATTGTTGACTTTTGCACTGAACACTATAAAAGGAATAATTTCAAGTTAAATGATATTTACAGAGTATGAATGCAATTCTTTATTTCAATTTTAGTTAGGTTTAACTCTGTTACTTGTTCAATATCACATTATCACTAATCTATCATTTTGTTGCTGGAAAATCATCGGAAACCTATATCTGATTCAAGAATAATTTACAAACTCTAGTGTCATCCAGAGCTCCTGGAAGGTGCTAGACTTATATTCCAAAGAAATGCTAAGATGGCTTATAGCATATCTTGCTATATAGCATCAGTGCAAATAGCTTAGAATATACTAATATATTCATTAACACCTTCATTTTGTGCCCAAAACCAAGCAAAATGGCCGACTCAAGGTACCTGGACGACTCAAGGTCACTCTACCCTATACATTATTGCTGTCAATGTGTTAAGGCATCATATGAGGGTAGTTTGCCATAACAAAGTCAGATCCAATTTTTCGGTAGAGCAAGCCAAAGAAAGGTCCCTGTTTTTAACCCTTAAAATACAAAAAATTGACCCCTGAGGGACCCCTCACCCATATTTCAATAGGCTCCATGGTCATAAATATACAAATTTTCCATGTAAAAAGTTGAGATTCATGTCAGGGAGGTAAATATCTTTATTTCTGGGCAAACTATATGTTGTCGGAAAAAATGACCCCAGCTGTTAAGGTGTCACGGTAGTAATCCGCCCTGGTAAGCCTAGGACAGCTAAATAGTCCCAACTAAAAACAGTGTTTTGCTTGGTATTATCAGTGCCAGGGGACCTTATTTTTATCGCAGATTAATAATTTTGGTACCAGAAGAAAGGTAACGATTTGGGGGGGAAAAGTTGCAAAAAATTTTTGGTCACCATCGAAACCTATTTTGTCAGAGAGGGGTCCAAGGTCACATTTATGACTTGTCAGGAGCGCCTGTATCATTTAATTTATTCAACATGGTGGTTTCCATGGCAACTGGTGCAAAAACGGATCTGACTCCGTTATGGTTGACCATGCTAAAAAAAATCAAGAATGACTTCAGCTTTAATTTAAGCCTTTATTTATGAACGCCATCAAATTAGAACCCGATTGACGCCAGTTTTATGGTGGAAGATGGGGGGGAATCAGAATGTCCTTGGCCCTATTAGTACCGTGACACGTCATGATTGGGGGGCCCAGCCCCCCCTGGCCCCCCCTTTTCCTACGCCCCTGATTATGCACTATCTATGAAAAACTGATGGTTAGAATATTTTTTCATAAAATATACAGGGCCAAACTTTGAAAAATAGCAATTAAACTATTTTAAACTAGATCTAATGATTTTCAAATTTATAATCTGTACTTCTAAGTTCAGTGGTAAACTGTCCACTATATCAATGTAATACCATCTACCCTAGCCTGAAAGCAATGAGTCTCATCTTTCATTTGCTGCAAATATTGTGTAAATGGGATAATTTTTGGCTTAACTACAGCATTTCTTTGCGAAAATTCAGGAAAAACTTAGTTTTTGGTTCCAAACTTGCTGTATCGAGCTATAGATCATCAGATGGCGCATCGTGCTTACCGTTAGACCGGGGATCGGCACACGTTACGCTGTGATATGCAAAATGTCGCTCCATGCAAAATGTTTCCACGGAAATTCAAGTTACACTTTGCATTATTCATAGTTCTATGGCGTAGGGGCAGTATCATTAGGGTTGTTGTTTTTCCAATTTCTATAAGAGGAGAGGGATATTTTCATGGTTTCTTCCTTTCAAAGAAAAAACTATTTGTTTCGAGATCAAGTAAAGTTTATCACTCTCCAATCAGATGTTTTGATACAATGATATGATTTAGAGGGTGCAAAGTCTGTTGGAAGAACGCAGGAAACATTTTGCATGGTAGCGACATTCTGCATGCGACAACGCCACTGGGCCCTGGGGGCAGTCTGGAGAGTGGCTAGGTTACCGTCCGTACGAATTAAATGATCAAAATAGTAAAAATCTGGACTCATAATGAATTATCAGATTTCAAGTGTCCGATAATACCCTCTAGGCCCTAGTTTTAGGGCCAAAAGCAGGCTTTCAAAACGAAGGGCATGGTTTGCTGGGCGAAAGGCATGCCCGTTGCGGCATGGTTACGGAAACCAAAGGTAGGGTTTCTCCTCGAAAAAACGGGATTTTCGATCGAAAGGCAGAGCATTAGGTTTAAAGGTACGGTTTTCGGTCAAAAGGCTACGTTTCTGGTCGAAAAACCAGGGTTTTCGCACCTTTCCTAATAGGCTTGCCATAGACGTTGTTACATATATTCCCGGGCATATAATTAGAGATCTAGATTTACTTGTATCGTGACCGTATTTTAATTTAATCTGCATAGATTACCCGGCATATATATCCCGCAGCGGTACCAATGAAGAGAATAATCCCTGCAAATTAGATCTAATGGAATAATTCCAAATTGGCGATTAATTACCTTCGTAGATCAACGGTTGTAAGCCTAGAAGTCGAGAAAAAGTGCCTGCTTGTTGTGATTACCTTGAATAGAACACAGTCTGTGACGTGTTAAACCGGCGTCTGACGTCACAATCCTTCTGCGTGCAGCAATGCTAAGCAATAACGACATGTTGCTAAGTAATGTCGTCGAGTTGCTATGCAAAGTCGCTAGGCGACGTTGGCAAGATGTCATACATGACGACAGGTTAAGGGAAGAAACAGGGGAAGAAGTTTTAGGCTGTTGTTGTAGCCGGGGTTGTAGCTGGGTTTGTGGCCCGGGTTTGTGGCAGACTTAATGTAAAACGCCGGTTTGAAGCACGCGGCACTTTTCCATAGTATGGATTCCATAACCTAATCCATAACCAAACGACATGCAGCGTGACGTACTAAACCCAAACACAATTAACGTTTGAAGCGTCGGGGTATAGACCAGAAAACGCATGCGACACCTGTCCCAGTATGCTTCACGAGCATATACGGACTTAGCAGGTTTGATTATTAGCCAATGAGAGAACTCCAATCTATTTACTGCGGTCCTTCGGGGGCCAACTGGTACCCATCTGACAGGTCTTATTCGTCCGGACGGTAACCACGTATCGTAGTAAGTCGCCAAGGTAACGTGTCACGTGCGCACGGATTGCGCCATATTGTGCGGGGTACAGATTTGTATGCTTCAGTCCTACTCATGCTATACATCTGCAAAATTCTCCCAAATGATGGGACTATTGGCATTTTCATCCACACACTAAATAGTAAATGACAGAAAAGATGATGTCATGTGTATAAGTAAGAGATGGGGGCAGTATGATGGCAGTATGATGGATTTCAAATATGAGCAGGGCCCCAGTGTAGCATTTTTTTATGTGATGTGAGGGAGAGCACCAAGCGCAGAGCACCACTTTGTCCCCGGCATCCGGTGTGCGGACGTTGGACCGTTGCCATAGTTACAGGACTTTTCGTCTCAATGAATCAGTAGAAATCGCTGGTAACAAGCTCTAGCAATGGCGGCGCCCATGGGACAACCTGCTTGAGAAAGCAAAGAAAGATGTGGTTTTCTGCTGGCTGCCGAGCCATATTGGCATAGACGGAAACGAGGCAGCAGATGAAGCGGCAAAGTCAGCACTGAAACTGACACCTCGAGAAGTGCCAATCCCACACACGGACCTGACATCAACCATCAAGAAATATGTGAAACTGAAATGGCAAGCTGACTGGAAGAAGCAGCATGAGAACAAGCTACACTCCATTCAGCCTCAACTGAAAGGAAAGGGTGAAAAAAGAAAACTATCCAGATCAGACGAAGTGAAACTAACACGTCTATGAATTGGCCACACAAGGCTTACACACGAACACCATCTGAAACGTGAAGCCCAACCAATGTGCCAACAATGCAAGACTGGACTCACAGTTAAGCATATCTTGCTCCACTGTCGAAGGACTGCAAGCAACAGAAGAAAATATCTTAAAAATGCAACAACACTGAAAGCTGTCTTCAACACAATAGAAACAGAAGAACTCCTGAACTTCCTCAAAGAATCAAACTTATATAAGTACATATAGATCATATACATATAATTTAAAAAAAAAAAAAAATCGAAAAATGGCTTGTCCGTCGGTGTCAGGATAATGTGACCGACCGGGTAATGTGTCTACAGTTTGCGACATGTTACCTGCGTGAGGCAGCACGATAAAGAGGGGCCTTGAGCCACGAGTGGTATTTCACCGCTACGAGCCGTGTCCCACTGCTACAAGCAGACTCATAAATATATGCACGCGCGCACACACACCCACCCACTCATATGCGCAAACCCGAGGTAGGCCTGCAGCCTAGGGGCTGTGTACAAATGACGTCATGCAGGAGGGGGGGAGGGGGGGTCCCACTTCCCATGACCAAGCATGACAAGGGGGGGAGGGGGGGTCATGGGCTGCATGACATCATGTCATCAAGAAATCACAATTTGCTTTGGTTCTGGCAAGAAAAGAAAAATTGTAAAGGTAGGGAAATGTAATACTTATAGGCCCTACATGCATGCCTTTCTCAGACATCTGACTCAATGAGTGTCACTGCCATCAATGTCAGTGTAAAGTCAAGTTGATGTCCAGGCCAGGGTGCACTACTCTTACCCCTAATCCAGGCCCCATACTGATTTAACCCTTTGTGAAAAGGACCCCTGCTGCCCTTAGGCAGCATCTCAAATACCACTGAATCTCCGCTGCTGCCTCAGGGTAGCATCGATAGTTATCCAGAGGCTTTTTTTGATGAAAAGGCATGAATTTTTTTTACCCCTCCCCCTCCCACTCCTTGAGGTATCAAAATTATTTTTCCTCCTCCCCCCAATCCACCCCCTCCCTTTGTTGAACTTGGGGAGGGGGGGTATCTCTCTGCATGACGTCATGCTGAGGGGGGGTCAAGTGTTGTATGACGAAACATGACAAGGGGGGGAGGGGGGGTCAAAAATGGTCCAAAAATGCATGACGTCATTTGTACACAGCCCCCTACCATTACTATTGAATAGTTTAAAATTCTTGAATGTCTGAGTTCCTCGATGGCCCCCGGACGTAAAACTAAACAAACAAACAAACAAACAAACCTCGTAGCGTAGCCGTAGGAACGAGTCAGAAGGACGAGTTCCTACGCTGCCTCTGACGCATATGCGAGTGAGGCATGCTAGTACCCCGACAATTGAAAAGTTGTGTTTGGACTTTATTATACCCCCCCTCCCCATCTAAGAATTTTATGTAAACAGCTGGGTAGAATCTAAGAACCGAAGCCGTAGAATCTGAAACAGTGGACGGATGGGAAGGTCAAGGTCGTATGCAATCTTGTCAAGAGCCGTAGATTAAATGTAGTGTCTGACCTTTCATGAAGACAGGCTGGAGACCAAATGTAGATCTAGATCTAGATTAAAAATAAAAAGGGGGTTCGGGGGCAGAACCCCCAATTTAATGAAAATTGTCCTATCTCCCCCTCTCAAAAATCAGATTGACAAGTGTACCTACAGAGGCTATCTTACAAAAAATTTGCCATCGTTATATCTACTCGTGACAGATTGTCAAAATCTCGCGGGCATCCGCCCGCTGTTCTAGATTCTAGCGGCTCTGAGCCGTAGATTAAATGAAGTGTCTGACCTTTCATGAAGACAGGCTGGAGACCAAATGTAGATTAAAAATAAAAAGGGGGTTCGGGGGCACAGCCCTTGATTTAATGAAAATTGTCTCCAGAGGCTACCAGGGTATTGAGTTATAGGGAATTGAGAAGAGCGACAAGTCGATCGCTATTGTTTGGGGAGTTACAATAGTAATTCTGGAAATAATATAAAGACACGGGGTTCCTTCATAATAAGTGTCTGGAGGTATATTCCCATAGTATACACAAATGTTTGTTATAAAGTATGATATAAAGAAAGAATGAATGCGATATATATGTCACCGGAAACAGTTAAAGAATGTCACTATAAGTCCTTAGTCACATGAAGCCTAGAGTGGGCGCGGCGTGTTATGGCCCTATAGGATACCAGGAGTGGCTGTGAAGGCTGAGTCATTGTTTTGGACTCTGCCCATATAGGTCCTGGGGGTCCAGGTGGCAGCAGTGGAGATTATGTCCTTATGAGTGGATGGGTGTGTCCTCTATAAATGATCTGTTAGAGTACCACCAGGTTTAAAGTCCAAAGGGTGTCAGATGGCAAAAGACCAAAACCACCGGCAGTCTGGGAGTATATAAGGCTGAAGCTGAAGGGGCTGGGTGCAGGCTGTGCTCGGGATTAAGGGATTCACGGTCTGCCCTGGAATTATAGGGGAAGAGATTTATATTCGGCAGCCCACAAGTAGGAATTGATTGAAATTCTGAATAGTATTTACTGAAGCTTTGGTCACTGTCTAGAGTGCTTTCATTCAATTGGAGATCTAGACACACACTCTAAGGGATCTGCTTATTACATAGAGGAACCATACATCAGAAGGACTAATTAGATTTGGTTAGCTTTCATTTGGTCTCACTACCCATTATTATATTCTCAATGCTTACTTGAACATCTCAGCATGGAATTATTGATCTAACTTGGAGTTATGCCATGATGGAATTTGAAGACACTAACAGTTTGTGATTGTGTATTGTGATAGCCATTTGTGATTATTAATTTAACTTGGAGTTATGCCATAACGGGATTCATATTGATTTAACTTGGAGATATGCCATGATGGAATTCAAAGGCACCCACGGTTTGTGATTGTGTATTGGATGGCCATTTATAAGTATGCTTTGAAATTCGACGATATTTTGTGAATTTGTGTTTTGAAAATACCCTCGCATTGGAATTTTAATGAGGATGAAAATTGGTAAAGGTTTGTAATTGTTCATTCAACAACGATGGAAATTACTCATGCCCGAGATTGGGTATATGATGTTATTGATGAAATGTGGGGACATTATTATTTGGAATTTATGGATATTGACACCATTGACTTTGAAAATTGATTGGATCTAAGGTATTGAAATTCTTCCTGCTTAGGGCGTGTGTTTAGGAATTCTAAATTGAAATGTGAAATCGACGCTGGAGTCTGAATTGTATTCGACCTTGGATTGGCATATATGCCTATTCAATAAAAACCCTTGGAGATGAAGTACCCAATTGTGTTTTCTTTCCAAATGGGCTATGGGATTTAAACACAGCTCTACTACTTGACGCTAGCTTGAGAACATTCCCCAAATACATAGTTAAACTGCAAGTGGAGATGGGATTGAGGTGAAACATAACTGGTGGAAACCCGAGTTCTATTATTGCATTATAGCTACCCCAAAACAGCTTACCCCATCATAACAGCTACCCCCATTATAGCTTCCCTACAGAGACCCCTGAAAACAACAACAACACAAACAAAACCCCAACTTTACTACTTAACCCCCTCTCATCCCCTCCGCCTGTGATAGCCCACTATCTTACAAAAAATTCGCCATCGTTATACTCGTGACAGATTGTCAAAATCTCGCGGCCATCCATCCGCTGTTCTAGATGGAGCTGCTAGAATCTACCCCCAAACCCCCTTTTTTTTTAATCTACATTTGGTCTCCAGCCTGTCTTTATGAAAGGTCAGACACTACATTTAATATACGGCTATCGACAAGATTGCATACGACCTTGACCTTCTCATCCTCCCGCTATTTCAGATTCTACGGCTTCGGATCTAAATAAGGGGGAACTATATTTTGTAGTGCTAGCTGATATAAGGAGTAGGGTTGTGTTTTGGCACTACTTTTCCATATGCCCCATGGTCTTTTCCGTATGCCCCCTCCGGGGTGTGGATGGGAGGTCCCCCATGTCACATGTCCAATTTAAAGAATGGCCATGTCCCCATATCAATTTTAAGAAATTGACATGGGGATGGGGGCTCCCCATGTCCCTTGTCGATTATAAAAGCCCATGTCAAATGTCACTAAATTTATATTTTCCTCTGTCCTTGTCACTAAGCTCTATGTCACATGTCGATTTTAAGAAAAGTCCATGTCCCCTGTCACTATCTTTTTTGACCCATGTCCTTGTCCCTTGAAGCTCCATGTCCTTTGTCGATTTTAAGAAAAGGCCATGTCACACTGTCGATTTTAGGGGTCTAGACCCATTATTATAGCGAGACACTCTGAGAAGACTGATTTAGTACTATGCATGCCCGTAATTGTTTCGGCATTTACCATAATATGATTATTATCAATATTACTATTATAGGGCCTATGTATGTATCTCATGTAACTCGTATCAGTTTTCGAGAATAAAATCATTGTCATTGTCATTATAACGCATACCAATACATGTCCTCAGCAGGGCAATTCATAAAAACTGACAACCAATCTATAAATAAACGATGAATTTAGAAACAATGCTTCTAGAAAGATACTTCTGATTTTATTTGCTAAAAATTCATCATTTATAATCTTTCAAACCCTAAAGGATATTGGTTAAAGTAATGATTATTGTGAATGAAATATCATTTTCAAAACTTAGGCAATGTGTAAGGGATTATGGTACTATAGTGACTAATGACATACATAATTTCAATTCAATTTCTTTATTCACATCCCCTTCTGGAACAAAGGAAAAGAATCAGGTTTTAATAGCCGATAGTTAGGGGAGACTGGGGCACAGTGGGACATGGGGCACAATGGGACAGTGGATCCTGTCTCAAGGAATAGAGAGGAAATCATTCAGTCTCCTCAGAAAAGAGAGCCACAGGGAGGCCCCCTTCTTTGAATACTAGGTGTCACAGTAGTATTTCGCCCCAGTAAACCTAGTGTAGGGGCACGGTTTAGTAGTAGTGTTTATGGCTTACGGGTTGACTAGGTTCCGAGCGGAGCGGCCTTTCAGGTTGAGAGCCTGGTACGCCTGGTGGGTGGTGGCAGCACCACCCTCCGGGCTGCTTGGGTTGAACACGAGAGGTCGCCACCCAACCCCTGTGGCTATATAATAGCCGGGTCGGAACCTAGGACGGAGAGAATCCTCCCGGATTCCATAGGAATAACATCAGAACTTACTGACTCCGAAACCTTACCTGGTAGTCGTAAATCAGAGCTATCCGAACAGCCTCTCAATCATACGGAATCTATTTAGCTCCCTGTAACTTAGGATACTGAATAAAGACTTGTTGCCTTTTAGAACCGGATATCTTTGTATTCGTGATCCTTTCCGAACCATCAACGGTCAAACAATACACTGGTGCCGTGACCAGGATCCGGTTTCCAGAAGTGCGCAGCCCTCTCTGAACAAGACGAGAATCAGTATCCGGAAGGTGAGTCCCCGGGAAGCCATGGTGCCCCGGGCCTAGCCTATCAGGAATATAGGGATCCATCTCGGAATGAGGCCGAGGCATTGGATTCCGAAAGCGAGGTTTCTACGGTAGGATTGGACATTACAACCGACGACCATCCGATAGCGCCGGCTAACCAAACCGCGCCTAACGAAAGATCATCGGATTTATTGAGAGATGGGGATTTTAGTAGTAATCATTCTGGCCTAAGTACCCAGTAGTGAAACACGAGGACGGGGGAGAGATCCGATTCACCTTGTGCCCTTAGCCGGTCAAGGAGTTTTTTATGAATCAGAAAGGCTAGCTCATGCGGAATGGAGGCGGATGAGCGATCAGGAAAAGTCCAGGGGTGAGAAACTGCTGGAATATCAGAAGAAAGAGGGCGAGCGGAAACAAAATAAGATCAAGGAGTTAGAAAGAGAGATCGAAGATCTCCTAGATGAAATCGGGGATTTGAATAAAAGTAAGGGATTGTTAGAATGTACCACTGAAACCTTGGAACAAGAGGTGGATGCCCACCGTACTCGACTCCGTGAGATTGAGGCTATGATTCAGGGTAAGAAAGCTGAATATGGAAGGTACGAGAAGAATGTTGAGGAAGTCGGAATGCAGCTGAGTCTGGTAACCTCCACCATGGAAACTAAGACTTCAGAGCAAGACGAGACCTTAGGACAATACCGAACGGGGCTAAAGATTTATGAAAAGAATCAGAAGATTATAGAGAAACAACAGAAAGAACATGTGGCCCTTCGGGAGCAGCATATTCAGGAAAACGATCGATTGATTACTGATATTCAGGATAACAATCGGGAGTTGTATCAGGAGAGGGATGACCTTATATATGAAATTACAAAGCTAAGAATGATGCAGGAAGGGTCCGAGGATTCCGGTGAAGAAGAACCGGATCTCGAGGAGTCAGACGAGAAGGAGGAAGCATTGGGGGATCCCGATATCAGTTGTATCCCACGGGACGATGGGGAAAAGGGTCCACCGGTCACCTCTACTCCGAAACCCATTCTGAAGAAGGGGTATGACCCTTTTGTGAATGATCAGGCCACCCGGAATGTCGTAGGAAACAAATACGTTCCCGGCAATGATAAGAATGTTCGGCTAAGTGTGGGTCAAAAGGATGCCACCTTCACCACTGATGGTGAATATCAGTATATTGACACCAGGGGGCCAGCCCCGACCCCTAGTCACTTAAACCACACCTCTCCAGGGGGCGCTGGGGAGCTGGGTGACATATCTGACCAATTACAGGACAGCAGTCAGTCTATTCCGAACAATCAGACCTATAGGGTGGATATTCAGATGTGTAGCCCACCTAACACAGATCAGAATAATAATGATACCCCATGTGATAGAGGGACCCATCACACCGGTGCTCAGGCCCCTGGGGGTATAGGATCCCAACCCGGTATGAACACAGGGTATGGATTCACTTTCTGGAACAGTCTGAATAACAACCATTCGGGATCCGGTGGTCCGGGATCTAATGGATCTGGTGGGGATGGTAAGAAAACCAAGGATCAGAAGATGTTAGATTGGAGTCTGGAACAATGTACCAGATTGAAGAGTAGGGAGATCTCAGCTAAAAAGAATCAGATCGAGACTAAGTCTTTCGATGGATCAGAACCATGGAGAGATTGGTTTTCTGATTTCACGGACGACTGTGAAGTAGATGGTTACGATGAAGACGAATCCTTACCTATACTGGTAAGATGTCTGAAAAAGGGGCCAGGTAGGATTGCTGTGGATCATTGGAGAGAGCAATATAAGAATAGGGGAACGTACACTCAGCTAGTTGAGATTTGTAGTTCCTATCTCGGGAGTATAGTGTCGGAGGATCCAATGACACAATATAGGAAGAGAATTCAGAAGCCGGGTGAGTCAGTTCAGGTTTATGGATTGGAACTTCAGATATTACTGCGGAAGGCTACGCCTAACCTAGTAATGGATGATGATTATGTAAGCCATGAATTGATCTCACACTTTGTGCGAGGGCTACTGGAGAAAGACCACCAGGACTGTGCTTACCGAGCATGGGGTCCGGGTGCGACTATGAAAACGCTATGTGACGCCATAGC
The DNA here is from genome assembly GCA_949317995.1 of Acholoe squamosa. Lineage (NCBI taxonomy): Eukaryota > Metazoa > Annelida > Polychaeta > Phyllodocida > Polynoidae > Acholoe > Acholoe squamosa. The sequence continues at coordinate 42,277,497 of OX439051.1, read as the reverse complement.
CAATTTAAATAAGAAAAAAACTTTTCTTTCCGGATTTGTCCCTCGGGAAACCGCCAGTATGGTACTCCCTGATCTGAAACCAGTAATTCCTACTGCAGCAGCCGCTGTCTCGGAAGGTGAAACTGAATATGAGGTGTTGGAATATGAAGAAGAAGATGGATTGATCTCCGCGCTGAGGTTCCCTAAGAACGCTAAGAAATTCATTCCCAGGAGGACCTTGACTACTCAGCCAAGGCGGGGAGTTTCCGAAAGTAGGGATAAGGGTGTTTCCGAACCTAAGGAAACTGTAGCTAAGAAGGATGAGAGTAGGCCATCTGGAAGCCTAGATATGAAGAGTATGATGGAAAGCATGCTGAAATCTTTCCGGGAAGACCTCGAAAGTCACCGGTATAGTAGGCCTAGGTATGATAAGTCTAGGATAAGATGTTATCGTTGTCAGAAGATGGGTCATGTAGCTTATGAATGCCGGGCCGCTGAGCCGGTCCCCCGGAATATGTCAGCAGTTGAAGAGATGGAGCCCAATTCGGAAAATTAAGGAGGGTTGAGGATGTGGCTGATTGCTCAACCCGGAGATGTGATGTATGCCAGAGTACTGTCCCTGATAAACCATCTGATGAATCCTGGGGAGGAGGGATCCGAGATTGATCTCCTCACCCCTCCTATGGCCGGGGACTCCAACAGAAGTGAGAACACCAAGTCAATAAGAGAGGAAGGTACTCGTGTTGGAGAAGAGGAAGGGTGGATAGAGGTATTCACACGTGTATGTGTGGCACACCTTCCCCCGAACTATCCATGTCTGGAGCATCTGAAAGACCATGGATTGGATCTCGGCATTTCGGAAGATTTTGATAGATTTACCGGAAACCCCTCTCCTCTGGGAGGCAGAAGATGGTATGTATCTGTTACGACCCAAGGTAGGACTGGGGAATTTTTGGTTGATACCGGGGCTAGTCACTCGATGATCTCCAATAAATTTTAAAGCCTCTTGCCAGACAAGAGTGAGAACCTCATAAAGGGGGTAAACGCTTGTACGGCCGATGGGACTCGTATGCAGGTTCTTGGTAGAACATTTATGAAGGCATCGATTGGTGGGAAGGAGTTTGTGCTCTCTCCCACTATAGCCAATATGAATGATGACGGGATACTTGGATTAGACTTCGCGAGTCTATTTGAGGCCAGGCTGAATCCATGTAGTGGAAAATTGAGGATCCGGAAGCCCTATGATATCCAAGTGAAGTGTGTATTAAGACAGATAAGTGCAATAGCCAGCGTAGTGGATACAGTAAAGATACCCCCGGGTGTCTCCTGTGATGTACTTTGTACCTCAGATTGGAAACTGAAAGACCAGGAGGGTGTATTTGAACCAGATGTGGTTCAATTAGCCAGCATTGGGCTAGAATCAGTAGACACTCTGGTAGGAAATCCGTTCTGGAATGTACTGCCAGTGATGAATCGAGGCGATAAGACCATTTATCTACAGAAGGGATCCAGACTTGGATCCATGACGTTGGTAAATGAGGTACGAGATGACATTCGGAAACCCGAACATAAATTGTTAGGGAAAGAAAAAATGATTATGGAGTTGGATAAACTAATAGAGGAATCCTCTCTGGAAAATAGTTATCAGAAGATGAAAGTTCGGAATCTGATACGGAAATATGAGGACGCCTTTGGCTACTCTGGTGGTCCTTTGGGCCGGAATGATAAGGTACTACACCATATCAATACCGGAGAGGCGGAGCCCTTTAAGATTCCATATCGCCGATTGCCACTTAAGAAGAAAATCATTGTGAAAATGAAATAATGGATCAGTTGGAAAAGGGAGTGATTGTGCCTAGTACCAGTCCCTGGTCTAGTCCAGTTGTCATGACTACTAAGAAGGATGGAAGCATCCGCTTCTGTGTGGATTATAGGAAACTAAATGGGCTAACTAAGAAAAACTCGTATCCTCTACCCAGGGTTGACGAAACGTTAGATGCCCTGGGAGGGAATAATTGGTTCTGCACCCTGGATCTCCAATCCGGGTACTGGCAGATCGGAATGGAGCCCAAGGACATAGAGAAAACAGCGTTTTCCAGTCACTTAGGACTATTCGAATATACGGTTATGCCCTTTGGGTTATGTAATGCACCCGCTACCTTCGAAGCCATGATGGAAACTCTGCTGAGTGATCTATTATGGAAGAAATGTCTAGTATATCTGGACGATGTAATTGTCTTCGGAAAGACATTCCGAGGATGTTTGAATAATCTGGAAGAAGTGATCAAGAGGATAGTATCCAATGGATTACGTCTGAAACCTAAGAAATGTAAATTATTTCAGAAGTCGATTACTTACCTAGGTAGGATAATATCCACAGACGGGATTAAAGCTGATCTGGAAAAAGTAAAGAGTGTTCGGGACTGGGAAAGACCAACAACTGCTAAGCAGGTGCGATCTTTCCTGGGGTTCTGTAGTTACTACAGAGACTTCATTCCGGGATACTCTCGAGTGAGTTTTCCTATGCAGAGTATTGCCCATTGGATGCCTGGGAGAGTTCCGGAACCATTCCCATGGGGGAATGATCAGGAGGAGTCTTTTAGGAAACTAAAAGCCTTATTTACGGATACCCCGGTATTAAAATACCCAACCCCTTCAGATCACTTCATATTGGATATGGATGCTAGTAATGATAGCATTGAAGCCGCACTATCCCAGGTCCAGGATGGTGTGGAAGTCCCGATCTCATTTGCTAGCAACACTCTAAATAAGGCCCAACGGAATTATTGCACCACCAAGAGGGAACTCTTGGCGGTGGTGGTGTATACTAAGAAATTTAAACATTTTTTATGGGGATCTGATTTTACACTAAGAACCGACCATTCATCTCTCCGATGGCTCCTTAACTTTAAGGATGCCGAAGGGATGTGGGCAGATGGTTGGCGCATCTTTCGGAATTCGGGTTGGAACACAGCCAAATCCAACATAGGTCAGGGGCTAAGCATACCAATGCAGATGCCCTATCTAGGAAGCCAATCCGGAAATGTGGCAGAGAGAGTTGTGGTGATTGCGGACAGCACAATGCAGTAATTGCTGCTGCGCATATGCCACTCCAGGACTATCCGGGAACTTTGATAGAATGGTCACCAGAGAGCATTCGCGAGTTCCAAGGTAAGGACCCTACTACTAAGAAACTCCTGGAAACAGTTCCGTTAGGAATCAAACCTGTTCGCCCTGTTATAAGTATGGAGAACAGGGAAATGAGAAGACTTCTAGCCCAATGGGCCGAGCTAGAGGTCAGAGAAGGAATCTTATGTAGGTGGAAAATTAGTCCAACTAAAAAGATTCTTCAGATTGTTATTCCGAGCGCTATGCGTCGGGATATTATGTATTACTGCCATGGTCACGTGACAAGTGGTCATTTCGGGAAGAGTAGATCTCTGGAAAGACTTACCCGGAGATACTACTGGCCGGGAATGAGTGGAGATTTGCTAAGGTGGATCGCCACTTGTCCCGAGTGTTGTAAGAACAAACCCAGAGAAGGGTTAGGAAAGAATCCATTGGTTCAAGAATTATTCGGAGTGTGCTTCGCCAGGATTGCAATTGACATCATTAGCGGGTTTAATACAACCCCTAGGGATAACACTTGCATGATGGTTGTTTGCGACTACTATACGAAATATACGAAAGTATTCCCCCTGAAGGTATCATTCCACTATTGATGATCACGTCACTTCCGGTAATACACCGAGATGTACGGATTTAGGACTTGGAGGGCTGTGATTGGTCTATATTAGAGTTCAAAATCATTGCAAACTTTTAAATAAAGCATAGATAAAATGTTTAACCTGTTGTGATTCAGAATATATGGGGTACAAGGGACAGCTCCTTTGTCTAGGATCCCAAAATATTGATTTAAAAAAAGGTTGGAAATAATCACTAATTGTGTGCAGAATAGGCCAAAATGGGGATGGGTTCAAACATATGCACATACAGAAAAACTGGGTTGGTGAACGACGTCTGGATCTGGCACCCAGAGAGGGGGAAAATGTGCCTCTTCATGATTTTGAGTGATTTGGAGTGTTTAAAAGGTGAAATTCCACTTTTACGGGTGCATGAGTTACATTAAATTATAGTGCAGAATGTTTTGGTGGTCCAATACCTGAAAGATCACAAAGCGGATCACTTGTGCGGAAGCATTCGTAAGAGGTTGGGTGTTGCAATACGGGGTTCCCCTGATGCTCCACAGTGATCATGGAAGGGAATTTGAATCAGAATTGTTTCAGGAGATGTGCAAGTACTTAGCTATCTGTAAGAGACGCACTAATCCGCTAGCTCTCAGTCGGACGGCTTAGTAGAACGATTCAACCGAACTCTACTACAAGTCCTGAAACCAAAGGGAGTGATTGTGCCTAGTACCAGTCCCTGGTCTAGTCCAGTTGTCATGACTACTAAGAAGGATGGAAGCATCCGCTTCTGTGTGGATTATAGGAAACTAAATGGGCTAACCAAGAAAAACTCGTATCCTCTACCCAGGGTTGACGAAACGTTAGATGCCCTGGGAGGGAATAATTGGTTCTGCACCCTGGATCTCCAATCCGGGTACTGGCAGATCGGAATGGAGCCCAAGGACATAGAGAAAACAGCGTTTTCCAGTCACTTAGGACTATTCGAATATACGGTTATGCCCTTTGGGTTATGTAATGCACCCGCTACCTTCGAAGCCATGATGGAAACTCTGCTGAGTGATCTATTATGGAAGAAATGTCTAGTATATCTGGACGATGTAATTGTCTTCGGAAAGACATTCCGTGGATGTGTGAATAATCTGGAAGAAGTGATCAAGAGGATAGTATCCAATGGATTACGTCTGAAACCTAAGAAATGTAAATTATTTCAGAAGTCGATTACTTACCTAGGTAGGATAATATCCACAGACGGGATTAAAGCTGATCTGGAAAAAGTAAAGAGTGTTCGGGACTGGGAAAGACCAACAACTGCTAAGCAGGTGCGATCTTTCCTGGGGTTCTGTAGTTACTACAGAGACTTCATTCCGGGATACTCTCGAGTGAGTTTTCCTATGCAGAGTATTGCCCATTGGATGCCTGGGAGAGTTCCGGAACCATTCCCATAGGGGAATGAGCAGGAGGAGTCTTTTAGGAAACTAAAAGCCTTACTTACGGATACCCCGGTATTAAAATACCCAACCCCTTCAGATCACTTCATATTGGATACGGATGCTAGTAATGATAGCATTGAAGCCGCACTATCCCAGGTCCAGGATGGTGTGGAAGTCCCGATCTCATTTGCTAGCAACACTCTAAATAAGGCCCAACGGAATTATTGCACCACCAAGAGGGAACTCTTGGCGGTGGTGGTGTATACTAAGAAATTTAAACATTTTTTATGGGGATCTGATTTTACACTAAGAACCGACCATTCATCTCTCCGATGGCTCCTTAACTTTAAGGATGCCGAAGGGATGTGGGCAGATGGTTGGCGCATCTTTCGGAATTCGGGTTGGAACACAGCCAAATCCAACATAGGTCAGGGGCTAAGCATACCAATGCAGATGCCCTATCTAGGAAGCCAATCCGGAAATATGGCAGAGAGAGTTGTGGTGATTGCAGACAGCACAATGCAGTAATTGCTGCTGCGCATATGCCACTCCAGGACTATCCGGGAACTTTGATAGAATGGTCACCAGAGAGCATTCGCGAGTTCCAAGGTAAGGACCCTACTACTAAGAAACTCCTGGAAACAGTTCCGTTAGGAATCAAACCTGTTCGCCCTGCTATAAGTATGGAGAACAGGGAAATGAGAAGACTTCTAGCCCAATGGGCCGAGCTAGAGGTCAGAGAAGGAATCTTATGTAGGTGGAAAATTAGTCCAACTAAAAAGATTCTTCAGATTGTTATTCCGAGCGCTATGCGTCGGGATATTATGTATTACTGCCATGGTCACGTGACAAGTGGTCATTTCGGGAAGAGTAGATCTCTGGAAAGACTTACCCGGAGATACTACTGGCCGGGAATGAGTGGAGATTTGCTAAGGTGGATCGCCACTTGTCCCGAGTGTTGTAAGAACAAACCCAGAGAAGGGTGAGGAAAGAATCCCTTGGTTCAAGAATTATTCGGAGTGCGCTTCGCCAGGATTGCAATTGACATCATTAGCGGGTTTAATACAACCCCTAGGGATAACACTTGCATGATGGTTGTTTGCGACTACTATACGAAATATACGAAAGTATTCCCCCTGAAGGTATCATTCCACTATTGATGATCACGTCACTTCCGGTAATACACCGAGATGTACGGATTTAGGACTTGGAGGGCTGTGATTGGTCTATATTAGAGTTCAAAATCATTGCAAACTTTTAAATAAAGCATAGATAAAATGTTTAACCTGTTGTGATTCAGAATATATGGGGTACAAGGGACAGCTCCTTTGTCTAGGATCCCAAAATATTGATTTAAAAAAAGGTTGGAAATAATCACTAATTGTGTGCAGAATAGGCCAAAATGGGGATGGGTTCAAACATATGCACATACAGAAAAACTGGGTTGGTGAACGACGTCTGGATCTGGCACCCAGAGAGGGGGAAATGTGCCTCTTCATGATTTTGAGTGATTTGGAGTGTTTGAAAGGTGAAATTCCACTTTTACGGGTGCATGAGTTACATTAAATTATAGTGCAGAATGTTTTGGTGGTCCAATACCTGAAAGATCACAAAGCGGATCACTTGTGCGGAAGCATTCGTGAGAGGTTGGGTGTTGCAATACGGGGTTCCCCTGATGCTCCACAGTGATCATGGAAGGGAATTTGAATCAGAATTGTTTCAGGAGATGTGCAAGTACTTAGCTATCTGTAAGACACGCACTAATCCGTACCGCCCTCAGTCGGACGGCTTAGTAGAACGATTCAACCGAACTCTACTACAAGTCCTGAAACCATTGGTGAATAAATATCAGGATGATTGGGATATCCAATGTGATTTCGTAGTGCATGCATACAACAGCACGGTGCATGCTTCTACTAATTGCACTCCGAACATGTTGGTTTATGGTGAAGACATCATAATGCCAGCAGATTTAGTATTTGGGGTAATCGGAATTAGTCCTGAAACCCCATGCTCGATTATGTTTGTGGAATCCTTAAGGGATAACTTTAAGAAAGCCTATGAAGTAGTCCGGAATCAATTAGAGAAATCAGCAAGATGGCAGAAGGTAGGCTATGATACTGGACTGAAACCGAGATTTTTCAGGGCGGGAGATAGAGTCCTAAGATTCTATAAACCCCATGACAGGTTAGAGGTTGTGTCTAGTTGGGATGGTCCACATGTCATAACTCAGATTATTTTGGAAACTACCTGCTTCATAAAGGATCTGTATGGCAATGTATGACGGTGTCACGTCGAAGTATTAAGGCCATACAGGGGTAGGGAGTTAGCAGAAGAGATGTACGGGATAGGCCCGAACACTATGGAATTACCAGAAATTATAGACTTACCTGAGTTAAGCGAATCTCCTGGTGTAGGGGATCGGAATGAGGATAGGGATAGACCTATAGAGGAGGTGAAAAGAATTAAGAAAAAAGTAAAGAAGATGCCAATGCTCGGCACTCGGAAACGAAGGAAACATACAAAGAATATAACTGAATCAATTGAGAATGATGCTAGGAATAAAAAAGTCTCGGCAGGAGTAGGGAAGACAAAGTGAACCGGGAACCGAAGGGCTAGATTGGATCTCGGAAACAGAGCGGAGTCTCCCAGTGCTAAAAATAGAACTATTAAGGAGGGCGTTCGCCGTACTGCTAGGATTGCTCAGAGAAGTGGTGTTACCTAAACAAGCCCGGCAATAGATTCTAATAAGTACTGAATCCTGAACACAATGATGTATAGTCCTGTTTTTGTGTATGTTTGCACCTTTTTATGTTTGTGTTGTTACTCGTTATGACAGAGAGTGGTGTCAACTATGTTGACAGCACCTTCGGGATGCTCGTCAGTTTGAAATGAAATTGCTCTAACCTGCTCTGTTGTCGGCTCCTCGAGGTTCAAGTGGGTAGTGGGCGGATTTATCCAATGTATCAGCATAATGCTATACGTATTCCCCATGTGTACTCCAGATGATATCGAGCCGGGAAGACAATATGAACTCTGACAGACCGTTTTGTTTACAAACGCATGGAAAGCACGTGGCACCGCGTGACCCAATTAGCCGGAACGAGGGTATGACCCTTGACCCAGGGTTTGGGGTTTCTTGCGCGACTTGACGCCATCTTGTTTAATCAAGCGTTTACGCCGAGGAAACTCGACGTGCTTGATTTTGCTCGGTGGTTTTCCCTGCTAAAAAGCATAGTAATCCGATAAATACGAACACTAATTAAGATTTAAAGGTTCAGGAGTACGTTGAAGTGCTGCTGGGCTTAGCCTGTGGAACGGAAGTTCCGTCGAAATGGCGGAAAAGATGTTGTCCGAAGGGAGTATGGAGGTGGATATGGAGGACCATTCGGGAATGAGTCCAGTACATCCGGAAGAGGACGCCGCTCTGGAGGATCGGGAAGCAGCAAACACGCTGGTGTGTCTGGATCTGAATACTAGCGGAGTGGGAACATTGGAAATGCCTCCACCCGGCTCCCCTGCAAAATCTGGAAAGTCCGAATCAACCGCATCCATGATGGATCCCCCGGGAAGTCATGGTAAGATTGATTATTCCGTAGGCAGCATTGTGTGGCCGAACGGGCATACGATCTTCCTTGAGAAGGACTGTATCTGGAATCCGAAAACATCGAAGCCGGAGAAAATCCCTGAGATGTGGAGAAACCTTATTAAGAATGCGATCCCAGAAGATTTATCAATTCCGGACATATGGTTACTTAACTATATGGATTTTGCTACCGGTATGAGTGTGAACCAAGAGTTCTACCGTACGTTGGCATATGTTAAGGATAAGTGGGACCGGGAACACCCAGAAGCCACAGTTGAGGAGCATGCGTCCCTGTACTGGTACGGAATGCAGCCATCCCGAAACCCTCCGAGCCCTGCTAAGATTGATTCAGGATCGGACCAGATGGAAGTGGGCAAGGGAGGCGACACTGAGGGAGGGGCTACCGCTAAGCCTACCCCCAGGGCACCCTCCGTCTCATCAGACACACTATCTGAAACCGAACTGCAAGCTGAAGACAGTCAAATTGAGAAAGAAGTAGTAAGAATGCAGTCAGAAGCCGAGGAGAAGTTGGAACAGCAGGAGGAAGTGTTAAGGAAACAGAGGGAACAATTAACCCAGATAAGTACGGGGCTGAGTGCGTCAGTAGAGGACACTAGAGCCCGGATGCAGGTACTGTTAAGGAGAAGGAAGGTTGGAAGCAAAGTCTAAGTAAGAAGGCGAAAGCCTTGGTTAAGAAAAAGGAGAAGGAGGAGAGAGAGAAAAAGAAGAAGGAAAAAATGGATAAGAAGATGGAGGAGGAAGAAGCCGGAAACGAGGCAACTCGGGCCGCGGCAGCCACAAGTCCGAAGCCAACTGGCGCCATTCCGAAGACTGTTGTCGATCCGAAACCTGTGGCTTCCGGCTCACAGGATACACCTGAATCGGAGACGTGGGATTGGTCTACAGACATAGACCATCCCGAGTTGTACGATGATGAGGGGGCACCCACCCCCGATGAGAAAAAGATCTTGAATAATGTCAGGAGTGGATTCATGCACATGATTCCCAAGTGTCTGGAGGAGTGTAAGCGAAACACTCGCTATTATAGCTGCCCTCCGTTCATTAACATGGATGGGGAGCAGGATGATGAGGAGTGGATGAGGTACACTCGTCAGGACCGGAATCCGAATTACTTCTACGTAAATTGGGTCGAACAGACTATCGACAACCGAAATAAGGAGTATTATGATTTCGATGCCTATTGTAAGATCAAATGGGCTATCGACAGTTGGGATAAGGAGAAGAACACTACCTGTCCGTTCATCATCTGTGCTAGGGGGAGCGATGAACCCGAAAAGTTCAGCTCCCATATGAGATTTATCCGTCATATTGTTGAGGAACATATGCACCATCACCCGGTGTATATGTGTTATATGAATAAGGGTAGGAACAGCTCCATCTGTTCGGGACTCACCACGTTCCGAAAGAGTGAGCTGGTCCGACATCTGAAGGATGAACACTAGGTCGGTGTGAAGTCAGCTCTGAAGGCAGCCTTAGATCTGCACAAGCTTCTGATTGTTAAGTGGGACTCCTGGAAGAAAACCAACTTCCGGAGTCTGAATTTCAAGGTCAGTTGGTTGTGCGAAGTTGAAACGCACGTCAATTCCAAACTGAAGGCGGCGTTTCAGCTTAACTACACTCCGGGAAGGTTAAGAATCACCAATGAACAATTCGGAGAAATGAGGGAATACCGGGGCGACAGTGCGTACCGGGATTCCAGTAAGGCTACATCCACAAAACATATGAAACCACAGCCGGGTAAGATCTCATTCCGTGGGATCCAACGCCCGGCACCTGACCGTAGCACTCGGGATCGTAGTCTGGATTCAGCGTCTCCTCTGTTCGTATTGAGAGGCGCTCCCCCACCTGTTTTCGATGTGAATAAGGACAAGGATAAGGACTTTCTGGAAATGGGGCCATCCGGACCTGAGAGCCAGACCCTTACCCAACGGGGTAGGGATAGAGCCACCGGTATCGGAAGGGGAACACCCAAATCTGGATCATCTGAAAGCAGAACTGTCGGAAACTGGGCTAGGACAGCCCCCCCCCACCTGTCGGGAATGGTAGGGGTGTCACTATCTCCACCTCCCGTGGAGACGTGATGACCTCTTCCGTAGCATCTGAAAGCCTATCTGAAAATCCTAGACGTAGGAAACACTCTGGATCCTCAGAGCATTCCGAACGCGAACCACTGCCTGCTCGGGGTTCGTATATTCAGGACCCAACAAATTATGATATTGTGAACATCTCTCCGGAAAGCTTTCAGATACAAAAGAGCTGCATGATCGACTGGCAGAAACGCCACCATGCACTTTCCGTAGAGTATCTGCAAGATGTCGTAGGTTCGGTAGTGAATCTGACTGAAAAGATCCAGTCTTTGGAAATAACTCGGATTGAATCAGAAAGAGATATCGAACATAGGGAGAAAATGAAGCAATTAGAAGCCCAGGAGGCACGTCAGAAGAAGGCAGCGGAGTTCTGGACTGTTGAGGTAGCTAAGGCCAGGAGTGAAGTAGACTTCCTGAATCAGAAATTTTTCGAAGCTTTCGGAAGGAGACTGTCCGATTGGGATGGCACTCGCCGTGAGGCCAAGGAAATGTTAGATGATCAGATTGCTACGTATGGGTTAGAACCAGAAAAACCTAAAGATTCCGGAAGTAAATAAGATGGATAAGATTGACTGGTTCTAATTTTTTTATTATGAATCTGAATGGTATGATGAGTGCTGACACCCGGAATGGAGACGAGGACTAGCAGCAGATGATTACGTTACGTGGACTTTACGATAGAACAGTTCAATATGACCGGAATGGACATTCCAGACCTTAGGAGATGGACGACCCCATACTCAGACTCTGAAAGGTCCCGAGAGGCCCTGAGCTGGTACTACCGTAATCTCCCGCGTATAAGGCGCATCCCGCGTATAAGGCGCACCCAGAGTTTCAGAATATGGTCAAAAAAATAAAAAATTCATAACTTTTGTTCTAATGAATGGATTTTCAAAATTCAAAAAGCTATGTGCTGTTTGGACCCCCGTGACCCTCCTGGACCCCAAATGCAGCAGATGAGCTTATATGGTAGTGTAACATATCAAAAGAAAGGTCTTGGTGTCCCCCTTGTGGATCCAATTAGAACTAAAACCCCGTATAAGACGCGCCTTATACGCGGGAGATTACGGTACTACATAACTACATCGAGATGGTGGGACAGCCAAACATACGACGGAACACTCCATGGGTGATATGAAAACTACGTTATTAATTCTATATATTTGTAAAGTTTCCTGCTACACTGGTAGGTTACTATTAATTAGACTACATATATCTGGCAATTGTTAAGACCAGATCGTTATCACCTATCTGTGTTCATTGTCATATCTGTTTTTCCGGTGCTATAAATGTATAAAACTATTTAAAATATTATTTATATTAAATCTATCAGACTCACCAAGGTATCCTAAGTCATATGTAATATACATATACCCTAACTAGAGTCTGTAGTGTAAATAGAACTGTCAAGTTCATAGTAATTTTTCAATCCGAACCTAAGGGTCGGACATAGGTTATTAATATCACCTCGTACGGGTTCAACCCGAAATACAGTATTTACATAATAATCTAGTTCGGGTAGTCAAATAACACTCCAGGTTAACATGGTATATACGGAAGCATTTTGTAATAAGCCTTCCATTTCTACTGTATAAACTATGATGATTATCACCTTAACTTTGTATGTATTGTGTAAATAATAATACTCAGACGACATTTGTTTGGATTCTGATGGTGGTGATCACATGGCCTCACCTCAGATGGCGAGGATGGTGATCACTCAGACTCACCAGGAATGGCGACGCGGGTGATCACTCACCTCCCTAGATGAAACACGCACCTCGTCATAGCACATGTTCACCAGGGATGGCGAGGATCGTGATCACTCATCCTCACCAGGGATGGCGACATGAGTGATCACTCATCCTCATCAGGGATGGCAACATGAGTGATCACTCACTTCGCTAGATGAGACGCACACCATGTCATAATGCACATTCACCACGGATGGCAAGGATTGTGATCAGTCACCTCGCTAGATAAAACGCATACCTCGTGAGGATCTTGATCACCCACACTCACCAGGGATGGCAACACGTGTGATCACTCACCTCGCTAGATGAAACGCACACCATGCCATAGCGCATGTTCACCACGGTTGGTGAGGATCGTGATGACGCACACTCACCAGGGATGGCAAGGCGGTTATTCACTCACCTCGCTAGATGAAACGCGCACCACGTCATAGCGCAGGTTCACCATGGATGGCGAGAGTGGTGATCACTCAGACTCACCAGTGATGGCGACGCTGGTGATCACTCACCTTGTTAGATGAAAAGCTCATGATCATCGACATTGGTAATCATGCAGCCTCACATCTGCCAGATCAAAGTATGTTTTGCCAGAGAAGGTATTGCCATATGTGTCTTCCCTCTAACCACAGACAAGGTGTTCATGTGAAATTTCCCTATGTTTTTTTTCCTGTAACCAGAGAAAAGGTGTTTATGGATAGTTGCTTTCATTTTAGAGATACCTCTATCTAAATGCAATTGATATTCTCTCTATATAATCTTGTTTGATTCAACTCTGAAGTATTACATGGAAATCAGTGTGAAACAAAGCACATTTGATACGTATGGGACTTATACTTCATGCCCACACTTCCTAGATGTTGAACAGTGTTGGCTACATGTTGAACAGTGTTGGCTACATGTTGAACAGTGGTGCTGTCTCAACAACTTTGGCAATGGTGGTGATAAGTTGCCACTGTGAGTGAGAGTGAGTGACAGATGGGGCAATCCTCAGAGAGCATTGACTTGGAGTGACACAAATTCATGTATTGAGTGAGACCAATGGTAGTGATAAGTCGCCATTTTGAGAGAAGATTAACTAGGAGTGATACACACTCATGCAGTGCGTGAGATCCATGTGGCAATGCAGGTGAAAAGTCACGATTCTGAGTGAGAGTTGACAGGCAGTGTCACATACTCACGCAGTGAGTTAGATCCATGTTGGCAATGGTGGTGATAAGTCACCATGCTTTGTGAGGGATGACAAGGGGTGGCACATACTGACGCAGTGAGTGAGATCATGTTGGCGACTGTTGTGATAAATCGCCATGCCATGTGAGACTGACACACAGTGGCGAAAGATGACGCAGTGAGTTATCACTCAGAAAGGAGTCACCATTGATGACCAATCATGGCGACAGATAACGACAATTTGCTGGGTGGTTGGGTGGGGTGATTTTGGCCACATTTTGGGCTCTTGTAAGGACTCAATCCAAACTGGATGAAATTTTTGTATTAAAATAGCTAAATTAAGTGTAAGAGAAGCTATTATGGTCATTTTTTTTTTTTTTTGAATTTGTCTGGGATTTGTGTATGATTGACCTTTTTTCGCTCCAGATGGGGCAGTTGGGGCGACTTGGCACAGACAGTGGTTCCAGGGCTCCTCCATAAAAATTACCTTGGAAGCCTCTAGAAATGCTAATAAATAGCACAAATTATGCTTCTTCTATTCAAAACATATGGAATATTCCTTTGAAAATAGGATTTTAGTCAAACCTCAGAATTTTTAATTGTGTAGTCAAGCGTTGCTAGGGAAAATAAACAGCCATCATCTTCAAAAAAATACCACATTTTGCGCCAAATCATGCAGATTTTGGCCTAGTTTTGGGAACATTGCCCTTGTTTTGATTACTCTCGTGCTTTTAGGTATTAGATGGGATCTTAACCAGTTATACATTATTGTTGTCAATTTGTTAAGGCATCATATGAGGGTAGTTTGCCATAACAATGTCAGATCCAATTTTTCAGTAGAGCAAGCCAGAGAAAGGTCCCTGTTTTTAACCCCTAAAATACAAAAAATTGACCCCTGAGGGACCCCTCACCCATATTTCAATAGGCTCATGGTCATAAATATACAAATTTTCCATGTAAAAAGTTGAGATTCATGTCAGGGAAGTAAATATCTTCATTTCTGGGCAAACTATATATTGTCAGAAAAAATGACCCCAGCTGTTAAGGTCTCACAGTAGTATTTGGCCCCAGTAAACCTAGGACAGCTAAATAGTCCCAACTAAAAACAGTGTTTTGCTTGGTATAATCAGTGCCAGGGGACCTTTTTTTATTGCAGATTAATAATTTTGGTACCAGAAAAAAAGGTTAAGATTTGGGGGGAAAAAGTTGCAAAAAAGTTTTGGTCACCATGGAAACCTATTGTGTCAGAGAGGGGTCCAAGGTCACATTTGTGACTTGTCAGGAGCGCCTGTATCATTTAATTTATTCAACATGGTGGTTTCTATGGCAACTGGTGCAAAAACGGATCTGATTCCGTTATGGTTGACCATGCTAAAAAAATCAAGAATGACTTCAGCTTTAATTTAAGCCTTTATCTATGAATGCCATCAAATTAGAACCCGATTGACGCCAGTTTTATGGTGGAAGATGGGGGGGGGGGAATTCAGAATGTCCTTGGCCCTATAAGTACCGTGACACCACTAGACTGTTGTTTACACTCTGGTTCACTTTAGCTCGCTGGCTATTATGTCACTTTTAGGGGATCAAAGTTAGATTCTATCAATGAGCTATCTGCCTCCCGGTATCATTGTAGGGCACCAAGGTTCTTGCTATTTTTTTTTTAAATTTAAGGGTCTAGGGGTGATATTTTTGTGTGTTAGCACTTTGGCAGTGGTAGCCATCATGGTGAGTTTGACCTGTTTCCATGGCAACCAGGTAAAATTTTGAGATTTATAGAAAATACAGATAATTGTCCATAACTTTAGCGTAAATCAGTCTTTTTACACGATTCCAAATCCTAAAATATACTACTCAATGAGCTTTATCAGATCAATGAATCTGGTTGACCTTGGCTAAGGTCAAGGTCATGATTTTCAAGGTCAAAGGTTAAAAAATGGCTTCAATTTAGCCCTATGTCAACTTCCAAATATTCTATTTACCTTATAATAGCGTAAATGTGAACCATTTTAAGTTTCCTGATAGTGAGCAACTCTAGCTCACAGAATATGGAGGATGGACCTAGGTAGCAGTGACCTTTGGGTCAAGGTCAGGCTGTTTCCATGGCAACAAGGTAAAATAATGATAATTATAGAAAATACACATATTTGTCCATAACTTTGGCTTAAATCAATCTTTTTATACGATTTCAAATCCTAAAATATACTACTTAATGAGTCTTATCAGGTCAATGAATTTGGTTGACCTTGGCCAAGGTCAAGGTCATGGTTTTGAAGGTCAAAGGGTAAAAAAATGGCCTAAAAATAGGCCTATGTGACCTTCAAAATGTTCTATTTACCTTATATTTGTGTAAATGTGAGCCATTTTGACTTTCCCGATAGTGAGGGACTCTAGCTTACGGAATATGGAGGATGGACCTAGATATCAGTGACCTTTGGGTCAAGGTCAGGCTGTTTCCATGGCAACAAGGTAAAATGAGATTTATAGAAAATACACATCTTTGTCCATAACTTTGGATTAAATCAATCTTTTTACCCAATCCCAAATCCTAAAATATACTACTCAATGAGCCTTATCAGGTCAATGAATTTGGTTGACCTTGGCCAAGGTCAAGGTCATGATTTTCTAGGTCAAATTTAAAAAATGGCTTAAAATTAGCCCTATGCCACCGTCCAAATTGCCTCATAATATAGCAGTGACCCTTTGGGTCAAGGTCAGGCTCTTTCCATGGGAACAAGCTTAAATAATGAGATTCATAGAAAATGCACACATTTGTCAGTAATTCAGGCTTAAATCAATCTTTTTACACAATTCCAATGAGATGGAGCAGGATGCTGAATTTCTTTGTCCTTGGCCAAGGTCAAGGTCCTGCTTTTCAAGGTCAAAGGTTAAAAAATGGCATAGAAATAGGATTGTGTGACCTCCCGAATGTTCTATTTTCCTTGTGTAAATATGAACTGTTTCCTAATAGTGAGGGACTCCAGCTCACAGAATATGAAAGAAGGATCTAGTTAACAGTGTTCAAAGTGAGGCTGTTTCCAATGCAACGAGGTAAAATGATGAGATTTATAGAAAATACACATAGTTGTTTATAACCTTGTTTTTCTTTTTAAATTCCAAATTCTAAATACAATATATTACAGTCAATACTGGGCTGCATCTTATCTGTTGTGGCATCATGCTCCCCAGGAAACAAGGCACGTGATTGCCACCACTTTGACACGTGTCAGTTTGGTGAAAATCTGGTGTTATGACAATTCATGTGTAGAACACAAGAATTTCATGTGAATTTGTCTTAAGATATCAACACAAGAAATACTTGTGTCAAATTCATTCTGCACTAGGTGGCAGCACTATTCTGTTTTGACAGTTTTATCTTCCTCAAACCATTGAGAACTTAATCTATTAAGTCTAATACTTCACTGATACTCTAACCTGTAGTTACTTCTGTATATGTATATAACCTTTTTGATATTATCTTCATGCATTGGTTATTGACCATAAAAGCAGCTAAAACAAAAAGAGTAACAATGAATAAGGTGACACAGACACCATTTCTGTGGGTGTAAAATCTGCTCATATATGCCTGGGCACCAACACCATCTGTAAATCACATGGCTCCATTGCTTGTGCATCTCAGGTGCACTTTCAGTGAACTGTTAAGAAAAGTGATGAATAAAAGCTGATGACCAATGCATTGGAGTACCTATATTTGTGAGGTTACCTTTCTCTGAGATAAGAGAATGGTAATCTCAATATATAACCAATGCCTATATCAGGTGGCTATCACTTTATACATCACCACCACAGACCCTCCATCAAATGAAAGTTGTTTTTTTTTTCTACATATCACTCATATATAAATCTATAGTATTAATTAATTATGCTGATTACCAATGCCAAAACATGTGTAAATCTTGTGATTTCATGTGAATAAATCATGTGTTCAAAACATGTGATTTCAGTAGTCTGGCAGGTCACAGAATCACAAGAATACTTGTGTTTCATACTCGTGAACGACACCATATTTTCACCAATATGACAGGTTCCAAACACGTGTTAAACACAAGATTTTGTTTCCAGGGTCTGCATCAGTAAGGTCCTCCCCCTGCCCTTACCATCGCAGATGCGTTAAAAAGTTTGCCTCAATATCTTTACTCAATGAAAATACTACCAAAATAAGTCATCACAAACATAGGATTATCTTTTCCTTTAATGTTCTATATACCATCATATTGCGAATTCAGGTTTTTGTGATTGCAAGAGACTTATTCACAGAATATGGAGGTAGGAAGGTAGGTAAGTATTTGTTTATGCCATTTCCACAGCTAGGGTCATGGAAACCAAGACAAATATTTTTGATTTTTTGAAAATGGACATATTCGTGCATGTTTTAGGTTAAAATTCAACCTTTTACATGATTCTAAATCCTGAAATATACTGCTCAATTAGACTGAATGGGTCAATTTGGTTGACCTTGACCTAAATCAAGGTCATGCTGTTCTAGATCAATGGATGAAAAGTGCAATAAAGATAGACAAATTTTATCTTTTGATTGTTTAACTTTTCTTAGATTGCTAGTACTTTGCTTATAGGGCTTCCCTAGCCCACTTAAAAGGGTCTACTTCTCATCTTTCCTATCCCCTCAGGATGTGTGTGGTGCACATATGCGGGGGCACTGACACATTCCTCTGTGAAATTGTGTAATGTCGTTCTCGCCATGAATATGACCTTAGCTGTCGAAATGGCGTTAAACATTTATTACTCACTCACTCACTTTGCTTATAAGGTGTGGCTTATATGTACACCCTATCAGACAGTACCCATTTGAGTGTTCCCTATAATTATGTGGGATAGAATTAAATTTTCTATTAAAGTAGCCCAAAGTAATCCCTCAGTGTGCCTTCAACTCGTGGTGCATTTTTCATGTAGGTCGCCTTATACAAAGGGTTCGCCATTATGTCTAAAAATGCATCATTTCAATTTTTCTAACAGTGGCTTGATAAAACTTAGACCCAGATAACAATGAACCTTGGGCTAGGATTAGCTTAATTCCAACATATTTGGCAATAACTTTGGTTTAGACCTATCTTTTCAAAATCATGAACCCAACCCTGTATACATATGTAGGGGCCAGCTCTGGCTGTGAGTCCATGGCGGTATGCTATCTGTCCCCATTCCCTGGTTGCCCCAGCCCCCAGGGGCTGGTCAGCTGGTGAAAACTGCCCTCTTGTGTCATACTGATCCAGATGTAGGTGGAAGGTAGAGAACGTCAGGTCTGGGGAAGTAGCTCAGTGGTAGAGTGCTCGCTTGCAATTTGAGAGGTCCCGGGTTCGAAACCCGGTGTTTCCAAGTAAATTTTCGCCGACCTCTACACATATTTTATACTCATGGGTCATTTTTCTTGGTTGTTTTAATGCCTTATATTGCACTGTACAATGGGAGCCTTAAAGTACACCTAGTGCTGCATATGGCTATGTGTACTTCTGCCCTGTAATCCTCAACCTATCTATAGATCTTGTTACATTGTCCGTAAGTTCAATGGTTGCATAAAAAACAACTATTCAAACTATTGTTGGAACCCGCATATAAGTGATTTAGGTCTTCCTGGATCCAGAAAGGGGGATACCAAGACAGTTTATTTGATATAGTAATTACACTACCCATCAAACCTTATAGCAAAGTACTGGGGTCTAGGGGGCTCCAGGTATCCAAGCTATACATACCCTGGTGGCCTGTTTAAGCAGCAGGTCTTTGAATAAGCACCCGTCCAGAATAAGCACTGGGGTTGCATGATTCTAAATTAAAATGTACACTATAGTCTATGTATTCAATAAGTGCTGGTCACATATGAGGACCAGGAATAAAATGGTACTGAAATGTACAAGTGACAAGGCAATTAAACAGGCCACTATAATAGCTTTCTATGTCTTGTAAATTAATCAAATGGAACAAAACTTTTGAATATTTTTCTTTATACTTCTATGGGGGGGTCGGACTTTTTGTTAATTTGGATGTTATTATCATGGTTAATGGTTGGATACCTCCCGATTAAAGTTCCTCAGGGTAGCAAATTGATTTGATTGGCCAGGATGACATTTAGATTGGTGTCCAGGGAGTTTCCGTAGCAATTGGTATGTTGAATTTTAACACAAATTTCAATTTCAGATGTGTCTCATACAAACGTCTACATTTATTAGCCCTCCTTACAAGTACCCCTTTTGAAGTAATCCTCAAGTCATTAATTATCATCATTACACTTTGGTAAGTAAAGTGGTTGCAATTCACATACATCCCAATAAAAGTTAGAATCAAGAATATGCTTTTCTAATATAAATATCAAGTGATCATATCTTTTTTCCCCCTCTAAGCTGAACTCATCCATTCGGGTGAGGTGGACTTTTTTTTATGCACAGCTCAGAACTAAGGCCTTGTCTCCTCTCTTCTTTTTTACCCAGCTAAACAATGTAGAGAATGAGAAGTTTCCAGCACATTCTTACAAAAGTGGAAATGGAGAAAATGAAGGATCTATCCATTTCAAGTCTTGTTGCAGCTTTAACGAAAAAACCCTACCCTATTTTCACCATAGTGCATTTTGATGGACATTCCATCAAATAAAAAGATTCTGGCATGGTTATTGTAATATGTGTCACAATACAGGTAAGCAGCAGGATATTCTGGTGCATGACTTCACAATTGCCAAAATGCATCCTATTTATACTAGCATGGCACTTGAAGACTGCAAACAGATGCTCTTTTTGTAGGTTTTCCTCTTGGTGCTCTGCTATTTCCCTAGAGAAATAAAAATATAACCTAACAGAAAGTTCCTGTGCAGTATCATAATACTCTACCTTATAATACTCTAAATAACAACACATTTGCTACACCTTCTATTTTAAACAATGCATTTTTGTCAAATGTGACGACATCAGATACATCAAATAAACCTGCTGCTCTCCTCTGTAGTGACACATATCTCAATATCCATGCCAGAATCGTTTTAATTGATCGGAATACCTTTACAATACGCTATCATGAAAATAGGGTAGGGTTTTTCTTTAAGGGACCAAGAAGACATTTAGTTGGGTCTCCCTGTAGGAAGTTACTTAATTGAGAGAATTTACAGTAAATTTCAGATATGTGCTTTAGCTTTGAAACCATTACCATGGGAACCACCTCAGTCTGATGCATAGGTCTAAGTCTTATTCATATAAAGAGTGCAATTGTCATGAGCATTTGTTTTTAACAGGGAAGATTTCAAGATAGGTTGATTATTCAGATGGTCACCTTTTCTACATACCAGAGTTACAGCCAAATCCCTTTATCTAATCTCAATCTCTTTATTTTTTCATGTTATCACAGCTTGACGATGACCTATAGTTTACATTTCTCCTTTAAACCTTGAATTCCATGACTTTAACCCATGCTGAGATTGATCAAACTGTTTGTACTTATTGGTCATGGTCAATCAAGTAAATTTCACCTGTTTTCATGCTTGATTGGTTTCCATGGAAACAGGCATACCCTTACCCAAATCTAAAATCCACATTCCACATTCTGTAGGCTAGTGTCCCTTGCTATCAGAAAACCTGAATTGATGCACATTTAGACAATTTGAGGGTATATAGAACATTCAGAATGTAACATACGAAGTAGCAAACATGGTGTGGCCCCAGGCTAGGCCACAGTGGGCATCCAATGTAGGCCACAACGGGTTAACACGATAGGCACCCAATAGTTTTTGTCTTCAGCAAAGTGTCTTGGCCACAGTGGGCTAACCGATTCGGGCACAGATCTGTTTGAAAGTAGGCATAGCAATTTGACCTCAAATTCAGTTCAACATGGATTTCTAGTGTGGACAAAGTTGGCTTACTGATATGATCAAATATTTATGGTGACACATTGAAAATTCCATTTATATTACAAATTGTGCTGTTAATCTCTCCCCCCCCCCTCATCTGCCAGTTATTCCAACATCTACTGATACTGATCTACCTCATTGGACTGGCAGAGTAGAACCATCCATTTAAATCAACTTCTTCCAACCAAGAGAATGGACTTCAGTGATGTGACACTCTGGCCTTAATTTCCCTCCACAATTTCCCCATGTAGGTGCAGAGAAGAGTCCTTTCAAGTTCATATTGCCTGTATGTAGCATATTTGCTTTTGTTGCAAGTTCAATGCAATATAAATGGTGTTGCCACTTCATAACTACTGTGGTGGCCTTGTTCTGTACATTTGACTAGGAACATCAGGTATTTCCAAACTATTAGAAAGTTTTCCCATCATTACTCTATGTGTGAATTAGTAGTCTAATTCAGTTATTTTATACCTAAAACTGCCAAGTTTTGTATTGGGCAGTAAAACTACATAGAGGGGCCACCTGGTGTAAAAACCACTTTGTAGGAAGTCTGCCATGGACTGGTGCCTACAGGGGCTGGTGCCCACACCACCAATATATACCTTGCCAGTCTTCTAGAATAACAAATGACATGAGGTTTGTTATTTCTAGCACTAGTATTAATGGTATAGAAAAGGTGGGACTACCTATCTCCTACAGCAGTGTTGGAGGAGGTGAAGGGATGGTTGAAGAGAGTGATAAGAGGAGGGCAAATAAGGGAGAGAGGGAGGGAGAGAAAGAGGAGGGACGGGAGGAGTGAGAGTGAAAGGAAGGAGAGGGTTGGAAAGGAAGGAGGTGGAGGGGAGGGCACATGAAGGGGAGGCGAGTGGGGAGGAGATGGCTGGGGGAGAGGATGGATAGGGGAGGGAGGAGGTGGCAGAGGACTGAATGTGAGGGTCAACAGTCATCACAGAGTTCATTAGATTAGCCTGCCCTGCCAAAACCCACTCTCAACCCAGATGGAGGAGACATAATTCAACTAAGTACCCATTTTGGGATGCACATTTTGAAAACAACCATGGCCCAGTGTGGTTGCCCATTTTGAAGCTGAAAGTTATAAATATGTTTATTTTCATTTATCTCATTATTTTAGCTTGTTCCCATGGAAACCATCTGACTTTGACCCAAAGGTCACTGCTATCTAAGTCCATCCTCCATATTCCATGAGCTAGAGAACTCACTAACAGGAAACTTGAAATGTTTCTCATTTACATGATTATAAGGAAAATAGAACATTTGGAAGGTCACATAGGCCTACTTTTAAGCCATTCTTATACTCTTTGACCTTGAAAAGTGATGTATTGTAGGGTGTAGATTATTGTATAATCATGTATTTTAATGAAGAACTGACTCAGGGACAAGTGTAGACGTTCAGGCCGGAAGTAGAGGTGTCTCACTGTGTTTATTTAACCTTGTAATGTTTACGTTATCCGGTGGAGTTTTCGCGGTCACAACATATCTCCCTTTCTCAAACCAGATACGGAGTATCGTAATACATATAATATCAACACCAGTAGTAAATGAAACATAGCACAACAATCTTTGTTGATATCAATATGAAAAATGAACTCGCAGTCTATATGTTATTTATGTCTCATAATCGTTGAGTCTCTGTGGAGGGCGCCTAATGCGTGCTCCACGTCTTTGGACGTTTTCATTAGGGACCGGCTGTGCCACCCTAGGTACATTGTTTTCATTTTGGACTGGTTGTGCCTGCTGTGGCATAACTGGTACAGGTTGAATGTTCTCATCGTCTCACCAGTCATCAAACTCATACTCATTATTTTTGACTTGGACCTTGCACAACCTAGAAGAGTTCCATTTCTTACCATCTTCTAACATTATACAATTACCATTTACCTGTTTCACCTTTAGAGGTTTTGAATATCTCATCCCCCCTTTTAAAACATGCCTTGGATTTCTTACCCGGACATAATCTCCAACACCAATCTGGTGTTCCTTGACACCAGGCTTGCTGTCAAACTTTGCCTTATAGCTGGCTTGAGCAGCATCTACTTTTGCTTTAACATTTTTATGATGAACATTTTCATCTTTGGATTGGAGTATTTGAACCTTAGTGCGTACCTGTCTACCTCGCATTAGCTCAAATGGAGTCTTACCTGTAATACCATTTGGTGTCGCATGATACGCTACTAACCTTTCCCTAACAGCCTCAGTAGGAGTCTTACCCTCAAGTTTACCAATTTGAATTCCCTCCTTTATTGTACGGTTCATTCTCTCAACTAGGCCATTGGCCTGTGGATGGTACAAAGCAACCCTGCAATGTGTTATATTGCGTTCTGAAAGAAAAGACTTCATTTCTCGTGAACAAAATTGTACACCATTATCTGTAACAAGATATTCAGGAAAACCTTCGCTTGCAAAAACCGTGATAAGAAAGTCCTTGACTTTGGCAGTTGTCACCTCAGTGACAAATGAGACTTCACACCATTTAGAATAGTAATCTACTAATACAATGGCGAATTTGTACTTTGTATTAGGAAATGGACCAACAATATCCATAGCAACCTTTTGCCACACTCTCTAGGGTAGCGGAACTGGGGTGAGTGGTGGCGTATGACAAGTATAAGGTTTGTCACTCGCAATGCAATATGTGCAGTTTTTCACAGTCTGTTCTATGTGGCGATCCATTGATGGCCACCAATAGTACTGGCGTAGCCTCCGTTTAACCATTGTCATACCGAAGTGTCCTTCATGGGCGAGCTGTATCACTCTGGCCTGTAGTGAGTCAGGAATGATGAGGCGCTCACCTCTGCGTAACATACCGTCCTCAAAGGACAGTTCATTAGCAACACTATGAAACTTAGCTACCTCACTTGGAAGTGACTTTACTGAAGGCCATGAAGATATAGTGTACTCAATAACACTTTGCAAGTTGGTGTCATTTTTAACGGCATCCCGCAGTTCATTTGCGGTAATGACACCATTCGTAACTTCCTGTATGTGTGCAATACTCTCATCCATGGGAGAATCATGGCAGAACTCATCAGGAGATCCTGGTACCGGAAGGCGTGATAGACAGTCAGCTATCTTGTTATTGGCACCGGGAACATACGTAGCATGGAAGTTGTACTCAAGCAGTCGTGCAGACCACCTGTTGATCCTGGGACTTGTTCTGTCGGATGAGAAACCTTTTGTCGTTAGTATGTCAATCAAAGGTTTATGATCAGTACGTAGTGTATAGGGTATTCGCCAGAGGAATGTGCGCAGGCGCTGAGATGCCCAATAGCATGCTAGCATTTCTCTTTCAATGGTAGAGTACCTTTTCTCAGCGTCTGACAACGTGCGTGAGATGAAAGCAATAATTTTCTCCGAACCACCACTGACCTGAGACAGTACGGCACCAAGACCGTACCCACTTGCATCTGTAGTAACAATCGTCTCAACAGAGTCAGAAATGTCGAATGCATGTATAAGTGGTTTTGACATGATTTCGGATTTCAGATCCGAGAATATCTGGTCATGCAATTTCTCCCACTTGAAGTTTACATCCTTCTTCAGGATTTCTCGTAGTGGAACAACTTTTGAAGCAAAGTTCTGGATAAACTTAGACATATACTCGCACAAACCCAAGAATGAACGAAGTTGATCCTTGTTCTCAGGAGTCGGAGCATCCATGACTGCATGTACTAGGTCGTCCTTTGGTCGAATACCCTCGTGTGTAATTGTATGTCCGAGGTACTCAACCGACTGGACTCTGAACTGGCACTTCTCCTTGCTTACCGTAAGTCCATGGTGTTGCAAGCGAGTAAGCACTGTTCGCAGAATGTCATCATGCTCTGTCTGGGTTTTTGCATAGACCAGAACGTCATCTTGAAAGTAACGGACTCCTGTAGTGTCCTTAAAAATATGGTGCATCATACGCTGGAACAGCGAAGAGGCTGACGCTAGCCCAAATGGAACTCGAGTGTAGCGGTAAAGTCCATCTGGGGTGATGAAGGCAGTAATGTCTTTAGATTTCTCAGTGAGCGGAATCTGGTGGTAAGCAGAACTGAGATCTAATTTTGTGAAGATCTTAGCATCTCCCAGTGTGCTAAGCATTTCATGGATGTTAGGTATGGGGTGCGTTTCAACGACAATTTTCGAATTGACGTCCTTAAGATCGACACATATGCGAATGCGGCCATTACTTTTCTTTGCAATTACTATGGGTGAAACCCATTCGGAAGCCTCAATAGGCTCTATCATACCTAAATCCTGTAGTCTCTGAAGTTCTTTGGTGAGGGCAGGTCGTACGGATAGTGGAACATTGCGCACTCGGTGCTGGACGGGAACTTCACCCTCTTTCCAGCGAATATCATGTGTAAAGTATTTTGCCGCTTTAGTCGCACTCTCGTCAAAGACGTCTGAGAACTCTTCAACGAAGCTCGGTGCTGTGTGTAGAACTGGTTGCGACAAAGTTGGGTCAAGCACAATTGAAAGCTTGCATTGGGTAGGCCAACCAATAATAGCGGCACCTTTTTTAGATACATATACCTTTTCTGTAGTGGACCGCTCCTTGTACTGAATGGTTGCCTTGAAAAAACCATGAATGGTAATGGGAATGCCCTCGTAACCACCAGGATGAATATCACTCTTATGTAGCGGACAGTGACTGAATAGCGAGTCGTAAAGCGACTTTGGCAATATAGTGTACATGGAACCGGAGTCGACAAGAATATGTACGGAAACACCTTCAATAAGTATGTCACACCGTGGCATCTGACTGTCATTTATAGAATTAATCGTAAGGACCACTTGCTGTAACTCATCGTTGACTTGGTTTACCTGTCCGCTAAAACATACACTGGCAAAATGTCCTACTTTCTGACATTTGGTGCATTTTTTACCTATGGCCTTACAGTTAGGGTCATTGGCGTAATGATCAGGGGAACCACATCGATAACATCTACCTTTCGTAGGTTTACTTTTTGGGGCACCCTGCTGACTGGCCTTTTGTACGTTACCAGGATTCTGCTTTTCACCTTTGTATTTCCCTTTTACTGAGTTCACTGTATCATCAAAGGTGGAACTGTTTGTCGCCTGTGCATTTTTTGAAGCACTTTCAATTCTTTTTGCAATTTGAATGGCCCTATCTAGTTCAAGATCATCTTCAGCATAGAGTCTCTCTTTAATTTTGTAACTGCTCACCTTTTCTATCAGCTGATCACACACAGCTTCATCCAGAAAATCACCGAAATCACATGTAGAAGCTAGATCTCTAAGAGCGGCGACAAATTCGGAAATAGTCTCACCAGGTTTCTGTTTCCTCAGCCTGAAAATAGCTCTCTCAGACCTTTTGTGCTCTGAAGTTTTGAACTCATTTCCCATTTTCAATTTTGCCTTGTCTAAATCAGTGGCTGCAGCTGGGTAATTTGGAAGTTCTTTTAATTTGGTATACCTCCTCTGACCTTCAGTACCCAGATAATGTAGTAAAATGCACACTTGCCTTTTTATGGGCACCTTGTCAATGTCAGGGGAAGCCTGTAGAAAATTGTCAAATAAATTTACCCACTCCTCCCATGGGATAGGAGGTCTGCCAGGCACATCCAGAAATTTTGGAATAGGGTCTAAGGGTATGTAAGCAGCAGCCATGGTGAATATGTAGATCTAGTAGTAATAGTGCAACACACTGTAGGTATAGCCAGTAGGCCTAGAAATGTACATGTATTTGTGGATTGGCACTAATTTCACCAAAGTTGGCACTACAAAATTGTCAGTATGCCACTGTCTCCCAACAACACTTGTAAATTGTAGATAGTCTGAAGCCAGTCTGTAAACCAGATTCAGGTGCAGTTTGTAGTAGTATTACACAATGTTGGGGCTGCAGTGAAATTTTGGAGCCAAAATTGATGTCACTTCACTCACCAATATTTCCACTTTGGAAGATCAGAAATGGCTCAAAATCACTTCCCTGATATTCTCCAGCGTAGATTCTTTATCCTCGTCGCCATTTGATGTATTGTAGGGTGTAGATTATTGTATAATCATGTATTTTAATGAAGAACTGACTCAGGGACAAGTGTAGACGTTCAGGCCGGAAGTAGAGGTGTCTCACTGTGTTTATTTAACCTTGTAATGTTTACGTTATCCGGTGGAGTTTTCGCGGTCACAACAAAAAGCATGACCTTGACCTTGGCCAGGGTCAACAAAATGTGTAGCCCCAATAAAGCTCATTGCGTAGTATATTTTAGGATTTGGAATTTTAGGATTTGTAATAAGATTGATTAAAGCCAAAGTTATGGACAAATATGTGTATCTTCTATAAATCTCATTTTGCCTTGTTGCCATGGAAACAGCCTGACCTTGATCCAAAGGTCACTGGTATCTAGGTTCATCCTCCATATTCTGTAAGCTAGAGTCCCTCACTATCGGGAAAGTCAAAATGGCTCACATTTACACAAGAAGAAGGTAAATATAACATTTGGAAGGCCACATAGGCCAATTTTTACCCTTTGACCTCGAAAACCATGACCTTGACCTTGGCCAAGGTCAACCAAATACATTGACCTGATAAGGCTCACTGAGTAGTATATTTTAGGATTTGGAATAGTGTAAAAAGATTGATTTAAGCCAAAGTTATGGACAAATATGTGTATTTTTTATAAATCTTAGTATTTTACCTGGTTGCCATGGAAACAGCCTGACCTTGACCTAAGGGTCACTGCTATCTAGGTCCATCCTCCATATTCTGTGAGCTAGAGTCCCTCACTATCAGGAAACTTGAAATGGTTGACATTTACACTATTATAAGGTAAATAGAAAATTTGGAAAGTGAAATAGGGCTAATTTTAGGCCATTTTTTAAAACTTTGACCTTGAAAATCAGGACCTTGACTTTGGCTAAGGTCAACCAAATTCATTGATCTGATAAAGCTCATTGAGTAGTATATTTTAGGATCTGAAATTGTAAAAAAAGACTGATTTAAGCTAAAGTTATGGACAAATATATGTGTATTTTCTATAAATCTCAAAATTTTACCTGGTTGCATGGAAACAGGTCGAACTCACCTTAACCTTGGTGCCCCAAATGATAACTGATTACCCCCTCTGGGTCTTAGACAAGTTAGAGATATGGAGTTCATTCTTTTATTCATGTAATACCCACTAAAAATGTCAACTTTGGCATTAGTGTTGCAGCACCAAGTCCTTCTTGGGGCACAGTGGGACACATACAATTGTGTTCTGGTTGGTATAGTGTGCCCCAACAATCTTGTTCCCAAGGTTTAGGCTCAAAACATTTGTAATATATTTAGTGAATCTGATCAAGTTAGATACAGAGATAAACATATTCCCTGCTTGAACACTGTTTAAATCACCAAGGAGTGTGCCATGGTACCCCAGTGTTCTCTGCAAATACAGAATTTCACTAACATGTTCCCGATAAGCAGATAAAAGTACCAATACAGAGGATACCCACTGGAAAATAATTTGTATCTGTATCAATGTGCATTTTGGGTGCTTGGAAAATGGTATTTGATGTAAAATGAACATATCATCTCCTTCATCCAGCATTGTCAGACCCTCTCCTTTTTATCTTTCTTTTGCAGAAGAGGGGTGGGGTTATCAGACTAGTGTAGGTAATTGAAAGGTATGACGTTTATAGCATAGTCAGTAAGGTGTACGTGGGAAATACTGTAGCCTTGATCTAATGAACAATATGTCCCACTGTGCCCTGGTACTGGGGCACAGTGGGACATATTATTTTTCTTAAGAAAAATTCAATTCCATGAAATCTGTATTTCTTAGAAATTCATTACTATTCTATGATTGTAGCCAATATTCAAGAGTATTTTTTGAGAACAATAGTTGTTGGTTTCTCGTAAGAATCTTCGCAGCAGAGCAAAATTGACCAAAACTGTCTCAATGTGCCCCGGTCTCCCCTACAGTGGCATTCCCGATGTACATGTAGCAGAGTCCTCATATACCTGTGGATAAATGGAGTGACAATACCGCAACACATGCATATAACTATAAAATAGTAGACTAGTTAATGACATGTGGAAATGGTCTGTACAAGAGAGTGAGAGCACACACAGTTACCAGCATGTATAAATATGAAGAGCTAAATCCATAAACAGGAAATGTGGTGAATAGACTAGTTACTAACACATATAAATGACTTAAACAAACCAGATCTATGAATAGTAGTTATGATAGACCAGTTATTGGTATTTGGCTCAATATTCAATGTGTTGTGATGACAATCGGCAGCTAGTTGTCAACATAAGAGTTCAGATATTGCATAGCTCACACAAACATGAATAAGTTACATATATAAATAATAACTACAGATATCAGGGAGCTACCCTGTAGTTCAAACTATAGTAAAGGCAGGGTTTAGCTCCTGGACAGAATAATCTTATAGCACCCATAATCTGACATTTATTGTTATCCTTTCATATCTACTCTACACATACCCTTTACTTTGTAGCACCAGGAACATTTCTAGTAAGGTTTTTTAAATTTTTCCTCTACTCTTGGGTCTTCTCTTAATTCTTACCTGTCCTTCTATTAGCACCATTACGTCTGCATAATCTAAAATGATACAGTGATAGTAGGAGTAGCACCCCTTAGGAGCAGTAGAAGGGGACACACAGAAGCACCCCAGAACCCCAAGGGCTGACTAGTTCAAGTTCAATTTATTGCTTCTTAGCCGTTAGGCATCTTACTTTAGGCATCTTACTTCCACAATTCCGAGGTGGCCATGCTCGTCATACATCAATACATCATTTATCAGATTATAAACTAGCTTATATGTTGCGTCAAGATCATGACATACAATCAAATGAATAACTTATAATAACAATAGAGAGGCCTGTAAACTATAGATTGTAAATTAACAGTGGGTGTGGACCACTAAAATCGACATGGCGACATGGGCTATTTTAGGCTTAGTGACATGGGACATGAACAATTTCTTAAAATTGACATAGTGACATGAACAATTTCTTAAAATCGACATGGTGACATGACCATTTCTTAAAATTGACATGGGGACATGACCATTTTTTAAAATCGACATGTGACATGGGGGACCCCCCATCCACATCCCCCGTATAGCTCAGAAAATTGCCATGAAGTATCAGTGTTGACGAAATTCATAATTTTCTGGTCGTTTTCCCCGGCTGATATCGTCAGTTTTTATGCATCACCCTCCAGGGCCTATAAGGCTATATCATATATGCAGCTACAGTATTTCCTATTTCCACAGAATCCTCATTCTGTGCTATTTCACAGTACCGGGGTAGTGTTAGCAGCAGGGCCGATGTTCAGCTTTCACTGCATCCAGGATGGACTCCTGCTCGCCCATTAGTAGTCCATCCTAGATGTACTCTGCCTAGCCAATCAGCGGCGGCCTGCTGCCGCACTCTGCGACCGCCTCACCGCCCATCTTCCAGAGCTCTCAAGTTTTGATGAAGCCAAAGAGTGAGACTTTGCCGGGGCGCTCAGAAATTTCCAAACATTAGGGGAATTGTCACAATTGAGGTAAAACTGGGGGGTTTAGGGGGCCTGGTCCCCAAGAAAATTTTGAAAAATAAAGACAATTTGGCTGACTTTCCTACACCAAACAGTGAGGAAAGGGCCAAGTTCACTCTACAAGCATATACTGATTTTTTGAAGCCTAAAATGCGTGAGAAAATGGCTCCTCTGCGTGAGTGCGTGAGATAAGCCTCAAATGCGTGAGACTCACGCCAAATGCGTGAGTGTTGAGAGCTCTGATCTTCTACACCTTAGATGTACAATCACTGCTTTGTACATCTGGGATGTAGAACATCACTTTTCTACACCCTAGATGTACAATGACCACTTTGTACATCTCGGATGTAGAAGGAACATGTTCTACACCCTGGATGTACAATGACTGCTTTGTACATCTGGGATGTGGAAGGAACATGTTCTACACCCTGGATGTACAATCACTGCTCTGTACATCTGGGATGCAGAAGGAACATGTTCTACACCCTAGATGTACAAGCACTGCTTTGTACATCTGGGATGTAGAAGATCAGTCTTCTACACCCTTGATGTACAATGACTGCTTTGTACATCGCAGCCGCCCCCGGCCCCCTCAAGATGGGACAACATTTTTTACACTCCCCCTCGGGAGGCCACTTATAATTTTACCCCCCCCCCTCAAATGCACCACCCATGCACTACCTAATAATTCTAGTCCCTAAGGGCATGATCATTTTTCAACAAGAGGGCGGGGGTCGGTGGGTTTGCGAGAAGATGGCAGTACAAAATTCTGACCCCCCGGTCAAGTGCTTGAAAAAATTCTGACCCCCTCTGGGGGTCTAGATGGGGGGTCCCCATGTCACATGTCGATTTAAAGAAAAGGCAATGTCACATGTCATTAAATTTCTATTTTCCCATGTCTTTGTCACTAAGCCTCATGTCACATGTTCAAAATAAGACCATGTCTCATGTCACTAACTTTTTACTCCTCCATGTCCATGTCACTAAGGGAGTGATCATTTTTTAATAACAGGGGGGGGGGCTGGATTCAAATTTTGGAAAGGTTCAGGCACTTCTAATTTAAAAAACCTCCCGGACTTTGGTATATTGAGGCTTGTCTCACCACGAAATATTGCCAGATTTCACAATATTGTATCTGAATTTTCCCCCACCAAGGCGTCAGCTTCTTATCAATATAGTTCATTCCGGGCAAAGTAGTAGAAATTCCCCAAGGTCTCCCGGTTTCGGACCCTAAAATGTTGGCATGTATGGATGTACAAAGCAGTGATTGTACATCTAAGGTGTAGAAGATGGGCGGTGAGGCGGCCGCAGAGTGCGGCAGCAGGCCGCCGCTGATTGGCTAGGCAGAGTACATCTAGGATGGACTACTAATGGGCGAGCAGGAGTCCATCCTGGATGCAGTGAAAGCTGAACATCGGCCCCGCTGCGTAGTGCTAGGGCGGTAGGGGAAACTCGTAGCCCTACCAAAGTAATTGGCCAGAGGAGGGACAAAATGCCACGCTACCTGGTGTCAAATGTAATAATTACTCCAAAAGGTTTGCGTTGAAATCATATACGGGACAGAGCCATTGCTAGTACTAAACAAATTACCTAGGTGGCTCATGTAGTCGGGGGCTAGATCAGCAGTTGGCCTCTTTGTAGGATAGATATAACTTTTTGGTTACCCCATGATCACAATAACTTGCTGACCACATCATGGTATCCACTGGAAGATTTTTCTTTCAGCCTTAAATTAAACCAGGAAATTTTCTTTCACGTCGTTTTGCATGGTAGGGTTGGGTGACCTGAAAATTTACTCTTATTCTTTTAATTCTAGATAATTTGGTGGCTACATTTTTCCCCATTCTTTTTTTTCATCAAATGCTTTACAACTATATAAAAGGTATCCATTTTATTTCTTGTCATATGTGTTGGCTCCCTTGTATTCACCCCCATAGCCTGTATTCTCCACCTTGTCTACACAGCCATCTGCTCCCTTCCCTTTACCAGACTTGTCAAAATGTTCCATGTGGGCTCCAGTGTACTTGGATGTGTCAGTCATACGGTCCACTCCTCCTGTCTTAGATACCTTGGCCTTTATATGCTGTGGGCAGAACACATGAGCACTTAGTTATAGGGTTAACTCTTAATGACTGAATTGGTGTATCTTGCTAAATCTCTGAGAGTGTATCGCCCCCGTATGTTTGGCACCTAGTAGACAGGAAATTTTTTTTTATAGTAAAGACTTACTTTTGGGTTGCAATATTAAAATGTGCATTGAAAACTTTTTTTTACCTTCTCAAAATGAATACTTTGCATATGCTTTTGAAACCTTT
The DNA here is from genome assembly GCA_949317995.1 of Acholoe squamosa. Lineage (NCBI taxonomy): Eukaryota > Metazoa > Annelida > Polychaeta > Phyllodocida > Polynoidae > Acholoe > Acholoe squamosa. The sequence continues at coordinate 42,244,093 of OX439051.1, read as the reverse complement.
CCCAATGTTTTTCTAAAGTCCAAACATTTTAGGACTATTTTTCTTTGTTACCTGCCAGGTCATGCATCACAATGACCAATGGATCTTATGAATTAGTTTTCCGTAAATGGCGGATATGTTATCTGTTAAACAATACTTTCTTTAAAAATTATGATTGAACTGCATGTCAATCAATCAGTTTATGAAAAAAAATGAAAGGTTTTTTTTTTCTTCAGTTTACTACACCATTACATATTTCCCAATATAGTGTATCAATAAAATTTAAACTTGCTATGTACATCTGCAGCTCTTATATCAAATTATCAAATCTTGACTTGATTATGACAAGAGATATATCATTTTCGAGATTATTTATATTTTGGCAGCCATCTTGAATAATTAAAAATGATCAACAGCAATATTCACACACTGTTCTGGAAATGTTTGTGGAGACCATGTAGACTAACATAACCCGAGACATTGGAGCTTTTACACTTTAAACCTTGGTGCTATATTGATTTGAAGAGGTGCTCATTAGTCAGTATGTTAGCTACTTTGACATTTGTAACATCTATGTCATTAAATATTCAAAAGTTCTACCAGCCACCATTAATAAGCAATGTGTCTTGACCTCTTACTTTTAGAATATATTTTCCTAAGCTGTGATTTATACTGATTGCAGCTAAAAGAAACACCCTGAAATTTGGCAGAAATTCAAACATTTCGGTGCTGACCTCATTAGAAAGATGGTTGCCATGTAGGTTTTCATAAATGGCGAATTTGAATTCCTTGATCTCAGAAATGTATATTTTGAACTTAAAATCATGTTTCTATCTTGAATATGACCAGAGATATGTCATTCAATCTTTTGTTGTTGACTTTTTGGTGACCATCTTGAATAATTAAAAATGCTCAAGGGTGAGATCCACACACCCTACTGGAAATGATCATAGAAACCTTGTTTGTTTGTTTGTTTAATTTTACATCTGGGGGCCATCGAGGAACTCAGACATTCAAACATTTTTAAACTATTCAATAGTAATGGTAGGCTGCAGGCCTACCTCGGGATTGCGCATATAAGTGCATGGGTGTGTGTGCGCGCAAGAGAGAGAAAAAAAATAAATATCAGAGAATGATGGGTCCTCCTAAGATTCTGCTGGACAATAACAGGGAGACATTTCAGCTTTGGGAACATTACTTGGGTTTGACAGCATAAATACAACACAGAATATTATCTTATTATGTTCCTGGATACACCAGATCTATACACCCTAGACACCCTTGACTCCTTGCCCAAGAATATTATTTTTACAGACAATACTGACAGTCTAGCGGAAGACGGGACAGGGAGATTTATAGACAAAGGTGCACGAGAATTGGTTGCCACTGAGGGTTATTATCACACGAGGCGAAGTGGGGACCAATTGGAATTCTCCTTTATTGTATTTATCTCAAGTTATTTTTATCACAAATGTTAAAAAATCATTTTGTTGCCATTACGCTAGTATTTATTTCATCAATAGTTATATGACCATTTGCAATGATCTACCTGACAGTGTGATACGGGGAAGGGTTATCATACTCAGAGGGGGGGGGGTGATACAGAGGTTCTTGATTAAACCTATGGGGCTGTCGTATTCAACTTAAGATAGATAGACTATGGTTCATGAGTATTAGGTATGACTTTGACTGAGGGCTATCTCACATTGTGAGATAACCCTCAGTCATACCCAATACAAGTGAAACTTTATACTTATTTAATGCCATCTGAGCCAGAAATGTTGAAACTCTTTTAAAATTACATATAAAGATAGTTATTTACATGTTTTATGGTCATTTGGGATGCTGTTATTGGTCGTGAGATACGGGGGAGGGTTATCTCACCGGGGGTGGAGATACGGAGCTCCTAGGTTAAGCCTATGGGCCCTCTATGTTCCACTACTACCAACATGAAATAAAAGAAGGGACACTTCATGTAAATCTCAATATTTCTTTCTCCTAACCTAGGGGATTTTGTATGGGGATGCCCATTATAATATTTAAGAAACAATTTGAGCAATTATAGTGAATCTCTCGCCCCCCCCCCCATTAAAACATTGGTCCCTAACATTCTTGCATTTGGGTATACAATTCATCCCCTGAAGCACAGTAGCAAGAAAATTCCTGGATATAAATTTCCATCAATCGACCAAATAGCTACCATGAACTATAGTGCTAATTGAACTGATTCGAATTAATGAATAAGTTTCAAGTATTCATAAAAAAATAATTCTTCTATTTGTGATGGTTGGTTGTAGCTTGATGAGCCCTACGTCCTCCTGTAATCTGTCCAAATATCTCGCTGAAGCAAACTAGATAAGACATGACCACAATGTTTTATCGATATAATCAATACTTAATGCAAAGCTAGCGTTATTAGGTTTAATGCAATGTATACAAATAGCAGTACACTATTTATGATATATTCTATTTCGTTCTATTGCTAGTCCATGCCTACTCATGCTCTTAATATACCTCAAATGGGTTGGTCTACAATATTATGAGAAAGATGACCGGCAAGGCTGATGGTCTCCCTTTGAAGAGTTCCATTAACAGCCTCCAGGTGGCCTCACTGCCTGTGCCAGGCACCGGAGGCACCTCCTCAGCTGAGCTCTGTGGTTGTCATGAGCAAATCAAGGAGTTCTCATATCACAATGTACATGTGGTTAGAAATTATAAGGAAATGATTTACAATAGTCTTAGGAGATTCTGAATCAGCTTTCCATTTCATTTAAAATAACCCTCTGGTCTCCTGTAATTTCTGTGAAGAAGAAACTTGAATATTGCACCTATTTGGTAGATATTGTAAGAAGAGATTTGGCTTGACATTTGCACTACCCTTCATTTGAATCCTTTTTTTCGAGAAGAGGAGCAAAACAAATATGATTTCACTGTTTCATTACTTTATTCTAATAACTGACACAAATCAGAAAGAAATTCTTTCTAAAACAGTCAAGGACGGATCAATATACTGCAGATCTAGAGGCATGTGTTATCTTTAAAGTGCAACAATTTTACACACTTGCTATTATTATCATACTGACGAAGGGTACTGACATGAAACAGGCAGATAAATTATTATTCTTCAATCTATAAAATAGTGGAGAATGGTGGTAAGAGGTACATTTTTGTATTTGTATCAGCTGACTTTTCTGCTGACTAATCAATGCACTTGTCAACAAAGTTTTGAAACTAAACTGTTCTAATGAGGTACAAAGGCATCTATGAATGAAATGTGTGTTCTAAATTACATGATCCACATACTTATGATAATGAAATCTAGGATAGATATCATTTTTAGTTATCCCGTGATCACAGTGACTTGCTGACCACATCATGGTATCCACTCGAAGATTTTTCTTGAATCAAACCAGGAAATTTCTCTTTTTTTCACACTGTTTTGCATGGTAGGGTTGGCTGACCTGAAAATTTACTCTTAGGTCTATTCTTATAAAATAATTCTAGATAATTTGGTGTATACATTTTTTCCCAATAGTGTTTTTTTCATCAAATGGTTTACAACCATACAATAGGTATCCATTTTATTTCTTGTCATATGTGTTGGCTCCCTTGTATTCACCCACGTAGCCTGTATTCTCCACCTTGTCTACACGGCCTTCTGCTCCTTTCCCCTTACCAGACTCGTCAAAACGCTCCTTGTGGGCTCCAGTGTACTTGGATGTGTCAGTCATACGGTCCACTCCTCCTGTCTTAGATACCTTGGCTTTTATATGCTGTGGGGAGAACACATGAGCACTTAGTTATAGGGTCAACTCTTAATGACTGAATTGGTGCATCATGCAAAATCTCTGAGAGTGTATTGACCCTGTATGTTTGGAACCTAGTAGGCAGGAATTTTTTTTTGATAATAAAGACTTTTATTTTTGGATACTTTTGGGTTGCAATATCAAAATGTGCATTGAAAACTTTTTTATTTTCTCAAAATGAATATTTTGCATATGCTTTTGAAACCTTTCCCAATGTTTTTTTCTAAAGTCCAAACGTTTTAGGATGATTTTTCATTGTCACCTGCTAGGTCATGCATCACAATGGCAAATGGATCTTATACATTGGCTTTCCGTAAATGGTTGATATCTAATTTGTGAACCAATACTGTTGTTTTTTTCTTAAATTATGATTGAACTGCATGTCAATCAATCAAATTTATAAAAAAAAGATTGAAAGGTCTTTTTTCAGTTAAATATACTGTTACAAAATTCGCATTATACCATATCTATAAAATTTAAACTTGCTATATACATCTGCAGCTCTTATTACAAATGATCAAAACTAGACTTGTTACATACATCTTCTTTCTTTGTAGCATTTAGCTTTTCACAGACTGGCGCGGCGTCTTCTGCCGGTTTCTGGCCACAAATGTCCTCGATGAGGCTCTTTAATTGGGCTGCGTCTATGCCACTGAAAAAAAAGTCCATTCTTTTGTATAGTGCCTGCAAACAAGTGACCCCACCCCCTCAAGCGATTAGAAATCTCCCCTGGTCAACAGATCATAAACCTTTTGTTCCCCCCCTTAAATCCACTCAAAATTTAAAAACGTAGCAGTCCCTACACCTGGGACTTAATATATGGCGCAATCAATAATTAGACTGAAAGATACAAATAAATACAGAGATAATTGGATGAATAACCACATGAATACGAACTGCCATTCTTATCAAATTTGTTTGAAATTGCAAATACACAAATCAAAAGGCATTAATCGCCCGAGGGGGCCACTCTATATCTTTTCTATAGTAACCATGTGCGTACACCACCCCAAATTTTGGACCCTTAAAGGGGGGCAATATTCAGCAAAAATATGCCCCTCTTAGCAGGAATTAGCATGAAAAGGTACCCCTTTTCCTGGCCTTTGTATCTATAAAGACAAATCCTCAATTTGAACACCCTATTAGTGGGATGGATTTGAAAAATGTACCCCTTTCCTGGCCATATTTTGAAAATTTTCTGGAAAAGGTACCCCTTTCCCTGCTATTTTCTGATAATTCCCTGGGAAGAGGTACCCCTTTTAACGGGTCCAGGCGGGTCCGCTCCCAGGACCCAAAAAGTACCCCTTTCCCGCTAGTTTGTGTACGCACATGGTTTCCAAATATCCCCAAGTGGCCCCCCCCCCGGGATTAATCGTGAAAGTTATTGAATACTAAGTTTACTCCACTAAACATAGGACACACACAAGTAATCTTACGTTGTTCCCTTTTTCTTGTGCTTGGAGAAGGTGATGTCCAAGTTATTGGAGGACCATTTTCCAGTTTTCTTGATGAGTCCAGCATGGGTCAACAGTTGGGTGACATCTTTGGTTGACATGATATCCTTGCCAGCAGTTTTATATGCCGCGAAGGCGGGCTTCAAATCACCACCTGTAGCCATTGTGTCCTACCGATAACAATATTCAAAATATAAGGGCCATGTCATTAATTGCCAGCTCGGGAAGGGGGGGGGGTGGAGGATTTTTATTGAACAATGAATTTTTTTCCGACCCCCACCAATATGATAAAAGTTATATAATGAATGGAATGACGAATTACGAAAGAGAGGTTAAGAACTTTGGTCCTTTGGGAATAGGGGTTAATGCTATATGACCTGCTTGAAAGGCATGCACTGATTAAATAGTGGTGCCGATTACATAGGACCTCGCTGTTCAGTGCCCATACTAGTACACTGCAATAAGGCAGTAACCATTTTATTGCTAAAGGTGGAGGGAAGATTCGTTTTATGACAATGAATGAATGAATAGGTGAATTCATAAACCAAAAAAAAAAAAAAGGGGGGGGGGAGTTGATACACTCACAGAGGGTTGGAATGATGCAACACTGGTTAGTAGACTCACCAAGGCTGCATTCATAATCATGGGCAAAATGTAGGCCTACTGTTGAAAAGGCTACACGGTGCCATAGTAGCATGCCTGAGGTGTTAGGATAATATAAAATATGTGTAGTCTGCCACTCTAATATAAGACTAGACATAGTATACCATTATAGACTCCATGCACACTCTAATAGTTTAGGATCATTGGTGCATACTCAGTGACCAACATGGAATAAACCTTAAAGAAAGAAGTTAATATAACTAATCGTGGAAATACCTCAAAGCTTGCCAGAATGCTAGGACTAAGTTTAATCAAGTTGCAGGGGAGTCAGAAAAGGGAGGGGGTTGCCCCCCTCCCAATAATGGGAAGGTACTCTATGTAAAAGTATAGGGCTTAGTATTGAGGTCCAGTGTCTCCACCATTGCTTTATCTGGGACCTGGCAAGATAAGCACTGATAACAGCCTGCATGATGGGTACCAGGTGTTACATAATGTACCCAAAAAATTCTGCAGTGAATGGAGGGAGTCATCTCATTGGTTGATAATGTATCCCGGCTCAGCCCTATAGAGACCCCCCAACCCATGCAGACCCCTGTCCCCTTCAACAAAAAGATGTTTTTAGCTTGTTTATCTTATACTGGTCACGTACAGGACCTTAGTGATCCTACACCTTTTTTATCACTGTAATAAAAAGTCAACATTATAGCACAGCTGCTCTAACACCAACCAAGGGGAAGCGGGGGGGGGGGGAGTAAACACACTCATGGTGGGTCACATAGCCAGTGTAGGATCCTTCACGGGGATATAAAGGCCTATGATATTGTGAAGGCCCACTGCACGATATGATATAATTAATCTATAATTAATATTCTCATGAATATTGGGTCAAATGTTGTGCAATATTTTCCTTAATAAGACTAGCTTTGTTAGGAGGAATCCCAGCTCCGAGCCAAATCGGTACATGTGCTGTGCAATAGATCCAATGCTGATCAAACTATTCATAGATAGCAGAACTGATAACAGCATTAAAGAGTTGTCTAGAGTAGACTTACAAGTGCATGTATATGACTCAGTATGGATGCCTAGTGGATCCACGATTTGAATTTCGCTGGTTGAGGTAAAACCCACTGATAAGATATACCGTGATGGGTACCTTGTCCCTGGTTAACTCTCACTTCCAGGGACATGCTTGTCCCATCTTCTCTGTTCTTATCAGTGCACGTCGCAAAAAAAATAGCTCCAGACCCGCTTATAGACAATATGATCAGACAGGTAAGAAAGATAACTCTTCATGTGTTGATACCATACACAATGGTACATACATTGGTTGGCACAATACATAAATGCAGCATGGGTGAGTGTGTCAAAAGACCTAAGTCAATGTATCCTGCCAACCTTACTAAATTGATACAGTCCCAAAGGGGTCGGCATGACGCATCAACCAGACTACTCAGGAGGCCATTTCTTAACACACTATAACTGCTGTCCCTTAAATCGTAGTGAGAACCTAATAATCTGGCCTTAACAGCACCATGAACTAGTAGTCCCTAATGTCTACACCAATGCGACTGCCCTACTAAACCTTATGTAATTACTGCATAGCTGTTAATCGTAGTGATCAGTCGTAGGGCAGTTCCTACGATAGCCTGGCTTATGCTTGGCATTTTTTAAATTGTAGTGGGTGTGTGCAGTCGTAGTTCACTGAGAAATGGCCTCCAGGTCCATTCATGCATCATGACGAGAAGAGCATGGACTCAGTCTCACTGCTATTATGCTTATTTGTGTAAGAGCAGATTTGTGGATCAGTGTGTCATGTTCCTGACCATGGCTGCATTCCTGCATCATGCCGACCCTACCGGGTCGAACAGGGTCCATACTTTGCCAAAGGATCGGTATGATGCTCTATTGAAGTGCAAGCGACCAGACTCCTTGCCAACACTTCATTAGAGCATCATGAAGTCAAATGTGTATGATGCACTAATGTACTAACACCCCTTACAGAACTAAAGCCTTAACACCACCTACCTGTTAAAGTTCAATTCCTGGTATGGAGGAGGACAGGCAGGTGTAGTGTTGTTGTGACTGGTAGGAGCGCCAACAGTGTAGTGCCGCAGTGTCAGTGCTGCCAAACCGGACCCAGCCAGCAGAGCCTGCTGTACAACCACTATATGTGTAAACGACTGCTATCTGAAGTACTACACATAGAGGCTGCCCATCCAACTACTATCTGTGTAAACGACCGCTATCTGAAGTATAACGCATACAGGCTGACTATTCAACCACTATCTGTGTAAAAAATGTACACCATCTGCAGTACCCATCCAACCTCTATCTGTGTAAATAAACGCTACCTGTACACAACTTTTCCATAAACATATTAAGTCAAGCAGACAACTTTGACACACTTAAAGTAAGGGGGAATCTAATGTGTTTTTAAAGTTGATGTTAGCTGTTTCACACACTGAATTTGATACAGTTAGCATTTATAATCCTTACAAAGATAGCACATGGATGGTTAGCCTCTAACTGTAACACTACAGATAGTGGCTCTTTACACAGATAGTGGTTGTACACCTGCCCCTCCTGTTCTTCCTCCTGGATGGTGTATTGATCAGTCAGTCAGGGTAGACGCGGCCGTGGCCCATAGCTCCGTGTTGTATCTATTATTTATTTCACTATGTTCCTGTTTCATAAACGTCAGGAGATAAGTCTGCTGTTAGTCTATTCCCATTCCTGCATGTGCTGCTCTGCAGATGCAGCGAACGAAAAGAAGGGGTGGGGGGGAGATCTGGTAGCCGCTGCTATTGAAAACTGTATTCCCCTTTAAGGTTTTTATAATTTATATAGATAGGATAAAGGGTGAAAATTTGGGGTTATTTTAACGTGACTAACAAGCGATGATACGATGTTATAAAAATCCAATTGACGTTTAAAAACAGATGGCTGTGCGTAAAAATGTTTGGCCTAGACATGCTGTTTAAGATGTTTTGCTTAAAGCCCTACAGATATTTTTTTTTTCATACTCAATGGTAGATTAAGTGTATAACTCTTTTTTTCTTTGCGAGGTTTGAAGCTGCTGCACCATATATCGAATTAAATTCCTTCAAAACTGAGAAGAGTTCACATTGTTTTAATTTATTCTGATATGTCACATATCCTGTGTAGAAAACTTTGCAAGCATTGCATATACACGTTTTAACCGTGTTATAAATACATTAAGCCACTATATGCACATGTCTCCTAAAAAGCCTATAGAGACAATGGGTGATACGCCCAAGGGCCAACATGACCGGCAGGCTAGGAAAAAAGAGTCTACAAAGTGAGTACACTAGTAAGTAAACAGCTATGTTAGGAATGACTGGATCTATTGTGTGGGCAAGGCAAAGCTATACAGGCTATCAGGCTATAGTGGCCTGCACTGGCCTGTATAATAAAGTAGGGTTTAAATGAGCGCCTGTCTTGGATAATCACCTAGGGTAATGGGGTATTAAAGTAGATTAATATACTTCTTTGGGCCTCAAATAATATGAACGCGGCAATAACAGGGCACACCTTTGAGATTTATCTGCTTATCTGACGACCTCTTTTTGAGATTATTTTCCTATTCTTATTAATTTTAATGTAAAAACACCCTTTTTTGACAGAGAAAGACAGAGACAGACAGACAGAGAGCATTTTATCAAGTCTTCTTTAAGGAACCATTTAGAGGCAGCATGGTGCGTGCAAGCCCATGTTACTTTGCTGTCATGATGCACCGAAGATGCAGTACTGGTAAGTCATTGGTGCCGGGCCCAGTGGCGGATCCAGGATTGTCTAGAAGGGGGGTGGGCAAGACTTGGTGAGAGCTGATGAGATACTATGTGTGGCCTAAGCACCGAAAGCCCCCTGTTTGGGGCCCCCCTCTACACTTTTCTTTTCCCTCTTTCCCCCCCCCCCCCATTTCTCCTTCCCCTCTCCTTTCTTCTTTTTTTTTATGGTGGGGGGGGGGGGGCAGGCCCCCTGGGCCACCACCTGGATCCGCCACTGGCACCGGGCATCATGCCAACCCTGCATGTATTAGTCCAATGCACTAATTAAACGCTGGTGAATAACTCGCCAGGGCTGCATCCATGGGATATGAGGAAAAATTAAAGTCCTAAAACCTTAATCTGGACTGATGATGCATTAATGCACCATGAACATTGATCACCATGATGCATGAATACTTTTGGTCGTCATGATGCCTTATTGCAATCAAGACATTACGCCGGCTCTACTGCATGGATTGATCCATGCCCGGCTGGTCGGCATGATGCATCAATGAAGTGCTGGTAACAGACTCTCCAGCACGAAATTGATGCATCTTGACGACAAATGGGCACGATACACTGCTGCAGAAGCGGTCCTTAACGGATTAAAGGGTTTACTACACACGCGGGTCGTTTTAGTAGGGCGGCTGCTTTCATGAATAAAAAGTAATAGGGCCTAAATTAAGCATACTCGGTTGATTATTTATCAGTTCGTTCCTCAACCTACCAAGCTACCTGTCAATCAATGAACTAATCAATATGTGTCTATATGTCAGTGCCAAACATACCTCATCTATTCATCCACCCCAACTATCCATCCATGCAGAGTGCTACAATGGCCAGACCCCTCCCCCGAAACCCCCAAAGGGTTTAAGTCGCCCCTGACTCGACCATTAGGCATGTTAGTACCTTGTGGCAACCACCCCAGAGTAAGGTCCTCTATTAGTTAATGTGGTACAACCAATTAGTTATCCTATGTTATTTGAAAGACCTGAGTCTGGGGTGGTTAAGTAGTACTTGTAAATTGTGAAAATTACCTGTATATATATAGGCTGGTCGACTTAAGATCTATTAACATCGCCAGTGGTCGAGTCATTGGCCATCTACCCTAAATGCTATCCGCTGCCCCTCCATACTATTCGACCCATAACTCCAAATGCACCCAGGTATTTTTATGTATCTCTTTATAACTAGGCTATCTCTTTATGTCTCTTCCTCTGGGATTATTAATAGGGCCCTAGACAGGGGGGTCCCATGTCCATTGTCGATTCTAAGAAATGGTTATTGTCACTTGTCTCTCAACCCCATGTCCCTTGTCAAATTTAAGAAGTGGCCTTGTCCCTTGTCTCTAAGCCCATGTCCCTTGTCGAATTTAAGAAGTGGATTTGTCCCTTGTCTCTTAACCTCATGTCACTTGTCGAATTTAAAAAGTGGCCTTGTCCCTTTGTCGATTTTACCCGTCTGGGGCCCTATTAATACACTGTACTTATTCTTTTCTTTAATCCTCCCTCTGGATTCATATTAGAATTATCCTTTCTACACATTATAACATAAAACAAGTCACAATGTTCAGTGTAGATATCTGCCCCAGTCTCTCTCAACTATGGCATTTGTTCGTTAAGTGCTCCTTAAAAGTTGATAACGACAACGTCAGACGCAGGTCTCAGATATAGATTAGGGGCCACATATGGCGTCCTTAGCAACCAAGGGAAACATGGCCGCGTCACCAAAATAAACCTCCCCGCGTCATGCAATATAGCATGTTTGATAGGAAGTGTTACTTATCACCTCATTTTTCATTTTATTATTTTTTTTTATGAGGGAGTCGAGATTGAGAGCCGATAGGTCCTATTGATTAGAGACTGCTGTTATTAGACGAGAACTAATTGATTATGACTGTCAGGCCCGAACACTGATCGAGGGTCTAGATGGGGGCGGGGGAGGGGCTATGTTACTTGTCGATTTAAAGAAAAGGCCATATCACGTCACGCAATTTTCTATTTCCCCATGTCCTTGTCCCTATAAGCTGCATGTCACATATCGATTTTGAGAAAAGCCCATGTCACATGTCGAGTTTAAGAAATAGCTATGTCACCCTGTGGATTTTAGGGGTCTACACCCATAACACTACAATATGAATTCTTTGATGACATGGACTAGCTTTGTATGTATATTCTCCATTCTGCTGTTCAAATACAAAGTAGGAAATTGTATTGTGTGAATTAGATTCAATTCATATAGGCATTTGTTGTGGATATGGCAGCCTCATATGTTTAACCAAGGAGCTCCGTATTCCAAAAGGCCATTGAATAAAACATCCCCGTATTACATGGTCAAGTCATGTGACTTTATGAGCTGAACATTAGTAGAATATTTCTTCATTTATGGTAGTTAAAACCATGAAATAATGGCTGAGTGGGATGCGACCAGTCCCCCCTCAGGGAATAAGATGCACAGATATTCCATGGCCGTGGACATTTGCTTATATATCTTTGGTGTTCTGATAGTTAGATGTAATGAAGATTTTTTACGTCCTGGAAATGTCCTGTTTTTGAACACCCTTCAAAGTATGAGGACTGGATTGTTGAAAGTGGCACTTTGAAAGTTGTGCATATTTCCATCTAGATTTATTTTAGATTTTTCTAACTTTCTTATATGGCTTATATTTATAACACTCAATTTTTATAAACAAAATTATCGAAGTGATTATGGTGCTCAGAATATCCAAGGGTATAGCTAGAGACCATTTTGTTGTATACTTGTTGGCTTTCACCCATAGTGCAATGCTCCTAATGTGAGATTTTGTTCATTTCAAGCGCCTCCAGGAGGCTGTTTCACCGCGCTCAATCATCAAACACGGAGGTTCGTCTTTGCAAAGATGGACGTCCATGTTTCAGTTTTAGGGTCCGTATATGAATACCTACTGCCCCCTACCCCCTCCGTATTCAAAATACGGACCCTAAAACCGAAACACGGACGTCCGTCTTTGCAAAGATGGACGTCCATGTTTGATGATTAAACGCAGTGAAACGGCCTCCTGGAACTCAAAAATTATGCACAGGACCATATGTCAAAATTATTTTCCTAAGAAACATATTTCTGTAAGGTATTTTTTGAGAAAGTATAAAAAATTCTGTTGACTTTCAATACTGTTTTGAGGCAAAAATGTTACAAAATCATGCCAAATTGTTCCCACGCATTCCTAAGACATAACACTTTTACCCAGAATGTAATGCCATATGGCTAGAAAATTATTTTTGTAATTATCCTGCATAAATGGGCTTTCTACATGCGAGGTTTCATGTTTCTGTGAATAATGGTTAATATGAAAAGAAATCAAGAGATTTTTCACATTTTTTACTCATTTTAGAGAAAATAATTAAAAACATTTATTTTTTCAAAATTCCATATTTCAAAAAGTAGTGTAGGACCCCCCATTTTTCTTTTTATATATCAATTCTATATGATTTAAGGTAAAGAGGAGTGACCAATCTTAAAGACACTAACTTAAACCCAATGGCTCAGCCTCTCACACTAATGTCTTGGTAAATAAGCCTACCTTCTGTTTGTTTGATTTAAATGGACTATGCTACTACAGTACAGCTGGAACTAGGAAACATACATATACATGCCTTAAAAATTAATTCTTGTGAGCTGCAAAATCTTGTAAGCTGCAACTCTGGCTCGATGTATGTCTAACGTGACAATCTCATGTTTGGACCAATGCCTATGCCTAGTCAGCAACCCCATATTATCATTAAATAATGTGCCTGCTATCAACCAAAGGCATTAACTCCTTAAGTTAAAGGTCGAATAGTGCATTAATGCAGCATTTTCTCATTATGACCTCGGAATGCACCCCTAGTGACAGTGGCGGATTTTGAGGGGGCGGGGGCCGCCCCCCATTTTCCCCAGTACTTAAGAGTTTAATTACATATTTTTCATCCCAAGATTTCCTCCTTTTGGTCCGCGCCCCCTCCTTTTCAAAATCCAGGATCCGCCACTGCGGTGAGTCTACTCACGTTGGCTGCATGCATGCATCATACCGCCTCTATGGGGACGATACATGAATGATCTGCCATACTCTCATGCATGCAGTGCTGTTGATCATAAGAAGCCTTGTCAGAACTGCATCGGTGCATCATGACAACAAAAGTACAGGAACCTGCAGGCTTTCCACAACCTTTAGATAAAGAAAGAAATGAAAACTATCTAAATTGCTGAGGATATACTTATCTAATTATCTAAAGATATACTTTTTATCAACCTGTTGCCCAATTATATGAAGGGGCACATCGTCATCACAGCGTCTACTAATAATGAACCTGACATATGGTTATGATTTGTTGGAACTTTGCCTCTCTAACCCTGTAAGGGCCGCTGATACAGAAGTGCATCATACCCGTCATGATGCACAATGGTAAAGGTGAAAGATAATGAGTGTTTGGCGACAATTATTTCCCGAGCTGGTTTGGGCCGTTCCGCACGAGGCCGGTAGGCCGAGTGCGGAGCGGCCCAAACCTGCGAGGGAAATAATTAGGAGCCAAACACTCATCAGAGTTCATCTTTACATTTATGTCAAGGTGTTTGGGTTGATAATTAATCGATATTTCATCAATATAATCCATAATTAACTCTTATTTACCCATCGTCATCGCGAAATCCTGACCGCCGCCATCTTGAATGTTTACGTTTCAAAAGTGCTGCGCATGCGCGATAGACCTATGACGTCATCGTGCGGATTTGGGGCTGGTTATTTAACGCAGGGGTGCAATATGGGGGTTTAGTGCATTGTCAATGGAGCATCGATATTCACCTTGACATAACAATGAAGTGCTAGCGAGCTGCCGGATCAAACAATGGCCGTTCTACTCGGCCTCTATATACAGAACCCTATGAGACGACTATTGCATATAAGGTGCATTATCAACTTAGGCATACATCTTATAAGGTGCAGCGAGGGGAAAACTTTCGAAGCTGTAGTAGGCCTACTGTTACAGATATATCCGTGCCTATAAGGCTCACCCCAACTTCTGCCGACTCGATGAGGTGCAACAGGCCTCCCCCCTAGCTTGCGCATATAAGCCATGCCATAAGTGTATTGATGATCAACCCTGTAGGGTCGGTATGATGTATGAATGCAGCCCTGGCGAGTTACTCGCCAGGGCTGCATTCATGCATCATGATGAGAAATGGGTACATAAAGTATCACCAGCCCTTAAGGAGTTAAGTGACAGTGGCAGGTGGAGTTGGCCAATGTGCAATGGGGATGCCTGGATACGGCAGTAGGTGTTTGTTGTAGACCTATTGATTTTACTGTTTACCTGCCCTCGTTATTCATGGGGAACACTGAGCCATCTGATCAGGTCTATTGGTAAAAAAGTGTTTATAAAGGAAGAGGAAAAACTCTGTAGGTGTGTGGGCCTAGTTATACCTACCGGGGTACTTTAATAACCCTATATAAGGTGTGGCTGATATGCGAGGCACCTCATAGGCTCGACAGAAGTTGGACCGCGCCTTATATGTGGGGGTATACCTGTAACAGTACTAAAGCCTCAAAAATGCCTGAGTTGAGAGTTGACCTTATAATATATGTGAGAGGCGCCTTATATGCCAGGTATCTCTGTAGTGTAAAAGAATGGGAAGGGACAGTGGTGAGAATCATCCGATCATTTCAAGGCGAGCCTGCCAGAGGTATATTGTACTTAATAAGTCCTATCAGTTGTAGGACCATTTCAGAATCTTAGTTGCTTAGTCATAAGGAAGAATCTTTGGTACACTGGGCTTTCAATAGTTCATTTTAAAAGGGTATTCATTTTATCCTTTCACTCCTCTTGCTGTGCACATATACGCGGACAATGGCACATTCATCAATTGACCTGTAATGTAGTTTTCTCGCCATAAAAATGATCTTGCCCGTCAAAATGGCGTTAAACAATACCAGTACCCACTCAATTACCCCAGCTACACTAAACACTATTCTCTGGTGAATTTGATGGTCGTTTTGGAAGACAGAGGACCCTGGAGGTGATAGAACTGACGACAAGACCTTTGTAAGGGGCTCGGCCACAAGACCTTCATTGGGAGGGGGGAGGGGGTTCCTTAGGGGTAGCCCTATACTGTAGCGTTTCTCAGATACCTCCAAGTCTTTGCAAATTACTCATTTAGTAAAGGCATTTTATCAAGCATTGCCATAAAACATAGACGTATTTTGCATCGATTTCCTATGGCAGCATTCTGATCAGGCCAGGCAATGATATTAAATGGTACGATATAATATGCAGGTGCACTATATATATTTTCATGTCACAGCACGACACAGTGTTTTCCTTTTTGTTTTCCACACTGAGTTTTGTTTACGTCATGCCTGTACAGGCAAATTATTTACAAGAACATAAACCTATATGGAGTTAGGTTTCTCAGAGAAGATCTTTATAATTAATGAAGGTCATGAGCATGAATAGGGAACATGACGTGTTTGTTCGCCCATTCAGAAATAAAATGATAAATTATTCAGAAAAGATGGAGCAGGTTAGGTCTAAGACCTAAAAGACCCGAGTTTTTAATGCAATTTTCAATGCTATTTTCAATTCAATTTTCAATATTCAATCAGATATTGACAAATAGTGAGTGATTACTGACATATGTTGATGAACTGCTGACCAATAATGAGCAATTACTAACATGTATTGACTAATTGCTGACAAATAGTGCATTATTACTGATATATTTTGACAAATAGTGAGTAATAACTAACAAAATATTATATTGACTAATTGCTGACAAATAGTGCATTATTACTGACATATTTGGACTAATTACTGACAAAAAGTGAGTAATTACTGACAAAAAGTGAGTAATTACTAACATAAATTGACTAATTGCTGACAAATAGTGCATTATTGCTGACATATTTGGACTAATTACTGACAAAAAGTGAGTAATTACTAACATAAATTGACTAATTGCTGAAAAATAGTGCATTATTACTGACATATTTGCTGACAATGCATCATAACATCCATAAAAGGGTTAACTGCACATCAATGCCTTGTCTATCAATAAAGGGTTGACTGTGCATCAATTCATCATGCTATCCCTAAGGGGTTAACTGTCTATCAATGCATCATGCCATCCATAAAGGGTTAAGTGCATCAATGCATCAGGTTATCCATGAAGGGTTAAATGTGCATCAATGCATCATGCCATTCATAAAGGGTTAACTGTGTATCAATGCATCATGCCACCCATAAAGGGTTAAAGTGCATCAATACATCATGCCATTCATAAAGGGTTAAAGTGCATCAATGCATCATGTTATCCATGAAGGGTTAAATGTGCATCAATGCTTTGTAACATCCATAAAGGGTTAACTGTGCATCAATGCATCATGCTATCCCTAAGGGGTTAACTGTGTATCAATGCATCATGCCATCCATAAAGGGTTAAGTGCATCAATGCATCAGGTTATCCATGAAGGGTAAAAGAGCATCACTGCATCATGCCATTCTTAACGGGTTAAAGTGTGTCATTGCATCATGCTATCCATAAAGGGTTAACTGTGCATCAATGCATCATGCCATTCATAAAGGGATATCTGTATCTATGCATCATGCCATTCATAAAGGGTTAAATATGCATCAATGCACCATGCTATCCATATAGGGTTAACTGTGCATCAATGCTACATGCCATTCATGAAGGCTTAAAGTGAATCAATGCATCATGCCATTCATAAAGGGTTAAATGTGCATCAATGCATCATGCTATTCATAAAGGGTTAACTGTGTATCAATGCATCATGCCATACATAAAGGGTTAAATGTGCATCAATGCATCATGCCATTCATAAAGGGTTAAATGTGCATCAATGCATCATGCCATTCATAAAGGGTTAACAGGTGCATCAATCCATCATGCCACCAATAAAGGGTAAAAGTGCATCACTGCATCATGTCATTCTTAACGGGTTAAAGTGTGTTAATGCATCATGCTATCCATAAAGGGTTAACTGTGCATCAATGCTACATGCCTTTCATAAAAGGTTAAAGTGCATCAATGCATCATGCCATTCATAAAGGGTTAACTGTGCATCAATGCATCATGCTATCTTTAAAGGGTTAACTGTGCATCACCGCATCATGCCATCCATAAAGGGTTAAATGTGCATCAATGCTTTGTGAAATCCATAAAGGGTTAACTGTGCATCAATGCATCATGCTATCCAAGAAGGGTTAAAGTACATCAATGCATCATGCCATTCATAAAGGGTTAACTGTGCATCACTGCATCTTGCCATCCATAAAGGGTTAAATGTGCATCACTGCATCTTGCCATCCATGAAGGGTTAAATGTGCATTAATGCATCATGCTATCTATAAAAGGGTTAGATGTGCATCAATGCATCATGCCATTCATAAAGGGTTAACTGTGTATCAATGCATCATGCCACCCATAAAGGGTTAACTGCACATCAATCCATCATGCCTTCAATAAAGGGTTAAAGTGCATCAATGCATCATGTCATTCATAAGGGGTTAACCGTGCATCAATGCATCATGCCATTCATGTCTAAGACCATAGAATAATAAAAACACACATTTTTAAAACACAATTTAAAACACAGAATGACGTCAACATTTTCAATTAAACACCATAGAACAGAGAGGTGAAAAGGCCTTGATAGATTCAGTCCTGAGATATTTGGGTACAAGTGCTCTCTGATAGCTATCAGTGTAGCATGCTGGAAATCAGCTCAAGAAATGGCTGCACACATTCTACATCCTGCAATATCGGTATATAGAGGACCTATATGTACCCCCTCCCCCTCACACACACACACAGACCGGCTGGACACTGTGTGAAGGGGAAGGCATCCACAGTTTGGCAGCTTAGGCCCTACTGTAGTGTAGGGAGCATTGCATGCAGGCAATCCACTTGTGGCATGGGTAGACCTACCATAAATAGTCCTACACTATATCTGATACCAATACAATTTACAAATTATTCTATACCAATTTGCAGGGATGAAAGTCAGAGAACATGAAAATCCCTGAAATGGTCCAATATGGGCCTAAAAACCTGGGTTTTTATATGAATATATAGGGCCTTGGAACTTCAAAATCCCTGAAATTAGGGAAATCCCTGAAGACTTTCATCCCTGAATTTGCAATGGTCGATTTATGGTGCACATTACCCCTATACGCAAAAAGCTTCGGCGAAATTGTGTACACTAGAAGTAGACCCGAGGTCGAACCTCGGGTCTAATAAAATGACTGAAGACTAAATGGGCAGCTATAACATATGGATGATTTGACATGAGGAAATACATAGTTTATATAGGCCTGGAAATCATTAGTGTATGTGGAGCAGATACATGCCAAACCATGAGAAATACTCCATATGATATACGAGAAACTCACCCTTTATGGAGTGCATAGTGCATTATTGTATTTTTCCTGATGATAATGATCTTTAGGTAATCCGGTCCTGCCAAAATCAGTCCAGGCCTGCAGAATGATAAAATCTGCAGGACCAAATGGCCTGCATGGGGTAAAAGTTATTGTACAGCTTGATGTGGGAGTTTTCAGTTACAGTTGTATAGTACATGGAGGTAAATTCTACTAAGTATCTGTGGACATACACTGGGCATTTGCGGTCTGTATAACTACCGCAGGCATAGGGCTCCACCCCCAACCCCTCTCCCCTTACTTCCTCCTGTGTCAAGGTCAGGTGACAGGGAGAGGGAGGATTACAGAAATGTAATCTTGTTATATCAAAGAGCTTCTTATCCTAATCCCTTAATTGGGGGTGATTATTGGGTGTTTATTCTGCACTCTGTCTGTCTCAATCTCATTTCACACTCTCCCTCACATATTCAGATAACCTATCAGTGATAACATCTGCTGGGAGAGTGTGCTCACTCATGCACATCCAACAGTTTCCAACAAGTTGGCCAAGGCTTCCACCTGCCCCATATGTAGTGGGAGAGAAGGGGGAGCGGAATTCAGGGATAGGTTTCTAGCCTACTGTGGACAGGCTGAGGGAAATGTTTGTTTTAAAGATAGACAAAAGGGGGCGCCACAACTATACACATTGGCAGCACTCACTGCATCCATCCAACCAGGCCTATTTGTGATACAGTAAATTGAGATACCATGGCCCCCATCATTTCATGTCCTCATACAGATACATTTATTACCATAGGATATATGTAAAACCAATATACATTGAGAGAGCTACCATGTAATTGAACTGTATCTCAGTAACGCTAATTTCTTATTAGACTTTGGAAACTATTTGATGAATTGACCAAAAGTAATGAATCAAGAAACAGCTGCAGCTCATGTGTAACGGAGCAAGTATGATTGATTCTTAATGTTGTAACCCTACACCAATCCATTATAATACTGCAAGGACAGGATGTGCATGGTGCTATTTGTATTTGTTAACACTAGAAACACTGCATAGCTGCATAGTGTCTGAATATAGGCCTACTATGTCCTGTTGGGTCAGCATAATTTACAAATGCAGCCATGGTGGGTCAGGATTGTATGAATGCAGCCATGGTGGGGCAGCATAATTTACGAATGCAGCCATGGTGGGTCATAATGATGTATGAATGCAGCCATGGTGGGGCAGCATAATTTACGAATGCAACCATGGTGGGGCAGCATGATGCATAAATGCAGCCATGGTGGGAGAGCATGATGCATGAATGCAGCCATGGTGGGACAGCATGATGCATGAATGCAGCCATGGTGGGACAGCATGATGTATGAATGCAGCCCTTTGAAATAGTCTGTGTGTCACAGCTGTGAATGCCCTTCTCAATGGGTGCATGAATGCAGCCATGGTGGGGCAGAATGATGCATGAATGCAGCCATGGTGGGACAGCATGATGCATGAATGCAGCCATGGTAGGACAGCATGATGCATGAATGCAGCCATGGTGGGACAGCATGATACATGAATGCAGCCATGGTGGGTCAGCATAATGCATGAATGCAGCCATGGTGGGGCAGAATGATGCATGAATGCAGCCATGGTGGGACAGCATGATGCATGAATGCAGCCATGGTGGGGCAGAATGATGCATGAATGCAGCCATGGTGTGGCAGCATGATACATGAATGCAGCCATGGTGGGTCAGCATAATGCATGAATGCAGCCATGGTGGGGCAGAATGATGCATGAATGCAGCCATGGTGGGACAGCATGATGCATGAATGCAGCCATGGTGGGGCAGAATGATGAATGAATGCAGCCATGGTGGGGCAGAATGATGCATGAATGCAGCCATGGTGGGGCAGAATGATGCATGAATGCAGCCATGGTGGGACAGCATGATGCATGGATGCAGCCATGGTGGGGCACTATGATGCATAAATGCAGCCATGGTGGGTTAGCATGATGAATGAATGCAGCCATGGTAAAGCAGCATGAGGCATGAATGCAGTCATAGTAGGGCACTATGATGCATGAATGCAGCCGTGGTGCGGCACTATGATGCATGAATACAGCCATGGTGGGGCACTATGATGCAGCCATGGTGTGGCACTATGATGCATGAATGTAGTCATGGTGGGGCAGCATGATGTATTAATGCAGCCATGGTGGGACAGCATGAGGCATGAACGTAGTCATGGTGGGGCAGCATGATGTATTAATGCAGCCATGGTGGGACAGCATGATGCATGAATGTAGCCATGGTGGGGCAGCATGATGTATTAATGCAGCCATGGTGGGACAGCATGATGTATTAATGCAGCCATGGTGGGACAGCACGATGCATGAATGTAGCCATGGTGGGACAGCATGATGTATTAATGTAGCCATGGTGGGGCAGCATGATGTATGAATGCAGCCCTTTGAAATAGTCTGTGTGTCATAGCTGTGGATGCCCTTCTCAAAGGTATGTCATTCCTATGCAGTGGCGGTGAGTAGACTTGACGGCATTTGTTCATCATGATAAATGAACATGAATCATGGTGTTGCTTGCCAAGATTTAGTTCAAACATGTGCATCTTAAGGTGCTAAATATGTTACTTGTAAGTAACAAACAGGTATTTACAGATCATTAGTCCTGTGCGGCATCAATAGCTTTAACCATGACTCACTTAGGCCTAATATTTTTTGTGTTGCGTGACTTAGGACAAAAGGGTCGGCCTTTATTCTTTTTTTGATGATTCTTAACTTTTAACGAAATTCAAGTGATGAATAAGAACCATGTGTCACTTCCTATTTTTCAGCTTATTCCCGAAACACGCAACTTTTTTTTATCATACCTGTTATGTATGACAAAAAAGCAAGAAGAATTTGACTGTTCAGAAACAATTCTGTATTTTACAAACAAACTCTATGTATAACAATTTACAAAATTACCTATTCATGCAGTCAGCCAATATATCATATAGATTATATCAACAAGTTCTAAGTAACACATATGAAAAATTTAACAGTCAATAACGGTAGCCTACTCACAAATAGCATAAGAAACACCCTTGCCAACAAAACTACAACTACCCTGGTACCATCATATGTTACTGCATTTTTACTCGTTTCATATGGGCCCTTATCTAAATGTAGCAGATATTCAAATAATGTCCACTATGGCTAACTATACTAGAGGGCGGTATGTACACTTGAAATGTTGAAGTGTTTTTCATTTTAAACATAATTCTATTCAAGCAAATTGAAGACATGCATTACATGTTCCTGTGTATACGTGTAGATGACTTGAATATGTTAACATCTTACAGATATGAGCTGAAGTTATTACTATTAAGGGACGTATATAGACTTCTAATATCATTGATATGCTGAGACCAATGTGCTTGTCCACATAGAAATACTGATACTGTACCTCAAAGGACAGTCTTATTGCTTTATTTGAACTCATGTCCCGTGGGATCAGCTGCCTAAATGATGCCCTGTACTTTTTTCTTAATGTTTTAGCTATTTAGGTAATACAGAAGACAATGTCTACCGGCTGGATACCACATTTTTCTTTTTCTTTTTTCTCTTGCCTCTGTGTAGCGGCCACACATGGTCAAATCTTGGATGTCGAAATCATATTTGACTTATTTTCTTTTTAATACACTCCCAGATGGTCTGTATGATGCATGAATGCAGCCCTGGCGAGTTACTCACCAAGGCTGCATTCATGCATGGTTTCAACTAATAGGCATGAGGCCTTAGCACAC
Organism: Acholoe squamosa; assembly: GCA_949317995.1. Taxonomy (NCBI): domain Eukaryota; kingdom Metazoa; phylum Annelida; class Polychaeta; order Phyllodocida; family Polynoidae; genus Acholoe; species Acholoe squamosa. Next base: position 42,221,258 of record OX439051.1, on the reverse strand, counting down.
CACACCGCCCTTAAAGGGTTAGAAAATGCTAATGATTAATGATTTCTTTCTAACATGCATATCCAGTAACCTATTTACATTGAGTAGATGATAAGCACTTTTAAGTACTTCTAATGGCACCATTCACCAAACTCATTTGAAGCAGTATTTTAAATGTTATACACGGTGAAAAACAGTCAATGAGGTACTTTTTCATTGATAGAAAAACAAAAAGCTATGTATAATCATACAAAATATATGCATCCATGTGATATTCTTGTAGCCTAAAAACCTTGTATACATTTAAAGAAACGAAATAAGTCATACCGGCACTGAAGGTCATCGGCGGATTATTTGATTATTCCTTTAAGTGAAAATATATTTGATCGATTTCTTCTTACTCTTTCCTCACGATAAGCACCAATTGAATTAACTCGGTTGAGCATGTATTGAAGTATCTATCACCAAGCAGTACAACAGACTTTTCTAACAAACTTGGCTTTGTAAGTCCTTATATGAAATGAAATATTGCAGTAGATTTTATATTGAGTACTTAACTGCTCAACAGAGTCTATAAACAATAACTTGTTTAACTTTCGCAGAGTGAGTGCCAAGCACGATGCCCTAAGTTTGGTGAGAGATGACCGTGTGTCTGTTGTTCTGTACATGCTATGTTTGTTTGATGCATACCGAAGAATTCAAACCGGTGGTGCGCTAACGTGTTTGATCTGAGTTGATCGATGGTTTGCGGGACAGCGACAGAGTCTTCAATGCCATCATAGTCTGGTTCATTGGGGTACAACTCATCACCTGCAGGAAAATGTAAGATTATGGTGAAATGATAAGGTTGTAATATCAATGACTTTTGAAGCCTTCAAAAGGAGGTCAAGTGACAAATATCCAAACGGGACTAAGCCAGAAAGAAGATCATATGCTTGAATGCTTTTCGAGATTAAAGACAGAAAATTTCTTAGTACCGTAAACCCAGGGTTTTAAGCCACAGACTTACAGCAGTTTATAAATAATATGGTGTCCAACACTCAGTGTGTAGCTTATATGCGGGGTTTCTGATATGTCGACAATAATAAGAAATAGCAAACTTTTTAATTCCGAAGTGCAGCTTATCGCAAAGCCAGAAACTCATGGTTTGGCTTATATGCCTGCTGCGGCTTTTATAGGATGTTCCCAAAGTTGGTGTGTGGCTTATACATGGGTTTTTCTCTTACACCCCAGGTGTGGCTGATAGCTTCTGCAAAAGTTTCAGGGGCAGCTTATATGTGGTTGTGGCTTATACACGGGAGTATATGGTATTTTGGCCGGTATTTCTGTATTACCGTTACTAGAATAACACCAAACACCTACCAGGTAGAACAGCTATCGTTCCGTCCTCACACTTCATCCTCACTGGTAGCCACCGCTGAATCCCACATCCCTCTCTAGATTTGGCAAACTTGTAGAGTTCTTGTAGTTCAGACATGCTGCAGAGTCTACACAGCTCATAGACCTGAGGGGGCGCTAACCACAGCTCCTCCGCCTGATGTCGACAAAGGAGGTCTAGGGGCGTAGCCCACTGAAAACAAAGGTAAAATTACTAACTATGTGTTGTGATAGTCTCATAGGTGCACATGTAGTTGCATTGGTCTAAATGAATTAATTCTATTTCGTCTCTTATAAAGTGTAAGATAAAGAGTACTGTAATTAGTGAGAGCTCAATGAGTACGTAAATCCTTGCATATAAGACGCACCTCGAGTATAGGACACCCCCGAGTTAGAATAAATCCCATACTAGCCATAGAACACACCTGGGGTCAAACTTTGGTCATTTCAGTGCTGTTCTATAGTGTAAAAACCCTGCATATAAGACACACCCTTAGTTGTTTTTTTAAGGGTGTGATCCACTACTCCGTTTCCAGTTGCGTTTGCTGACGTGCGACAGAACTTCCGACAGCTGTCACAGATATCAAACGTTGTTGATATTTGCATTTTTTTTTTTTATCGCACATCACTCCCCGACCACTGTGTCTTTGTCGCAGCAGTAGATCTACTGCTGCGACTGTCGGTCTGTTTCTGAAAGTGCAACAAATAACGCAGTTCTTGTCGTAGTAGTGGATACCGGGATTAAATCTTATAGAGTGCACCTGTCCTGAAATAATTCTTGTGTATAAGCCACTTATTTTCGAGGATATTTGGTAATGCTCATATAGGTCAAACAATTTACCAGTACCTGAGCAGAGGAAATTTCACGCTGATCGTGGACCACATCAGGGACTTGTGGAAGACAGGCCAGGTAGAAGATCGTGTCGTAGCGCCGGTTGTTGTGCATTTTGGGCATGTTGGTCGGGGTTAACCAACACGACCAGTCGTGTAAACTCCACACGTTGGGAACCACATTCAACTCAGCACACATGTCCACAAACTTGTGTTCGTCTTTATTTACTTCTTCCCTCCATTTGGTCATAACATCAGCAGAGAACTTTTGTTCGACAGGTATGCAGCTATCAATAACCTTGTTGTGATCGACTCGGGCTTCCTGCGTCTCAGGATTGACCGTGAAGTCTAGATGTTCCTTATCCGTGCAGAGTAAGATGCCAGATTCCTCAAAGGTTTCCCTGATGGCTGAAATCCTGAAAGCTATCTCACTAGAGACATCCCTTCCCACCCCATCCCAATACTCAAACATTGGCAGGCGTTCTGTAGAGCCTTCATCCTCAATCAACTTTGGTTGTTTGATGCCCAAATTACGAAGAGAGTACTCAGCAAGTTTCACACCTTTCAAGTCTAAAACATCTCTGAAAACTTCACTCCATCTGTCCACAAAATCCACATTGCCAATTTTACCACCAGGGAACACGTAGGCACTTGGCATGAACGGACTCTTGCTGTTTCTCTCCAGCATGAGCACCTTGTAGTCAAAGTCAGGAATCTCAGTGGCCTCGAGTCGCTCTCCAACCTCGAGCTGCTCTGAGACTAGAATTTTGGCACCCCTGTCGATGACAGTGTCATAGAGGCCTCTGTACTGCTCCATGCGCTTGATTGAGCCAGTGTCTGCACTGTCTTTTACTTGTTTAGCAACATTTCTCAGTTTCGAACTTGCACTTTTTGGAAACTTGGCGGTTAATAGTACCGTGGCTGCATCTTTCCAGAACCTAGACATGCTGCTGACCAGGTCAAAAGAAGTTTTTAATGTGTCTTCACAAAGTTTTGTGTGCTGTGTTTACTTTCAGACGTGCCTATCGGCATCGGCATCGGAACTCTCCATTCCCGACTGTCACGCGTGCGCAATGAAAAGAAACTTTTAGAGAGTTCCTGTCGCAAGGACTTAAACAAAAAATGGGGGCGAGAATGACAACTCCGAAGCACGCACAGAATCAACCTACTGGGCCGCCGGAACAACTAATCAGATAATATACATGTTGTGGGAAATGAAGCATAACATCTTTGTTTGTGGAAGAATGTTGTTGTTTTGGGTTGTCACGACATTCCGGGAGATTTAGCAGTGCCAACAACTTGATAGGTCTCGCGACCTACCCGGTACCTTGCCACTTTCGTAGCTCTCTCCAAGGAGGGTGGAAGAACTCTCCACGTTCCCTGCTCTCTGTTTTGCCGCATTATGACCGCGCACCGCATTGTGACCGCACCACATTATGACCGCGCCCAACTCACATATTATGACCGCACACCACATTATGACCGCGCCCAACTCACACATTATGACCGTGCACCGCATTATGACCACGCCCAACTCACACATTATGACCGCGCACCACATTATGACCGCACCCAACTCACACATTATGACCGCGCACCGCATTATGACAGTGCCAAACTCACACATTATGACCGCGCACTGCATTATGACCGCGCCAAACTCACACATTATGACCGCGCACCACATTATGACTGTGCCCAACTCACACATTATGACGGCTCACCGCATTATGACCGCGCCCAACTCACACATTATGACCGCGCCCAACTCACACATAATGACCGTGCATCATAATATGATCGCGCCCAACTCACACATTATGACTGCGCACGGCATTATGACCGTACCGCATTCCAATAAAAGCCGATGTAAATCTTGACAAAATGATTTGTACTGGCAGACATGGACTAGTACAAGGTCAAAAAAACTTGAGCCTAACCTGTCATAATCCCTTATGGGGAGGATCATATCCAGTGCAGTGTGCGGTCACAATGTGTTAGATTGGCATGGTCATGAGCATTATGTGGGCTCGGTCATAACATGGTGCATGGTCACACTGTATTAGTCGGACGCAGTCATAATGCGGTGCACGGTCATAATGTATGAGTTGGGCACAGTCATACTGCGGTGCAGTCATAATGTGGTGCTTGGTCATAATGTGTGAGTTTGGCACAGTCATAATGCGGTGCGCGGTCATAATGTGTGAGTTGAGCGCGGTCATAATGCGGTGCCCAGTCATAATGTGTGAGTTGTGCGCGGTCATAATGCGGTGCATGGTCATAATGTGTGAGTTGGGCGCGGTCATAATGCGGTGCGCGGTCATAATGTGGGAGTTGTATGCGGTCATAATGTGGTGCACGGTCATAATGTGTGACTTGGGCACGGTCATAATGTGGTATGCGGTCATAATGTGTGAGTTGAGCACGGTCATAATGCGGTGCGTGGTCATAATGTGTGAGTTGGGTGCGGTCATAATGTGGTGCGTGGTCATAATGTGTGAGTTGGGTGCGGTCATAATGTGGTGCGTGGTCATAATGTGTGAGTTGGGCGCGGTCATAAAGCGGTGTGGTCACAATGCGGTGCGTGGTCATAATGCGGCAAAACACTCTCTCCGACTCCCGTTCCCGTCCCGTAGTCAGAACGGCCCACCCGTGACACAGACGATACTCAGGCAACCCGGTACCCGGCTTCCGTACCGGTACATGTACCCCCATCCTGGGGAAGCCTCCACCACAGAATAAGGATTTTCTGAGGTACCGGTAATCTTTTACAACAGGGATGAGGGGGGGGGCGTGATGTGTTTTTGTGCGTGCTCGCAGGGGTCTAACCCCCCCCCAAAAAAAAAAAAAACAACAAAAAACACAAACAAACAACAAAAACCCACCAAAAACACAACAACAAACAAACAAAAAACAAAACAACCCCACCACCCTAAGAAAAACCTTCAGTCAGGTGTGTGTACCTGGCTTATCTTTGATACCCCTCCATTTATTTGCAAATGGACGATTCTTTGCTCCCCCATACAGATAACAGAAACTACTTCGATCTTGATAAGAGTCTGAGGTTCGGTGTGTATTTGTATTATTGGGAAAAGATTGTCCAAACATTCCACTAGATGTGTGTTCTAGTTCACTACAGTATGTTATTTAATAAATTTAATTACCGTCTTTGATTCAAAGATAGGCACTTACCTACCCCCAGTGCAGGGTTCTGCTGCAGTGGAGGTGTAAAAATTGTGATAAAGCTGAAACTGGGGAGTGCTTAAGTCTCCTTTCTTTGACAGCTCATTGTGTAGCTATTTATTTGAGGATCTTCACATACATTGGCTCATTTTAAAGGGATTGATTAGGGGTTTAATATGAATCTATTTGAGAAATAATTGATGCAGGCAAACATCCCATTCTCCCCAAGTGAAGTTATCCCATAACTTTGAAAGCATTTTTTTGGTATAAATGCCAAATCTCACATAAAAGAGAATAGTTCCCACACTTTCTACAGAAAAAAATGGTTTAGAAATAGTCTAGGGTTTTTCTTTTCATAGCGGAACAGGATGTTTGCCAGACCCCACAAAAATGTTAGCGTGCCATTCCCTATCACCCTTCTCCATGCTTCTCCATGTTAGGTCCTTGTCTGTTTGCCAGAATTCAATCCTATATATATTATTTATATAGCAATGGATAGAGCTGATAGAAAGAAGTGGATTTCCTTTTTAAATGAAGCCTTTATGTCAATTTAAAGGGAAATTCTGACCAATTAAAAATCTCATATCGACTCCATAATTTTGCACCAATTCTGTCAGATCGCTAAATGACAGATGATATTAAGTCAAGATAAAATCCCTTTAAATTGTTAGAATTTGATATGATACATTGATTTTCAACCTTTTATGGGGAACTCTTCCATACTTGAAAAGAAAATAGTCCAAAATAATAATTTAAGAGATGTAGCCACTCCTGTATCCAATATGCTTGATCACAAATCTGGACCCTATTTAAACTCTTAACACTGGCAGAATTTTGGGTTCGATTTGGGGTCTTCGATCAGTCATAACTTCCGTTATACTTGGCATAAGACTTCATTTAAAGAGCAAATCCACTTCTTTTGATGAGATCTATCCATTGCTTAATAGATAAAATGCACGGGACAAATTCTTGAAAAATAGGTAAGTGCCTACTTTGATCGAGGAAGAACCTGATTGAATTGATAGGATGTGTATTGGCTCGCTTAGCTGAGTCTCTATCTTGTCGAGTTGAGTCGAAGGATGCGACTAGGGACTAATTTTGATACCGGGTACATATAGTGATGGCTTGGGGAGCAGAGTTTCTCAAAAATTTATTAAACCCCTCGGACAGCCCCCTTTACCTAGGAGCTATTCAGTAATGAAGAGAGATCCATAATATGTGAAAGCCCTTTAGAGTGGTCAAGAGAATTAACGGGTACGGCAAAATTGGGAGCAAATAAGGCTTTTTCACGTGACGTCAGTTTGCTGTGGCAGCCTGTGCATGAGGGTGTTGGAGGTCTCCCACTACTCACACTGCCCATAGAAAATGCACTGTGGCAGTCCACTACCCTGTCTAAAATCCTAATTTTCTCCAAATCCTTTGGCTCCATCAAAAAGTCCTTTTCATCACTAATAGTAGAGATAGATGGGATCATGCGGAACTAAGAATTATGAATATCTGATTTATATAAATGATGAAAATATTGTATGGAAGTGGAAGGATTGTCTGCACGAGATATGAGAGTGAGTGGCTAGCTTTACTGTGGCGATCTACTATACCCTTTACCAATCTCGATTTTCTCCAAATCCTGTGGCTACATCAAAATCCTTTTCAACATTAATAGCAGGGACAGCGGGGAGCATGTGGAAGTAAGAATTATGAATGTTTGATTCATATAAATATTGAAAATCTTATGTGGAAATGGAAGGATGGGTCTGGGTGAGACTTGACAGTGAGTGACTCACTTTGCTGTGGCATCTACTACCCTTTGCAAAATCCCGATTTTCTCCAAATCCTTGACCTTTATCAAAAATCCTTTTCGCCAGTAGCAGTAGAGATGTAGGGAAATAGGTGAAACTAAGAATCATTAAGGTCCGATTTATATAATGTTAAAAATCTAATGTGGAAGTACATTAGAATGTGTAGACCCTTTGCCAAAACCACGATGACCAGATGTATTTATAGAAATGACTGAAGGAAGAAAGATCAAATGTATAGATTGTTTATTAATTACTACAGCTAGCTGTAGCTGATTCATTATTCCAAGTAAGACCAAGTATGCCATGATAATTTTTCAATAGTACAACTGTTTTGGTCTCTCAAACTGTGTAGACTGTAGGGCAGTTTGGCTGTCTTTCAAGCTTTTCTATATCTGATCACAAACATACTATACTGTGTCGATTATTTCACATGATTTATCAGACTGACTGAGTAATGCACATAAAAGTAAAGGTAAAAATTCAGGTAAATCTGTCGCCCTGATCACAAATGACTAGGTATTAATCCTTTGTCTACGATTTTTTTAGGGACTCAACTCAGGTATTCTATTAAATGTGCAGGAACCCATGTATTGAACAGACAACAAATCTAATACTTGTACAGAGCAATTAATTCTATAGTACCGGTAGCGACTACTTGTCTAGATCTACTACTGATTGAGATATTTAAGATAACTGAGGCACACTAAAATGTGATATCATTAGCAAATATACGAATACTCAAATCTGAGAGCACAATGATCACATACATGTATGAGCTACTTTTTCAAATGTACTGTAAAACCTAAACTTTAAGTTGCACCTTGCATATAAGGTTGGTGCTTGTGCGTAGATTTTTCATACCTGTGGGGATACTTCTGTAATACCTCGCGTATAAGGCGAGGTATTTTAACTCACTATATTAGCCATAAGTACCCTATGCACTTAAAAAATTAACATCAAGTGAGTAGAGTATTAATGTGATGTTGTAATGGGAGAACGGATGACCTGAGTATAATATCCATTTCCAGAGTATACGTATCTTTATCAACATGTCTTTATCATGACTTAGCTACTATGATAAAATGAGGCCTAAAACATTGTTGTGTTCAGGTAACAAGACCTACCCTATTTTTTGGCCTAACTTTTTTTTATGGACCTTTTTGTTAAAAAATCTGATTTTTTTTGGCACTTATCAAGACATGGAATTTTTTTATGATCCCGCACATAAAATTTGAGTCATGTAGACGCGAAAATTTATTGCTGGCCTTTAAAAAATTCTCGACCTATCCTAATTTTTTTCTACTCTGTTACCTGAACCAGAGATGTATAAAGGTATCGTCATGTCTCTGCCTGAATACAGCCTTTCGTAATGAAATGGACTAAAATATTTCATTATCATAACTTGCCATAGTGCCCTGTACATACAGGACACACCTAGCGTACCCCATCCCCCTCAGGTCCTTTCTTCGCAACGAGGCATACCTGGGGTAACATTTTGGCCAACTTGGTGTATAAGGAAAATGCTTGTTGAAAGAAATACTATAAGGCACACGATTGATTTCTGAATGTTTAGTACTGTTTTATGATAGAAGTGCCTCGCCTGTTATACACACCCTAACATTGGGCTTATTCAGGAGGTCTCAGATTCACATAAAAGCCGCGGCAGGTACATCAGGGTGTATATGGCATGGTTTATACGCGGGCACTATGGTATATACGATAAAAATAACACGTAAAGTTAACACAAATAACTACTACCGTAATCTCCCGCATATAAGATGCGTTTTATACATGAATCAGATGTCTACTGCATCCTATAGAGCCTCTCAAAAGAGCGGGTGGGTCTTATAGGTGGGATACCTTTACTATAGAACAGTACTAGACATTCAAAAATCAAGCCCCATGTGCACCTCATAGTATTCTCTTCAACTCAGGGTGCGTCTTATACGCGGGATGCGTCTTATACGCAGGAGATTGTGGTAGTAATTAACAATTTGTACCATAACCATCACTCATTCACACTAAAATCTAATCAACCCAGGTAAGATTAAAGAATACTACTCCTTTAGAAGTACAACATTCTTTAACGTCTGTGCACATATAGTCTGTAGGACGAATGCTTAAAGCAGCTGCACCTGACACTACCTTGGATTCAAATGACTGGTTGCCAAGCCCATCCTGTCTGTGCAGATAGTCTTTATCATATTTCTTAACAAATATTTGGATATGTACATTGTATAAGTTATTAGAAATGTACATCTAAATTTGCATAAATGTGTAATAAATCACTGTGAATTCATCAATACCTGGAGGACACTAACCACCATATTACCACCATAAAAGCTGTGGTATCCTACACCATAAAATTATTTTTCTCTAAATAACATTTCATGTGACACAGATCACTTGTGCACAGAGTAGTCATATAGATTAAACAACATTGATTACTTTATGAATTGTTACAGCTTATCACGCTTTAGGAATGGAGTGTGTACAATTAAAATTTCATTTCCTAGTTTATAGGAGTTTCTTTGTGAACCTGAATCCAACCCCAGTAGCATTCTTTGAAATAGAAATTAGGGAATAAAATCTGTAAAAAGGAACACTACTTATTGCTCACTTTAGTATAGTGTTTACACTTACTGTGTATTAAGATTTCGATGTGATATAAATACCTGTTACAACCCGTTTTGTGCCAATTATACAAATATAATGCAGCAATGTAAATTGCTGATAACTCGAAAAGTGAAAAGCACTCCCTGACCCAGGCTATTCGCACCACCAAGCCACTATTCGCATAACTCCAGCCAAAACTGCACTACCGCACCACATTGCAAAAAAGAGCGGGAAAGTTGATACATGGATCAACATCATATACCTTCACCATTGGAGGCAAAAAGCGTCTGTACAATATTGAGAATTTCACAAAATTTACAAAACTTGGTGATGAAATTCCTTTTCCTGCAAGACCCCTACATCTCCTCCTTTGATGGCACTACAAATTCATTAAGTAATTCTGCTTCTTATATATAAAATTTCCATCTTTTGTGAAACTTATTCGCACCACCAAAATGACTGAAAGTGCAGGGCCTCAGGGTGTCTCCTTATAACTCGCTTTTCGAGTTAATCAATGGTTATGAGATTGTGGTACATTCTTCACGTCTAAACATGATCAATGCCACTTTCTATTCTCTAAATGGTATTAACCCCCGGGTATTAACCCTTGGAGGAGCATTATGCACGAAAGCACTACGGTATACATGTACCAACCCTATGAGGTTAAGAATGAGAGTATTTTGCAGCCAGTAAATATGTTCTACTGGGTAATAAAAGCCCTTTCAGCTTAAGAATTACGATATGTTAACAATCCTGAGTTTTTGATTCCACTATTATTTCAGGGAACAGTAAGATCTATTATACATCTTTCAGGTGTAAATGGCCTATTTCCCTCTGTCTTTGGCTTACTAAAACTGTCAAGGACTATCAATATCACAGCTGAACACACCCTATGATAATTATAACATGTACCTAAATCCTCCTTCATCACAAGTTAGTCTTTATAAAGGCGACCAGGTCCTCCATCATCTGCGCACCCTCGTCTGTTTTCAGAGGTTGGTCGAAGAACGCTAACATGCCGTGGTAGCTGTGTTCGTAGTTTCTCCACATTACCTGGACACCGGCATCTGCAATATTTTAAAACAAATGAGTGACAACTAAGAAAAAAATCATTCTGAAAAGGACTTACACCTGTTAGCAGTGCTATTAAAAGATAAGATGTTCCCGATCGGATCTGGAGATACCGATCGAGCCTGGCCCATCTGCAGTGGCCTTAAACAATATGGACTAGGGGTACCAGTACCAGTATATTTTTTTTTTATTTTCATAATCAAGCAATATACTATAAATTCTCTCGTATAAGGCACAGTACAAGAACCCAAATTAAAATTTATGCGGCTTATAGGATCGGCCTAAAGTGGGGGAAGGGCTAATGCAGGAGTATTTGACACAATAGAAAAGAACTAAACTGCCAATTCTCAAGCCTCCGGTGCAGCTTATGGCTCATTCTAAAGTATGGGTGTGCCTTATACAAGAGAGCGGCTTATACGCGAAAATTTACGGTATTACCTTTGAGTCTTTGGCTGTAAAGAGCCCCATCGTCTCTCAGTACATCGTATTGTGCTGTAATGACGAGTGCCTGTGGGAGGTGGCGCAGGTCGCGGGCTGTCAGCGGCATACAGTATGGGTCCTGAAGGTAACCTGAGACACGCTTCGCCAACCCACTATGTACTTCTGCTGTTTGTGGTCTGTGGTAGCTATCTGAAAGTCCAATTGTTTTCTGTTAATTTTTCAATCTCAATTTTTACCTTTCTCAGGAAATACACACTACCACAAGACTGAGCATGAATATTTACAGTTCAAAGATAAAGAAAGGGAAATACTAGCTCTTCTTATTATCTTCTTAAGTAACAGTTAGAGTCAGCAAGAATACAGCACTGCATTCATGCATCATAATGTCTGAATGAAAAATTATGTACATCAAAAGCATTGCACACAGCCCTTAGCGGGTTGATGAGACCAAAGGTACCGATAGTACTGTGGTTCAGAGGGGGAAATTAGTACCAACCTGTGAACTGTGCAGGCAGCCTGGTAATGTTGAGCCTGGCTGAATGTTTCCTCTGTACGCCCATCCCGACATGGCGGTTGTTGACCACGTCTGACGTGTAGTGGTCATCCTGTCCCATGTACAGCAGCACCACGTTAGCCACCTCATGTCGTGTCCCGAGTACCACACCTAGACAAAATTTTTATTCAAAATAGTCCAATATCTGACATGGGTAGAATGAACCAATCCAGCATTCATAAATTACTGGGCAAATCTGCATCGGTGTATTGAGTGAGTAATAGATGTTTAACGCCATTTCGACAACTAAGGTCATATTCATGGCGAGAACGACATTACACAATTTCACAGAGGAATATGTCAGTGCCCACGCATATGTGCACCATACACATCCGAGGGGATAGGAAAGAGGAGATACAGACCATTTTAAGTGGGCTAGGGAAGCCCTCGGTGTATTGTGATGATATGTAAGTTTACACATATATAGCTAAGTGGCTGCTTGGAGCACCGATTTCAATACCACTCTATCCCTCTATATACATGTACAAGATATGCAGTTAATATAAGGTGCTATTTGGTGCTTATCAGTTATAGTAATTTAAAAACTCCGATACCTCAGATGATTACAGATACTCAAGTCTCTCTGACACTTATTCTAGACCACAGTAGAACAATACTCCCATAGTGGCCCTACTTATAACCACTGTGCACATGTATATTGGAGAGAACTACTTTAAATTCTCACTGTAGTTATACAAGAACAAGAACCTTTAGGAGGTTTTCAAAGTCTGGTTCTGGCTTATACGAGTGAATGTGACACTATAGAACAGTATTGCCAATGTTCAAGACATAGGTGTGGCTTCTAGCTCATCCACAAGCTCAGGCTGCGGCATATACGAGGGTGTGGCTTACACTAGGGAAATTACGGTACTGACCATCATTGTGTATATAGGAGGACAGGGTGAAGTCCCTACTTACCATCATTGTGTATATAGGAGGACAGGGTGAAGTCCCTACTTACCATCATTGTGTATATAGGAGGGCAGGGTGAAGTCCCTACTTACCATCATTGTGTATATAGGAGGGCAGGGTGAAGTCCCTACTTACCATCATTGTGTATATAGGAGGGCAGGGTGAAGTCCCTACTTACCATCATTGTGTATATAGGATGGCAGGGTGAAGTCCCTACTTACCATCATTGTGTATATAGGAGGGCAGGGTGAAGTCCCTACTTACCATCATTGTGTTTATAGGAGGGCAGGGTGAAGTCCCTACTTACCATCATTGTGTTTATAGGAGGGCAGGGTGAAGTCCCTACTTACCATCATTGTGTATATAGGAGGGCAGGGTGAAGTCACTGGCCTGTAACAGCGGGTACACCAGCACCTGGAGTTTGGGCTGTACAGCACCTGGTGTGTCACGAAGCTTCAGTACCACCGCCGCCGCAAGGTTACCTCCTGCACTGTCACCTGGCAGAACATGAGGCAGGGATGATTAATTTTTCTCTTAACTGGAAGACTTTGCGAATAGTATTACTACTTGAAGGGCCTTCACAAAGTCAGTGTGCATCTCATACATGGGTTAAAAATTACATTTAATTTTTATCGAACTGCTCAAAATTTAGCCCCTAGGTAGGCCTTTAATATAGTTTTTGCTTCAAGTCGGGGTGCGTCTTATACATGAGCTGTGCCTTCTAACTTTGAGAGGAGCAACATTATATATAATGGTTTAAAAGATATATGGTTCCACATATAATCACACCCTACTGTTGGATAACGATGGATCTTTGTCATTTACCTGCGATAGCGATGCGTGTGGTGTCTACCCCGTATTGCAAGGCATTATCCATAAAGTGGTGAGTGGCTCGGAGACAGTCGTCCAGTGGTACTGGGTACGGGTTCTCAGGACACAGGCGGTACCTACAAATGGTGAACAGAAATTGTTTAGCCCGAACCCTTTGTAGGACCACCAGTGCATTAATGCAATATGATCTTGGTTCATCATGATGCATCAATGAAGTCTGCTTGCTGGCACTTCATTGAAGCATCATTCCCCTAACCGCACTGCGACTGGATCTACCCCTGCTGCATGTTTTTTTCCTACGCATAAATATATATTTCTTATGCCTTGTAAATGTTTATTTTTTTTTTATTCTGTGGACCTTTGTACACACAAAACAAATGAGTCTGAAATAGGACTGAACTGAATTGGATTGAATTGAATACCAGGGGTGGACACTGACCCTGGTTTGGAACCAACTAGAGTTAGTTTTGGCTTAGGGCCCATACATTTCCCCGTGGGCCCAGGTAGCCAAGAGGAATTGTAGATGGAGAATTTACAAGAACAAAGGTGTATCATTAAATAAGTATACATAGATGAAAATGGAGAATTAGGGGGAATCCCTGGTAACTCATGGCCAAAAAGTTACCGTTATCTCCAACATATAAGGCACGTCTTATACGTGAATCAGAGGCTCCCTGTGCCTTACAGAACCAGCCTAAAAGTCTGGGCTAAACCTTCAAAGATCAGTCCCCTGATGTACCTTATACGTTTTCTTTCAACTCAGGGGGAGTCTTATACATGGGATGCGCCTTATACATGGGAGATTACAGTAGTTCCTATCCATGTTGTACATGACTAAATAGTGACCCTGAAAGGGTTGATGAACATGTATACTTACTCCACAGATACGACTACCATCTGCAGTTTTTGTGCTAGCGCTGAAGTGATGTGATCATGCGACTCTGAAATACATACAAGATTACTATTATACCATTACTGTATCCAGTATGTGGTTATTCACCTTTAAAAAATGAAAATGAAACTTTGTGTAGGAATTTCTGTCAACATATTGGTCTAAATTCCATGCGATGCTATAGAAGAACGCTTTTATCCCATGAAGGCATACATAATGCATTATACACTCAGTGTAGTCCACTAAAGATTCCACATGGTCTAGCGGGTGGTCTAGTGTGCAGCGCCATTGCTTGATCTGATAGTCATACAATTTACTAGCGAGATAGGCACCGATAACAGGTGTCCCGATGGGTACCAGTTGCATCCAAAAAATTCTGCAGTGAAGGCAGTGGGTTATCTGATTGCGCTAAATGTCTATTCCATATGGCGACTGATTGTAATAACTCCTATGGGGATGTTTTCCATTAGCCAATAAACAGTGTTAAAACTTCAAACTTCTTTTCACTTAGGACATAAATCTTAGTGAAAAAATCTCCACATTACAACAGAATGAAAGCGGGAGGGCAAAAATGTTCAGACCCCTCTGAGGGGGAGGGCCAAAAGATTTTTGGGATGTGCACATGAAAATCCACCACCCGTTCCATGTTGTTAAAAAAATGACCACTCCCTAAGTGGCCCTGAAAGTGCGCGATAGTTAACTCACCGATTCCACCCATGATCCAGCCTCCACCATGGTAGAAGATGACGGAAGGACCCAGGGTACGCCTCCCATCTGGGACATATACACGGACCGGCACCCCGTTAAACGTTGTGTCCTCTACCTGTTGTGAAAGATAATGACAAGCTCAGGGTGTGAACCAAAAACTACCTGTGGATTATTAGAACGTTCCCAAAATCCAAAGTGAAGGTCTAGTTT
Organism: Acholoe squamosa; assembly: GCA_949317995.1. Lineage (NCBI taxonomy): Eukaryota > Metazoa > Annelida > Polychaeta > Phyllodocida > Polynoidae > Acholoe > Acholoe squamosa. Next base: position 42,205,855 of record OX439051.1, on the reverse strand, counting down.
ATAGATGAGTAAAAACGGATACAAATTTTGTGACCTCAGGTGTGGCTCATAGCTTCCCCTCTAACTCAGGGTGCAGCTTATATGTAGAAGAGTGTTAACTGATATATTTATATTAAGATATTAGTACTGGACTGGCCATAATCAACTGCCATGTAGGTTTCTATACAAGGATATATTACACACAGATTTGACTCATACACGTGGTACTAGGCCTAAACTAATTACCACTAGTGTAGGCCCCCCCTCCATCCCATTCTGAACATAGTTAGCATATACTGGTAGGGATCATACCTTCATGCCTTGGTAGTTCTTAGGAGGGATAAGACTGAGTGAGTTGACGATGAACCGTGTGGCATTAAACCGACTTGTGATGCCCATCTTCTCACTAAAGAAGGACTGAAAGGGGAAAATGGATTTATGAATAATGTATTATGATATACCTGACCAGTCAGAATGATACCTTATTTTAATTTCTAACAAAATCCAACATTCAATATCATATGAAAGTGTTTAAGTTATAGTAACATCACTAACATTTTCATCAACTATATCTTGTTGGTGGTATCCCTGATGCTTCGAAACACCATCTGAGACGTCACTCACAATATAGTCCTAAAAAGTTAGACATTCATGATGGATGTGAAAAGGATTTTTTCCCATAGATTCCTTACCAGATGTCCAATAGTCCTGAGGAGTGCCATGGTCTGTCGTGCCTTCCATGGTTCTGTTACCCCGGCTGGTACTGGTATGTATACATAGTATGTAACCATGGCGACTAACACGATGATGCCCACAGACCCTCGCTGATGCTGCCTCCATCCTGAGGATGTAGAGCGTTGCCGTGGACGCGGGAAGGGGCGGGTTGAAGAACCACTGGAATTAAAAATAAGATATTACGAGTACCATTAAACCCAGGTCAAGAGCCAATCTTTTTTTTGAAAATTTTCAATTAAACATGACTTCTAGAGTTTTGCAAAATCTACTTGTGGCTTATAACTGAGATTGACTTATGAATGGGGTTTTATCGTATGTATAAATTGAATTTCCTAGATGTATGAATTTTATGAGGTTCAATGAGCCCACTGATTAGATACAAACCGATCAGCTATTGTTATCATTATGGACCGGTACTATCTCCTGTGGCACAGTGTTCTTTGTCTTTTAGCTACAAGTACAGTTCCCTTATTATAAAGAAGACAATGGACCTTGGCCTCATGTCCCATTCACCGGGTGACATAAGTTCATGGTACAAAGTTTATGTTTGATGGCCAAAGGGCATGTTTACATGGATCATGCATGATGTCACAGGCTGGTACGTCTGGTGATGTGGATAAGGAATGTGCTATCTCTAGGACATATATTGGTTAGATGTAGGCCTATACCGAGGTAGCGGATTGTCCAATGGGTGCAGCCATTGCTAAAGCCTGTTACCAGTAGTTATCACCGATTACAATTATCGAATGGGTTCCATCTGCTCTGCCCCACCCCAAGAGGTCCGCAGTGAATGGTTGGGATTATTTCATTGGCTTCGGCGCGGGGGGCGCAAAAAATTTTGACTGCCGTTGAGGGGGGGTGGGCGTAAAAAATTTCCGTGTGTCCGCGCGAAATCCCACCACCACCCCCCCCTGTTGATAAATAATGACCACTCCCTTACTGTATGTAAGGTTGTTGTTTTTTTACCTTAATTTTATTTTTCCTATGTCTATGTAAAAGAACTACCTGAACATGTGATGCCATGGCAACTAGCACTGTGGGTCTGTGACTTTTTTGGCATAAAGTGGTCTTTATAGTTTTTTTAAGAATATCATTTCTTTTGTATTTGACTCTTTTTTACCCATTTTTCTTTCTTTCATTATTATCTTTTTCAATAATTATAGCTTCATATTAGATACCCAAAAGTGTGTTTCCATCTCATTGGGACAAATAGCGCCATAGTCATAATTTGTACATGCAGTATGGCTGTCTTTTACACTTTGATGCATTCATGTATGGTAACATAACCTTCCAGTAGATAGGCTACAGGAGAAGGGCCAATATACATCCTCGAGACCTTGAAACTAACTCCCTTTTTTCTAATCTGATGAAATGGGTAAAATTTTTTTTAACTCACCAATTATTCAAAGGAGCGAATATCATGACACTATATAATGGAACATTCCAGGGGTGAAATATCCCAGAATCCCATTGATTGTTATGGTTACCATGGCAACATAACAACATGTTTCCTCTCCAAGGGGCCTATTTTGGGTTAAATTTGACTACCGTAATCTCCCGCGTATAAGACGCAGTGCGCGTATAAGACGCACCTAGAGTTTTAGAAAATTCTCAAAAAATTGAAAAATTCATAACTGAGTGAATTTTCAAAATTTAAAAACCTGTGTGTAGCTTGAGCCCCTTGGACCCCCCCTGGGCCCCCTTATGCCCTATTATGACCATTATGGCATGTAACATATCAAAAGAAAGGTCTTGGTGTCCCCCTTGTGGATCCAAGGAGTACTAAAACCCCTCGTATAAGACGCGTCTTATACGCGGGAGATTACAGTATTTTGGCCCCAAAAATGCCTGTTTTAGGGCGTTTTTACCAATTCTACTGACTTCCCTAATTCTCAGTGCTTAGGCCATACCAAAAAATTAAGTTGGTCTACGGATCGCCCTCTCCATATTTTCGGAAATACAAATCCTGTCTACGGAATTTGCTCGCTTCAGTTTCTACAAGTTTTCTCTTTGAGATGTTTGGCAAAATTTAAAAAAAAAAAAAATTTGTTCGCTCGCATCACTTTCCCACCAAGGAATCCATTGGACGCCAAAAAAAATCTTTAAAAAAAAAAAAAAAATTCGCTCGCTCGCACCATTTTTTCAAAACCAAAATCCGTAGACCAACTTATTTTTTTGGTGTGGCCTTAGTGGCATATTACTGGAGAAAATTGATGTTCTGGGCTGTATTCTAATGCATATTTCCCATAACAAAGTCAGGCTAGATTTTTCTGTCAGATTGAAAACTTGTAGCTAGAAAAACAACCTTTTTAGGGCAGTTTTGGTCTACGTACATTCCACCACTGTACCAAATGCCCCAAAATACCAATAAAATGTTTTTTAAGTAAAACTTGAGGTGAGTTTATGATTGAGGGTCCTCAAAATGTTTTGTTTATGAAGGATTCTTTTGGTAACCATGGCAACCACAAGACCAGCTTTTCTGTTAAGGTGTCACCACCCTAACTCGGACCACTTCCGGGTTTACTGGCCAAATAGTCCCTTCTGAACTCAGTTATTTTGAGGAATTTGGCCCCTAGGGGAGGGAAAGAGAGGCCAAACCCATTGTTATTTGGCCAAATAGTCCCTTCTGAACTTAGTTATTTTGAGGAATTTGGCCCCTAGGGGTGGGAAAGAGAGGCCAAACCCATTGTTTTTTGGTATCAGAATGATGAGTAGGAGTCCCAGAATATTTTTTGTTCAAAACATAAAATCAGTGGAAGTTTATGGGGGTGAAGAGGTCCTGATGTGTATTCATGCACTTATCAGGCCTCACAATTTGCACAAAATCTAGCCTGACTATGTTTATGTGGACCTATCTAATTTTTTTTTGTCCATTTCATAAGCTAAAATATGGTGTAGGTTGATAAACACTGAAAGAATATTAAGTATTGTTAATATCAGGTCAAAGGTGGAAGATCTGTGATTTTTTTGGATGGCCACAACGCTTTTGGGGTGGGGACACCATAAGGTCATAAAATATTTCCACTTGTCCACGCAAAAACTCACCACACACCCCCATGACATCATGATGATTGGCATTGGCCATTCCCGTACTGAGCCTGAGGTCATGAACTGTGACACTCTCAGCCTCAGTCAGACCCCCATACTGCCATAGACTAGTGTAGCGAAGTCAGCCAAAAATTTGGACTTCAACAGAAATGCATGGGTTATATATCAAATGAAGAGCTTGAAAATTACAATTCATAGCTTTTTAAAACAAGTTGATATGCCCATTAGAAGTATTTTTATACAGCTTTATATTTTGGAAATATGAAATACATTCTGCCATTCCTCGCCCTGTATATTTGCTCAGATATTTAGATAAGCCCATTAAACATGCACTGGGCGCATGGGATTTGGACACCACTGTACATAATTACTGATAAACTTTGATTGCATGGTCCAATTTACTAACCAATTGTACCTCTATAAAGCTGAATGTTGGGAGATTAACATATCTGTGTATGATTCAATTTCTAGCTCTATAAGTATTTCTAATTTCGAGATGAAATCTGAACTTAAAATACTATTTTCATGAATTTTCTGGTATGACACATGCATGAGATTCAAAATCACAGCCTTGTAGCTGTACAAGCTGACAATATTCTGGTGAATAACATGTTGTGGATTAGCCTTGTAGGTCCTGTTAGCTTCTGTAGCAAATATTTATTTAGGAAAATTGATCCAAAGGTGTGCAAGTTTGAAAGACGGCCCTGCTATTAATAATCATTCAATATTTATCAAAATCCCCTCAAAATGTACCTCTACATGTTAGTCAATTGGATATTATATTCCATTATTTCTATCTATACTGAGATATAGCTTTATCAATGGATTTCTGCAAGAGAGACTTAGGCTGTCTAGGTACTCATGCAGGGAAAGGTGACAGAATCTAAATGTTACCCAAATATCCAAAGCTGTAAACATAATGGAATAAAAGAATAAGGGAGTGGTCATTATTTATCAACAGGGGGGGGATGGTGGATTTGAGGGGGGGGGATAAAAATTTCAGACCCCTCCCAAGGGGGGGACTAACAAAATTTTGACCCCTCTTGAGGGGGGCTAAAAAAATTACCCTCTTTTGAGCAAAAAAGGCTGCGTGCTACTATAGCTCAAAGAGGGGCGCGAAAATTCTCCGCGCCTGCGGTTTGGGGGGGGCGCAAAAAATTTTGACTGTCGTCGAGGGGGGCATAAATTTTCGTGTGTCCACGCTGAAACCCACCACCCGCCCCCTGTTGATCAATAATGACCACTCCCTAACTTAGATATTTACCCACCATTGTGTAGATCAGACTTTTCCCTTTTAAACCATACCACCCATGTAAAATTCTGATCATTAGCAGAGCTCTCAACTCTCACGCATTTGGCGTGAGTCTCACGCATTTGAAGCTTATCTCACGCACTCACGCAGAGGAGGCCTTTTCTCACGCATTTTAGGCTTAAAAATATCAGTATAGGCTTGTATAGTGAACTTGGACTTTTACCCACTGTTTTGTGTACAAAAAACAGCCAATTTGCCTCTACATTTTTCAAAATTTTCTTGGGGGCATGCCCCAAACCCCCCAATTTTAGGTTTATTGCGATTTTTCCCGTAATGTTAAGATATTTCTGAGCGTTCGGGCAAAGTCTCACTCTTTGGCTTCATCAAAACTTGAGAGCTCTGCATTAGCTATGATTAGGAGCTTAGAAATCTTCATTTTAAAAGTACATATTTATCATAGTGACAGATACAATTCACGCAACCTGTGATTTGCCTGACTGCACTAACTAGTGGGTGACACTAGTGTGACTAGACAGACCTGACCTGCCCCCACAGGGCCACACTGACACCCCCACAATCGTCCTGTGGCGTATAGAACTAGTCACTGTGCGCGACTCAGTTAAGGACTGAGTCGCTGGGACTGCCCTAGCTAAAACTTGCAGGTTCTCTAGAAACAGCAAGTTTCTAAGAATAACATTTGACAGAAACAAATCTCCAACAATCAGCTTATAATATTGACAAGAGTACCACCTTAGTTTTGCTGTCTGTGAGTAGGAAGAGCGTCTTTTGTTGGAAACCTTTAGATCGCACCTTTTTTCAAGGTTTGGCACATGCTGTGTGGGCTGCAACAGGTAGCCATAAGCAGGTGCATTTTCTGCCAGACATACTATACTATACTATACTACGTGCATGTTCCCTGGGTAACCAGGGTGCTCCCTAGGGGTAGGGCGGCTATGCATTTTCCCATATGTTGAGTTGTTTTTCTATCATGTCTAGTTTGGATGCTGTCCTCTTAAGTAGGGTTAGGTTGTCAGTGAAGATGTCTTCTAGTTTGATTTGGGTTGTGGAGTCTTGGTTGTTATGTATGGTTGGGCACGTTTCTAGTAGGTGTTGTTGGGTTTCTGGAGTGTGGCCACACCCCCTACACTCTTGTGTGTGGTGCATTTTCCTGTAGTTATCTTTCGCTCTTATCATTCTGGTTCTGGCCATGAAGATTCTCCTTGCTTGTTCTTTAGTTAGTTTGGTCAGGTAGTCATGGGATTCGCAGCTGTATTTCCTTTTGTTTTCAGTCAGGTAATTGAACTTGCTTTTTTTTACGCCGGTTGTTTTCATGCAGAGTGCTTGTTTTGCCTTCACTGCTTTCTTTATGGTCGTTTTGCGCTTGGTGGTGGGTAGGTCTGTCAGTATGTTGATCGGGGTTTGGAGTTCTTCGGATGCTTTTTTGGTCTTCTGTATCCATGAGGTCGGTCTTGCTCTCGTGTTTGCTATTGTGATCTCTTCGCCTTGGGATTTAGTTATTTTGGTCAGGTAGTTGACCTGTAGTTCTAGGATTCTGTGTTCTATGTCAAGGATTCTAAGCTCATCATATATGCATTCCCTTGGGGTTGCTTGGGGTAGTCGTAGGATTCTTTTTAGTTGGTTGTCTAGGATTTGGTTGAGGGCATCAGTGTCTTTTTTCCTTGTGTTCCATGTTTCAGCACCGTAGGTTATTGTCGGGATGATGCAGGTCTCCACGAGTTTCCAGATAGTTTCAAGCTCTATGTTGTTGTAGTTTTCATTGCCCGCTATGTATAGGACCGTTTGTAGGGCTCCCTCTGCTTTATTCTTTATCGTGTCTATATGGTCGTCTAGGTTATTCTTTGAGTTGAGCGTTTCGCCCAGGTACTTGTATTTGTCTGTTTTCTCTATTTCCATGTCGTTGATTTTGGGGTTGTCAGGGTTAGTCGTTGTTCCAATTTGTAGTATTTTTGATTTGTCTTTGCCGAATACTACTCTTAGGGTGTTTGAGACTTTTTCTGTTATCTTTAGCACTGTGTGTTGGTCTTGGATATTGTTTGATACAATAGCTACATCGTCTACCCAAAGCAGGCATCTTGTGTATTCATCCAATTGAAGCAACGAAGTCAATCTCCACTCACCAAGCAGATTCTCATGGATAACATTATTTCATGAATAATACCTCTGTTGTGAGACCTGAAACCACTTCCATCATGGCCGACCGTGGCAGCTAAACTTGATGTGAAGGCTAACAGATTTGCAAGAACCCAATAATTTGGGCCCCCGTATGAAAGCTTTCTCACAAAATGGCAACAAACATGTCTTAGGAAGCCATTCTTAAGAGGAAATTGACATAAAAAAATTATGTCCTACAATTCCAGTCACCTGACAAATTAGGCCTATGCAGGTAGTTGGATCGGCGCCCAACTCACATATATATTGTCGACAACGGTGACAATATGCAGGAAGCCTGACTGTCCCGTTAGGTAAGAGTCAGCGCCCGCCGGACAATACAGAACGGTCTTGGAGTGGCAGACGGGTGTGGATTCCCCCAGGCTCGCCCCCTCCAGCCCGACAGAGTACGGGCTGGCTTCAGACCTTCATCTGGGTAGATCGTCGCCCAGGCGGCGAAGCTCACTCCCCAAGCAGATGTTTGACTTAAGGAGTGACCCAACATCAGCTTAGGGAGTGAATACACATCCCAGATCAATCAGATTCTTATCTAGATCAAAGAGGGTAATTAAGTAATAAACTAAGAATACACATCCAGTGGAAAATAGAGCTGACCCCAGGCTATTGAACTGAGTATCAATAGACGCTGGCCGAGGCTGGGATTCCCCACACTAGTCAAGTGACACTGACAGTCAGTGACAGAGTGAGACTGACTCAGTCACTGAGTCTGAGAATGAGTGAGTCAGTGACTGACGGTGCAAGTTAAACTTGATTTTGGAACTGAAATGGAGACAAAAATTTCAAAGTTTAACCTTCCATTTCTTGATTTATGCCCCATGTATCCACGCCCAGTCAAGTAACTCTTCTAGCTACTGATTTCATTCAATATCCTTTAAAAAGCGACTTGCATGTTACAACTTGGCCCGCATTTGTTTTGATTTCTACGGAAGCGCGTTGCTGGTAGCGCATGCGCGACAGTATAACTGTGTTTACTTCCGGCACGTGCGCCTGACGTTTTAGCAGACGTCGTTCTTGTGTTAGCCATTCTGTAAGTTATAGTACAGTACACTTCCCCATCCCTACTAGGCCTAGGGAACTCGCAAACGTAAATACTTGCTCGTGCTTACCAGACCCATACAAAGGTTAAGTTTCCGGTACCGGTAGGTACTCTGTTCATAAAGCCAATAAAAAAAAAAAAAAAAAAAAAAAATGGTTTCTCATCACCACCCCCTGACATAATAGACCTGCCAACCGGTCCCTAGGCATATGATGTACAGAGTGACTTTGAAACGGCAGACGGGTGTGGAATCCCCACACTATCAGCATAATACATACATTAAATTCATTATTAATCCCTATACAATTATCACCTCTGCCTATTCAGAAATACAACCAGTACATTGATAACCCAGAGAATACTAGCAAGTGTAGAATTATCAAGATGTGTAAAGATGATCTCAATGACATTTATGAAGAGCGTGAATACCTAACGCACACAGAATCACCAAAAATTAGAACCATTATTGCTAAACTCCGGACTGACAATAACTGTACACTTGACAGCCTGTCAAGAAGATATAGAGGAAAGAAACCTGTCAATTCTAAGTGCACATTCTGTAATGCTGTGCAAGATGTCAATCATGTCTTCTTACATTGTAACATGCCCGAGATGAGAAACGCACGGTCAGTGTTTGAAACAAAATACCTCAAGTTTGTTGATTACTATAAAAGACACGATGACACTAGGAAACTTTCTCAAATACTAGCAGTGGCCCCATATTGCAAATCATCTAAAAGGCCAGGGGCTGTGAACTGTATATACTCATATATAAAATCTGTCTACAACATTGTAAATAAAAACCTGGTGCTGACATAAGTGTACCTGTACATTAGTCAATAAAGCCATCTTGAATCTTGAATCTTGAATCTATTAACCACCCATATTTCACTTTCTGTACAATTAGACCCTACTAAAACAACTATGTGTAAACCATACCACTAATAGTCCAGAATATATAAAGAACATACAAGGGACAACCATTAGGCAGGACACCCATCACACAGGATAACCACAACGCATGACACTTCATCATGCAGGGTTATCCCATAGTGAGAACCGGTTCATTCCAGTATGAACCAGACCCCCGGACCAGACCTAGCAAGCCCATGGGACAGGACGCCCATATACCTGGTAGTGGAGTCAGAGGCAGCACTGACGGTCACCCAGCTCGGACGCAGGTTGTGCAGCGCCACCTTCCGGTAGTAGTATAATAGTTGGTCTTTTCTGGATAATATCCAGAAAAGACCATATTTGAATTATCCAGAGAAGACCTCCTATTTTTAGATTATTTATAGAAGAGGTCGTTTATAGATATATTTAATTTATCTATAAAAGAGGTCGTTTATAGATATATTTAGATTATTCATAAAAGAGGTCGTTTATAGATATATTTAGAATAGGATTATTTTAGAAATAGTAATTATATCACTTTAGGTTTTAAATACAAAAGAGGTCAAGTGGTGCTCATGTCACAAGGTTACTCTCAACTGTGCATGTCACAAGGTTCTCAGCTGGGTTTGTGGTACAGAGGAATGAACTGAGAGACCACTAGGATTAGGGAGGATTGAAGAAGGATTGAAGGAGGAATGAAGGAGAAGGATTGGATTGAAGGAGGATTGAAGGAGAAGGATTGTGGAAGGATTGAGGGACACAACAGTAGGAGCATCACCCGTTCACGCTTCAACCAACAATGGGAGCATGAGCCCGTTCACGCTTCAACCAACAATGGGAGCATCAGCCGTTCTAAGTCGACTAAGTCGCAAGCGTGGAGGTTTGTGACATGAGGGCCGGACCTCTCCATTTAACCCTAGACAATGCGTTCCTTATATACTCCACCTCAGCGGTGAAATCTTAAATGTGGTGTTACACTTTTAAGTCTATGAACAAATAGACATTCAGTTTAAGAGGATATAGATTTTTTTCAACAGTTTGAGTGATTTAGGGATAGAGTTTTTTCTTCTCTATTTTTTGATATATTTCATTGATATTAGCAAAGAATATTTGTCGAGTTATTAGAGGAATTCCCAGCGGTAGTTTACAATTGAAACGATAGGTTTTCATTCAAAACGCGGATTTTTTGTCCCCCTCTACCGAGAATAATATGAACTATATCTGCTATGATGTAGGTTATGTGGAACTAAATTATTACATGTATAAAGCTCTTTTTCTTTGTATTTTCTTTATCAGTTTCAAAGATCCATGTATAGAGCTCCTTCTTTTTATCGTTTAATATATTTCACTGATATCAGTGAAGAATATTTGCTGATAGCTTACAAATATGACGTTAGATTTTATCGTGTTTTGAACGCAGAACGCATTCTTGCTTTCCCTCTACCGAGAATAATATGAACTATTTTTGTCCTGTTCCAGGTTACATGTAACTAAATATTTTATGTAAACAGCTTTTCCCATCTCTTTGTTATTAAGCTTTATGTCAAATGGCGAATTTAGGATAAGATCATGTCTCAGGTCATTTTTCCATGTCCTTGTTACTAGATTCCATGTTATAATGTAGACAGATATGTAGACAAGATTCGATTACTTCTTATGAATGCCTCCAGATGGGAGAGCTATAGGTGTTAGGTGTTGCATTAGTCATAACGGTTTCATTTATGTTTCTCATGTGAAGCTCCATGCTGACTATGTCACAGAGTCACTCGGTTCCAAGCCTGCTGTGTATGTGTGTTAGTATGTTTGTATGAGTAGGAGAGGAGCGGCATGAGTTACTCTTTTGACTTTTTACACATAGATTTAGTTCATACACGCAACAAAATGATCTGTTTGAGTTGCTCACTACAGTGAGTAGTTATAGTGTGCAGTTTATATTTAATCACTGTAAGCAAATCAGTGAGTCATTTGGTGAGTCAGTGAGTCATTTAGTGAGCCTGTAGTTACAGTGAGCAGTTAGTGAGCCTGTAGTTGCAGTGAGCAGCTTATAAAGAGTCTCAGCTGCTCACTGTAAAAGGCTCGCAATAGCAAGCTGTTTGATGTTTATGTATAGTCACAGCGAGCGGCTTATACAGAGTTTGAGCTGCTCTCTGTAATAGGCAAGGTATAGTAAGTTGCTCAATTTTTAACCAAAAGTAGATCTTTCGTTATATATTTACGCATATTTTGTATGTATAAATATATATCCATCAGTCACCACGTGAAGGTAGATCTACATGACTGATTTAATTTTGAAAAAATAAAGGCCTAAAGTGAAAATTTTGGAACAAAAACAATGTTTCCTATCTGTCTATGAGCTTAGTATATATATATAGATATATATGAATGGCTTATATTGTATATTTCATTTTATCTAACCTACGTTGAATAAAATGAAGATATTGAAAGCTTTGTTTTAGCTTTTGTTTTCACTCGATCTGGATCAAGTGATAACATGAAGCCTAATTATTTAAGAAGCAGATTTTTAACCAGATCTGGATCAAGCATAAAAATACAGCTTCCTTATTTGAATATATATATATTATATATATATATATATATATATATATATATATATATATATATATATATATATACCTACATGCTTTATATGTAGAGACAGGCAAACACATTGCTTTTGTAGCTATTTCAAATGAAGTTGGAGAAGGCTTTCATTTTCTATAGTGTTTCTGATGATCTGAAAGAAGGAAAAATTTTTGATTGCTTGGTTTAACCCTTTTTTTTCTATATTTTTTATTACAAGCATTGTAAAGTCTAAATCTCTGATGTAATATGAATTTCCGACACATTTTTTTTGTGAGAAAAATAGGTCCCTTTTACAAACATTTGAGTTAAGAAAAAAATAAAATCTTTTTTTGGAAAATGATTTTTTTGTAGTTAATTTTGTGATATCTTTGGATTTAAAGCATGCCAGCATTTCATTTTCACTTATTATTTGACTTAGCAATTGAGCTAGATAAAAGCTGTGCCCTTTGTCTATTTTGCAGTTGAACAAAGAAATGGCTTGAAAAATACGTAAAGCACTTTCTATAGCTATGTACAATGACTTTTTTGAGGGCTGTTGTCTGAAAATATAACTTCGATGGCTGGCTTCTTTGTACATTTTATGTGAATAATAGCACATAGAATTGTGGTACGAGCACATTCTAATATAGCTTTGTCCTGTCCAGCAGCTTTTTGTAGATAGCTTTCCACATTTACTGCGTTTCCCATCTAAGCAATCACACAAGTTATATGAATATTGTTTCCTTCTTTTAAATCCTGTTGGAACACTTACCTTGAAACTAGATGGTAATTTAAAGCTCAAAATGTGAGCAAATAAAAATAAGATATCTTGCATGGAATAGACCTTCTCCATGGTTTGGTTTCTATGTTATTTTCTTACTATATATAAAGGGGTGAGAGTTTGGGAGGAGTTTATTTTAGCCACTCCCTTTTGCATGGAAAATTCCATGCTCCTACACATTTTAAATAGCATGGAAATTTCCATTGTACTGCATAGTTTAAAATAGAATGGAAAGGGAGGGGTATGGGAGGAGTTTATTTAGCCACACCCCTTATTGTATGGAAAATTCCATGCTACTGCGCAGTTTATTTAAAAAGCATGGACATTTCCATTGTATTGCGCAGTTTAAAAATAGGATGGAAAGGGAGGGGTATGGGAGGAGTTTATTTAGCCACACCCCTTATTGTATGGAAAATTCCATTATGCTATTGCGTAGTTTAAATAGCATGGAAAGGGAGGAGTTTATTTTAGCCACTCTCTTTTGCATGGAAAATTCCATGCTATTGCGCAGTTTAAGTGGCATGGAAATTTCCATGCTATTGCGCAGTTCATTTAGCATGGAAAATTCTATGCTGTTGCGCAGTTTATGTTATTACGCAGTTGAATTGTGCTATTGTACAGTTGAATTAGAGTAAGAGTTTCCATCTTATTGCGTAGTAAAATAAAAGTAGAAGTTTCCTTTTATTATATGTTTAGATAGTAGGATTTTATGAGTAGGGGATTTAAGAAGAGTTGTCGTATAGCATGAATTTTTAATGAGCTCCCTTATTATGCAGATATTTTTATTGAATAATGGAGCAGCAACAACAAGTTCATAAAGATTTTTTATTTTTTATGATAATATGTAATTATAATTATATGATAGTGCAGTTTATGTAAGAGGGTAAGCTTGTAAGTTATAAACTGTCCTCAGCTTCTATCTCGAGGAGGTTAATGATCCTAGCTTATATGAATTGTAAGCAGGCATGCATTTAATAATGATGTAACAGGAGGCTTATATGAACAAAATTAGGCGAGGTTATAATATACTAAGCTATTTTATTTATAGCATTGCTTTGTTATTTAGCATGCATAAGTTGATAGTTTAAGACGGCTAAGCTAAGGATTTCACTGGTCTTAAAAGCTTTAAATGTTAAGCTATTCTATTCATAGCAGTGCCTTAAAAGTAATACATTCAAGTTAATTACTTATATAGTAGTTAGACTGAAGATTTCATAGGCCTTAAATGAAGGTTTTTTTCTATGTTTTTGCTCTGAGAACAGATGATAATATATGGAAGATAGTTTTTGAGCGCACAGACATAGAGCTAGCTACATGTACACTGTATAATAGCATTGCTATACTTCACAAGAGATATGACCTTAAACACTTTAAGGTTTACAGACGAATGTTTCATTGATTGTAATAAGGAATAAATGATTTGCATGCTATCTATTTTTAGATAGCATGAGCCTAGTTGTTGTTAGCCTATGAAATGTTATTAATTGTTTGTTGAGGTTTTTCATGGACAGGTACTCTTTTGATAGACGTTAAAAAATCTTGTCGGGAATAAACTCCAGCTTTGGACGTGTTTTCCAGCATGACTTATTGATACATTGAGGCAGTTAAAGGGTTTAATATCTGTTACAGTGTTGTACCAGGCATCAGGTGACATGGACAACATCAGTGCACATAAATTTTCCTTTTTAGCCTTGCCTTTTTTTAACAAGGACCTAAGAACATAGCTTAACCTATTCAGGACCAGCATAGAAAGTGCCTTCAACTGTAAAAGACATCGTGATAGCTTTAGTCATTTTAATATAATTAACGTTATGATAGGCTAGCTTTTCAGTCGTTATTATATAGTCGACTTTATGATAGGCTTGGAATTAACTAGGTAGACTTTACCTTTAGATTTGTTTTAAGGAATTATAAGTTTGTTATATGACGAGGACAGTGATTTTGCTTTAACCATAAAGAGTAAAGGGCTCACATTTCTGCAAAAAACTTTGGGCTTATTGCGTTTTAACTTTTGTGTTCAGAAAGTTCCATGACGTATGAAAAAATGTGTTGATAAGATGCTTGATATGTTTGGCTTTTTACGTCTTAGATTTAGGCTCAGGAAAACTCTGCAACGTTATGAATATTCATTTCACCATATATGGCTTTATGCGTCTTAACATTGAGCTCTGAGGAAAATTCCATGACGTCATGAATATTTTATGCTAACATTTCCATATTTGGCTTTCTACGTATTAGAATTAGGCTCAGGAAAACTCTGCAACGTTATGAATATTCATTTCACCATATATGGCTTTATGCGTCTTAACATTGAGCTCTGAGGAAAATTCCATGACGTCATGAATATTTTATGCTAACATTTCCATATTTGGCTTTCTACGTCTTAGAATTAGGCTCAGGAAAACTCTGCAACGTTATGAATATTCATTTCACCATATATGGCTTTATGCGTCTTAACATTGAGCTCTGAGGAAAATTCCATGACGTCATGAATATTTTATGCTAACATTTCCATATTTGGCTTTCTACGTCTTAGAATTAGGCTCAGGAAAACTCTGCAACGTTATGAATATTCATTTCACCATATATGGCTTTATGCCTCTTAATATAGAGCTCTAGGGAAAATTCCATGACGTCATGAATATCTTATGCTAGCATTCCCATATTTGGCTTTCTACGTCTTAGAATTAGGCTCAGGAAAGCTCTGGAACGTTATGAATATTCATTTCCCCATATATGGCTTTATGCGTCTTAACATTGAGCTCTGAGGAAAATTCCATGACGTCATGAATATTTTATGCTAACATTTCCATATTTGGCTTTCTATGTCTTAGATTTAGGCTCAGGAAAACTCTAGAACGTTATGAATATTCATTTAACCATATATGGTTTATGATATCTTGTTTAGTCTTTTATGGCTTAAGCATGTGAAAACAGGGATTAAGGACGGAAAGATCTTAAGGGTTCAAGCTCTATCATATATCTTTCTGTGCTAGCTGTTGCATGGCTAGGTCTATATATAGGTGACCTTTGATTTCTTTTTCTTTTGAGAACTACCATAACGGATATTGATATCATAAAAATGATGAATACAGTGCTTATGCTAGCTCCTGTTACGATATGCCATGTTTTCTCATAAGGGTTAAAAGAGGGAGAGGTGGGGCTCACAGCGGAGGAGATGAGCCCCTCCCCTTTTGTTACAGGACTTATATATACTCGAGAGCTCCGTGAGAAGGGGGTAATTGTCTCAGCTCTCTCAGATTTAGTGTTCAAGTCAAAAGACGAAGATCCTGAGCCTAAGTCTACGTTGGATGGCGTAGGTCTCAGCTTCAAGTTCAAGTTTGACGACGTTGATTTCCAGTTTAACTTGGACGTGGATTTCAAGTTGAAATAGGACGGAGTGACTGTTTTCCAGTTGAAGCTTTTCACAGAGGTAAGTGTTTTCCTGGAATCTCATGAAAATTTACATGTTTGAGATTTTGACATAAAATGCTGTTCACATGTTTCAGAGAAGTAGATAGAATTATTTTTTTAAATATTTAGTTTACTCTGTTAGGATAGGCAGGAGAACATTACGGCGAGGGCTTAGAGCCTATTAATTTTGAAATCGAGGGTTGAAGAATTTTTTAGACTGGAATTCTATCAAACTAATTTATGTTCAGTTGCCTCTGTTTAGTATAGTGAGATCTCTTTTATTTGTTCTCTTAAAATTTGCAAAGTATTGGTTAAATCTAAGACATATAAATAATTGAGAGAAAATGCTGCTCACTTGCTTGTCTCAGGAACATTAACCTTGTTGGGAGATATTTCTGTTGGAGAGGTAGAGGTAGGAAAGGAAAATGTTTTCGACGTCCTTAAAGCAGACTTGGTATGAAAAGGTCCTGAGATAGATTCAGTAAGTAGAGTGGTAGGAGGCATGCTATGTATAGCAGAAGGTTTCCCTTCAGAGCTTCCCTCAGGCCTTTTCAAAACGTTCTCTTGTAGGGTTTCAGTTGAAGAGGCAGGGCTATAGGATAGGACATGTTGAGTTATGTCATTTTTAGGCAAGGTTTTTGTAGACGTTGTTGGATGATAGGTAGAGGCAGGAACAGTTTGGACAGAAGGCTTTAAAGAAGTAGTTGAAGTTAGAGTAGTTAAGCTAGCCTTCAAATAAGCAATAGTTGAAAGCCGTGTAGATGCTCTAAGCTTCTCAAAAGAAGTAGTCGAAGCCAGAGCAGTAGACTTAGACTCCCAAGAAGTAGTTGTAGGAGGTCGTGCAGTAGTATAGGACGTGGTAGTAGGTTTTCTGGTAGGGTGGAAGGTAGTAGACAATATATCCTTTAGCCTGCAAAGAAAAAAGGTGAACGGAAATTTTTTAATTTAAATGACTAAAAAAACATTTTATTTTGTTGGGATAATGTTTCATGTTCATGAGATAAAATAAACTAGGATTATTCTTTTATGCTTATAAGGTAAAATAAGCCAAAGAAAAATTCTTTACCTGCAAAGTCCAGCATCGCAAGAATATATTCCCAGCTCTGTAGTTAATTTCTCCAAGAAAGGGAAAACATTTTGATCGTAAGGAATAAATTTCCTTTCTGCTCCTTCATATTTCTTGATTTTTATCTCTGTTGTTACAAAAGACTGATATGTAGGTGGAACAGAAAGAATACACCTCACATATGGTTCGCAAGTCAACGAAGGTTCTGCGAAAATACATTGACAGTTGTATCGTATAGTTTGCATATAGCAAACAGACAATAAAGCAGCCAAGAGTCCTAAGGTTTTCATCTTGAATGAGAATATGAGGGAAGCGTGTGTGTCCTAGAAAGATAGCTCTTAGTCTAAAACTTTTTTTGCAGGCAGATTAAATTCCTGTTTCTAGATAATGAAGCAGAGGCTGAGAGCAGCATGGTAAACAACGTCTAATACGACTCGTTTTAGTTCTTACATTTAACACTAGAGGACACATGTGAGCTACCAGGGCATCGCTGATCGATATTTATCAGAAAGTGGGCGGAAGGAACGTAAGTCAGGATAGCCGAGGGGTTAAGGCGTTCGCTTCGCTCAGCCAAGGTTTAGGGTTCGAATCCCAACTTCTCTGTGAACGCTTTGGTTTCACGTTTTTCTGAACGTCATTATGTATCTAGTTTGCTTTTAAGATAGTTCTATGTCAGTTAAATTTATTTTGAAACAGGATAAATGCTTTGTATGTATGAAGGCTAAATTGTTACACGTTAGCAGGCTATATGTTCTTAGCTTTATGTTGATGTGCAAGAACGATCAGAAATATCGATCAGCGATGTCCTGGTTGCTCACATATGTCCTCTAGTGTTAAAAGTAAGAACTAAAACGAGTCGTATTAGACTTTGAATTATGCCTGACGCAGCTGCAACAGTATGAACGGAGCTGTCGGAAAGGGAATCATTCTATGGATTAGAGTTGTAGTTATTAGACTATAGTACAATCCCCGGCTCAGCTGCTACAGTTATAAACAGACATGTTAATGTCTTATTTTTTTCCTTTCAAGAGAGCTACAAATGCTGAAGTTTGTGAGTTGTACTCCATTCTTCTATGAAAGGTCGCAAACAGACAGGCAAAACAGCTTACAGCCACGCCCTGGTGAGAGAATAAAGAACTTGCTGTTTCATGTAGACACTGATCACCGTAATGCTTGAGAGAATCATACCTGTAGGGAAATTGATAACAGTAATTGAAGTTACTAGAGGATTTAGGATTAAAGGTTAAAAAAATATGCTTTGTTCACAAGATACCATATTTATGACGTTGATGACTTTCTATACAAAATATTTTTCAGATTTTAAGGTTTGCCTTGTGCTGAAAATCGCAGGCGTTCTACTCTACGAAGAGAAACCTAAGCCAGCTTTGCAGAGCGTTTTGATCTATCTGTTTTGCTGACAACAGACAGGCTATACAGCACAAAGCAGTCTCCAGGTGAGTGATTTAATAAATTATACAAGATGCTAGATGTTTTATATAGACATTGATCACTGTAATGCTTAATAGAATTATTTTTGTGGAGAGATTGAGCATAGGAAAAAAGTTACCAGAGGATCAGTCAGTTACTAGGACGCTGATCATCGTAATGCTTGAGAGAATCATACCTGTAGGGAAATTGATAACAGTAATTGTAATTGTTACTAGTTTATTTAGGCTTAAAAAGTAAAAAAACATGCTTTGTTCGCAAGATACTATATATTACGACGTTGACAAGTAACAGTGGAATTTATTTTTCAGATTTTAACCTTTGCCTTGTGCTGAAAATCGTAGAGGTTTTACTCTGCAAAGAGACTCCTGAGCCAGCTTTGCAGACCGTTCTGATCCATTTCTTTTCCTGATCCCAAAAGCATCTCCCTTCAAGGTTGCTATGAAAAGATTTTATTATTTTAAGCTAAAATGATTGATGTCTCTACAATATATTTTGAACAATATAGTCCTTATAGTAAAAACCGATCCTTGTGCTAAATTGGACATAGAAAGCTTTCGAAGTTCGCGTAGAAATATAAGCAAGTACCTAGGATCTATAGTTGTTTCCAGAAAAGAGTTTTCTTTGAAATTTACAAGAAACGGATATTGTTATATTTTTATAAGAAATAATTTTTCTCGAATTTTGCATGACATAAAACAGTTTGTTACTTTGCATTGCATTAATTTTTTTTCTAACTACTCTCTTATAAACTTCAGTAAGATATGTGTTAAGTTGTTGAATATTCAACTTAGCATAGAAATTCTTTTGAACGGAAAAAAAGTTAAAATATCTGAACTTTTTTTAAAATTAAATTTAAAGTTGTCTGAAAAATATTTTTTTAAGATAAGGGAATCAAATTGTTTAGAAAGTTCTTGGCTTTTATACGATCATAAAACTGCAGTTTTTAAGGAACTGTCCTATTTTTCTTCTTTTAGAATTTGCAATAAAAATATCACTTTAACTTTAGGTCACAACTTTAAGGGAAATTGTATAACAAAAGATACTACATTGTTTTTAGATTTGTGCTCAGAGATAAAAGACACTTTGGTTGAAATATTAGAAGAAAAAAATAAAATTTTCTGAAATGAAAGAAAATAAGTTGATCACTCAATTTCTTTTATTGATATTAACTATTTTATGTCAAGATAAAAGTGAAAACCATGAATATTGGAAAAAGGTAACCGAGGAAGAAGCACATTGCTTTTTCTTTGTCTGTGAATATATCAAGAAAAAACAAAAAGAAAAAAAAATTCCAAGAGACAAAGTAATTTCTATGTTAAAAGATGAAGCTTGGTCTTCACTTTTATCTTGCATGAAAAAGGATGAAGCTTACAGAGCATGCTATGCGTATTGCATGTATGAAAACAAGGACAAAATTTTACAGGATTTACTGTCTGCTCATAGTATTTTGGTTGAATGCATTTCTGAAATATTTAAAATAAATATTTATTTCAGTACTCAAAATCAAAGCACTGAATTTCATCCTGTAAATAATTTCAAGAGCAAAGCTATATGCATTTTTTTTAACAAAGATTTAAATGAATTTAAAGAACATTCTCCTCCTGAGAGTCAAATTAAGATTAAAAAAGGAACTAACTTGAAAAGAAAGAAAAGTTGCGAAAATGATCAGCTTTTCTCGATCAGTAGGACCTGCGAAGACGGTCACTCAGACCCCTCCGATTGCATCGACTCGCATTTCTCAGTCTGTGGGACCTGCGAGGACGGTCACCCCCACAGTTGATCCACAGGCCCCTCCGGTAGCATCGACTCGCATTTCTCAGTCAGT
Organism: Acholoe squamosa; assembly: GCA_949317995.1. NCBI lineage: Eukaryota > Metazoa > Annelida > Polychaeta > Phyllodocida > Polynoidae > Acholoe > Acholoe squamosa. The sequence continues at coordinate 42,185,624 of OX439051.1, read as the reverse complement.
GGGATCTGGGAGGACGGTCACCCAAAATGTGAACCCCCAGGCCCCTCCGGTAGAATCGACTCGCGTTTCTCAGTCAGTGGGACCTGCTAGGACGGTCACCCTAACAGTCAACCCCCAGGCCCCTCCGGTTGCATCGACTCGCGTTTCTCAGTCAGTGGGACCTGCGAGAACGGTCACTCAGGCAGTGAACCCTCAGGCTCCTCCGTCTGTTAGTCAGCCTAAGAACCTTCCTCCGAATCAAAATGATGTGAACCCGCAGCTTAACATCAACAACCTTTTTGAAGTACCGAAGGCAAGACAGTACTACTACGATGACTTTTGTCTTCAAAGGTTGGGTTCAGAAATAAGTCCTCAGCAAAAAGAGCACATGTGTAGGCACCGTATCTGCCCCACTTGCAAAACTCCCTTAAACGTTACAGGGACTTTTCTCCTCAACTTCAGAAAAAAAGGGATGTATTCCTGCAGATTCTGTGATGCAATCTTTGAACATCCCAATGATTGCATCAACCACATGATTACTGTTCATGAGGGTGGTCTGAAGTAAAAATTTGGTTCGAAGATTGCATCACAGACATATCCATTCTAAGTAGAAGAGGGTAAAATTAAATTTTTTTTAAATGGAAAGCACTGTTCACATTGATACTAGTCTTTCATGTTCACGATGCCAATACTTTAATTCTTACAATAGTTTTTATAAAGAAGCAGGAAAAAAAAAAGACATAGTAGAAATTCAAGTTCCTTTATTTTCTTTTATAACTCCTGAAAAATGTTTGTCTTTCATAGAATATTTAAGTATAGAAAAAACTGAAGACAGTTATTCTTTTTTTGATTTAGAAGAAAACGTAGAATCAATAGCATTTTTTGCTTGTTTTTTTCAAAGTGATTTTTTGTTGAATTATTTATATATAAGAGTTCAAGAAAATTTAAAGGAAATCAGTAAAATTTTAATCATGTATGCGTACAATGGTATTCTATGTCATTCGATTCCTGCTTCTTTAGTACATTTCTGGTTTTTTTTTAATGAAAGAAAAATATTCTATTTATGATATCTTAGTGGACATACATTGTCAGCGTCATCATATAAATAAATATTGTTGTTACTCTTGCTACAAAGAAAAAATTTTAAAGAAAAAAATTAAAAGAGCATCTAAAGAAATTGAATACGATAAAACATTTTATTATCTTTGCGGAGCTTGTGGAGGGCAACATAAATCTTTTAAACGTCCTTTGAACAAAAAAATTAAACGTTTAATTTGTTGTGGATGTCCAAGCTATCGTTCATGTTTCTTAAAGTTTCGATTTAAATCATATACCAGAAAAGGCATTAAATGTTTTGATTGTAGAACAAAATGGTTTAATGGAAATCCGTCGGGAAGCAAACTATTTTTGAAATGGCAAAGAAAAAAATATCTTTCTATGAGAAAAAAATATTACGAGAGAAAAATATCTTTTTATGAAGAATCTTTGAAGTAACGCGAATTTGTTTGTAGCTTCTTAAGATGGTATTCATTTACTGATATACAATGTATTCACTATATTTGCTATGTGTTTTTGTTTCTGCTTATGCTGATTTACGAACGTGTATGAGGTATTATATCAAAATATCCTTGAGATAGAACATAAGTGTTCATGATTTCACTCACACGGACATAAATATCTTGTGCATCAATTATTATGCTGAGAAAGATAACATAGTCCTATATTTACTATGGATCGACTGCTTTTTTTATGCTAATGTTGTCCTGACGATCATAATAAGGCCACCTGAAAAGAATAGCATGTTTTTTTGTTCTGCATGGAGAGTCAAGCGAAATATGGTAGAAGAAACAGTTGTTGACGTTATGGATTGATTCCCATGTTTTATGTGTAGCTACACGTCAAAGGACACTTGTTGTTCTTTGGTTCACTCATGTGCAAACAATAATGTTATTCTGCTTAAGAGCAGTAAATGTCATTTAACCTTATGTAGTTCCACATAACTGAAATTGGAATTTATTGGATCATATCTGTTATACGAAATTGATTATATCCTTTGGTTAAGCGTACTTAGTTGCTACTCAGGCTGTCATATAGTTTAAGCTGCGTTTAAAGCAACTGAAACAAAATAGCTTATAATAGTTGCTATTGAAATGTTATAAGATAGCCTTGGAAAATGAAAATTAATTACGATTTATTAAAAAGCAGGATTGCTTATTTCGAAGGAAAGGTACATTTTAAAGACAACGAAAAGGATATAATAGATGTTAGTTTTCCTTCCCAGCCTTATATGTCAGTGAAGGAAGCTGGTCAAATTTTTTTAGCTTTGTCTTTTTTTGATTCTTTGCCATGGCTCAAGAAAATTAAAGTAGAAGCGCTCGTATTTTTCGCCGACTATTTCTTATCTTTTTATTTACAGGAAGAAATAGGCAATTTAGTTTTGTGTAATATCATGCTTTTGCCACGAGTCCTTAAAATGTGCTGTATTTTAATGCCATATCAAACTTTTTATTTCACTATGATGGATCTTGCTTGTGACTTACTTGACGTCAGATATATTTACGACGTAGAAATGTTAATGAAACCTAAAAAAAGAAAACATGATGACACTTTAGATCCTAGCGAATATGTTTTATCAGAAATAACAAAAGAATTGAGAAATAAAACAAGACAAAGATTGCATAAAATGTCACTAGAATACATGCTTTGTAAATTATGCAACACTGAAATGATTATTTCTACAAAAACTAGAAACATTGCTTATATGATTTGTTGCAATAAGCCAGTACATCAAAAATGTTTTGATGATTTTATTCAAAAATCAAATTTGTATCATAGGACTGAAACAATAAAATGTCCTTACTGTTCCATTGAATGGGTACATGAAAAACCACGGGTTGGTCATGAATGTTTGTTATGGTTAATAAGAAAATCATCTGACACTTCCTTGTTAAATCAAGAAAAAAAAACAAAAGTTTGTTTATTTGATAAGAAATAAAAAGTTTGAAAGAAATATTTTTGTCTTATGTTACATTTTAAAAATGAAATATTTCATAACATATACAGCAGTAGCTTACAAAAAGTCTCTGAGAATAAAGAAACAAAACTACAATAACTTAAGGTAATATAGTATAACGAATAAGGCAACGAAGTTAACCAATAAGGCAGCAAAGTTATATGACAACGAATAAGGTAATGAAGTGAATGAAGGAGGCAGCGAAATCAGATGAACTTTTCTGATGCAGACTACAGGGAATTCTTTGCAGGAAAAGCATTGCGATCAATGCTTTAAAGGTAAAGCTAAAGATTTGCTTTTGTGAGTTCATTAAAAATTGCTGTTGAGTCAACTGTTCACTGAGAGCTAAAAATTAAATTTGTTTCATTTTCACATAATTAATTCCTGTTACATACATACAATTTGTGGTAAAATTAATTTAACAATGCTTGCATGGGAACGATTCGCAACAAACTCATAAAAGTAAAAAAGTAGCTTTTCGCTAATCTAGTAAAGAAATATTAGTCATAGCCTCTAGAGGTCTATAGAGTGCTAAATATGGTATAGTTTAAGATAGTTTTAGGAATGCTCACTAGAGGTCTTCAGTAAGCAGAAAATGCCTTCTATAAGCCACCAGAGGTCTTCAGTGTAAAACCATGCACGTAATTTATATCAGCCACCAGAGGTCTTCAGTGTAAAACCATGCACATAGTTTTAGTGACTCACACTAGAGGTCTCCGCTGATCTAGTAAAGTAATGTCAGTCCTAGCCTCTAGAGGTCTATAGAGTCCTAAATATGGTATAGTTTAAGATAGTTTTAGGAATGCTCACTAGAGGTCTTCAGTAAGCAGAAAATGCATTCTATAAGCCACCAGAGGTCTTCAGTGTAAAACCATGCACGTGATTTATATCAGCCACCAAAGGTCTTCAGTGTAAAACCATGCACATAGTTTTAGTGACTCTCACTAGAGGTCTTCGTTGATCTAGTAAAGTAATGTTAGTCCTAGCCTCTACAGGTCTATAGAGTGCTAAATATGGTATAGTTTAAGATAATTTTAGGAATGCTCACTAGAGGTCTTCAGTTAACAGAAAATATCCTGTTCATATGAGCCACCAGTGGTCTTTTTTTTCCCTGAGATAAGAAATACTTTCAAAGTTATCAAAAAAAGATTTTATTGTTTAAAAATAAGATATATTTTTAAAATGAATGTTTCTTCTCCTTTTTACATAAATTTACCTTCTAATACTATTCATCCCTCCCGAGAAAATAAAACAAGCAAATTTTGGGTTAAATTACCTTCTATTTTAATTTTACAAGGAGAATGGGAAGTGGGATTAGTAGAAGTAAACATACCAGTTTCCTGGTATAATTTCCCAGAATTTCCAGAAAGAAATAGGACTTTGGTAGTAGAAAGAAAAGATTTCAGGTTAAAGCAAGTCGTGAATAAAATAACTTCATTAGATGAAATAGAAACAAAAAAAAAGATATGTCGTGCAAAAAATTCCCTATGGAAATTATACTTCTTTAGATAGTTTAATAAAAAGCATGAATGCAGCCTTGAAAAAAATAGACGCATACCCTGACGATGAATTTTTCCGAAAAAGTAGAGAACCATATGTGAAAACTGAGCTGCAAAATTTAAAACCCATTTTAAAGGTAGGGAGAGGAGACAAAGTTGTTATGTCTAAATATTTAAGTAACATACTGAGATTGGATATATCTGAAGAAATAGACAACGAAGCTGAGATCGAAAACAGTGACGTTATAACTTTTTCAGGGCTTCCATTGAATAGTTTATTAGATTATCAGATTTTAATGAGCACTACTTTAAGATACAAACATTATAAATATTTTCATGCGGGAGGTGTTCCTAATTTGCATCACGTTTCTTCTAATATTTATATTTATACTGATATAGTTGCTAATGAAATTGTAGGCGATCTTCAAATTCCTTTATTGAGGACTATTCGTTGCAGTGAAAAATTCAAAGACGATATTAAGGAAGTTTTTATCTCTCCATACTATAAAAAGGTTAAAAAAAGTGAAATACAAGAAATCGAAATAACTATATGTGACGATGTGGGAAAGTTGGTTCAATTTGAATATGGAACAGTTTTTTTAGTTCTTCATTTTAGACCTATAAGAAATGAAAAAACGTAAAGCTTTCAAAAATTTAATCGTAGAATATGATTTAACTCCTGCTCTTCACAAATATGATCCTGATTTATTTTTACTTAATCAGACCAAAAAAATTAAAAAATTAATTTTGAAGAAAAAAAAAAAAGAAGGGGGGGTTAAATTTCAATTATCGTTATGCACAGTGTTAGGAAAATATAATCTAGAAAACAATGAATATCTTGAAATTTAACCATGGTTCCAAAGTCCTGTTCAAGTAAACTCTGATTCTCTTAACGTAGAGGAATTAATAAGAAGTTCCTTTTCTGTGATATTTAGGTTTTTTCGATGCTTTCTTGCATATGGGGTCAGGATGGTTTTTAAGAGAAATAAAAGTGTTACGCCTTTCTGTTTTTAAATATAATCCTTTTGGAGGGGAGAAAAAAGGGAAAGAAAGCATTATTCAAAGAAAAAAATCAGTTCTTAATATAAAAGGAAGCGGCAAAAAATGTTTCGTATACTCTGTTTTAGCAGGATTACATAAAGTTCCTCACAATGCAAACTTGGCTAAGTCATACGATATTTTTTTAGAAAAAATAAATCTTTCTTTTCTTTCTTTTCCTGTGAAATTGAGTGAAATTCCAAAGTTCGAAAAGAAAAATAATCTTACTGTTAATGTCTTTGGCCTTTTAGAATATGAAAAAAAAGAATTTCAGCCTTTCCCTATGTATATTTCAGTCCTTTCTTCTCCCCTTACTGAAGGAAGACATATTGATTTATTGTTATTTAATGATCACTATTATCTTATCAGAAATTTACATAAATTTATCAGACCATTCTTTTGGAAAAAAACTAGGTACTTTTGTTACAAATGTTTGATATCATTTTGCTCAAAAAAAAAAATGAAATGCACATTAAAAACAATTGCAAAACGAACGTATACAGTGGTCAGGGTTATTCTACTCCACCGAAAGGGACTTTCTTAAAATTCATTGACCATAAATTTAAAGTGAAAAGTCCTTTTGTGATATATGCAGATTTTGAATGTTATAATCGCACTATAAGCAAAATATACAAAGGGAAATCGTGTTGCTCAAAAGAACACAAATTAAATGCTTTTGGAGCTATATTAATTTCTAAATATGAAAAATACAGTCAAGATCCTGTTATATACGTAGGAAAAAATGTGATAGAAAAATTTGTTTCTTACTTATATAAAAAAAGAGCTGAAATTTCGTATATTTTAGATCATAAGAGAAAACCTTTGTCTTTGTCTTCTGACAATATTTCACATATAGTGAAGCAAAAAAATTGTTACATATGCGGGATATCTTTCACCGAAAAAGGTATAAGAAAAGTTTTAGATCATGCTCACATAGGACAAGAAGGAAAAGGAAGAGATTTAAATTATGCTTGCAATAGATGTAATCTTACTTACACTAGTCTTAGGATGGACAATTTAAAGATACCAATTATTATTCACAACAGCATGAATTATGACACTCATTTTCTCATCCAAAAATTATATAAATATATAAACCAGAGCACCATATCTGTAATTGCTAAATCATCTGAAAAATTTCTTACTTTAAGTTTCGAAAATTTTAGAATAATAGATTCCTTCCAATTTTTACCTACGTCCCTTTCAAAATTAGCTGAACTTTTGCAAGAGAAAGGTTTAAAAGATTTCGTTCAAACAAAAAAACATACTCAAACAAAAAAATGATTCCTTATATGATAAGAAAAGGTGTCATGTGCTATGATTACATTGATTCTTGGTCTGTTTTGAAAGAAAAAAAATTACCGCCTATAGACAAATTTTATTCTACTTTAACCAAAAAAAATATAACAGAGGACGATTACTGTCATGCAATTCATATGTTTAAAGCATTAAAATGTAGAAACATAAAAGATTATTTGAAAGCCTACTTGAAAATAGACGTTTTGCTTTTATGTGATGTCTTTGAATCTTTCAGAGAAAAGGCCTTAAGTTATTACGGTTTAGACCCTGCACATTTTCTAACGGCACCTAGTTTGAGTTATCAAGCTATGTTGAAACATACAGAAGTTGAACTAGAGTTGCTTTCTGACATCGAAAAATATAATTTTATAGAAGGCGGTATAAGGGGTGGCATAACTAATGTTTCTCATAGGTATGCGAAAGCTAATTCTTCCGACGAAATCATTTTTTACATAGACTGCAATAACCTTTATGGCAAATGTTTAGCAGATTTTTTGCCTCACTCAAATTTTAAATGGCTAACCCAAAATCAAATTCAAAAACTAAACATAGAAAACATTTCAGATCACAATGAAACAGGATACATACTGGAGGTAAGTTTAACTTACCCTGACTGTCTTCATAACATGCACAATGATTTTCCTCTAGCTCCACAAAAAATAGAAATAGAAGAACAAGAATTATCTCCATATGCAAAAGAAATATTGAAAAAAACTGAAACGTCCTACAAAAAAGGAGGAAAAAAGCTTATATGCAATTTAAAAGACAAAAAAAATTATGTAGTGCATTACCGTAACTTAAAATTGTACCTTGCATTAGGCTTAAAGATAAACAAAATTCATCGGGTTTTAAGCTTTCATCAGAAAGATTGGATGAGATCTTACATTTTATTCAATAACAGAGAACGAACTTTGGCTACCTCTGCTTTTGAAAAAGAATTTTTTAAGTTATTAAATAATGCAGCATTTGGTAAAACAAGGGAAAATGTTAAGAAAAGAACTAGCATGAAATTAACTTCAGACCCTAAAGAAAGTGAAAATCTTATAAAAAAAACCTACTTTTAAATCTCTTCATATATTTCAAAAGGACTTTGTAGGAATACAAAGCAGCAAAGAAAAACTTTTACTAGACAAACCGATTTACATTGGGTTTTCTGTTTTAGAGTTATCTAAACTATGGATGTTTAATTTCCATTATAATATCTTGTTGCCTAAATTTAAAGACGTACATATTCAACTGTTATATACAGACACAGATTCTTTAGTGTATTACATAAAAGATACAAATTATCTTAAAAAAATAAAAGATCTAAATAATTTTTTTGATTTTTCTAATTTACCTGAAAATCATTTTTTGTATGATAAAACGAACAAAAAGGTCTTAGGTAAATTTAAAGATGAAGCAGGAGGGAAAAAAATAAAAGAATTTATAGCTCTCAGACCAAAAATGTATTCAATTTTATTTGAAAAGGGGGAAGAAGAGAAAAAAAGTAAAGGGAGTCAAAAAAAGTAGCATAGAAACTATAAGGCACAATGACTTTAAGCTTACCTTAGTCCAAAATAGAATAAAAGAAGCAGAATTCGATAACATAAGAAGCATAAAACACAAAGTATACACTATGTCACAAAAAAAGATATCTCTTTCTCCTTTTGAAGATAAAAGATATTTGAGAAGAGGAGGAATTAAATCTTACTTATATGGTCATTATAAGATTCCCCCTTTAAAAAGAAAAATGAAAGAAATTCCTTTTGAAGATATTCATTCAAAAAGAAGAAAAGTTTGTGAGATAAAGACAAAAAAAGAATAGCAAACTTTCTGCAAACAAACAAAATGAGTAAATCATCTAAATATCCTACTTTAGCTTTTGGCAAAAGGAAAAGAATAGACATAAATAAATTCAAAGGAAAAATATATTTACATTTTCATGATATGGTAAAAGACAAAAGTATTTCTCTTCTTAAAGAAGAATATGATTTACTCTTTGAACTAAGGAATAAAATAGATAAAAAAATAGATAAAATCAAAAAAATGAGTGAAGAAGAAAAGCCTGGAAAGACTAAGAACACTAAGAAAAAGAAAGAAAAATCAAAGTCTCATAGTGACAGCAGCAGCGACGATAACATAGCCTCTAGTAACAGTGACAGCGATTGAAAACCTTAGTGAGATAAGAGCTACAGCAAGAAAATTACAACATATCTACGGTCAAAGTATTTTTGTTTTGAATTATATAAAAATATACATAATATGCCTGTTAAGTGTGAATATTGTGGAAGAAAAGGGAGAATAGTTCAAGATAAAAAAATATTGTGAAAAATGCCAAAAAAGCATGGTTCAAGAATGCATAAGGTGTCATAAACCTTTTCATTCTCTCCATTATTTTTCTGCTGATGAAAATCATTTGAGATGTAATTCATGCCATACACAATATCTCAAAGAAAAAATGAGGAACAAAGCTAAGTCTGCTCAAAATAAATTGAAGCTAATTATCGACGAAAATTATTATCAGCGACACAGAAAACTCTAGCTCCGAAGAATCAGAAGGAAAAGACAACCTGACAGCCTCTCCTTTGCCTGAAGACGAAAATGGAAATCGAAGCAAAAAAAGAAATAAAAGAAAAGCAGGGACTAGCATAACAGAAGATGAAGAAAGTGAGAAAGAAGAAAATGAAGTCAAGAAAGGAAAAAAACAGAAAACTATTTGTTTGACTAAAGGTAAAACTGTGTTGAAGAAAACCGGAAACGTAAGAAAACATGCACAAAAAACTATAGGAACTAACACTAACAAAACTAGAATACCTGATGGGTTTATTCCTATATACACTAATATCTATGCTATAGAATAATGTTTCTTTTATAAGGCAAAAAGATTTTTTTGTTTTATTTTTTCACGGAAATCCGGAAAATTGCATAGCATTTAATGACTTTTTTCACGCGTAAAAATGGGTTAAAATCTGTGCTAATATGCCCCATTCTGTGAATTTATGCATTGGCAGAAAGTACACCTCAATGGAGGAACTTGCGCTAATACCAAGTTTTTTATGGTACATGTATTTTAAAACCTATGTGTCAGCAAAAAGTACATCTCGAAAAAGAAATATTGTGCTCTTGCTCAACTCATAAGGGGATAAAATATGTCTCTACCTTTTTTTTCTTGGAATGGACGCGTATCGGATTTCCATTTTGTTTCGCGTGCACGAAAAAAGTTGTGTCATTCATTTATTTAAAAATGTTGTGAAAAATGTTTTGTCTGAATGCTGTTGCAAAAATGTCATTCATTCATTAAAAATTATATCACCTACTACTTTGAGATGGTTCTCTTTTCATGTTCATAAGCAAATATTTTTTCAAACATGGACAAAGAAAATATTTTAAAAAAAAATTATTTCTCTCCTTCTCATCCTTTATCTTTTTCTTCTGTGAAAAAATTATATGAAGCAGCTAAAAAAATAGATGAAAATATAACGAAAAAGGATGTGCTAAATTTTCTCCGTAACACTAGAACTTATACTTCACATAAGAAAATAACATATAAATTTCTTCGAAGAAAAACAATAGTGAAAGGCATAAACGATCAATGGCAAATTGATTTAATAAGTATTTTTAACCTTAAAGATCAAAACAATGGAATAAAATATTTATTAGCCTGTATAGATTGTTTTTCACGTTATGCTTATATTGAACCTTTAGTGAACAAAACTGCATATGTCACACTAGACGGCTTCAAAAAAATTTTGTTAAAAAGCAATGTCAAGCCTAACTTAATACAATTAGATGAAGGAAGCGAATTTAAAGGTGTTTTTCAAAAAAATTTAAAAGAAAATGAAATAAAATTTTTCAGTACTTCTTAAGACACTAAATGTGCTATAGTAGAAAGATTCAATCGTACCATACAAGACAAAATATATAAATATCTTTCTTTCAAAAAGAGTCTGAGATATATAGATGTTCTACAGGATTTAGTTAAAAGTTATAATCATAGTAAACATAGAACATTAGGAATAAGTCCTTCTGAAGTAACCAAATCAAACGAAAAAAAAATATGGTTAAAGCAATACGGAAAATATTTGTACAGCAAAAGAATTAAACTGCCTTTTAAAGTAGGAGATAAAGTACGAATAAGTAAATATAAGACTGCTTTCAGGAGAGGGTATTCTTCTCATTGGAAAGAAGAAATTTTTCAAATAGCATATGTTCTTAGAACGTGGCCTGCTACTTATGTGTTAATAGATAAAAACAATGAAATATTAAGCGGTAGTTTTTACAAAGAGGAATTGAACAAAATAAAAGGAAAATAAAAAATGGAAGACATAGAATTCCCTGTTTTTAATGCATGTATTAGAATTCCATTTTCTATGATCATAGCAGGACCAAGCAACAGTGGAAAAACTACTTTTGTGTATGATCTATTAAAAAACAATGAGCGAATAATAGAAAAAAAAAATAGACTATATCATATGGTGTTATGGTCAAACCCCTCCTGCAAAAAAAGACTTCATGGAGGGGAAAAGCATAACATTTTTCAACGGTATTCCTTCTTCTTTTGATAAATATATAAAACCTGACCTTAATGGACTTGTTATTTTAGATGATTTAATGAAAGAATGTGGAAACAATCCTGAAATAGGAAAACTTTTCACTCGAACATGTCATCATGAATCGATAAATGTTATATATATTTCACAAAATTATTACTCTGAAGGAAAAAAAAGGCAAACTGTTAATAGAAATGCGACTTATTTAGTTATTTTTAATTCACCTTTAGATCAAACTGTCCCTCAAACTTTAGGGAGAAAACTGTTGCCTAAAAATTATAAAACTTTTGTTAATATTTTTAATGAAGCAACTAGGAAACCACATTCCTATCTTTTAATAGATGGTCATCAAAAAACTCCTTAAGAATACAGATTTAGGAGCAACATATTTGACATAGGACAAGAGGTGTATATACCTAATAAAATATAAAACAGAAAACAACTATACATGTATGAACCAAATTAAAGTTCGTGAGATTGAATAAAATATAAGAAAAAAAATAAAGGTTTTTGTGTCATAGTTCATTTATAAGAATGCCACCGTTAAAGAAAAAAATGCCTGTCTCTAAAAGAAAAGGAAAAAAAAGAATAAAAAAGAAATCAGTTGTAGCAAAAAGAAAAAAAAGAACTAGCTGCAAACTAAAAAGAAAAATCAAGAAGAAAGCAGCAAACATCAGATCAGTCAAAAGATTAGCTTTTTTGACAATGTTAGGAAACACAAAAAACAAAAGAAAAAGAGATTTATTAATAGAATATGCAGATAAAGAAGATATAGATTCTATATGTCAGTGCATTTTTAATGTTCTTACAGGAAACATTAAATTAAATTCAGTGTCTTATTCAAAGTTAAAAAAATACAAGAACACTTTAAGATATCTTATTAATAGGCGTGTGAATAATAAAAAAAGGAAAGCAGTTTTAAAACAAAAAGGTGGATTTCTCTCTCTTCTCCTCCCTTTAGCAGTGTCCTTAATAGGAGGATTGGCAGGTGCAAAAAATTAATATTATGGCTAGCTTCAAAAAAAGTATAGTTATACCTTTAGCAACTTACAAAAAATTATCTTCAGCAAAAAATGATACTAAAGAAAAAAACACTGACCAAGAAAAAAATCCTACTCTCGAAAGGCAACAAGAATTACTAGCGCAAAGAATGTATGACGTGAAACCATATAAGATATTAAGCACAAATCAAAATATAGCTAAAGACTCGGCTTTCATGTATTCTAATCCTACAGAAAAAAAAACAAGAAATAAAACCAGGTATATCAATAATTGAGATCTTATCCAACATAATACAAGCACAAATTCCTTACATCAAAGAAATTCTCAAAAAAATGATAGAACTGAATTATTTATGAAATGAACATGGAGAAATTATCATCAGAGGTAAACTAATAAGAAATTCTAATGTGATAAGCATCATGAAATTCTTTTCAAATGCAAGCATAAAAACAGAACCTATAGGAACAGAAGAACTTTGGGTCAATATATCTAATCATATTCCTAAATCGTGGTTTTTAAATAAGCCAAAAAAAGCTAGAAAAAACAATCGTCCTTATATAATAAAAAAATATCCTTTAGAAGATCAAAACATGGAAGACAAACAAAGAAATGAAAGCAATTATTCTACAGATGCTACAGACGATGAATTTTCTGAAGACGGCATTTTGGATGAAACTCTTCTTCAAGAAAAAGAAAAGCCCCTTCTGAAAAAAACAACTACAGAAGACACTGAAGATAAAAATAACGACACCGACTATCTTTCTGCAAATGAAGAAGACAAAATAGGAGAAGCCAGCGGAGGCATAGTGAAAACTCCAATGAAAAATATCCCTCCTCTCCCTTTTGAAGAAAAGCAACCTAGCAAAGAAAAAGACGTAAAAGTATCTTACCCAAGCCCACAAGAAGATGTCTTCTGGAAAATTAAAACAAATAAATATTTGTCAGGAATCCCATCCCCTTATTCAACTCGATCTGGAAGAAGAAGCAAAAAAAACCAAAAATATTCTTCTAAGGAATGGGCAACTGACTGGTAGAGATAAATTGTTTTGAGATAAATAAAAAAAAATAAATAAAAAAAACATCAAAATGTATTCTAACGATTCACCTGAAGATATATATTATAAACATTTTTTAACTAAGCGATCTTATCCTTATGAAGTACAGTATGGAAAAGGATACTATTCTTTAACCCCCTTCGTAGGAAGCAGAAATCAAAAAGGTTATGGGCTAGGTGGTATTTTAAAAGGATTGTTTAAAACAGTTATTCCTTTGGTGAAACCTGTTGTGGCATCAGCCGCCAAAGGAATAGGAAAAAGAGCCTTAACAGGAGGAATTAAAGTAGCAAAAAATGTCATGAAAGGTGAAAACTTTAAACGAGCTTTAAAAAGAGAAGCTCAAGAAACTTTGTCTGATATAGGCAAAGAAGTTATTTCACATGTTACCAAAAAAAGAAAAGTTAATAAAACGATCACAAATAAAAAAAGAAATAGAAATAGAAGAAATTTCAAAAAAGATATCTTTGGTTAACATAAAATAACCTGAGATTACTTAAAAAAAGAGAAAAATAAACAAATATTTTTAAAGTTTGTTCACCACCTTAAAAAAATGTCATTGTTAGACGAAGATCCTTGTTTTTGTGTAGCCTCGGAATTTGATTTTACTCATGTTCCTCCAACAGATATAAGTAGCGTTAAAACTTATTACGTAAAAGTTGAGCCCACTGCTTCTCCTAACAGCACTACAGTTCAATTCACTTTAAAATCTAAACATACAGATTTCATTTCTTTGCACGACAGTTTTATTCGAGTGTCTGGCAAAATATTAAAAGCCGACAAACAAAATCCAGATGCCCCAGCTAACGATGGGACAATAAACGATAAAGCTAAAGTTTTTCCAGTGAATTATTTTGCTTCTACTATGTTTAAAAATGTAAAACTTTCTATAGCAGGAATACGAATATCAGACAGCAATGATTTGCACGGATACAGATCTATTCTGGAATATATTTTAAGTTATGATCCAACCACTGCTAAACACTTGGGAGTTTTGGCTATGTATCACAAAGACGATAAAGATTTCAACGAAGTAACAAATGTTAACAGCGACGATCATAATTCTGGAGTGAAAGCATGTTATAACAAAACTAAAAACGGGAAATTATTTGAAGTGATAGGACGAATTCATAATGACCTTTTTGCACAGGTCAAAGTGTTACCTGGAGATCTGCCTCTTACTATAGAATTTGATAGAGCAGATGAAGACTTTTGTTTGATGTCTAAATTAGGTACACAAAAATACATAATAGACATACAGGGCATACATTTATTCATAAAAAGAATAAGAGTGTCTGAAAAATTCCATAAAAAAATAATGGATGCTAGAATGGTTACTCCGTATTGGGATTATCCTGTTAATAAAATAGACATGAAATACCTCACTTTTGGTCCTCAGAAATCAATTTTGCAAGCCTCTCATATAGTGAACAACACTCCTCTTCCAAAAAGAGTCATCATAGGGTTAGTTCATTTAGATGCCTTCACAGGAAGTCATAATCGTAATCCATTTCAATTTGAGCACTTCAAAGCTAAGGAAATAGAACTAAAAGTGAACGACGGTGGAACTCCTTTTTATCACTATGAATTAGATTACCCTAATGATTTATACAATATGGCCTACCTAGCTCTTCTAAGGTCTACAGGTTCAATATTCAGAGACGATACGATAGACATTTCTTTCGGTGAATTCAAAAAAGGACATTGTCTTTACTGTTTTGACATATCTAAAAACGGAATAACGTCAGGCACTTTCGAATATTCAGAAAATGGTTCTTTAGGATTTGTCATAAAACTAGAAGAAGAATTAACCCATGGAGTAGCAGCTATCATATATTTAGAACATCATGAACTCCTGAGATTAGATTCTAGCAATATATTAAGAGCAAAATCTGAAATAGCATAATTCCTAAAAATGAATGGAGCGGAAATAAATTTTTTCTTGCAGAAAATTAAAAGAAAAAAAGAAGGAAATTATGGTGTTTATTCAGCTGACACTATACCTGCAGTGAAATCATTTCCTACAGGTTATGTAGTCAACACCGACAACAGTAACTTACCCGGAGAACATTGGGTAGCTTTTTATTATGAAAAACCTCATAAACTAGCTGAATATTTCGATTCATATGGCTTCAGTCCTATGCGAAAGAGTTTTCTGAAAGCTTTGCCTGAAAAATATAAATATTCCTCTCATTCTATTCAAGGACTTTTTTCTATGACTTGTGGTTTATATTGCTTGTTCTTTTTAGAAAAACGAGCTGAGAATAAGACAATGCAACAAGTTATATCTAGCTTCACTTCAGATCCTGATTGGAATGACAGTAAAGTAAAACAATACTTTTTAAAGAAAAAACAAAATAATCGAAGCAAAAAGAAATCCTTGTTTTGTAACAAACAAATTTGTTCTACAAAAAATAATTTTTTAAGAACAACACAAAAAAGAAAAAAAGATTAATGTATTATTTCTTTTTCATCTTGTCTTGGAAATTATTTGCCGATTTGTTGGAACTGATCATCATAAAAAGATATTTTTTTTAAAAAATGAGCGAACATAGAACAAAAGAAGGAAGCATGAAAAGTTTAAGCAAAATAAATAATTTGATTTCAAACGGGAAAGTAGGAGCAGGAGGAATAGTTTTTACTCTTATTTTAAGCATCGTTGTCATTATCTTAGAAACGCGTAAACAATCTATCTCCCCTTCTTTACAGAAAGGAGATGAAATGTTTTTGTTTTGTACAGAAAGCGGAAATATTTATCATAACAATGAAAAAACTCAAACTTTCCTGTCTTGTTTTGTAACTAATGTAAATCACAGAAAAACATGGACATATCCTGTCATAGGATCTTCTGTTTCTAACCATGACTTAAAATCTACTCAAATAAATGAAAACCGAGATACTAATAACATAATGTATGAAAAAAATAATCAATTACTAACTACCATAGCAAATCAAAAACATTTGCCCGACTCAAATGTATTCACTGAAGAAACAAAAGATCCTGAGATACCTAAAAAATTATAAGAATGAACATCTTTCTCGTGTGAGACCTAAAAAAAATATATAAATTAAGATTATTTCTCAAGTCTTAATCATGGATACAAAAGGGAACAATATCATTTTTGAAGTAAAGCGCAATGAAATACTTGAAAAAATATGCTTACATCAAGGCACTTATATATCTCTGTTAGAAGAAGAAAGACGTGAACACATTAATATCATAAAAGAGGAAGAAAAAAATAATCTCCATCTTACTTTACAATTAAGAGAAGCACGAAATGTAAATATGAATTTAATGGCTCACAGGAAGGCATACAACTTAGCTAAAGCAGAGAGAATATATAACATCAGGAGAGGTTCTTATCCGTATGGTCGTACAGTAGCCGACGGTGATGACTAAGAAGAAGGCAGTAAAATTGTAGCAGACGGCGAAACTTGTGATGTGCCAGATTCTATGCCTTCTGATGTTTTAATGGAGACTTATAGGAATAAGCCAAACGAAGCTTTTCATTTAAATTCAGAAAAAAAACATGAAAGTGATTAAGAAATAAAAACATAGATGAGATAAGTGAACAAACAGACTTTATGTGAACATTGATCTGCGTCAAAGTAACATGAACAGTTGTTCTGATTGGAAGCCTTCGCTAGAAGACGGGGTGTGTCCTGATTGCATACATAAAATAGAAACCCTTGAAGAAACAAGAAAAAGGCAACAAAACCAAATTCGCATTCTTAGAGCAGAGAGAAAAAAGAATCAAGAAATAATAAAATCTTTAGGAAACAAAAATAATATTCTTGTGCAACGAATCACAGAAAAACAAGAGAAACTTTTGTCTGGCTTCATGAGCAGAACACTACGCTGATATGGGAAAGTACACTTTTAAAATAAAAAAACTGTTGAAACACGCAAACTGGGAAGACGATGAAGCCATTAAATACATAAAATCTAAAAAAGAAAAAATAACTTGCAACAATTCTTTCTTGAAACTTCTCTTGCAACATTTCGAACAGGTTTTAAGGCATAGACAAATGATATGTTTCACTTTTTACCTTTTAGAAAACGTGTTTGACAAAACAGATAAAATGTGTTTAACAGAACGAATAATGGTGCATGACTTATCTAAGTTTTCAATGAGAGAAGCCATAGGTTACACCTTTAAGTTCCATACTAAAAATGGACCAAAAAATTCCCAAGAAAAAACAACTTGGGAAAATGCTTTATTTCATCACTATGAAAACAATGATCATCATCCTGAATATTACAGAGAAGGAAATATGGGAAAATATGCTTTAATTGAAAGTGTGATAGACATGTTAGCTTGTCATGCAGAACGAGATCTGAAGCCAGAAGAAATAAATGTTCATGGTATTTTAGACGGAGATCTTTCTATCACCAATTTTTTGGACATAAATCCAATATACTTAGAAAGATATACTGAAGAAGATAAAGAAAAAGTGAAAGAATATCTGTATCCTATAAAATTAGAAGAACGTTCTAAGCTTGAAAACACTGAAAAAGGTGAAAAACTCTCTCAATTAGCTTACAGCAAAATATATGAAGAAATTTACAATGAAAATCTTAAATATTACAGCAAAGATCGTCTTAAATGAACTAAAAGAAAGAAAACATCTCTGTGAATAGCGTTATATTAAACAACAAAACAACTGAAATAACGTTCAGCAAAATGGCGCGTTGTCAAGATTCTTTCTATAGAACTCTTGTAAAAGACAAACCAAATACACTGTTAGTAACAACATGCCAAAAATCTGCTTTACTGCCTGCCTCACCTATTCTCCAACCTATTATGCATTATGTCAAAGCATCAACAAAAGCATTGAAGCCAACCAGATCCACAAAAAGATCTGCAGGGTTTGATTTATATAGTGCTTATGATTATATTATTCCTGCTAAAGAAAAAAAATTGGTACAAACTGATATAATACTTTGCATACCTACAGGATGCTATGGTCACATAGCACCAAAATCAGGACTTGCTCTTAATCATTTCATCGATGTAGGAGCAGGGGTAATAGATGAAGACTACAGGGGAAAAATTGGTGTTTTGCTGTTTAATTTTGGAAATGAAGTCTTCGAAATAAAACATGGAGATCAAATAGCTCAAATAATATTAGAAAAAATTCTCATCCCTGAGCTAGAAGAAGTATGTACACCTGATAAAACCGAAAGAAATGATCAAGGTTTTGGATCAGGCAAAAAGATATCTGCTTCATTGAAAGAAAAAAACAACTATGAAGAAAGTGATTCTGGAGAAAGTGACTCGTCTGAAGAATCAGATATAGAACAATCTCATTTAGCTGATGAAACGTCGTCTGAAGAACAAGAATTTTATTCGGCGGAAGAAGAACCAACTGATGAAAAAGGTTCTGATGAAATCGACCCCTCCAAAAATGAATTAATGTCTTTAGAGGAATTCTTAAAGTTGATTCTAACAAACAACTAGGTGACGAAAATTTACAATGGTATTGGTTCAATGAATCACATTATTCATGAAGTCACTCTTTCTATGTAAAAAATACTCTAATAAAGAGTAAACTAAGCAAGAATATTGTTGTGATAAACAGAATAAAAACATATACAAAACAAGCAACAAAATGGAATACGATACAAACATGGATCTATACTTACTTAGCACCTTAGAAGATTGTTCATGTGATTATTGTTTAACTCAAAATAATACGTTTCCATATAAAAACAATAATATTTTTCCATATAAAAATACTAAAGTTATTACTTTTATATTAAAAAATGAAACGGCAGAAATCTTTTTAAAAAAATGGAAAAATGATAGTGTTCAATCTTCTCCCTTATTAAATAAGGTAATAGAAAGTTTAAAAGAATTCGATAAGTTATTGAAAAGTTTTGAAGTTGATTATTTTGGAGTCATATGGAAAAGTCGAGAAAATTCAAGGCATAGCAATATATCAATAATATTCCACGGAAATGCTTATGTTAAAATAAACCCTAACAGTGCTACTACATTAAACACAGTACTTGAATCTAAAGAATATAAAAATGTGGTAACACTGTTAAAATCTACTAGTTTTAACCTAAATTATCAAACAATAATGTACAAAAGTGAATTTCATTGTTTACTAGAAAGCATATGCAATTCATTCTATGCTTCTCTCTTCATCAATGATGAATTTATGTTTCATTTTTTGGGCTGGAAGAACATAAATAAAGCAGTACATTATCTAATATGAATTGAAACTAAAAAAAAGAATGTTGAAACCTTTCTTTGTGTTGTATCTTTTTATTGACTTTCAAAAAACAAAATACCTTTGTAATAATCTAAAAAGTCAGTAAATAATCAAAAAAATATAACAATGAACAACGATACAACAAAAAAATATAACAATGAACAACGATACAACAAAAGTGGACGAAAGCTACTCAGCATCTTACAAGATTCCAATTATGTTATTAATTGTTATTGTAACTCATTCTCCGCCTCTCATAAATGATAAAGGAATAAATTGGATTATCTGTTGGATTGTCTGACTATATAATATGTCTCAAAAAGAACAATAAAGAAAATATAAAAATATTATGACTTCTCGTTTCACTTGCAATCTACATTTTCTCAAAAATACAGGTCTTTTCTGGATATTCCTAAACATACGGTCTTCTGTAGATATCTTAAAACACCGGTCTTCTCTGGATAATCCAAATCATCCAGAGAATACCGTCTTCTATAGATATCTTAAAACACTGGTCTTCTCTGGATAATCCAAATATGGTGGTCTTTTCTGGATATTATCCAGAAAAGACCAACTATTATACTACTTCCGGTATACAATAGCATAGCCATGCAGCATTATGTGCTGCACCCTAGAGGTTAACTAATACAGTGGCATGTCAAGCCTGGAACCATAGACTTCCTATGGTAGTAGCGGAGTGCACGATGGAGATCATCATCACGGGACGAAAGGACTTATTTGTTATATTGTAAGTTGAGTATGGATTCTATCACGATGGAAATGTGTATCGCCTCATTAGCCAAGCGAGAAGTATTGTTCACCATGAAACATCAATTGTTAAGCCTATGCAATAAAGATATATAAACTGTATCTACGGGTTCTTGAGTTATCTCTTCATCAATGTCATTGAGAAACATCATATTAAAAAGGATGTCTTGACCTGACAACACTAGAAATATATGACCAGGGCGATTTTTTTTCTCTGGGCATAAGTCGGGCTACTTAGTCCCAAATATTTCAGACCAACAATTTTGATTTTAGTACTTAAGAGTTTAGGCCACACATTACTTTTTATTTGGGTTACTGGCCCACTGACAAAACCCAAAATAAAAATAAGATTAAAAAAAAAGCAACTTTTTTAATACCTCCGACATCGGTCTGCTGCCCTATCTCTGACACATTTTGTAGCAAAGGTAGGTGTATTTGGTGTCAAATCAAAGCTTATACTGTCAGGAATGCATTCACAATGGTATCATCTACATTGAAGGCTTAGATCAGGGAAGAGCAGTAGTATAGTATGTATCGGAACGGGACTATAGCTAATCTAAGGATATTACTCACTGGGCATGCAGCCAATCAGAGGCCTCCATTTGGTCACATGACCCGTTACCATGGTAACATGACCTACTTAGGGGATAAGCAACCACCTCTCAGCCAATCAGAGACCAGCATTCTGGTAACCATGGCAACGTGACCTACTTAGGGGATTAGTAACCACAGCTCAGCCAATCAGAGGCCAGCATTCTGGTAACTATGGTAACATGACCTAATTAGGATATGAGTGCGGTCACGTGACCCCTTGTTTGTAAACAACAACACATGGTGCAG
The DNA here is from genome assembly GCA_949317995.1 of Acholoe squamosa. Lineage (NCBI taxonomy): Eukaryota > Metazoa > Annelida > Polychaeta > Phyllodocida > Polynoidae > Acholoe > Acholoe squamosa. The sequence continues at coordinate 42,164,380 of OX439051.1, read as the reverse complement.
TCACGTGGTCCCTTGTTTGTAAACAAAGGGGAGTAGCTAATTATGTAAATAAGATATATCAAATAGTAGTATATACATGCAAACTGGGCGCAATGGATTAGCTACTAACTAGGTCATGACCTACTGGTAGACCGGAAGTGACCTAGTTTTAGCCAATCAGAGGGCTGGATTTGACAGGAAGTGATGTCATAAGGTCATGACCTAGTTTTTTCGACCAATCAGAAAGCTGGATTCCATTTGACCTAGTGACCTGACCTAGTTGCATAAATTAAGAGAATTGCGCAATACCTAGGGTTGACCTACTTGCAAACCGGAAGTGACCTACTAACCTACTTGCAAAAACATATGACCTACGTATGAAGGTGTATTGCGCAATGCTTGTAAGAAATTACACAATAGCCATGACTCATGTTCTGATGCAATATTTCTATGGATTTACACAATACTTATGACTCATTTTGATATCTCTGTTTATTTCATACATTAAAATAAAACACAACTCATTCAATTCACATAATAGATTATATTTTTATTAGACACAATATTTACAGATGAAGACAGATTTTCCATTTCCGGGGCGTGCACATATACAACAGAAACATTTGTTGTGTGTGAATTTACTTGCTTGATACCAGCTTTGACCAGTATGACTAGTTTTCCATTTGTTGTGGAAACAATAACTGTTAAGTTTGGCTATGTTAGATATAGCATGCTCGAACAAAGCCTGGGCCAGGAAGTAAGTTTGGCTGTTTTTGGGTCCAGGTAAAAGACCAGATAAAAATCCATCCTTAAAGTTTACCTCGAAAGAGAAATGATTTCTCACTCCAGGTATACTTAAGGCGTGAAGTTCCAGTGAGACCTGTAGACATGTGAAACAAATAGTTTTAGCAATAGCAGATACTTCCAGTTTACAGTTACACTGACAAAACACTCCTACTATGGGATTACATTCTAACTCTTGGAGAGTAACAGCAAACTTTCTTACACTTCCTAAAGTGTACCTTGTGTAGTGTCTTGGGCAGCCAGGTTCCAGTGAGACCTGTAGACATGTGAAACAAATAGTTTTAGCAATAGCAGATACTTCCAGTTTACAGTTACACTGACAAAACACTCCTACTATGGGATTACATTCTAACTCTTGGAGAGTAACAGCAAACTTTCTTACACTTCCTAAAGTGTACCTTGTGTAGTGTCTTGGGCAGCCAGGTTCAGTGTGCAATCGATATACTCCTATACACCAATCATGCGATATCAAGTTAACTTTTTTCACTCGACAATAGTACATGCAGTTTCTGTAGGCGTCCCAAAAAGCTGAAGAGAAATACTTGTACATTTTAACACTAGTTTTACAGTGGTCAACAGTGTCTGGTTCAGCTCCTCTAAAATAACCAATGTTTTCTGCAGGTATTATTTCCCAAAAGAAATTCTCTGAACATCCACATACTATAGAACTTATATCATTGTCAGGCGTTATAGAAGAAGCTTGACTATATGAAGCAACACTTTGTAAAACTGGACGCATGTAATAGTCATAAGGTGGAGTTTCTGTGGTTTGCTCCACAAGCATAGCTTCTAAATTTTCCATGTTAAATGGTAGCTTAAATCTAACCAGATACTGAAAATCTGGTGAACGTGACGCAATGAGTAAAGAAATCTGGTACCACTTTCTTCAATTCCAAGTTAATTTCTTTAGCGTCGGATTTTTATTTTTTGTGGTGAACATGTATAGCGTTCACTTTTGTGAAAAGTTTTTTGATTTTTTTTGGGTGATACAGTTCACTTTTTTTACTTTTGTCAGTTTTTTTCATGATACAGTACACATTTTTACCTTTGTTATTCATTTGAACAAATGTTCATTTGAACAAAAAACATTTTTTAGTTTAACACTGTTTTCTATAGGAAAAAATGTTCATTTGAACAAATGTTCATTTGAACAATTGTTCAAAAAACATTTTCCAGTTTAACACTGTTTTCTATAGGGAAAAATGTTCATTTGAACAAATGTTCATTTGAATAATTGTTCAAAAAACATTTTCCAGTTTAACACTGTTTTCTATGGAGAAAAATGTTCATTTGAACAAATGTTCGTTTGAACAATTGTTTAAAAAAAACATTTTCCAGTTTAACACTGTTTTCTATGGGGGAAAAATGTTCATTTGAACAATTTGTTTAAAATTGTTTAAAAAAACCAACTTTTTCTTTCAACAAAATGTACAACTGGAAGTGAAACTAGAAAAAGAAACCATTTTTTTTATATAGAAAGGGGTAGGGTGCTTACACCATCTTCACACACTTGTCTCTTTATGTACTGAAAGGTTAGACCTTGTTTTCTTTGAGAGTAAGTGGTAACGCTGTAGTTAACTACTCTAAATCCTTTGTTGACTACCGTGACAACATTTTCACCGTCCAGTACTTCTTTGTACTTGTCAGTGGTTAGGGGGCTTTGTTTTTGAATTACACCTTTGCAACTCATTTTAACGGGCACATTCACTCCTGTGCCTATGTAACATTTGGAGTTTAAGGCAGTCATTTCATCACCTTCCCACTCCACTTTGAACAACCCGGGGGTTCTCTTGTCAAAGTGTCTTACAGCATGGTTGAGGTAGCCACAGCTCACCCAACACTTTGGTTTGAACATAGGTCTCTCTGTGGTGACTGTTCTCACATGATTCAGAGGACAACCATTTGTGACGTTCTCTGAAGAAAGCTTCACGTTTCTCAGGAATAATGACATCTTCTATGTTCTCTGTACTTAAAGCAAAGTAAAAACTGTCAGTGTCCATTTCACACATTTCAAAATCTTTCTCATCTATGTATTCAAGGAGAAAGTCATAATAGAAGGCCAACATTTTAAGTTTGGCGTATTGGTATACCATGAAACCTTGAACTGGGAGGTCGTAGGTGATGGAAAGTTCTACCGTGTTGTCACTTATGTCTTGCACGTCTTGTACTGACCAGTGCATGGCCAAATGTCTTGCCTTAGAGGGGTGAAGATACTTTGTTTGAACAAAGTTTTGTTTGTTGCATATGGTTTTGCCGTATGAACCATTTCCCAAAAGTTTGTAGAGATCTGACAGAATCTTACAGTCGATGTTTTCGTAACCCTTCCTCCTAGCTTTGGTGACTTCATCCATGAAAGGTAAAAAAGTCTGTTCTGGTGTGTATTCTATCAGAAGGTGTACTGTGGTAACTACCAAACCTTTCTCCAGGTACCACTTCAAGAGAGGAGTTCCCAACAAAATTCCCTCAGCTTGGTAGCTGCCTATCAGTTATCATTGTGGTTGCTTCAGCTTACCTGCTGCCTCTAAGTAACATTTCATATGTTCACCTACGTCATTATTTCCTACTAGACAGTTTTTGAATATAGGTGTCATTTCGCTGAATTTTTCTTTCAAAGATTCAGGTGTTTCTATGTCTACTTGGATAAGTCCAAAAGTTGTTCCTTTTGAAACACCTCTCAGTATTTCATCCTGACTTTTCCTACCTTGGCACGATGGTCTTTTAATTTCCCTTTCACTTTTTGTTTTTTTACACGAGCTTTCAGTTTTTTCTTTCATCCACATACACTCATACTTTTCCTCTACTTCGTAACCCAATGATTGAAGATATAGGGTAGTCAAAACCGTATTTTGTTTTTTTTCTTCTAACCATGCCTTTCCTTTGGATTCTTTCAAAACGGATTTAGTGAGGTGACACATGTGGCCATGCCAGTAGCACCCGTGAAACTGCCCAGTTGGCAGAAAAACGTTTTATTTTGGTTCCTAAGTTTGCAAAACGTTTTTTTTTCAACGTCAAAATAACGTTTTTACATGTACTCAAAAAATGTTATTTTGACGTTTTTATAAAAACGTTTTTATATCATGTTAAAAAAACGCTTTTTTAAAGTAAAAGAAACGTAAATAAAAAACTTTTTTATTTGGTTGAAAATTGGTTGAAAAAGCAAACGTTTTTATTTGGTTCAAAATTGGTTGAAAAAATGTTTAAAAAACGTTTAAAAACTTTTTTTCAACGTCAAAATAACGTTTTTTTAAAACGTTTTTTATCCAAACCAAATAAAAACGTTTGCAAACGTTAAAAACACGTTTTTTGCCAAGTGGGTGGTATACTTTTTTTGAAGCTGGATCATATCCGTCCACTTTTATTTTTCTTGAACCTAATACAACCTCCCCGTAGTTGTATTGGTGTAATATTTTCACATTTTCTGTGACAGTTTTGTAGCGCAACCATTCTGTGGCTGAGTAGCTAATCTGTTGACTGCAGACAGCTTGAAAATCGTTTTCTTTCCTGCGCACTACATAATAACCTGTGCAGTTTTTTTTCACCCATGCACTTGAGGTACAAGTGCATGGGTGAAAAAAATGGGTGGTATGCAGACACATGACTACTATGTTTCTGCATACTTTGCTTTGTGGCCCGTATTTTTTTTGTCTTATTCTTGTTTCTCCACTTTTGTGATGTCTGTGAAATATAATAGAGGGACCCCCTACTAAGTTGCGTCTGAGCAAGGAGTGAACATCCTTTTCTTTCTCACCAAAAAGAATGTAAGGTGTGGCATTAGGTGCAGTATTGTTGAAAAGAAACTTCAAGGTCAGACCTGGCAAAGTTAAACCATCTTTGAATATGTCTACCCCACAGTCTATAAAAAATTTTGTGTGCTCGTTTATGGCTAAAACAAAGGGTTTCACGTCCAAGTTGTTGTAATATATCAAGTAGTCCTTCACAGTTTTCATCTTGTTTTCTGCCCAGGCCTTCTTACATTCAAGGTAATCTTCTTTGCTTATTCCACCACCTGACAAAGAACTGTAGAAGCAGTGGCGTGGAGGAAGAGCTTTGTTGTTCAGTTTTCTTACGTTGTCCATCCACTCGTAGGGAGAAAAACCCTTTTCAGCTTTCCCTTTAAGAAAGGCTTTCAGGTAGTTCGCGTAGGAATAACCTGGTGCCAAATAGTTGAACATGTCAAGGAAAAGAAGATGGTCTGTGTACACTGCTATGTACTTGTTGCAATTTTTTATGGTTTTCATTTCTGTCTTGTCTGTGTCTATAAAAAAAGAATGAAATTCCTTTTTTATCAAATTAATGTCATACTTCGCTGAGTTGAAACCTAGGACAGGGACTCTTTCTATGTAGGTAAGAAGTTTTTCCTTCACTTCAAGAACATGGGACAGCTTTTTTTTCTTGTTTTTTTTTGTTTTTCGCTGGAAAAACTTTGCTAGCTTTATGTTCTAATTCCTTTTGTTTTTCTTCTAGAGAGTCTAGTTGGTCTAAAACATTCTCTTTAACCTGTTCTCCTATCATCTGTCCCAAGTTGTTTATGTGCTCCAACACATTTTTTACCAAAGGATCGTCATCCCTGTTGGAATTTCTCACAAAACACACTGGTTCTGTATGTCCAGGAAAATCCGAAGCTACACTGGCAGAAAGGGGTATGTGTGTTTTTTCTATCACAGTGTTAGCATTTTCTGGGGATGGATTCTCAGGTTAGACAAAGTAGCTTTCAAAGTCAAAAACAATTTTATAGGGGTATATTTTTTTCTCAGGTGGACAAACTATTCCCAGTTCATCTAAAACTTGAAAAACTGTTTTGGATGGACTGTAAGCTCCACCTTTGTAACTGAAGGTGACTTTGGTGCAATCTTTTTTCACCCCATTGTGTTGCTTTAAAAGGAAACTACGAGTGAAAACTTTATGACACTTTTCACAGGGGTACATTTTTCCATACAGGCCCATGTTAGTTATCAAACTTACATGGTTCCTGTGTAAGTTCAAGTTCATGATTTTTTTTGGATGAACACATATTTGACCTTATAATTTTAGGCCGCCCCTTTTTTTTACCAAAAGAGGTAAGGTAAAAAATTCTTATGTTCACTTCAAACACCTTTTCTAACCTGTCTAAATCTTTAATGTCAACGCCCTCAAAAGTCTCCTTGTTCACCCCTGGATAGGCTTCAAGGAGAAGCTCTTGAGTTTTTTCTAAAGATTCATACAGGAAGAAAGACAGACATCTAAAGAAACACAAGTTGTCCTTGTATCCCCTTTTGGTTTTAGGGTGTCTGTGAAAGTGCTGCATTCCTCTTTGCCTTAAACCTGGGGGAACAGTGTTCATTTTACCTAAAAGATATTCTCCTCCCGTAGCCCTTATGAGGGTAATGTTGGCGTTCACATTGCCTATGACACTCCATTTAGTGGAGGGTCTTTGAGTGTCTTCTTTTATGTTATTTTCAATCAAATCTAAACACTCTGCAAAGTCTTTGTTGTCCCTTATGAAAATGTAAGGGTCTCTATGAGCTTCACTGTCATAAAACAAAGACGAATTGTTGGCAGAATCATGAAAGTACATAACTTTCTCTTCTTCTTCCTCCTTAGAGGAAGACAACAACCTTCCAAAAGAGGCAGCCACTTTGTAAGCCATAACTTGATTTCGATGAATAGAGGTAAGAGCTTCTATGACCTGTTTTGCTCCCAAGTCTTTGTTAAAACTTGTCATTCTGACGTTGAAAATGGACTGAAGCTTACCAAGCACAGCCAAACCTGAAGCTATGGACTTGAAGTTGTCATGGTAACTGCTTTTATGCAAAGAATTTATTTCTATTTCTTTTGGAATTTCTATGCTGTCGGAAAAAGTTTCTCTCTTACAAGAAACTGAGTTACATAGAGTTTTACCACTGTTTTCTACAGTGACCAAACATGGAGGTCTAGGGGTGTTACACATTGGACAGTTGACGGTGTAAAGTTGTTTTACCTTTTTGAGAGGCATTTTTCTTTTTTTATGTGGTTTCTTTCTCTAGTTTCACTTTATATTCAATATACAACTTAAAACTAAAACCTGTCCTGACTAAACATGGAGTACATTCAGGTCTAACTTAAGAACTGAAACCTATGCTGGGCTATGTCGACTAAACATGGAGTACATCTAAATCTAACTACGAATGAACATACATGATTATGTGAAAGTACTGAATAAGAAACTGTTGACCAGACACTATACAAAGTTGACCACTTACCCAGAGTAGAAATCGGTTGTGTCGTCTAGGAAGGGTCCAACACGTGATTTGATGTCTTCCAGAATGAAGGGGGACACAGTGTGTCCACAGTGTGTGGCTGAGGGGGGCATTCTGTAGCTGGAAGACACCGAGGCGTTCATCTCCTCGACGTAGCTGGCCGTTCCTATATGAACTTTAGGAGTTCCCTTGTACAGGTTAACCAAAATCATAGCCCGTCCTCCACGGGGGTCGGTGCAGTCTTTGTTCAAGGACAACAGGAGATTGTTTACCTTCCTCTCTCCAAGGGCAGCTCGACGGTGTAGTTCCTTGTACTTTCCAAGGATGCACTCTATCTGGTCCACTAAACTCACATGCCTCTAGATTCAAGCACCGCTCGTAAGGTTTGTCCAGGTACATCCTCAAGCATACTCCCCTGATACTAGGTTCCCTGTATATTTCTATGCAGGCGTTCTTATCCCCTTCCGGATAAAAAACTTGGTCGGGGGCAGGTGACTTCTCTTGAAATCCAAATCGAGCAGGCCATTTCTTTACAACCAGAGGTACTAACCTGAAGCCCACAAGCTTGCTGGAAGTACTGGGGGCAGTGCCCTCCCCAAACTTTTGCCTCTGTGACTTGTCTTTAGCAGATGGAATACCTAGGACGGAACCAATTGGCTCGGCGGCATAGGAAGAAGTACCTGAGGAAATCGAAGCAGGGGCAGAGGCAGGGGTTCTCTTGTTGTAGGCGCGTTTCTGTCTTTTCTTCTTAGGCTCCCCTTCACTCTCACCGGGACAGGTCCTTTTCTCCGGAGGGGTTTTAAGCAGCTCCTCTACCAGAACCGGGAGAGAGTATTGGGGAGTAGGGCCAGTCAGATCTATGACCTCTACCTGTGAATACCCCCCTTGGTGAGCAGATGAAGGTGTCCCTTGAGTTAAATCCACCACTTTAATGGGGTGAACTGCTAGTGATGATGTGAGGTCTATGACCTCTATTGGACTGACCTGGGGAGAAGGTTCCTCCGGAGTTGCTGGCGAGTAAGTGGCGGACGTAGGTGCTTCAGTGGGGGGCTGGTAGTTTAGAGGTGCGGGGGAATTGATGAATTCCCTGATGTCAAAATCGCCGTCGCCAGCTTCCTGAGGAGTGCAATCCCGGATGGGATCCAGGAAATCATTGATTTTGCCATGAAGAGCTGCAAGAGCGGCTTCCTGTTCTCCTGCATCAGGCACTTTAGTTGGAAGCCGAGCAGGAGTTGCAGGTGGTTTCTCAGCGGCGGCTGACGAGGTGTGAGGAGGGGCAACGCCCGACGTCTTTTCCACTACCGGTTTAGGTGTCGGGATAGCTAGTGGAGCCAGTTTTTTAGCTGCTACCCTCCTGACACTAAGTCCCGTCTTCATGCGACCAGGCATTGTCCTCCTTCAGATGAAAAGGTTGCAGGGCTGGAAGGTGCAGGAGCAGGATGGCGAACAGCAGACAAACGTCAGAAAAGGTTTGATGAAGACCGAGCAGCTCAATCCTTCTTTATAGTAACTATCCTGATACGATCCTGGGACGTTCCCTTGTCGTTCAGATAACGTACAACCACGACCACGAGATAACCTTGCTTTTCCATTCATAGTATGTGTTACGCTCAGACAGCGTTGTTTGGGTAAAAAAGTAATAAACTGAACTCAATTAAAAACCGTGATAACGCTCAGTCAATGTTCAGCGTTCGGCATGTAAGACAAATCTGGCTGTAACCGTTTTGTGATTAACGCAGACCATTCGTCATTTTTCAAAACGAGCTTCTCTCAAGCAGACATGGCTTACTTTTGTCCTTTGCCTTTGTCCTTGACCGTTGGTCACAAAAGGCATCAGGAGGTGTTTATTTCAGACATTAGGAGGGGCGTAGAAGAAGGTAAGGTTTGGGCTGTGTGGAAATTCTGTCCTGAAAATTTCAACAGGGATCTTTACATCCCTCCTAACTATAACTTTAGACAATGCTTCTTGCACAACCAAACCACTGCATTGGTTCCCAGTGGACCCTCTGTGAAAAAACTTATCTCAGAAGATGGGGAAAGTTTTTTTTCAGGTGTTCTTTTGGGACATGGTGCCATGGTACACTTAATGTCAAGGCATTCTATTTTGTCTGGAAGTTCAAAAAAATTCATCTTTGACAGACAAAAACCCTTTTTTCTAAGGGATCAACCTTTTGGGGGAGGACCTGGTAATTCAGTTTTCATCGATTCTACTATGGTGAAGGCTTTAATTAAAGCCACTTTACTTCACCCAGACAAAATTACACACTCTGTAGGTACAAAAATTTTCTATGAAAGAGGATTCAGGACAGAGATTGGACACAATTACTATGGGTGCTGTCATGTTGTGAGAGTTATAACTGAAATCACTGCCTCCCATGAAAAAAGTCAGCTCAAGGTGGTCACAGCCTACCCCGTATCTCATTTTTGGTCCTCCTAAAGAAACTGAAAAATAAACGATGATCCTCCGGGTAAGGCCCCAGGGCTAAACCCGCCCTTCTACATGTTTTCCCCTCTTTCACCATGCTCAGCCACTCACCCTAACGTCTGTTTCGTCCTTGAGCAATAAATCATTTTAGAAAAGCGCGATAAGGAAAGACTGACAGGTTTCTTATAAAGGTTAAATGGGGACTAAACCATCATTTGATACATCAACCTTCGTCCTACCATGCCGCGTTACTCCCTGCAGTGTGTGTTAGAACAACGTCACCCCGACGACACTCAAGTCCTAACATACGTCAGGCAAAGAAAGGAAATTATATGTTGCACTTCAAGCTGTTTCAGGTATGTGTGCAAATACTTCAAAGAAACTATTCTTCACCGGAAACAATTGAACTTAGTATTTTCTTCAGTTGAATCAAGTTTTAAATCCAAAGACAGAAAAACCTTGAGGAAAATGGTTTTGAGTCATAACTTGTCAAAATTTTCAGCGGTGGAAACCTTGGGTTATGCCCTGATGTATGGAAGAAAGGGAAAGGGTCCACTGAAAAACCCCTTCCATCTGGAAGCATTGAAAGCGGCAGAAGATCATCACGCCAAACAAAATACCCGCCAACTTAACCATCGTCTTGATTTGTTCATGTCTATTTTGGACCTTCTAGCTAAGAGCTTAGAAACCAGAACTTTGTTTTCGTCCTGCCCCATATTTCACATCCCATTATCGTCCCTGGATCGTTTCAGTGTGGAGGAGAGACAAAAAGTGTGGTCTTATCTGATTATGTGGTGCACCCAGCTCACCTACCTTACTCACTATTTTCACCACAATCAGCTCGCTTTACAGACAACATGATAACAAATCCAAACGAATGAAGAACGATGTAACAGGCAAACCTAAAGAGGGGAATGTATGGTAGGGTGATATAGGATAGGGTAGAATAGGGTAGGGTAATATAGGGTAGGATAGGGTAGGGGTAGGGTAGGGTAGGAATGGGTTGGGGTGGGTATAAAAAACTATGGGGTAGGGGGGTGGGGGCACCCCTCAAGTATGGGGGGTTTGGGGCTTGTTGGCCCGGGCTGGCTGCCCAAATAACCCACCTAACCCACCCTCCCACCTAACCCATCCACCCACCTACCCTACCCTACACTGCCCTACCCTATATAAGTTTACTGTATGCTTTCTAGCCTGTCATAACCTACCTACCTACCTACATAACTTCCTGGATACCTTTTTGCTGCTATGGAGTTTAACCTTTCGGACGAGTTGTTATTTAAGATAAGTGAAAAAATATCGGAAAAAGACTACCCTCGATTAGGGGTTTATTTAGGACTCAGACTAAGTTTGATGGATTACATGGAAAAAACACCATCTCTTCGTTCTATGGGGAGAGAAATGCATATATCAAGAGAAAGAAAGTGCGTTGCAAGTGGATGGTTTTAAGACATGCATTAAGTGCCATAGGTCGTTACGATCTCTCTGAATTCTGTAGATGGTACATGCAGTATTACAACATAGTGGATCACTGTGAAATACCTCCAGAAGAGTGGAAATTTGAAACTTTGTTGGTGGACCTGGCAGACAAGTTAAAGATGCTTGACTGGAGAAAATTGGGAACACAACTGGGTTTCAGCAAGCATGAACTTGATGTGATAACCACCCTTGTTCCAGGGAAGAAAGCTGTGACAAATCCTGTTTTTGAAGTTTTGATGGTGTGGAAACATCGAGAGATATCTCATCCAAGCTGTCTTGAACAACATGGGTCTTTTTGACGTAGCACTTTACGTGGAAGGTTTAAGAGAGGGTTCTCCTGACTTAAAAGAGGAGAAGGTGGCTCCTTTGGTCACTCTGGTTTAAGATTTCATCCAACATGGATCACAAGGAAGAGGAGGTCATTTTTGACCCACGTCTACAAAGTCCCTTCACTATGATAATAGCTGGACCTACTTCTTGTGGAAAAAGTCAACTTGTTTTCAAGTTGATAAAAGGTGTAGACGAGATGGTAACTCCAAAAATACATGACATATACTACTGCTACAGTCAATGGCAAGATGGATTTGACAAAATGGTGAAGTTGGGAGTTAAGTTCAACAAAGGTCTTCTTTCAGAAGACTTTTTGTTTGAGGATAAAAGAGACGTGACTAAACATGGACTGGTCATAATAGACGACCTTATGGATCCCGGGTACGTTCCTACCATAATGAAGCTTTTCACTGTGGGGTCACACCATCGCAGTTTAAGTGTAATTTTTATAACACAAAACTTGTTTTTCAACAATCCTGCCTTCAGAACATTGAGCTTAAATGCACACTACCTAGTGGTTTTTAAGAACCCTAGAGACATGAGTCAAATAGGACACATCAGCAAACAGGCCTTTCCTGGACAAAAATCCTTTCTGACGGAGGTATATAACTCAGAAACCAAAGAGAAATATCCATATATCCTATTGGACTTTAAGCAGAGCACACCTAACGAGCTGAGGGTAAGGAACAGCATAACAACTCCTTGGAATACCTTGGTTTTCATTCCTAAAGCTTCAGCTTCAAAAAGAAAACGTTAGAATGGTGACCAAAAAATCTACTGCTGGAGGAAAATTGAAACTTTTAAGGATGCATTACTACTTGTTGAAACACATATCCAAATGTTCCTCGGGAGAGTGTTCCCACATCATGAAAGGCTTGAGTGATGAGGTCATCAGGTTAATGAGTCAAATTTGTGTCAATGTCATGAACAAAAACCTGTTGCGTAACGAATCAGACGCAGTTAAACGTCTAACACCCTACAAGAAAGAACTAAAGGCAGTGACTAGGCACAAGGCTACCGTAAAGCAGAAGAGGAAAACCTTTGAGCAAAAGGGTGGATTCTTGGGAACCATATTGGGTTTAGCCTTACCGCTGATAACAGGTCTCATAGGAGCACGTCGATAAGATCATGTCTTCTTCAAGGATGGCCCTCTTAAGGGCGGATCTTGTTCCCCGAGAAAAAAACCCTTCTCCTGTTACTACTACCTCTCCTGCTTCTACATCTCCGTCTCCTCTCCAGCCTGGACCTAGTGTTCAAGACCAGTACTACAGCACTCAACTTTTAAGAGAAGGTTTAACTCCTGATTCCAGCCTGGTTCAGGTCCTGAACCACCTTCAAAGTAAAGCACAGGAGGTGCTTAACTCTCCTAACCTCAAACTGAAGGACAAGTTAAGGCAGTACAATCAACTTATGATAAAGTCGGGAATTTTAACTAAAAAAGCCAAGGCCTTAGGACAACGTAGGGAAGGACCCTATCCTGGTCGAGGATTAGAACAAGGACCTGCAGCAGCAGCAAGGGGTGTAAATAACACTTTAGAAGACACCGACGATGACGACGATGACGGCACTTTCACAGATGCTAGAGATGTTCCCCAACTTCCTGCCGATTCAGACGGAGACAGCGTAGATGAAGTTAATGGGGGGGAAGTACCTGGACCTCATGCAAAAGACAACACAGTGGGTATGGACGCCGACATCAAAGAAAGAATACCTGCCACTTACAGAATGACTGCTAAAAGACTCTACAGAGAATTATCACGTCATGGAAGTGAGATATTGAATTGGAACAGAGACAGGAAAATATATGTCAATGGGGAGCGTGTCCCTGGAACTGACATAACAGATTTGTTAGCTTTTGCTGCCAGACCAAAGTCTTGAGGAAGGACCAACCTAAAGGAAGCCAGGTCTTTATAAGAGCAGTTAAAAGGATAAACCCCACCTTGAAATTTGTCAAAAACAAGTCGGCTTTTGTAGGACACAGTCCTTCTTTTGCTGCCAGTCCCTTGAAGAGGGCATCCCCTATCAAAAAGAGGAAAGTAAGTCAAAAAGGAACTGGACGTAAGTTGATATGGCGCACAAGGCTTTGAAGAAAGATGTCCTCAGGTTTTACACAGATCCTAAACAACCTGGAAGTTTCACCAGTGTTTCTAAACTTCAACGTCATCACTTCAAGAACAAGCATTGGAAGATGTAGACACATACACCAGACACAAACCTTACAAGAGAAGATTTCCTAGAAGAAAAACACAAACATGGGGCATAGACAAACAGTGGCAACTTGATCTTATAGACATGCGAGAGTTTTCAAAGGAAAGTACATCCTAGTGGGAATAGATGTGTTTTCAAGGTATGGTTTTGGGCAACCTGTGAAAAGTAAGAGAGCTGATGACGTGACAGAGGCTTTAAAAAAAATGAGCAAAGAAAGAAAACCTCAACAAATTCAAACTGACAAGGGCAAAGAGTTTGTCAACAAAATTTTTAAGAAACACTGTGAAGATCAAAACATCAATTTTTTCACAGGTGAAAACGACAACGTGAAGTGTGCCTTAGCTGAAAGGTTCAACTCTACTATTCAAGGAAAAATGTGGAGATGTTTCTCTCATTTCAATAACTATAAATGGGTTGACTTGCTGCCTGACTTGGTTAAGTCCTACAATCTAACTTACCACAAAACCTTAGGAGCTGCCCCTTCAGACATAAATAAAGACAACTCAGAAGTCTTGTTTTACAGGTTGTACGATCAACCTCAAAAGAAACAAGTTCCTGTCCTTAAGTTGAAGAAAAAAAATCAAGTGTGAATGCTGAAAACAAAGAAAACATTCAACAGAGGGTACGAACCTAACTGGACAGAGGAAATATACTCTACCTAGCAACTCGTCTATGAACGTGTTTCCGGACAACACTTTAACAAGTTACAACACTATTTTGGCAGAATACATTAACTCTCCTACTCAGTTAGAGTGTGCTCTTCAAGAAATAACCTGTCCTACCATGTGGTACAACGTCAAAGAAGAAGCCATTCTCTTGGCAGAGGGAGAAAACGACGGGAAAAACAACCTCCACACTGTGGTAGCTTTATTAAACAAACGCAAAAGAAAATGTTTTCCTCTGGGAAGACCAGGAGCCCATAGTGTCTTCAGTAGATCTTCAAGCTCTACGTCAAATCTAAAAGCCCAATCTGCTTTGAAAAGAGGAGTGAAAATAACAAAGAACCTACGTCATGTCGATCCTGTGGAACCTTCTGAAACCATTCCTCCTGCTGGTCCTGAAAGTGAAAGTTCACCGCCTCCTGCTGCTGCGCCTGAGACGCCATCTGGAGGATTCACTCCTAACCAACCGACGCCAGAAAAGGAGGAAAAGGAGGAGGAGGAGGATAAGGGGGAATGTGACACGGCAGGCAGAGAGAAGAGGGAAATATCACCAGCTGTTGTTGAAGTGATGTCAATGGATGACAGGGGCAAAAGATCTGTTTCTTATTTTGAAGAAAATGCCGTCTTCACAGACTCTGCTCATGTTCTCCTCTGTCTCCCAGTCAGTTACAGGCTGTGAAAATATCTACACGCTTCAAAGAAATAAGTAGATTCCTCTCTAAGTATTACTTCAAGGAAGGGAGCACCTACAAAACGTTAGCCTTAGAAGGTGTCAACCTGGAAAGCAACTCAGAGTTGATAGGATACTTAAACAGGACCATGAATAAACTACAGAGCATGTTGGTAAGAAAACTAAGAAACTACAGAAAGAACAACAAAGCCACCGTGTTTCACTACAACAGATACACTATGAAAAGTGTAATTTCCTTGCCTTTTGGTGTTGTCATGCAACTGCCAGAAAACTTAGGGAAACAATTAGGTTTCGATGGAAGTGTTTTCCTGAGTGGCAAGACGGAAAGCCTCTACATAGTAGACCTTCAGTAGAAAAGTCAATGTGCTTTCGTGTACTCTGACATAGTCAAGCACAGTCTAGTGGGTGATTCTAAAGCACCCCTTCTAAGGCAAATCAACATAAATCGCTACAACGGTGACATGCAAACCATATATATCTGCTAGTCACTAAAACCACCTTCAGACAGATAGGCATATACTTAAGAGACAAGACTGGGGAACGATACCATTTGAAAGCGGATCAGTGTCGGTGGTACTTGCCT
Organism: Acholoe squamosa; assembly: GCA_949317995.1. Lineage (NCBI taxonomy): Eukaryota > Metazoa > Annelida > Polychaeta > Phyllodocida > Polynoidae > Acholoe > Acholoe squamosa. The sequence continues at coordinate 42,149,004 of OX439051.1, read as the reverse complement.
TCAGACCTCTTCAAGGATAGGGGTATATCACCATGCTTCACTACTATGGAACCCCTCCCTACCTGGCCCCTAGGGGTCAGTATGCTGAATACTACAGAAAATCACAGTTTGGGAACGGCGCTTTACCAGCATACAGAGGTAGGGGCAGACAAAGAGGACATGGACTGGGATCGTTAATAGCTGGTTTACTGAGAGGAGCTGTTCCCCTCTTAAGTACTATAGGATGCTCAGCTGCCAAATCTGCAGGTAAAGCCTTGCTTTCTACAGGAGCTGGAGTGTTGTCAGATGTGGTAGCAGGAAAAGGTTTCAAGAAAAGTGTAGTTAGGAGAAGCAAAGCAACAGGTAAGCAGTTACTCAAAAGGGCTGCTTCTTCTGCTCAAGGATACATAAAAGGTACATCTGGACCTCCTCCAGCCAAACGACGAGCAACTGGCAAGCGTGGAGGACGTAAGGGGCAACGAGGCAGAGGTAGAGGTCAAGGCAGAGGAAACACCTTGTTCTAGTCATGAGTCTCATTCATCCCAACGGTCAAGTATGTGCAGTAGGAGAACTAGACCTACACGCCTTACCTGTCACTCAAAAGGACATTTTAAAGTGTCAAGTAATAACCAAGACCACCAACAATGCCCTTACTCCACACACTGAAACATTTGACTTCACCTTTGAACCAAGCAACCTTTACACAGACCTCTCAGAAACTGAGATGTACATGGAACTGGAAGCCGTGGCGGCCGATGGAACAACTCACCTTGCCGTCGACATAGAAGCTGCTCCAGTCAACAACTTGGCACACGCTCTCTTTGCATCCTGTCAGTTGCTCATAAATGGAGAGAAAGTCACCAGCAACAATGAAGACTATGGTCTCAAGGCCTACATTTTGGACACAATTTGTTGCAACAAAGAAGACAAAGAGACTCGACTGAAAGGATGTCAAAAGTACATGAAAGACACCTGTGGACACATGGAAGCCAGAGCGGATGCCAATGCAGGATGGACGGCACGGAGAGCAGAATTCAGTGCCCGCAACAAACATGCCTTAGTGATGAGGCCGCACCTGGATTTGATCAAACAGTGCAAGGTGCTGCCTCCAAACTGTGAAATCAAGTTCATCTTCGAAAAGAATCAACCCAATTACTACATGATGCAAGCAGCCGATCAAAACTACTGGATCAAAATCACCAAAGCTGAAATGTCACTTCTCCAAAAAAGTGTCGACGACGAGGTGATAAAAACTCACGTCAGCAGTGTGAGGAACCCACATTGGGGACCTTTCAACTATCACATAGCCAGGTGTAAAGTCACTAAACACACTTTGGACGGTGGCTCACAAGACTACAGTTGGACTCAACCTGACACTACTCAAATCCCCACCAGGATAGTCTTGTGTATGATAAAGGAAACAGCAGCTGCTTGGACTAAGACAGAAAGTCCTTTCAACTGAAGACATTTCAACATGAAGGAAATTTGCGTGAGATATGACGATCAGAAGTTTGAGTTGAAGCCTAAATTCCAAACAGGCAACTGCATCAGAGCCTACAGTCAAATGTTCATAGACAGTGGGTTGTCGGCTTTGGGGCAAGACTGTTGCATAACTTTGGAAGATTTCAAAGGTGGGTATTCCTTCTTTGTTTTCGACCTCACCCCAGACAGAGCACCTGAAGACAGTCATATAAATCTCATCAAGCAAGGAAAGCTGGGCATTTCCCTCAGGTTTGCCGCCCCGACTACTCATGCCATATCTGCCGTCTTGTGCTCCTTCTATGACAACAACATCCAACTGACGGCTGACTGTCTTCCTGTCACAGACTACCACATGAACTGAGAAGAATGAGAACTTCAGACATAACAGCTGCACTGGCAAACCATCCACACACAAGGCGTTTCTACCTGGGAATTTTGCCAGTAATCAATGTCCTAAAAAACCGATTCCCTCTATGTGTTTCGTCAGTAACACAGATCCAAGCTCTAAACCTGGACAGCACTGGGTGGCATTTTACATTTCTCATGAAGGGAATGTGTTCTACTTTGATCCCTATGGCTTACCTTCATTAACTATATATCACCAGAGGTTCATGCAGAAGTCGTCAGATGGCCACGGGTCGTTTAGCAGAAAACAAGTACAAAACTTTTACGCTAAAACGTGTGGAGCCCACTGCATTAACTTCCTAATACAGACATGTCGCACCAAGGACCCACACCATACTGTGAAAAGGTTTTCTCAGGTGCCCTTCAACTTAATGGACAAAATAGTAAGACCCTTGCTGAGGAAAAGAGAGAAGAAGAGGAGATGGATTTCGAAATGAGTCCAGAAGAAGTAGTAGTGAAAACAGACGTGAGCAACCTGTTGGTGAGAGGGAAAGTTAAACGTGAATTGGACATGATAGACGGGCTTCAGAGCATGGCGGAAGTAATAGACAAGATTCTCATGATTATGGGAGAGTTAATGGACAAAGTGGTAGCTCTGGAGGAGAATGACATAGGAAGAAGAGCCCTGAAGGATTTGATGGAGAGAATGCGTGCCTTAGAGGATCATAGTCAAAGTCCTACTCCAGCTAAGACCAGGTGCAGTTGGTACTGCAACAAGAATTCATTTTCCAAATAATATCCAAGTACTCTGCTTGAAAGCATTAATATATCATTATAATGATTCATACCTAGCATGTACTCGGATTCGAAGAAAGAATAAAAAAGATTAAATTAAAAAAGAACCGAGTTGTGTCTTTGTTCCATTTTAATCTGATATCAAAAATGAGTCATAAGTATTGCGTAAATCCATAGAAATATTGCATCAGAACATGAGTCATGGCTATTGTGTAATTTCTTACAAGCATTGCACAATACACCTTCATACGTAGGTCATACGTTTTGCAAGTAGGTTAGTAGGTCACTTCCGGTATGCAAGTAGGTCAACCCTAGGTATTGCGCAATTCTCTTAATTTATGCAACTAGGTCAGGTCACTAGGTCAAATGGAATCCAGCTCTCTGATTGGCTGAAAAAACTAGGTCATGACCTTATGACGTCACTTCCTGTCAAATCCAGCCCTCTGATTGGCTGAAACTAGGTCACTTCCAGTCTACCAGTAGGTCATGACCTAGTTAGTAGCTGAAGCATTGCGCTCAATTTGCATGTATATATATACTACTTCAAATGCATTTCATTTTTTTTGTATTTTATTTTATCAAAAATATAAATACAAGTATATACATTCATCTTTTATCATAATCCAGACTGTACATAGTGTAATCTTTGTATTTGGTTTTCATGCAAGCGTTCTTTCGAAATGAAGGAATGGTGTGAATCATACACCCTGTCCACAATTCATCTAAATTACAATAGAAAGCCGCTGAAGAATAATACCAAGTATGCCATTCAGCTCGTGCGGACATGAAGCTTCTCAGTAGAGCATTCTGTATATTTTCAAAATGAAACTCTCTACAGAGCACACAATCTAAACACTTTTGACAGAAGGTGTTGAATATTCTCTCAGAGTTATGACAACACATTTCCCGTAAAAAGTCTGAGTTTTCCTCGAGAAGAATTATTAAAGCATTAGTAGATTCTAACGTATACCGCCTCTTGATGAGAAGACAGGTTTTCTGATTGTGAAATTGATATAGACCTATCGATCTGTCTGCGAAGACATCAGTCCCTCTCCAGAAAACATCTTTGAAACACTCTTTCAATGAATGAAATGTCCAATTAGAAATGAGTCCTTTATGAACATTTTGTTTTAACAATGGTGCTTTAAAGAACAGCACATCTGTTGCATTGATTATTTCCCATGTGTAAAATGGTTCGCAAGTGCACATATTATCCTTTTAACAATATACAAGTAGGTGAGGTAGTACCTTGAACGTTAGAGGTTCCAGCCAGAAGAGTTATGTCCATGGGCGACGGGATGGTAATAACGTGCGATCTTGTACAGCATCCAAGATATTTTTTACCCGCCTCAGCATCTTTAGCCAGAGCTCTGTTGTCTATGCATGATTTAGGTTTAGCAGCAGCAGCAGTAGCACCACCACCACCACCACCAGCGTCCAACCATCTGTACGGATCGAAATAAAATTCGTTGTTAGCGTCACCTGTGAACAGATCAGCAAAGATCTCGATATCTGTGGGGGAATATGGTGATGGTGTAGTAGTCTATAGAGAGGTCAGTGTTTCCAAGATGAAGGTGGCAGAGAAAGCAAGAAGGTTAGATACTATAGGAGAGGTCACTGAGAGCATTGTCTATGGGTAGAGTGTGACAGGCCACCCCCCTCTACCCCCCCATCAAACTAGGTGCCCCTGTGTCTTCATTGTTGATGTCTCTGGAGGATTAGGTGGTTTATGGAGCTGTGGTATTCCTTTATCAGGGTGATACTAAAGGAGAAGAAGGAACCACCTAGACCAGAAAAATCCTGCCGAATCCAAATTTTGTGATCATGATTCTCAGAAATTGACTAAAAGTACCCAAAAATGAGGTTTGATGAAGAAAATATTTTAAAGATGTACAAAAATATTCAAAATGATAAGAAGTCTTTATAGACACAACATTTAAACCAGAGTTAGCACCTCAATGCACATATCCTAATGTCTGCCTATCTCCCAATCTGACAAGTATTCTAACTGTGCATTACTCTGCCTATCTCACATACTGCCTATCCCTTGTCTACCCATCGCTCATACTGCCTATCTCTTGAATCCAAAGCATCTTGAGTTAAGTGAGGCCATCTCCCAAAAGGCTTAGATACTAAAGCTTACTCCTTACTTTAGCTAATCTTCTCTGGTCCTATAGTTTCCCATAGTTTACCTACCATCAATCTGCCTATCAATTATTTTACCTATCCCTCATGGTGACTATCCCTCAGACCACCATGTTTAAACTGTATTGTTCATCTGTTTATTTAGGCCCTAATTGTTAACAGTACATAGCTTATCATGTCTGCTATTTTGATCCTACCTATCCTTAACGATGCCTGTCATAAAGCCTACCTATCCTTCATTATACCTATCCCCCAACTCAGTATATCCCTCATATTTGACTTGCACATCTGTCGCTAGCACCCATGTCTTCTCGTTTTACATTTGCTGATTCTTACAAGGTACTCTCTGTGCCTATCCCTCAAACTGGATATTGCTCATGCTACCTATCCCCCTTGCTACCAATCCTTATGAATGCCTATGCCTCATGCTCTCCATATTACTTTCTTACCATCTCAGCTCAGTCAGTCTGACCCGCTATCTCTATACATATTTCAGCTTGTGTGCCATTTCTTCCACCTGTCTCCAGGTCTATGCCTTGTGAAATATACCTATCCCCCATTATGCATATCCTCTATTCATATCATTATATAGGTAAACTGAAAGATATGCAGCATGAATGCATGATAGGTAGATGTATGAATAAGGTGGATGGGTTGACTAAGAAATGGTCATCATAATGAAGGTTGGTTGTGACAGGTAGGTTAAAAGAGTTGAGATAGGTAAGAGAGCTATATAGAGCACATGGGGGATAGGTAAGGATGGGTAGCAAGGGGGATAGGTAGTATGAGCAATTAGCAATTTGAGGAATAGGCACAGAGTACCTTTTAAGATGAGCAAACATAAAAAAAAACATAGTCCAAGGGTCAGATGTGCAAGTCAACTATGAGGGATTTGCAGAGTTGGGGGATAGGCACAATGAGGGATAGGTAGGCTTCATGATAGGCATTATCAGGTATAAGTAAAATTGAAGTAGTAGACATGGTAAGGAATGTACTGTTAACCAATAAAGGCTTATATAGCAGATAAACAGCGCAGATTAAACATGAGGGTCTGAGGGATAGTCACATGAGGAATAAGTAAAATGAATGATAGGGAGATTAAGGATAGGTAGATTAAAGGAAAGAAGGAACAAATAAGATAAGGTAAGGTGAGGGTAAGCATTATAAGTTAGGCCTTTTAAGGGATAACCAGATTTAACAGTAGATGTTTTGAATTGAAGAGATATGCAGGATGAGTGATAGGTACACAATTGATATGCTGTATGTGGGATAGGCAGAGCAATGCACAGGCCCAGAATTTGCCTGACTGAGAGATAGGCAGACATTTGGGTATGTGGGTTGAGATATTAATTCTGATTTACATGTTCTATATTTAAAGATTTTCAATCATTTTCAACATCATTTTTGAACATTTTCAAAATATTTCCCTCATCAAACATCATTTTTGGGTACTTTCAGTCAAATTCTGAGAATAAAGATCATCATTTTTGGATTTAGCAGGATTTTTTAGCTTAGATGGTCTCTTCATTTCATCTGGTATCCCTTTCATGAAGATACATGATAGCTCCAGAACCCCCCTTATCCTACATACGGCCCAATACTGAACACACAAGGTCACCTAGTTTCATGGGGGGGGGGGGGGTAGAGGTGGGTTGGCCTTCACTATAGGACTGTATGGACTGAACTATCCTATACTGTAATATCATTGGAGAAAGTGTGAGGGAACAAAATATCACTCTCCCTTATGTACCCGTCTGAGATAAACCTCTCAACTGTGGTTTTAAATCGATCAAAAGAGATTTAATCCCATTTTCACGGAGACCTTTGCTCGGTAGGGTATCTGTCTGTTTTTTTATTTTCACCTGCCGTTTGCTGTAGGCACGGATGCCTTAGATCATTAAGTGTGCTCGGTCCCAGAGGGAAAAGATAAAAGACTTAAAGGCTGTGATTCAAATAGTCACAGAGATTCTTCCTCGGTAGGGTATCTGTTTGTCACCCACCGTTCACTGCAGGAGGGTTTAACTAAGATCATCAAAGTGTTGTCTCATGGTGACAAGAGGGGCAGGAGGAAGGGGGATTAACTTGTCGATTTTGTTAGACTTAATCTACTTACCGCATGTCCACCTTTGTAGTCACAGACAGAGTGGCAGACACGTGCCCTGGGGTATTTTCCTGTGATGCATAGACAGGTAGGTAGGTAGGCGCCGTAGTACCTCACGTATTAGGCTAGGTGCGACCCCCTGAAGTTCAAGGGTGAACCTTATAGGTAGGGGTTACTATAAATCACTACTGAAAATGTCCAAAAAAATAAATAAAAAAATAAATAAAGCTTGCAGATACACTTTATAGCATTCTCTCAAGTTGGGGGGCGTACCTTATACGCGAGGTCCTACGGTCGGTAGGTAGGTAGGCGGGGAGGTGTGCACGTGTCCACCATTTTTTTGGCGCCATGCACGCTGCTGCTGCTGTGCACCCCACACCTCGGCTAGTGAGTGATCCAATTAAAAAACACTTTGACTTCTCTGTTACAAGATTATATATTCCCCCTACTGTTAACCACCCCCTGTAGTTTTTGTATACAGACTTTGAATGTCTTAATCTCCTAAAGACCCATAATCCCCTTATACATGTTAGTCGCATTTTGGTAATTATCACAGTTGTAACACCTGTTTATCCCACCTGATACCCTTGTTCCAAAAGCATTTTTGTCCCCTTGATGTGGGGTGAAAGGATCCAGGTGAAAACAGGATTAGATGATTCTCTCAACTATATATAGGCCGGGGGCTGATAGGGCCCACCATGCACCCCCTCCACATCCCAACGTGACGGGTATTTTTTCGATCCTTAGGGTCCCCTAAACAATATTCAAGATGTTAACATTGATTATCTTGGGATGCACTACCGGTTTTGGCTCATTATCCATGTGCGGGTTAAGACCACTTTTGGGTCAATTTTGGTACCATGTTATTCAAGGGGTTTGCTCAATTCCTAAGCTCTAAGACTATCTTACCTTGTCTGGATCCTGAAGCTATTGGTCTTGTTGGAAAGAAGACATATTAAGCTTTTCAGCCCTAATACATGTTTTTAAGTACAGATTTGAGTGTACCAGACAGTCAGGAAGACGGAAGATTGAAATTACAAAGTTCCTTTTTTTTACTGAAAATCTTAAATGCGCTCCAGATACATGTATAAAACTTGCCCTTATCCCCATCTAAGCACAATATTTAATATGATTTATGTAGGCCAAACGTTTCTGAGTAATATGAGACATTTTGCAGAATTATTGCCTTGGACGCAAAGACACTACCTTGAGCAAATAGGATGCTGTTCCATTTCAATAATCTCCCTCTTTATGTAAATGGATGATTTTCCATGCTAAATCTTTATCAATTCTCCTGATTCTTATTCTAAAAAAAGTGCTGATTGAGAATATGCATGTTTTTACTTCATAAAATTTAATGGCGAGGCTGTATACAGCTGAAATTCAAAATGGCCGACAGTAGATTTAGATGTCACTTTGAATTACATAAATGTGCAGTCTAGAAAGTATCTGGTGGGTCCTACCCCCTATAAATCAGCTTAGTAGAACACAGTGCTACATTTGTTTTGTTGCTAAGTGGTGTGGTTGCCTAGCAACAGCAGCTTTACAAAGCAACCAAGCCTGAAAATATGCTTGAATGCTCATATCTGCATAGTTTCCTTCCAGCAACAAACTCCCCTGATGTAAACTTGTATATAACTCTTCTGTGACTTCCATCATAGACTAGGAATATAGGTGATAAAAGGTTGCTAGGTTGTGTGGTGGCCTAGCAATAACAGTTTTGCATAGCAACAATGCCTAGATTCATACCTGTAGGCATATACTATGGCTTGTGCATAGTCTCACCTCAAGGACATAGTTCACTTATTTCAAATTGCATATACCTCCCTTGTGCACATAGTATGAACATAGGTAGAAATGATTGCTATGTCATGTGGTTGCCTAGCAACTGCAGCTTTACATAGAACCCATGCCCAAATCTATGCAGATAGTCACAGATAAGTGTAAGGTCTCGCCTCAGGGATGTATTGCAACATACAGTTCTTAATAGTAGCGTAGGTTGGGAAAGGGAACCTTGATGGTAAAGGGCATAGTCTTGCTTATGCTAGAGCATTGTTCAAATAGAATAGAGATCTGGACAGGAACTACTAGCTTACTTCCCCTTACTGGGGATGATGAGTGCTAGGATCATTGAACAGACCTCAAATGACAGATAATTTTTTAAAGTAAACCTATAGTATTATGATTTTGAAGTGATCAGTAAGAGTCTGGCTTGGTTAAGAGATCAGATTCATCCCAGAAAATCAGTCTAGTTGTGTGAAATTGTTGGCCACAATAACACAATAGAACAAGGTAGTAAATGTGTGTTTGGATGATGTGAGGGTTGTTGTTGTTATTCATTTATTTATCCCATGCATTCATACTCCCAAGATGGAATTTTTTACTTCATGACAGCTCAAGTTAGAGATAGGGGGAGGGTTATTTTCCCCCAGATCCAGAATAGTTCAATTGAACTCCACTAGATGGGAGTTTGAGATCTCCAATCACACTTTATATTTTAAATATCTGTATAGGAGAGACAGTAAAGCATTGGGGTGAGAGGGTGCCTCTTGTGAGTTAGGGCAAAAACAGAGGATGATTGGCTGGTAACTTCTTGTATCAGTTTGCCAGCCAATTGTCTAGGATGGCTAGCTTGATCTTAATAGCTATTTGTCACTTTGTGCCTATATGTCAGATGTCATTGATAGTGCTCACACATGCAATAAACCCCTCCATTAAGTATTCTGTCCATTTCCAGTTATGTATCTATCACTGTCATTCAATATACAATGCTTTTTCTCTCTCCCATATTAATTAAACCTTCCTGCAAAATAAATTACAGAGTTAGTGGTCAAGTCTGTGATTGCTGTTTAAAAGATGCAATAGATGACTTGGCACTGTGGTGAGCATCTCAATGTCCAAACCCTGGGTTATTCTAAAAGATGGCTATCAATTGTCTAAGGCAGGAAGATGATCTCCATTCATAGGATCCATGGAGAGAGACTGCAGATCATAGTGATGGTGACAGCATCACAACAGTAGCTTCAGGTGCTTTCTAGATATGATAGGAGCAATTTGTACAATATGGATGACACTTCCCTCTTCTGTAAGCTAGACCAATCCACCACCATGTCCACTGTGAGTGATGTGGAATGGTAGAAGATATTCAAGCTCTGTATGCCAGTGGACTTCAGTAGTATTATCAGGGTCAACTAGTAATTCACTACACCAAATTGTTGGGGATAATGAACTGCAACAGATCAACATGCCTTCTCAGAAGTGTCCATCAGCATGACCACCCGCTGTTGGGATCGCACTGCTATGAGAGAAGTTGAACCAGAATGTAACGTTTAGAGATATGTAAGGATGGATAACACTGGGCCTGATGCTCTGAAGAGGTAACAGATGAGAGAATATCCTGAGAATTGTACAATTGTATTCCCATCCTTCTCTTTCATTTTCTCAATATGTGAATGGAACCAGCACTGTCTAGGGTCAATGCAAATTCCACCTTGCACCTACTTTCAGACAAGTAGGCTGCCCAAGGCTTTTGAGATAATCAATTAGGCATGCAGTACATTATGAGGCTGAGATTGATTGATTGATTTGTGTTTTACAGCACTTTAGCGGCACTAAGTGGCTATCCCGTGCTTCACAGGTTGATAATTTAACAGAGGAATGTGTCAGTGCCCGGGCATATGTGCACCACACACATCCTGAGGGGATAGGAAAGAGGAGATATAGACCCTTTTAAGTGGGCTAGGGAAGCCCGATGAGGCTGAGAGCCAATATTATGTATTCTAAATATGTGTTATCCGTTGGCTGTTGAACCTGTATCAATTGTCAATTTATCTAAACATGTTCTCAACAAGGACGAACTATCAGTATTAGATAAGGGTCTCAATTTCTGCCCCACACCAGGAGAACCCAACATGGGAGATCTAAGACGGGACCTAGATGAGTTCCATCGTAAACTTAAACTTAGAGCTTTTTTTGACCCCAATAAAGCTATCCCTTTCCAGGATCAGAACATTTCTGACCCTGATAGTGATACCGAGGATGACCTTCCACCTACACCAGTGACCTTGGACCCCATAGCCCAAGCCATAAGTAGGTCAAAGGTCATCAAAAAGGACACCCCCTAGAACCCTGGACCAGGCCCGATCCCTCTCAGAGCCTTTGCTCTATCTAATGAGACAGACCTTAATAAAACATTTTTTAAAGGTCCTCGTTCTCATAATCTTACTAAAGATGAGAAAAAAGCCCTTAAAATCCTAAGTTGTGACACCTCTATCGTCATAAATTCAGCTGATAAAGGGGGCTCCATAGTAATCCTAAACAGGGAGGATTACATCAAGGAAGGGGAAAGGCAACTAGCCAACACTGATTTTTACATTGAAACTGACAGTGACCTCACTGCACTTCACAATGCAGAAATCACCACCTTCCTCGATAAGTTAGCCCGCAGAGGTAGGCTATCTACTAACCTACACAACAAAATGGTCACTACCAAACATAGAACTGCTGAATTGTACCTTCTCCCTAAGATACACAAAGGCACTTTACCTCCACCTGGATGTCCAATAGTATCAGCTAATGGATGTCCTACTGAAAAGATATCGGCATTGGTAGACATTTACCTCCGCCCATATCTTGCAAGGTAAAATCCTACCTTAAAGACACCACTGACTTTATCCTCAAACTGCATGACCTTGGGGACGTACCCAAGGGACCATCTTAGGTACATTGGATGTAACCTCACTTTACACCAATATACCCAATAGAAAAGGTTATCTCTCGATGTATAGACTTCTGAACCAACTCAGAGTCCCTAAAGCGGGAGATCTCACCAATGAAGACATTTCCTACATGCTCATTTTGGTCCTAACCAAAAACAACTTCGACTTCAATGGTAAACATTACCTACAAGTTGGAGGCACAGCCATGGGCACAGCATGTAGCCCCCACCTATGCCAACCTCTTCATGGGTGACCTTGAAAACTGTCGTATATACACCTACCCCAAGCAACCTCTGGCCTGGTATAGATTTATTGACGACATTTTCTTCATCTGGACACATGGACAAGAGGAACTCATTAAGTTCCTGGAGTACGTGAATTTAGATGAGGTGAGTGAAACAATTAAATTCACTGCCGAGACCTCACTGGACAGTGTCAACTTCCTCGATACTGTTGTCAGCATTACCAACGGAGGTCCTCTCACCACTGATCTGTATGTCAAACCTATAGACAGAGGTAATTACCTCCACGCAGATGCTGCCCACCCCAGACACTGCATCATGGGTATCCCCTATGGACAGTTTCTATGGATATGTAGAATCTGTTCATTGGAGACAGACTTCATCAAACACTGTATCACCAAAGGCAAATACTTTGTTAGACGAGGCTACCCAGCTTCATCCAAAGTGCTTTCCATAAAGCACTGGAGATCAGTATGGAATCACTACTCGCTATCAAACCCAAGAAAGACGTGGAGGATATCCCAACTATCCTGATCAACACATACAACCCATGGTGCAATGCCCTGAGAAGTATTGTTGAGAAAAATTGGGATATTCTGGGCAAATCTTGCAGCACACGTGAGATTCATAAAAAATGCCCCATCTTTGCCCATAGGAAACCCAAATCCATTAGGCAATCCTTGGTCCGTGCCAAATTGAGGCCGCTGGTATCCACACCAACCCCTCACACCCACCACTGCATTGCTCGAGGTACATGCAGATATTGCACACATCTCAACACAGAGGGCAGGATCACTTGCATTGCCTCTGGTAGATCCTACACCAGTAAGTTCAATGTGAACTGTTGCAGTTCCAACCTGATCTACTGTCTACAATGTAGAAAGTGTGGGATCCAATATGTTGGACAGACCCGGAGTGAACTCAAAGAGCATTTTAAAACACACTTTGACAAAGAAAGAGATCTGAAAAGCAATCAGTCTGGCTTCCATAGAGCAGACAGTGAAATTGGTGCCCACTTCAGATCTACAGGCCATAATGGCATAGATGATGTGATAATCTATGTCGTCGACTTCATCTATGCACCGCCGCAAAGTGAAGCTGCTAAACGCCTATGGAATGTCTCTGAATTTAACTGGATCCACAGACTCCACACTACAGCCCCTATAGGACTGAATATAGGGGGGCCTAGCCTCTAATAATCAGTCCCAGGCTTGGTGGGAGGTGACTACACCCTAGTAACGTTAACAAAAAAAAGCTTATTAAGCTTGTTGTAGTCACCTCCTGTCACTCTACCTATGCCTGGGGGAACCAATCCTCTGGTTCCAGGCCCACACAGTACCTTTGGGTCCTCTATGGACCCCCCTACTCCGAGAATCCAGTATAAAAATCTTTCCCTAACCCCCCCCCTGTGGGGGGCCGGGCCCCCCGTTATCCACACTTCTGAGTGGATGATGAATCTTTGGATTTAGACCCACCAGTACATAATTAGTCAAATTGTCTAAGTGCGGCCTGATGAGTCCCTTGGATGAAACCGCTCACTTTCACAGTAACCTATCTCTGTGATAATAACTGCAAAGTCACTGTCAACACAGTTGTTGACATCACCTAGCAACTGACAATCACCAAGCAACCACCCTCATGGTTACTTGTGATGTCACTGGTAGTCTTGAATACAGATACTGTGATGTCATAGAGAATGTTCACCTTTGAACGTTCAGATACGCGGTAGCTGCCAAACAGTAAGGACAGGGTAGATATTTCGTGCTTCTAAAACATTAAATATGTGTTATCAGTACCAGCAATGATAAATTTTGATGATATGACAGTGGTTACAGGAATTTGATATTGGGGGGAGGGAGGAGGGGACAGTTGTTAGGAATTACAATCCTGTGCAATCATGGATGATCTGAGATACATATGCATAGATATATACAAAATAACACAGGGTGTGGATGTGGCAAATGTTTTATCATTTTATCATTATATCATCATATGGTCTCTGTCAATTAGATGATTTTAAAAGGTAGATTCACATCAAGCACATGACTTTGCAACATGTTATATGTGTTTCTATTCTGAGATGTGGACAGGGGAGCTATACATACAAGTTCTTGAGGCGAGCCCATAAACTTATCTGTGACTATCTGCATAGATTTGGACATGGATTTCTATGTAAAGCTGCAACCACATGACCACATGACATAGCAACCATTTCTACCTATGTTCATACTGTGTGGTGTGCACAAGGGAGCTATATGCAATTTGAAATCAGTGAACTATGTCATTGAACGGGGACTATGCACAAGCCATAGTATATACCTACAGGTATGAATCTGGGCATTGTTGCTATGCAAAACTGCTATTGCTAGGCCACCACACAACCTAGCAACCTTTTATCACCTATATTTCTAGTCTATGATGGAGGTCACAGAAGAGTTATATACAAGTTTACATCAGGGGAGTATGTCGCTGAAAGGAAACCATGCAGATATGAACATTCAAGCATATTTTCAGGCTTGGTTGCTATGCAAAGCTGCTGTTGTTAGGCAACCACACCACTTAGCAACAAAACAAATGCAGCACTGTATTCTACTAAGCTGATTCATAGAGGGTAGGATCCACCAGATACTTTCTAGTCTGCACATTTATGTAATTCAAAGTGACATCTGAATCTACTGTCGGCCATTTTGAATTTCAGCCATATACAGCCTTGCCATTAAATTTTATGAAGTAGAAACATGCATATTCTTAATCAGCACTCTTTTTAGCATAAGAATCAGGAGAATTGATAAAGATTTAGCATGGAAAAACATCCATTTACATAAAGAGGGAGATTATTGAAATGGAACAGCATCGTATTGGCTCAAGGTAGTGTCTTTGCATCCAAGGCAATAACATGTGTCATAGTCATCAAGGAATTCTGCAAAATGTCTCATATTACCCAGAGAGGTTTGGCCTACATAAATCATATTAGATATTGTGCTTAGATGGGGATAAGGGCAAGTTTTATACATGTATCTGGAGTGCATTTAAGATTTTCAGTAAAAAAAAAAAGGAACTTTGTAATTTCAATCTTCCGTCTTCCCGACTGTCTGGTACACTCAAATCTGAACTTAAAAACATTTATTAGGGCTTAATGAAAAGCTTAATATGTCTTCTTTCCAACAAGACCAATAGCTTCAGGATCCAGACAAGGTAAGATAGTCTTAGAGCTTGGAAATTGAGCATACCCCTTGAATAACATGGTACCAAAATTGACCCAAAAGTGGTCTTAACCCGCACCTTGATAATGAGCCAAAACCGGTAGTGCATCCCAAGATAATCAATGGTAACATCTTCAATCTTGTTCATGGGACCTTAAGGATCGAAAAAATACCCGTCACGTTGGGATGTGGGGGGGGGTGCATGGTGGGCCCTAACAGCCCCCGGCCTAATAAGGAGCCCTGATTTTTCTTGGAAGGGCAGAACACGTCTGCTTTCTCTTTTGACACCACCACCACCACCACCACCACCACCACTGCTACTTGCTGGTTACTGTCACCACCACCGTCGCTGTAGATACCTCGCCGTCTGTTTACTACCTACACTATAGGAGGAAATTGGAGCTAAGTCCATCACTCTCTTTATTATTTTCTTTTTGAGCTTTTATTTTATTTTCACTCTTTTTTTAAATATTCCACTTGAGATGAAGCGAGATTAAAAAAAAAAAGATTAGGGAAACCCCATCTATTTTCTTATCTCAACATAGAGATCGCCACATATTTCAGTCTCATGTCTCCCTTATGGCGATGAATAATTTAATGAAAAGCAAAGGTGAGGAATTTAGTAGCAGCGCCAGTATCAGCAGTAGCAGTAGTACCAAAAGTAACAGAAGTGATAGAAATAGCGAAAGCAGTAGGAGTAGAAGAAGAAGAAACACCACCAGGGAAAGGAGTAGTAGTAGTAGTAGCAGTAGCAGTAGTAATAGTAGAAGAAGAAGTAGCAACTCTTCTTCGGCAGTAGTAGCAGCAGTAGCAGCTGCAGTAGAAGCAGCAGCAGTTGCAACAGCAAAAGCAGTAGAAGAAGTGGTAAAAAAAGAAAAAATAGAGGTATAGCCGAAAGCTGTCTTTAAAGAAAGGAATTTACTCCATTACTGTTTGATACCCACCCTCAGTGCACCCACTCGTTGGGATTTCATGAAAATTAAGGGTGTTCAAATATGGTGAGAATAAGCGCTATGAAAAGATTCGACAAGGACATTGGTTATTTGGGGGTAACCGCCGCTCCCACTCGGTGGGTGCATGTGGTGGCCAACGTGAACACTATCTGGAATCGTTTTGAAGTCGTCACCTGTTATCTGGCCTATTACAATGAGGCCGAACTGAAGAAGGGGATGTACTACTTTCAAGATTACATTCCAGTTTGTGTTTGTTGCCACTGTGCTGTTACCCCCAACACCTTTTTTGGATACAGTTATGTTAAAGAGGAGAGGAAAAAGGCAAAGCAACAAGCTTTGCCCAAATAGTTAAAGAAAAAAGGCAAAGCCACAAGCTTTGCCCAAAGATAAAAAAAGATTGCCCCCCTTTATTTTTTTTTTATTAATTTTTTTTTTTAATAAATAATTTTTATCAGACTTCTTTGGAGTATGATAAAAATTTTTATGGATATATATACGACATGTGTAAAATTGAGTGAAAATAAAATATATTGCATAAGAAGAGAAAAAGAAATATGAGAGATGGTGATGTTATCGGGTGTGGTGAAACGTAACAAGATAGAATAAAACTCGCTATGACTCTTTCCTGACGACCACTTGTCACCGAGCGTTCGACTGAGGAACACCACGACTGTAGTAGTAGAAGTCACCACCACTTCTTTTACTTCTGCTACTACTACTACGACCCCATAACGACCGCTGAAAAATATCGCGTGGTAAAATCACAACCTTCATCGAAATAGATTTCGATCCCCGACTATGAGGACCCTTCAGTTGCATCATCAGTGGTCCGTCTGGTTGTGGAAAATCACGCTTGGTGAATCGATTTATGAGCGACGTTAGCAATTTGGTCACACCCCCGGTGGAAAAGGTCTTTTACCATTACGGCGAGTGGCAGCCGCTCTTTGAAAAAATGCAAAAAGGCTATAGAGTGGAATTCAGAGAAGGTCTTCCCAGCAAAGAAGACATAGCGGGAGAAAAAAAAAGAAGAAGAATCGACTGTGCCTCGACCACACACTCTACTGATATTGGACGATTCAATGAGCAGTTCCAACCAGCAAGTGGTAGCCGACATCTTCACCAAATATTCCCATCACTGGAACATGAGTGTCATATACATCACTCAGAACCTGTTCCAGAAATCACCCGAATTTCGAACTATGAGTCTCAACGCTCACTACATGATAATTTTTAAGAACCCTCGCAACATGGGACAAATAGGCGTTCTGTCTCGTCAGGTGTTTCCCTCCAAGGCGGCGGCCCTCTCCAGTATATTTACCCATGAACTCAAGCGTCCTCACTCATACCTGCTTCTGGACTTTAAGCAGACAACACCGAACAACCTGAGAATAACTCCTTCCTGACGTCCATAGACGATCAGATTGTGTTCGTTCTGCTAGACAAAAAGAGAAAGAGAAAGTAATGGCTACTCATCAACTCAGAAGACATTGCGGCACCCTTAAACACTTGGCAAAGTGTTCGCCAGAGGATTGTGAGCATTTAATAGGCTCTGGAAGAGACGATTTGATCATGACGTTGAGCGAAATCTGTCAGAATTTACTGGAGGGAAACATTCTGCTCACCGAGAATCTGCTGAGGTGTTGAGGACGGTGAGCAAAAAAGCTACCACCATCAAAAGAAAGAGAAACGTCTTGGTTCAAAAGGGTGGTTTCCTCATTCCGGCTCTGATAGGTCTGGCGTTACCCCTTATAAAAAGCGTTCTCCGTATATAGAACTCCTCATTCCACACCTCACCACCGCAGCTGCCTCGATGATGACCATGAAGAGCAACACTACAAGCGCTTGGCACTCATAGATCCTAAGTCGCTATCGAAATTACGAGGACCACCTGATGTCCCCACAGCTGCTGGTGCTGCTGGTGCTGCTGCTGCCCCTGGTGGTGGTACTGCTGCTACTGCTGCTGCTCCTGCTGCTGCTGATGAGCGTGAAAACAAGAACCGCTCCTCTTTCGCCACCGCCGTATCCCCACCCTCCAATATGGCTTATTACTACAGACAGGCAGAACAAGGTCTTCATCCCAACGCCGCATTACACCAGGTGCTACAGTTTATCTACAGGGACTTGGACCTAGTGTCGCGCGAAAAAATGCTGAAATGCAAGAGGTTGTTGAATAGGTTACAATTCTTTCTCGCAAATCCGAACAACCACACGATTCCTGCATCCGCTCTTGTACCACCACCTACCCCCCGAACTTCCTTCCTTGAGGTGTTGCTCGAACAAGTTCCACAGAGGAAACGCAACGCCACCACCAAGCTGTTTAGGAGACTGCAAAAATCCGACTTGGTCAAGTGGAACGACGCTGGTTCCGTGAGCGAGATGATGGGTCGAAAAATGGATCCTGCCAGTCGAATTAGCATAGTGGACTTACCCAGCTAGCACAACTTGTGCAATTTACATCATTCTTACGTGAAAACTCATGTGATTTACGTAAAAAAGACATCATTTGGATTAGTTGTGCTAGCAGGGTACTGATCAACGGCAGCAGGTTGAGGAAGACAGTGTCGAGACCCAAGGGGTACACGCCATCCAAGTGCATGCTGAGCATGGAAGATCCCACCGGCTCCTTGAATGGGAACCAAGTCTATAAAGCAGGCGCTCCTAACAAAGCTTTGGACAGAATACCTGCCGGTAGAGGGAGGAAACGAACAAGCTCCAACGAGGAAGAGGAAGACAGCGATGACGATGACGACTACTACTACTATGAGGATGCCACTCCCCTCGTCGGCGCCACCACCTCCTGTCGTAAGGACGTCGACTACGACGACGATGTTTACAAAACTCCAACTTCCAGCAGGAGGTCGCCTGCTACACCTCACACTTCCTCCGTCAGGATGAGTAATCAAAGCAAGAAAAAGAAAGGACGCAGTCGCCAAGTGTTCTCCGACTCCGACTCACCGAGGTGGCAAGGACTAAGAAACTGACCAAGAAGGAAAAAGAAAAGAGACGAGTGGCGTCAAAGCATCCTCTAGTTTCACTAGCGTCACCAAACTCCAGAAACACCATTTCTGTGGTCGAAACTTGGCTTTCATCCGAGACGCCTTGGGATCTCTGGACGCCTACACTAAACATAAACCCATCCGGAGAAAATTCGCAAGGAACAAGACGATAACCGGGGGTATTCATCAACAGTGGCAGTTAGATCTGGTGGACATGCAAGCTTTAGCCTCTCACAATGACAGGTTCCGGTACATGGTCACAGCCTGTCGACATTTTGTCCAGGTACGCGTGGGCGGCTCCCGTCAAATCCAAAGGCAGCGCAGCTGTCACCGAGGCATTCAAGGAAATGACTGCCGAGAGACATCCGTGCTCCGTTCAAACAGACAAGGGTAAAGAATTTCTCAACAAGACCTTCTAAGATCACCTCAAGAGGAGAGAAATAGAGTTTTTCACTAGCGAAAACGAGGACATTAAAGCTAGTCTAGTGGAGCATTTGAATCGAAGTCTGAAGGAGAAGCTGTGGCGCTATATCAGACACAAGTGTACATAAACCCTTCCGGAGAAAATTCGCAAGGAACAAGACGATAACCGGAGGAATTGATCGACAGTGGCAGTTAGATCTGATGGACATGCAAACTTTAGCATCTCACAACGAAGGGTTCCGGTACCTGGTCACAGCATTTGACATTTTCTCCAGGTACGCATTGGCAGCTCCCGTCAAATCCAAAGGCAGCGCAGCTGTCACCGAGGCGTTCGAGGAAATGACTGCCAAGAGACATCCGCGCTCCGTTCAAACAGACAAGGGGGAAAGAATTTCTCAACAAGACCTTCCAAGATAACCTCAAGAGGAGAGAAATACAGTTTTTCACCAGCGAAAACGACGACATCAAAGCTAGTCTAGTGGAGCATTTGAATTTCAGCTTCTCCTTCGAAGTCTGAAGGAGAAGCTGAGGCACTATTTCACACACAAGCGTACATATCGCTAACTAGACAAATTGGACAAGGTGGTGTCTTCTTACAATCGCACTTACCACAAAACGTTGAAAATGTCGCTAAAACGTTGGGTAGCAGAGGGTTCGAGCTGAAAGACGACGCTGGGGAGGAGATAAAAGGGGTGTTCTTTCTGGAGGAGGTTCAGAAGGTCTCCAAAGGCCGTTACGGCAAGACAAGGTGCTGCGCTACAAGACCGTCAAGGGCAAATGCTTAGCTTTCGTGCGTTGGCTAGGTTACACCGACAAGTTCAACGAGTGGATTCCGGTCAAGAAAATCTTGTAGGACAACTATGAACATCACCCTGCCTAGCAACAGTTCTATGGAGTATTTCCCTCAGAACACGCTGACCTCTTTTCAAACCCACTTCGACTCACCCCTCCTCCTATCAGAGGACCACGATGCGGCTCTCAGTGAAATTATCCTCCCGACAGAATGGAGCAATGTGCGAGACGACGACTTGATCATGATCGTTCCTCTGCGCACAAAGAACTCGCTGGCCAAGGCCAAAAGAGTTTTCAATGAGAAAAAAACCTTCAAGAAAAAACCTGAGGTGGACTGGAAGAGTGATCAACCTGCAGAAGATCATCAAAAGCGCTAATCCTCTGACTAGGACGGAGGAGAACTTTGTTGACGAAATGACACCGGAGCTGCTAGAAAAAGAGTTGGACGTGCAGATATTGAAACCTGGAAAGAAGTCAAAGCATGTCACGTTGACACACGAAAACTCGGCCCTGTACAAGCAATACCTGACGATGTCCAAGAAGAGGCGAAAAATGAGGAGTATGGCACACACCATGGTTCAAGACATGGAGAGGAGAACGTGCATGCGAACGTTGCTTGAACCTGCTCCTGACAGATAATTTAGAAGGTCAGAACCTTTTGAAAAATTCAAAGGCCGTCTTCTCGTATGCCTCGCTGACAAGACGCGTCACCATCAACGTGCCCCGGCACACTGGCGTGCTCGTCACCGAACATGTGGCGCACATTCTAGGATTCGGGGTGAAGACTCATTTCGTGACGACGACCATCGGCGTCTACATCATGGACCCCTACGGAGACGTGTACTCTGTGTACGTGTACATCGATGCCATTAAAGACAGACAAGTGGCCGACATGCACGTGCCTCTGTTACACTGTGTCGCAGTCAACAGAAGCGGACGGCGGAAAGGGGGGATGCAAGCTATCAGTTTTCCACATTTGGATTATTTTCCCTTGAAGTCCAAAAGATTGGACGAGGTCGGCATCTACTTGAGAGACAGAAACGGCCAAACCATACCATTCATGAGAAGAGAGGTGACGGTGACATTTCACCTGAGACCCATCGAATGTTAAAGAGGCGATCATGATACGTAAACGAGCGCCATACTTTTTGTCGAAGGGTACCTTCGGACAAGGGTACAGCGATTACTACAACGCTCAGTTTGGTAACGGAATCATCGTGTACGGCGGCCGATCTTTCCAGAACGGACACGGCTTCGGTGGCACCCTCTTAGGCCTCATGCCCTCGGCCACACCCCTTTTGAAGACGGTGGGGAAAACTCTGTTCCACGTTGGCATGGGTGTGGCCAAGGACATGATGGAGGGAGGTACTTTCAAGAGCAGCGTGAAAAACAGAGGAGTAGGTGCTCTTAAGAGTCTGGCGGGTAAAGTGATCTCTCTGGGAAAAAAACAACGCTCAAGAAAGCGGGGGGCAAACGTCAGAAGCGAGCTCCTCAAGCGGGAACCAGTTCTTGCAAGAAACGAAGGGGAGACATTTTCGATCGCTATGGAGGCGTCTTATAAATAAAAGGAGTAGAGGACGCTGGCGTCAGCCTACCACCAAAGTGAAGCGGGAGCACAATGGCTTACGTACACGAAAACAGCAGTGAGTGCGTGCCCTCTGAGCTCAACCTGCACGCCGTAGCGCCAACTCAAACTACTATCCTAAAGTCGACCTTTGTCAGGCTAGAAACGAAAAACTCTTTGGGAGACGGGAGCAACATCAATTTCACCATCAGTAAGTCCCAAGAGTACATGGACCTGAACGAAAACTACCTTCATCTGGAATGCGAGGTGCTGAAACCGAACGGCGATGCCCTGCACGACACCGACGTGATGGCTCCAGTGAATAACTTGGCTCACTCGCTCTTCAAGGATGTCCAAGTCTCCATCGGAGGTTTCAAAGTGTCTGGTAACACCGAGACCTACACATACAGAGGTTACCTGGAAGGTTTACTTAACTACGACAAAGGCGCCAAGAGGAACATCATGAGCGTCCAAGGTTGGCACCAAGACTGGGCTGGTCACTTTGACTCCTTGAACAATGACAACCCAGGGTTCAAGGCTCGCCAGAAACTCGTCTCCAAAGGGCGCTTTTCGCTGATGTCGAGACTCCACTTTGACTTAGGTCATCAACCAAAGTTGATAGCTGGAGGGACGGAAATCAGCAAAAAGCGCTCTCTGAAACAAGCTGCCCTTGGTTTCTATCTGATGAGCGCGGGCACCACCGCATACAAACTCAAGATCCACAAAGCTAAGCTCTATGTGCGTCGAGTGGTCACAGCTGATTTTGTGGTGGAAATGCACGAAAAGGCAGTGATAGAACAGGGTCCCTTCAACTACCCAGTGAACAGAGTGGAGGTGATGACCTACGTCATCCCTGCGGGCAACAGAGATCACACCTACACACAACTACCCAAGTCTATGATGATTTGTTTCCTAGACCACGATGCCTTCAACAGAAATTAAACCCTTTCGAACTGAAACATTGCAATGTCAACTCGCTTCAAGTGACCAGAAGGTGCTGAACGACGCCTACGTGCCCAAAAGGGAAGCGTTGAGGGAGTACCTAGCACTACACACGGAAAAGGGGATGTACGAGGGTTTGCGCTCCTGCAACATTTCCTACAACGATTTCCTGAACGGTTACACGCTGTTCCCCCTGGATTTAACTCCGGACAGATCGCACAACGGGTGTAGAGTGAACCTTATAAAGGCGGGTCAGCTGAGGATGGAGCTCAGTTTTGGTGCGACACTGCCAGAGACCACAACGGTACGGCTCTACTTGGTGTACTACAACGACGTCGAGCTGACCAGAGATCGACATCCCATCACAGACTACCACATGAACTGAAGAAAATAAGAAAGTGTATGAACACACTTGAAATAGACAAAGTGTTGAAGGGTAACATTCACACAAAATACCATTTCCTAGGTGTTTTCTCTTGTGACACTATCCCTGAGCACCCTATCAAGAACACTTGTTTCGTGAGTAACAGGGATCCTCAGCATTTACCAGGTCAACATTGGGTGGCGTTTTACATCTCGAGGACAGGAGAGGTGTACTACTTTGATTCGTTTGGCATACCTCCGCTGAGCGCAGAGTTCTTAGCTTTCCTGAAGCATTCTGCTCCGTTCAAGTGGCAAAGAAACCATGTTTAACTCAAAGACACTAGTGCTGACACCTGTGGCCCTCATTGTGTCCATTTCCTGATTGAAGCATGTCGAACAAAAAACCCCAAGAAATGCGTCATGCGGATGACCAAAAACCCAAAACTGAGAGACCGGTCTGTGAGTCAGAGGCTCGCAATGATGATGATGTGAAGAAAGCGGAAAAAGAGGAAACAGGTGCTGCAAGCGTCTACAATTCATGCAGACAAAGGTCCTATATCTGGCCGAAATAGTATTGGATTTATCCAAACTAGTGCAATGTATGATGGAGAGAGTCAGTGACTGTGAGACTGGCAAAGTGAGACTTTGCGGACTGTTCGGACGAAAGAAAAAATGATTGATTGAAATGATTCATGAAAGTAATATATTTTGTTGTGTTTTATTTCATTCATAAGTTTATTTAAAAAACAAACAAAAAAATTCAGGAGTAACTCATTTGCATAATTAGCCCCGCCCCTTTGTTTACAAACAAGGGGACACATGGTTACACCATGTGTTGTTGTTTACAAACAAGGGGTCACATGGTCCCACTAATCCCCTAATTAGGTCATGTTACCATGGTTACCAGAATGCTGGCCTCTAATTGGGTGAGCGGTGGTTGCTAATCCCCTAAGTAGGTCATGTTACCATGGTTACCAGAATGCTGGCCTCTGATCGGCTGAGAGGTGGTCGCTCTCCCCTAAGTAGGTCACATTACCATGGCAATGGGTCACATGCCCAAATGAAGGCCTCTGATTGGCTGCATGCCGATTGAGTAATATCCTGTAGTTAACTATAGTCCCGTTCCGATACATACTATACTACTAAGAGCCTCAAAACCAAAGAATCTAAAAGTACAGTCACAAAAAAATATCTCATATAATGGCGGTATGATGCCCTTGAGCTACAATATGGTGGCTTTTATTTATTAATTTTTTTTACATTTTTTCGCCCGTTGACCTGGAGTTTCGTGTGGCCTTACTGATGAAGGAAAATTGTGCAAATGCACCCGGTCTCTAGCTGTTGCACTGCTGACATCAGTAGCTTTATTTTGATTCCAAATATGCCCATACTTTTCTTTTTTTTAAACCATGTTTCTGACTAAAAATCTGTAAGATAAAAGAAAATCTTCAAAACCAATTTTTTGATGCATGCAGTGATGAGAAACCGGTTATTTTTTTAAGTGGCCTAAAGAAACTTACTATCAGGTATCGGTACCGTATGTGGAATCAAGGCAGAAGATATGTGGACAGATGAGGGGAAAGGGTCCTCCGAGGTTAAATATGAAATTTAAAATTGATGTTATCAGCTTTAAAATGAGGTACAACACTTGTAGATAGCCCATCTAGTCTTGGAGATATTGCTTCACGAAAATGGAATGACATGACTCTATCAATGCAGCCAATAAGCTCTATCATTCATTGTTTTAATTAAATCAGGCATCTAATTAGCATAATGATTTAAATAATCGATCAAAAAATGACCATTCCTTTCCATACATTTGGGCATAGATTTGGAGTTAGAAGTGGTATCTTTATGCTTTATTCAGTGTATGAATCTCCATGAATCATTCTATCGGTTGACATTATTTTTTTTTTATTTGGAATATAATTTTTGTTGCCATGGCAACACCTTTGAAAACCCTTAGTTAGGCCTTCTTTTGAATTCAAAACGTTCCATTAACATTCCAAATAGACCAGAAGTTCCAGGAAATAGGTTTTTCAGAAAACCACATTTTTCTGTGTAAAAAAGTACATAAAAGCTATTTTTGGTCTATTTTTCACATTCCTAGCCTTTGTAGCTCCCCTAGTGGCCAAATCTAGTACTAAAATCCTGCAGGGAGGGCCATTTCCCCTCATCTGCCCACATATTTTCCATTGGCATACTAACCAAAAACAGAACAAGTGGGCCATATGGAGGCACCTTGGGCAGCAGGGGCAAATGGGTTTACAGCCTCTGTTTGTCCAACAAGGTGTGTTTTTGTTTTATTCTACCTATAGGGATGAGTCATTTATTGCCAGCTGGGGGTGCTTGATGGATTTTGGCGGATCGGCAGATTTTTTTCCGACTCCCACCACTATGACAAAAATGATCGCGACCCCATGTCCCCGCTAAGAACTGATTTTGCAAAATGACCCCCCAAAAAAGTGGACACAACATTAATCTACCAATGCCTGCCTTTCCCTGCCTCTCTACATTGCTCACCCAAACTCTGATGCAGGCCCCTGTGTATCAGTGCCTCAGTCCTTTCACTCAGTCGGCCCATCCTTGCATAGAGACCCAGGCATAGAGACGGCCTGCTCTTCATGTGTTAGGTAACATGCCCGCAGTGCAGTGGTGCATCGTGTAGACCATTAGGAAGTGTATTAATCCCATAGCTTCAACATGGATGTATTCATGCATCATGACATCAAGATTAATGTGTGCGAGGCATCAATGCACTTTGCAGAGCCAAGTGCCTTTAGGGAAAAAAATATTGGGCTATAGGAGGGTGGAGGGATTTGAGGGATGGGTACTTGCTGTAGTTATTTGAACTGGTATTAATCTCCACCGCAACTTAATAACAACTTTGAGTTATCCACCTTGTTCTGACTAATTAACTATATCATATGGGGAATTCACTAGTGTCAAGAGGTAGAGTCTTGTGTCTAAATCTCAAGCCCACTACGAAAAAGAAGACACAACGGGCAATTAAGCTTTGAAGGTAATAAACAAACATAATTTCATCCACAATGACTTTTGTTGAGTTTTCACTAATCACCCTTTAGTCACTTCACTTTGGCATTCGCACTTCAGGAATAAATTCTCATCACATCTTCAAACATTAATCATACTGTGTTGCATAATTTCACAACTCCTTCAAGTAATCCAAATAAGGACTTCCAATAAATATTCATAGTTGAGCTAGGAAGAACCATCCTTTTTAATATCCAAAACAAAGTTAGTATTTATATTTCAATCATGGTGATGCTGGTTAGGTAGAGGCTAGGTAGAGATTAGGAAAAGATCAGGTAGAACTGTCTAGTTTCCTTTTGACATTCTTAAGACCCCTAGACTATATCCATTTACTGTGTTTTGACTGACACTGTCTTTTCCAGAATATATATAACTTCTCCTTGTGAGCTGATGACTATACAATGTTCCCCGTGATTCCAGGATGAACTGTGCTTCCAGCTTTCCATCAACAATTCATGCCCTGCCTGGCTCTGCACCTGCCTTATATACTTCCCTTGCACCGGCTGTTTTCACCCAACACCTTCTGGACCTTGCTTCCCCCATGATATTGGATACCTTATAGGAGTGTATCCTGCTTGTTTATAACTGATCACCCCCATGGCGATAAACACCAGATTGTACTTTGGACTCCCACCCTGGGACATGATTTTCTTTACACACATTGACTCTCTATGAATCACCCGTGGACTCTGATCCCCTAACTTCTACATGTTATTTCCTACTTGTTTTTGAATTACTTTTCGATTCTCTTTACTGGATCTGGTCAAAACTGGATCCTTACATACCAATGTCAGTCTCCCATGTTTTAGCTCCCTATATCAACGTTACTCATACTTATAATACAAGTCACTGTCTTAAATAAAATATCCTTGCTATTATCTTGTCTTACTTTTTATATTCTTTTATCTCCCCCATACCCATATTTTCAGAATCCCCCTAACTCACAAGGCCCCCTGCGAATACATTCAAGGTCCGTCTTCGGGCCTTGATGTAGTATTACCCTCTCACATCAGTTCCGACCAGACCTATTCATACCCCTTCCCTGAAACTACTTCCTCCACCTAACCATATGACTGTTAGTCTCAAATTTTGCTTTTGATAAGATTTATATATCACTCTTCCTTTCTCTTTTTTTTTTACTACAGCTCTTTTTTCACATTTTCGTTTGTATATATATATATATATATATATATATATATATATATATATATATATATATATTCCTTTACTCACATTCTTTTTATGCTCGTCGTTAGGTATTTTTATATATATAAATTCATACATACATTCAACTGCTTAGCTTATACAATGTGTTGCCATAATTATGTGATTATAATAAAATCTAATAATATTTGCTAGCTAGCTTACTACTGCAAGTGCTCACACGTATCCAATTCTCATAGTATGCATTGTACCCATCAGGATCTTATATTGATTGAACTTTCAATGCTATTATTATGGCATCTATTGCGACTGGATTCTACGATTCCTGATCAAACTGCAAAAATAGGACATGCCCATTTGTAGGCACCTGCCTGGGTTAGTAATCAATGCATACACACACATATGTATATATATATATATATATATATATATATGTATATATATATATATATATATATATATATATATATATAAACCATAACACCTAATTATAAGTCTCTAAACATATTTCTCGCAGTGCTTCATTTAAACACCAGTAAACGCTGTCTGGATGCTTTGCTGCAGAAATACACATTTTGATGCAGAAATACACATTTGATTGAGAAAGATGTAGAAATACACATTTGATTGAGAAAGATGTAGAAATACACATTTGATTGAGAAAGATGTAGAAATACACATTTGATTGAGAAAGAAGTAGAAATACACATTTGATTGAGAAAGATGTAGAAATACATATTTGACTGAGCAAGATGTAGAAATACACACACATTTAGGAGGAAAAGATCCTGTATTGTTGCACTAAACATTTTTTTTTCACATAGATTCACAGTTCTTAATGGTCCTTGGTATCCTCGGACCTTGTAGTTAGTCTCTGGTCAATAGGTGCCTGCTGGAATACTCTCCGGACATTACACCTTTATAACAGACAGTTCAATACAAATGTGTCCACAGGCCTCCAACAAAGTTTCTCGCTCAGTAATCCAGTTCATTAAGTCAGTTCTGTTCTTTCTAAGTTCATAGTCTCCTACATTTTTGTCTAATGACTGATCATACATACGCGAACAGTAGGGTCCGAATCTCCTAGGTAATATTTTACACTCTAATTGCTTCGCCTATAAGGGAATTCTTTGACTATCCTGGTGTAGAAAAACAATTTGTCCTTAAGTATAATAGAGTTAACAAAGTTGAATGTCTGTTGCCAGTTCTTTCCCAGAACACAGTAATAAGAACATGCTATAACCAGATACTTCAGCATTCGTACCAGATTTCATTTCAATTCTCTTTTAAAGACTGCCTCAGTGGCATTAGCACACTATTCTCGACCCTTAGAGCTCGCTCAGACTGTTCCCTATATATCTGACATGCCATTCTCCTTTGGCAGCATACAAGGCAACCTGGGGTAGGTTTCTTGAAATCCTGACAGAGAAAACAGATGGGTCTCAGGTTTCCTAATACCCTCAAGAATTCCACAAAATACGTTTGATAGTGTTCGTAAATACCCATTCTCAGTTTCTTGGGCAAAGTTTTAATGCCCACCTTCTCTTGAAAAATACAGGCCATAGCAATATTTTGCAGCTCGGCCACTCTTCTTTTCCTGATTCCGGGTAGATCCCAGACATATCCCCCTAAATGATCATCTATACAAAATTTTCATCTTCGCTGGTAACATAATATTTCTTTCCCACACGCACATATTCCAACTGCATTATGACTACACTTCTAATTTTCAATGAGTATTCCAGTACTCTCCCAAAGATGAATCCACTATAAAAGTCCTGCTGCAACTAAGGACAAAGAGTAATGAGAAAGTCTCTTTATAGATGAAGATGAGGAACAAAGAAAAAGTCTCTCCAACACAAGAGGGCGCCAATTGCAGTAGGATACCACACCGGGGTATCTCCTAACTGCACAGGCTAAATTTCTGATGGCAAAAAGCACCTGACTTGGTACTGGCACAAAAAGTCTGCATCCTATATGTGTTTGTATCGACTGAAATTGGCAAATTAAAATCCCGTATCCTAGAGCTAGAATTGGCGGACAAGGTGAATAAAACCATCATCGATTCTCTGAAGGTGAAAGAAGAGAGAAAAGAAAGAGAAAAAAGAAAGAATAATTTAATTATTCGAGGAATTAAGGAAGAGACAGGTAAAGAAATGAAGCAAGTGATTAGTTCATTATTCTCTGATATGGATATAAACTACACGTTCAATAACTGTATAGCTGCATACCGCCTTGGTCAAGCCTCAGTGAACCAAACCAGGCCACGTCCAATTATGGTCCGACTGAAAGAGGGTGTAAACAAAGGAACAATATATAGAGCTGTAAAGGCACTCATTGCTAAACCGGGCTGTAGTGGTATTACTATATCAGATGATGTAACACTTGAAGAGGCCGGTAAACTCCAAGACCTTAGGACTGTGGGGGCATTCGCAAAGTCAAAGAACATCAGGGTGGAATATGGCAGACGTAAAATAACTATACAGGGTAAAGAATATGTTCCTGAAAATTTGGAACTACTTCCCGAGGATCTATCCCTCGGTGCAGCTAAGACAAGAGAATGTGATAATGGAAAAGGCATTGCCTTCCAATCCAAGCATTCCTACCTATCCAACATGTACAAATGTACATTTAGATATGATGGTATGAAGTACTCCAGTGTACAGCAGGCATACTGCTATCTGAAGGCTAAAGTATGCAATGCCATTGACACAGCTCAAAAGGTTCTTGCCTCAGACTGCCCTTATGAACAAAAAAACCTGGTTCGCAATGCTTTACCTCCAGACGAATGGACCAAAGATAAATACAAACTAGTCTTCAAATTACAGAAATGTAAATTTGTCCAAAATAAACAACTTGCAACCAAGCTAAAAAGCCTGAAAGACCTGCAACTATATGAAGCTACGACATCAAAGACATGGGGATGTTCTTATACCCTCAAAGACCTGGACAAAATAAACCCAAATGCACCAGGTAGCAATGAATGTGGCAAAGCACTCATGCAGGTTAGGGAAGAACTAATACTAGCCGACGCGATCAAAGCCTCTGCACCTAAATAAGATATAGCCTAAGGGTTATATATGTTGGTTTTACTAACGTCCCCAGCACACTAATTAAGACACTGTTACCTACACCCACCCACCTCCAAGCCTAAGCCTACCGCATCCGCTCCAGATTGGACGTCATAGACTTTGCACTAGCTTCCTTCATATTTGGACGCGGCTGGAGGAAACATGCACCTGTAAATCACTCACTGACTGTTACCTCCACGTACCCACCTCCAAGCTTAAGCCTACCGCGTCCGCCCCGGATTGGACGTCATAGACTTTACACTAGCTTCCTGCGTATTGGGACGCGGCTGGAGGAAATATATACCTGAAAATCATTCACTGACACCTACTCATAAGGTATGACCATGAATCAATCAGCCCTCCTACCAAAGCTCAAGCTATTACTTCTAACAGACAGTAGAGGCTATGGACTTGAACATACCATAAATAAACTCTTACGTAGTAAAGGCTGGAGCCATGTGCATATAGTAGTGGCAGCAATAGGAGGAGCTAGATTCCAACAGATATACGATGAAGCCATACGTCAATTATCTATACACGGTGACTTCACAGCCACCTATATTATGGCTGGAGTGAACTATCTATCCACTAAACATTTCTCTGGCAGAATTTCTCCAATTTACCTGGAAGTAGGCCTTCTGGTTGATGTATTCACTGATAAATTAGTTAATCTTAAGGCTGCTCTTACAGAGTTAGGTTAGAATATAGTAATCTGTGAATTAGTCGGATTAGACATCAATGCCTACAACGGTACAGTTGGGGAATACAGCCAACAGCAGCAAGTAATTGACGAAGCAATACCTTATATCAACCATGTAATTGTAGAAATGAACACTGAACAAGGTTGGTCAACTCCATGGCTTCAAAAGACTATTCATATACCGAAAGGTCCTATCTCCAAGAGAACCAAATACCAGAGACTACGTGATGGTATCCATACCCTACCTCAAACAGCAGAGTACTGGAGCTACTATATTTGTCAAGCAGTTATTAAAAACACTAAGAAGCTGGTAGAAACTGGATCAACTTAGTCAGGGAAATGCACAGAAGCTTCCAAATAAATTATACATAGGTGGTCTAACTACGTGTCAAATACGGTCCATAGTTGTGAACATGACTCGTAATATACACAATCTGACCACATATGTACTGTTTCCTAAAATAATCTGGCCTGTGCCCTAGCACTTAACTTGGCCTAGACGTTTTGATCCAAAGCATACATACTGACCATGGCTAGTGGAAAATAACATAACACCTTGCACCTAGTGTGATATATAAGCAAATGTCCACGACCAGTGAATAATTTCACCGAGGTGAGGCTGTCCGTATTCAACGAAGCCGTTATACGGCTGAGTTGAATGCGGACAGCCTCACCGAGGTGAATACGATGCCAAATTATTCACGGGAGTGGACATTTGCATTTATGCCATGGCCCACGGGTTTAAAATGCTTTTAAATAAAGGATTTCAACAATATTTACTGGTTTTGAAGGCATAGACTCGTCCCGGTTTGTTTTCATCCGCCATGACACCTTGTTCGACGAAGTAGGTCAAGTGATACGGAGCTAGCCGCTACTTTTAGTTTCGATATGAATGTTCCTTGTACAGGGCAATAGATTCTTTTTTAACATGGCGCTAACACTAAGATATACGTTAAACAATTCATAACATATTATTTAACTATTTCAATCATTCTTTTTTGCGTAAAACTTCTAATAACCATACCTAAATACGAAACTAGTTAACTCTGTATAAATTTCAAAATGGCGCCGCAGAATATGCGAGGATCGTATTCCACCCCCCCCATTGAATACGGCGTAAGTAGTACTAATCTATAGTGTCGTCAATATTCGCCATGGCATAAGGTATCATTGTCTCGCTATATTTATTTATTATAATTGGACAAATACACAGAATTAAGACCGTGGATTTAATTAATACATACTTGACTGCCTTTTTCTATATCATTGGCATTGACAAATATATAAAAAGGAATATACAATATATCCACATATCGTATCTATTACTAATACCTGATTGTTAAGTTAATTAAAAACTAATTCATTGCAGGATTCTATGACTCAAGCTATTTCTTCCATTGTATGATATCCAGAAATGATGTATCCCCTACTCCTGAATCAATTAAGCATAAGCCACTACATGTACATGGAAAGCACTAGATGCGGGGTCCATGTGATGTATTGGGTGTGGGCGGGTGTATCCATTGAGGGGCCCTATAGTGTCTTTACTTTATTCTACCTACCATATAAGCATACTAAGTTATGCTGTACTAGAGCAGGGGGTGGGAGTACTGGAAACTTGGCCTATGTAGTATACGACACTAATGATTAAAAGATTCTTCACTGACACCAGGGAAATCTCAATTGCACACATGAATGTGAGGAGTCTAACAAGTAACTACTTAAAACTCCAACCTGAATTTGACAATTGTGACATAGATTGGCTCTCCTTCTCTGAAACATGGTTGCATGATAAAATATGCTCTGACCAAATAAATCTAGAGGGCTATAACCTAATGAGATGGGACAGGAAAACTCTAAATGAAAAAGGTGCAATCCAAACAGGTGGTGGACTTGCAGTGTACCTAAAGAAAGAATTTACTTTTTCAACCACAGAGCTACAACATTTAAACCAAAGCAATAAGGACATTGAACTTCAATGTATAACATTCCATAAACCATTCCTAAAAAAATGTACTCTTTTCAATATCTACAGACCACCTAGTGGAGATGTTACAACTTTTTGTGAGATACTACTGGCAATGGCTAACTTCCTAGATATCCAAAATATTTTTCATGTTAGGAGATTTTAATGTAGATCTACTGGGTGCAAACTTAACCAACAAGAAAAAAGATGAGGCTCGCCTGATAAAGAATACTATCCTCCAACTAGGGTGTAAACAATATATTAATGAATTTACGCATTTTGAACCCAATGGGCATATATCTCTACTTGATCTAGCTTGCGCCTGCTCAAATAATATAGCGGACAGCGGTACCCTAGATGTTCATATAGCTGACCATCTATGTATTTACCTAATCAGAGCGGCAAGGACCGATGACAAAGAAGCTATTTCCTTCATAGGAAGATCATATAAAAATTATAATAAGGATACTTTTACCTTAGGCTTAGTCAACTCTAATTGGAATACATTCTGGAATTCCAAAGAAGCATGTGAGGCATGGGGCATACTGATACAACAGATTGAAACTATCTTATCTATAACATGTCCTATCAAAAACTTCAACTTTGGCAGAAAGAAAAAACCATGGATAACCAATGATATCTTACAACTTATACAAGACAAAAATATAGCTCTTAAAAAAGCAAAACGTACAAAAAATGTTGATGATATAAATATTGCAAATTATCTCAGCAATACTACCAAATATATAATAAGGGATGCTAAAATAAACTATCATAAGGAGAAATTGGAGGACTATAGAAACAACCCCAAGGCCTACTGGAGAGAAATCTCAAATATTGTCAAACCCAAATCGTCAGATAACAGCATCAAACTTATATACCAAAATACTAATAAACCTATACCCTCAGAGGACACTGCTGATTTTATTAATAATTATTTTAGAGACATAGGTCCTAACCTATCCCGCAACATGAATCAACCGTGGTCTTATATTGGCTATACAGCTCATAACCGATTCTCCCTAAGACCAGCTGAACTTGGAGATGTGAAGAAAATTATTGCAGCAATAAAGTTATCAAAATCATCAAACATAAAGAACATTTCCACCCTAGTACTAAAAGATGCATTAACTGTCTTACCAACCCATCTACAACATGTTATAAACCTGTCAATCACCACGTGCAAATTTCCTTGTACTTGGAAGGAATCAATGGTCACCCCTATCCCTAAAGGAGGTGACTCCACCCTGGTTTCTAACCTACGACCAATGTCAATGCTCCCTTTAATCTCGAAATTATGTGAAAAAATTGTACACAATCAATTGATGAAGTATTTGAACACAAATAATATTCTCAATACAAAACAGCATGGCTTTAGGCCTGAACACTCAACTATTTCTGGGCTGCAATCTTTAACTGATGAAATTTATAATGGAATGGAAAACCAATCGACTACCTTGGTTACATACTTGGACTTTGCTAAAGCATTTGATACTATAAATCACTCTATTCTTCTCGAGAAACTGAAGAAGATTGGACTTGATGAAGCCAGTCTTCGTTGGTTTAAATCATATCTATCCAATAGAACACAGACTACCAAGGTAAATGGTACTTGTTCCTCCAAACTAGGAATTATATGTGGAGTACCTCAAGGTTCTATCCTAGGACCCCTATTGTTTTTAATATATATAAATGACCTCGATACCTCACTACAGTTTATGGAATCTCAATTATATGCTGATGATACGGCTTTATTCCATACCTACAAAGAGCCCACACCTGACATAATAGCAGCCATGAACGAAGACTTGGAGAACGTAGCAAACTGGTGTAAAAAAAATAAGCTATCTTTAAATATTAAAAAAACGAAATATGTAATATATGGCACCAACCCCAGGTTGAAAAAACACAGAGAAATAGATATGTCAATTAACAACCAACCAATACTATAGATACCTTGGCTTGGAACTTGATGCTGAACTAAGTTTTAAAAATCATACCAAAGTTATTTATAACAGTATGTCTTATAAAACCTATTTAATGACCAAATTAAGGCATTATATTACGCAAAAGGCTGCAAGGGACATATTGGTATCTATGATTCTCCCTATCATTGAATATGCCCAAATAATCTATGGTAAAGTCTATATGACTGGATGGGAGAGGCTAGAAAGCAGTCTTAAACGTACCTTAAAAGTATGCTATTATCCCATAAGACATGAAAAAATTGAATACATCAGAGAAGTTAGTAATATTAATGCCCTTAGTAAAAGATGGGAATCTGCACTATGCTTGGCTGCCTTCAAATATACCCAAAAACCTGAAAACATTGACACCAGAAATATAAATACCAGAAATCATGATGCCAAGCTTGTGAAAACTAGCTGGCCTAGATTAACCAAAGCCAGACAATCCTATACCCACAGAGTAAGTCAAAAATGGAATAGCCTACCAACAAATATTAGGTGCATTGAGTCCCCCATGGTTTTCAAGAAGAAAATAAATGAGATGTTGTCTGTGTAGGCCAATTCCATAGGTTTCTCCCACTCCCTGCTTCCCAAAATATTTATCACTATTACCCCTGGCACATTCCATGTTAAGTAGGGAACTGCTGTCCAGGGAAGTTTATGTGCCATAGTACATTTAAAAATCAGTTTTTACTAACTTTTTTGACTTTTTTAGGATTTCTAGAACTAATTAAAGAAAAATGTCCACAACATAGATTATTTTCGTACTTTTTGCATGTGGGGGGCCTTATGATGAAAAAGGCTGCTTACTGAAAACACTATGTCCTGAAGCATGATTACAATTATTGATCCATTACAGTTGGCAAAGAAAATATATGTATGGTATCAAATGTGATGTTTTATAGTTTTTTAAGTGTTAAAATTAACAAACAAAAATTTCCCCTAAATTTCCCCATTAAGCTGACGGACTGGACCTCATTATATCAGTGTCCAGTATTTTAGGGTGACCTCCGTTACCATCAGCCTTTAGTGGCCCTGGGCAGAAAATAAAAAGAATATTCTGGTCAATGTCAGACTAAAATGAAGACCAATTAGGGACATAGTTATGTGCCAGATGATGACTTGATATCTCTTCACATCTCCGCACTAGATGCATTTCCCTGCCAAAATCTGAAGTAGTTTTTTTTAAGGTGAGTGACCTCCGTTACCATGATTAAGCACGTATAATTAAGGTGGAAACAAAAATAACTGATACTAGTCCAAAGGTAATGAAAAAAGGAAACTGTATACCAAAAATCAGATTGATTGATGGTATATCTAATTTTCTAGAGAGGAAATACTGTAAAAAAGTGACCTCCGTTACTGGTGACCTCCGTTACCGCCCACCCCCATTTTCAGTTACCTCCATTTCCATAGCCTGCTCACCCACCTGAGTCAAGCCACAATGTCAGCTTTAATATCCTAAGTTGGTCAACTCATTTTTGACACACCTTGAAATCCAAATATTAGCTACACCTTGGGTACAAGGTCATGACACATTTGACCTTGGCCAAGGTCAAGGTCACCCTTTTCAAGGTCAAACACCTAAATCTGGCAGAAATTAGGTAGGAAATCATGTTTATGGCTAAAAAATTGGCTTTAATTAACTTTTTGCCATGCTGTAAAGTATAAAAATGGCCACATCTTTGAGTCCTTTTTCATGGTTCCAACAATGGTTGACCTTAGACAAGGTCAAGGTCATCTTTTTCAAGGTCAAAAATCATTGAAATCAGCTGGGAAATTAAATTTATGTCCATAAAATTGGTTTAAATTCACTTTATGTTATGCTTTGAAATACTAGAGTGGTCTACTTTTTGAGTGCCTTTTCAAGATCATAACATGGTTGACCTTGGCCAAGGTCAAGGCCATCCTTTTCAAGGTCAAACATGATTATGGCCATAAATTTGGCTTAAATTAAGTTTTTAACACCCATCTGAAAACCTAAAATGGTTTTCTCTTTGAATACTTTTTCAAGGTTCCAACATTGTTTACCTTAGCCTAGGGCAAGCTCATCATCTTCAAGGTCAAACAGCTAAATCTGGTTGAAATCAGGCAGGTAACTAAACGCTAAGTGTCTTTTCAAGGTCATGACATGGTTGACCTTTGCCTCGGTCAAGGCCATCCTTTTCGTGGTCAAACACCTGAATTCGGCTGAATTTCTCAAGGGAATCATCTTTATGGCTATGAAATAGACTTTCCATCTCTGGGTTTCCCAAATACAGTGCTATAGTGATGCATTTATGCAGTACAGGCAGTTTAAGGGTTTTGAAATCCTTTAAAAAATTTAAGTGGTCTGCTCGACTAATTTTTTTCCCCTATCTTTTGTATTTTCCCGATGTTCCGGGGAAGCATAGGAAAAAAAATCCCCACCTGTTCAGTTCTCTGACAAATAATGTCTACCTTTAAAAACTTAAAATGGTCAACTCTTTGGGTCCTTTTTCAAGGTCCTATCATTATTGACCCTAGCCAAGGTCATCCTTTTCAAAGT
Source organism: Acholoe squamosa (assembly GCA_949317995.1). Taxonomy (NCBI): domain Eukaryota; kingdom Metazoa; phylum Annelida; class Polychaeta; order Phyllodocida; family Polynoidae; genus Acholoe; species Acholoe squamosa. The sequence continues at coordinate 42,111,512 of OX439051.1, read as the reverse complement.
CAAAACAGCAAGGGGATAAAAGTTATGGCCATAAAATTGGTTTAAATTCACTTTTTGACATGCTTTAAAATTCTAAAATGGTTTACTTCCTGATTACCTTTTCATGGTCATAACATGGTTGACATGGTCAAGGTCCTCCTTTGAAAGGTCAAACACCTTATTTTTGATAAAAGCAGCAAGGAAATTGCATTTATGACCATAAAATTAGGTTAAATTCAATTTATGGCATGCTTTAAAAAATACTAATGTGGTCTACTCCAAGACCAAGGAAGGCCATAATGTGGTAGATCGTGCTCAAGTTCAATGTTATCACTGGTTATCCTTTCCAGGTCAAACACTAAGGTATTTTAGTCATTAAGGGAATCATATTTACAACTACAAAATTGGTTTATATACACTTTTTAACATGCTTGGAATTCTAAAGTTGACATGGTTGACCTAGGTAAATAGGTCAAAGTTGTGTTCCACAAGGTCAAGGACACTTAAAATTTAATGTGACTGACTATAGTATTTGGTGGAAGATGGATTTTTAGCCAGACCCTGGGTTCTCTGTAACTGTTACAATATCAACTATGAATGAAATTGAGATAATCAAGAAGGCTGCCAGAATTAGATCAAAATCTTGGAACAATAGGGTGTTTTAAAAAAATGACTACTCGATCCCTAATCAAAATAGAAAGACAAAAAAATAAATAGTACTAAAAGGACATTACTGAAGTCCAGGAATCTATTCATGACATTTAGAACCATGTATAATTTATGGCAGCCATTTTGAACTATTAATGAGTGTTACCCTGCATATTGTTAAAGATACATTAAAGAATTCTGCTTCAAACAAATATAAAGGCACAAATCACAGGTTAAAAATTCAGAGATGTTACCAAAGGTGTTCGCAAAGGATGATCTTGACCTAGGCTAAGGTCAACAATGTTAGAACTTTGAAAAAGTATTAATTAAACAAAAAGAAGACCATTTTGACCCATCCTTAAAACTAAGGGATAGGCCTCAGAGAAAAGAGTATTTAAAAAAGGGCATCAAGAGCTTTCATTTCATATAATACACATTAATAAGAGCATGGGAAGTATATTGAAACCATTGTTGAAAGATATCATTCCAAATATCTTAAACTGTAAAATGCCTCATTAAGGCTCTGGTCATATATTCACAAAACCAATCAATTTCAGGAAAATTACTCAGTTACTATACTGTAATCACAATGATATACTTTGTGTTATCTCTGAACATACTGTTTTGATAGTTCACATTACATCTTCTGAAAGCTGTTGGAGTGGCATTTTCAATACAAATTTAAAGAAAATTCAAAATTTGATTACCATGGCAACCTGAAATACTCTGTTGTCATTAGTTAATATCCCCCACTTATATCAGCATATTAGTCCCATCCAGCAGGATCTATGATGATTTTAAACTATTCAGAGTGGGAATCTACCTAAAAATGTTTGATTCAGTTAAATTGACATCCATTCTAATAAAATTACCATAACTCATTTTTGGACAAAACAGCATTTTTACCTTTAAATGGCCTGTTTCTGTGTTCTCAAAAGTGTAAATTTTCTCCCATTTTTTTTTAGGATGAGCTGCTAATAACCAGCCAATTTGAGGTGTTTAACCTTGAAAAGGATGGCTTTGACTTTGGCCAAGGTCAACTGTGTTATGACCCTGAAAATGCACTCAAAAAGAAGACCAAGTATTTCAAAGCATGGCATAAAGTAAATTCAAACCAATGTTATGGTCATAAATTTAATTTCCCAGCTGATTTCAACAATGTTTGACCTTGAAAAGGATGACCTTGACCTTGTCTAAGGTCAAAATTGTTGGAACTATGAAAAAGGACTCAAAGATGTGGCCATTTTAGTATTTTACAGCATGCCAAAAAATTAATTAAAGCCAATTTTATAGCCATAAACATGATTTCCTTGCTAATTTTTGCCAAATTTAGGTGTTTGACATTGAACAGGGTGACCTTGACCTTGGCCAAGGTTAAATGTGTCATGACCTTGTGCTCAAGGAGTAGCTAATTTTTGGATTTCAAGGTGTGTCAAAAATGAGTTGACCAACTTAGGATTTTAAAGCTAGACATTGTGGTTTGACTCGTAACGGAGGACACCGGTAACGGAGGTCACTTTTTCACAGTACTTTCTCCCTAAAAAAAATTAGATATACCATCAATCAATCTGATTTTGCAATACAGTTTCCTTTTTTCATTTTCTTTGGAGTAGTACTAGTTATTTTTGTTTCCACTTTAATAATACATGCTTAGTCATGGTAACAGAAGTCACTCACCTTAAAAAAAACTACTTCAGATTTTGCCAGGGAAATGCATCTAGTCCGGAGATGTCAGGAGATATCAAGTCCTAATCTGGCACATAACTATGTTCCTAATTGATCTTCATTTTAGTCTGGTATTAACCAGAATATTCTTTTTATTTTCTGCCCAGGGCCACTAAAGGCTGATAGTAACGGAGGTCACCCTAAAATACTGGACACTGGTATAAAGAGGTTCAATCCTTCAGCTTTTCCTTGCTAATTTCTGCCAAATTTGACCTTGAAAAGGGTGACCTTGACCTTGTCCAAGGTTAAATGTGTCATGACCTTGTACTCAAGGAGTAGCAAATTTTTGGATTTCAAGGTGTGTCAAAAAATGTGTTGACCAACCTAGATGTGGCCATTTCTAGTAAAAGTAACTTAAGGAGTGCAATCTTATCATCTTAAAGCATGTCAAATAGTGAATTTGAACCAAATTTATGGCCAAAAATTTAATTCTCATATAAATTTCAATCAGATTTAGAGGTTTGACCTTAAGAAGGATGACCTTGACCTAAGATAAGGTCAATGATGTTGGAACCTTGAAAAAGGACTCAAAGACTTGACCATTTTAGGATTTTAAGACATGTCAAAAAGTGAATTTAATCCAATTTTATGGCCATAAATATGATGTCCTTGCTAATTTCTGCCAAATTTTAGTGTTTGACCTTGAAAAGGGTGACCTTGACCTTAGACATGTCATAACCTTGAAAAGGTACTCAAGGAGTAGATCTTTTTTTTTTAAAGTTCAAATTGTGTTAAAAAATGAATTTAAACCAATGCTATTCTCATTTTGTTTGAGCTGGTTGCCATGGCAACCAGGTTGCCATGCCAACAGGCCTTTCCAGAAAAAAAGTATGCCAATTTTTAAGATGGGTCCCATTTTGCACAAATAGTCAAGAAACAACCTAGGGGCCATTGACAGATGCAATTTTTTATTCTAAAAAGGGATTTTTTGATAAAAGTGGAGAACATAATTGCATAGGAAAAATGTCCAATCTCCATGGCAGTTGCCTGGGGGGGGCTGAAATTGGATTGTGCAACCTGTACTCGAGGGCTAATATTTTGATAACCAGGAAACATTTATGTTCACTTATTTTTTTTGGAAGTATCAGGATGACTTCAAGTTTTTGTTGGTACCTCACACTTACCTCTGTGAATATATCCAATTTTAGACATTTTCTCTCCCTATTTGCAAGACTTAACTTGGAATGTGCCCCCTCCGGATTATTACCTTTTCTAATATCTTAGAATGATATTGATACACCAGCCCACTATACCAACGACCGAACAAATAATATCGAATACTAATGAACATACTTATAATATATTATATATATACAAAGCACATGTCCAAACAGGGACTCTAAGAATGAATCCTATGGATTGTGCTCTATATCTTAAGCGGAATTGTATTGAGCTCTTGTAAAATATTAATCAGCTACTGTAATACTACAGCTATGTCAAAGTTAATTTGCTGTATCTGGATAACTCGGACCATTGTGTTCCCCTGATGCAGCCTAAATAAAGAAATTTGAATTGAATTGAATTGAATTGTATCATACACTCCTCGCACTACCATGACAAGTATCTATCCCAGTAGTAGAGGAAGGTAAGTGGCAAGGGATTCTCAGTTCATCTCGGTCACTAATCCTATACTGGCGTCCCACACCCTGGGTCTTCACCTTTATACCTCAAGATGACCACCTCAACCAATCAACTGGTGCTATTTCCCCTGAGTACTATTAATTATCCATACAATAAAGAAAGAAGTGGCAAGAAATCTTCTCTATCTTTCAGAAAACAAAGAGAAAGGTTCAAGAATAAAAATATAACAATAGTATCAGCAGGGGATACGATCTAAATGACGTAAATACTCCTCTCTGGCTAAGACCATTTGCCAGCTTCTATCCTGCCTGTTCAAGCTGGAAACAAAAAAAATATAAAGAAGGCTATCCCATAATCATGGAGGATATGAGAAGGAATTTGAACGCATCATTGAAACCCTATGTTGGACCTGTGAGGCTGGGACTAAAAGAAAAGTCGCGGTCCTCTCTGAAAAACCCATTGCAACAGGTGTCACTTGTCGAGGCAAATATCTCCAGGATTCTAAAAAAAATGGATTATTATTAACATTCAGTCTGCCTGAACATGATGCCCAATCAAGAAAAAGAAAGACAAAAAAACTAACTCTATTTTCCACAGAGCATCGCTGTTACTGTGTTAGAATAAGATCCTTGATCCAATCTTCATGGTGTCAAAGCATCAATCCTATTGTGTCAGAATAACAAGAGGAATTTCTCTCCAATATCTCCCCCCCCTCTCTTACAAGAAACAAAACACCAAGAGGGTCTTAAAGAAAGAACATTCCTAGGTAAGTCACATGATGCCACTTTTAAAATGAGACACTTATTTCTATTGGCCTCCTGCAGCAACTATTTCTGCAGGTGCAGCCTAGGCCAGAAACCTTTCTGATGTCACTCTTCACTTCTTCTCATTCCTTATTCCTTCTAACAGAAGAGTGAGCCCCTAATGCTTCCCAGGCCCTCCTTTTCAAAGGAACCTGATCACAAAAGGCTTTGCTCAGTCCTATGTAACCCTTACACAGGCCAGGCATTGAGCTGAGCGTGGCGGCCCAATTTTGGGACTTAATGCCATATGCGACCCAACCGGCAGGTAACCCAGTCGTTAGCGATCTCTTAATCCAGTAGAGCGTATTAGACTCCGCTGCAGAAACCGACGGTCTGATCCACTCTGATCATCTGCTGACCACAGATGAACTTTGACTGTTTTCACCCACCATGCCTGCTCATTGCCCCGCTGAGGCAATGGGGTGGAGGCTGTTGCCTCCGCACCACCTACAGCCACTTACCTTTGCAGGAAGTACGACTAGTAGGCCGACTAGATGGTACCACAGTAGGATATCAATTCATCCTTCATTGAACATGAGGGCCTTCAGTCGTCTCCCTTGCACTATAACTCGATTTTACATGCTCCTGGGCCCTTGCAGGTCCACTGCCGCGTGTTCATGGCTAGTTTTGAGGAGCCTATCTCTCTCACCCACCATGGTAAGTCGACGTTCCACTTATGGGACAAGATATTTTCACCTTACCCTGGTAAGTACAACTCAATACATTTTTGTGAAAAAGTTTTGGTACCAGGCTACGCTGGTTCCCAAAATATTTTTGCTGTGGTTGTACCACAGTTAGCACCCTAACGCACCACCACAGGTAGCCTGCAGCACAGACAGTGCATTGCAGTAGGGTACCCCATACTGGAATCAAACCCAGCCAACATTGGATCAAACCATTATTGGAATGTACAAAGCTATACAGAACCTATTTTATTGCACCTGATGAGACCGAAAGGTCGAAACTCACAAGACTGTAGCATCATAAAAGTGAGAGTAAATCCCTATAAAAGACTCTAGAATGAGGATTTTAAGTAGTGTTCTTTGTTCAGAAAAGTATCTACAGAAGTGGCCACCCCCACAAAAAGTGGACCATTCCAAAGGAAGTTCCACTCCACTGGTTCCAATCAGTGCAGGGTGGCATAGTCTATAATAACAAAGTAAACACTGGGACAAGATCAATCACTCTCACCTGGGGTCTATAAATACAGGTAAACGCCTGACTGGGTCCTCAGTCTTGTGCAGTAGTGCCGTAAGTACACAAAGCCACATCACCCACCATACAGTTTATATCAATTTAGCCTGCTGAATTGGTTGACTATATCACTTACATCTATTATCTATAACAACAAACATCATATGTAAATACAGTGGAGGTATATTTTGTATGTTTTAGGACATGCAAAATTCTCACACAAACAAGGAAACAGACGTGTTACACGACCTGACTCCAATAGACCATTCCACTCCCAACAGGGAAGGTGACTTAGTATTCATAACACAGAATCAATTTCAACATGCTTTAGATGAATCCTATACTGAATATTTAACAGAATCACCACTTAACACAGACATAGAAGTACCAGGTGACGATTGATTGATTGATTGATTGATTGATTTGTGTTTTACAGCACTTTAGCGGCACTAAGAGGCTATCCCGTGCTTCACAGGTTGATAATCTAACAGAGGAATGTGTCAGTGCCCGCGCATATGTGCACCACACACATCCTGAGGGGATAGGAAAGAGGAGATATAGACCCTTTTAAGTGGGCTAGGGAAGCCCGTACCAGGTGACGAGACTACCATGAATGATAACCATGATGACACCTCACCCCATTATGACACCATGGGTGAGGGAGACGGCGCTGACTTACTTGACATTGAGACCACCACTGAAGCTCCAGCAGAGAAAAAACGCAAAGTTCAGACAGAGGAAGAAGTAAGTAACACCATACTCAAAAATAACCTCTTACTAAAAAATCAAAACAAATCACTTTGGCTAGATTTTTTGAGAAAAAAAACTCTCTGAAAACAATGCAGATATAAGCAATGCTAGGGTGGTAATATCACCTACCAATGCAGTCTCACATCAGATAAACCAAGCCCACACCACAGTGGGTCAAGTCAACAATGTGGGCTAGGGAAGCCCCAGTCAATGGTGCATCGTGCAGATCATTAGGAAGTGTATTAATCCCATAGCTTCAACATGATGCATGAATAAAGTATTTTAGTAAGGTATTCCTCAGGGATGTATTCATGCATCATGACATCAAGATTAATTGGTGCGAGGCATCAATGCACTTTGCAGAGCCAAGTGCCTTTTGGGAAGAAAATATCTGGCAAAGGTGTTCTCTTTATTTAATTGTCATCTCCCTCAGAAGATGTCAGAAAGTGCGAGTGCCGATGCATACTTCAGGACGACACCGCGGGGTATTGGGTATAGTTTTCAACTAGCAATAACCACGCCTCGGATGGACCTCATTGGCTTTTTTTTTCTCCCCCTTTCCCTTCTTTTTCTTAACTATTTAAGTTTTAAAATATAAATTATAGGGATTTTCATTTTTATTCTGGGGGGAAAGGGTTTTCATTTTTTTTCCCATCATTCATCACTTTTCATTACAATTGATGTCCGTCATGGTTATGGCCCCCTCAAAGGGGTACCAGCTTCTGAAAAAGGAGGTACATGAAATTAAAAACAGGGAGTGGATCCTTGGGCGAGACCAGTGTCTCAGGCCCTTGGACATTACTCAACAACTAATTTAAAAACCCATTTGTTGTTCTTAAAAGAACAGAGGGCATTGGTCTGCCCCCACCACTTTTTAAAATCTTTCTCTTTTAACCTTTTAAGGTCTAGATCAAAACGGAACCTTAGAGTGGCTAGAAACAAATTTAAAAGGTCTAATGAAACTAGTTTCTTTCTATCCATTTTGACCTTATTCCTAATGATCCAAACACTTTGTTTGTATATGGATAGTACAAGAAGAACTATAGGTAAGTATTTCCTCAGTTCCTGAGGAAAGATATTGAATAGGATGGTATTCCTTTGCAAGATACAGGTTGAACCAGTCATTTCTCTAAAGATATTCTCAATAATTTTGAGTACAGAATTAACAAATTTGCACAACAGAAAAATATGAATCAAATCTTCAGAGCCGGTTTTACAGAGGGGACATTTTTCTGATACTGATCTGTCTTGTCTATGCAATTTAGAATTGATAGGTAGAATATCATGGACTACTCTCCAAATGAAATCTTTGAGTCTGGAGTCTAGAATTTTATGATTGGCATTTTTCCAAATAAGATCAAAATCGAGTAACAAGTTTACTTGTTTCAGACATATTGCAGGACTGACCATGTCCATATTATTACAGAGATCATATAACTTTTTGGAGGACATAATCCTCAAATCGACATCTGGAAATTTTGCTGTGAAATCTTTAAAGTCTCTTAGAGCCTGGATGTAAAAAGAAGGTATTGAATCAGCATGTGGAATGGCATTACTAGTGTAGTGTTCTACCCCTCGATGTTCCATCGAATCTTTCGATAAACAACGAAGAACAACTATTCAGGTTCCAGTTAAAACTTTATTGTCTACTAACACATAGGCATCAGCCGTTCTCGATCACAGTTACAGGTGGCAGAGTTTGAACTCTATAACAGGTTCGACACTAGGCCTTCTAGTGTCTACAGTTGATATTCCACATACACCTCCTCTGTGCAGCAGCACAGAGGAGTATTAGAATATGGTAGCTGGGCAGCCGCCAACTATCGCTCACGATGGTCAGCCGGGGCTGGACTGACTCCGAGGAAGGCCGTACAACGGCCTTATATACACCGGAGTCGAGGGCCACGTGACCAAGTGGTGATGTGGTGCTGGACTCCAGCGCCCCCAGGCGTCGGGTAATAGAGGTGCTCTCGATGTCGCCCACGAGGACCACGAAGGTACCTCGAAGACGACTCGGGACCACCACACTAGCATAGCCACTATTCCACTTTCTGAGGTGGAAACCTACAAAGTAAATGGCAAAATACATCCATGGGGATTTCTTTTCTGCATATATCAAATCTATTAGATTTATACGAAAGGCTTTCAATTTTAGGCTGATGTTAGTAACCTTTTGTCCCCCATGACTATACTCTTTGTACATTACTACTCTCTTTACTCTATCAATATCCTGCCAGATGAAATTGAACATAGCACCATTAAATGATTTCAGGTGTTTATCGTCTAGCTCCAAAATTTTGCCAACATGCCATAATTTAGAACAGGCCATGATGTTGGTGATAATAGCTTTCCCCTTATATGTAAGTTTTCTAATTTTCCAGTCTTTCAAAATTTTTTGGAAGGAAAGGAAAACATGATCCCAATTGCCTGGGAGGCAAAATTTGGAATCTTTGTAGAATTTTATACCCAGACATTTTAGTTCCAAATTTTCAAAGGAAATGTCGCAAACTATGTCTTCCCTACGAGCAAGTGCCCCTATAAAAAGACCTTTGCATTTTTCCTTATTTAACTTAGCACCTGAGGCTTTTTGAAAAAAAGAGGTAATTTCAATAACATTTTTAACAGAATGATCGTTTCTAATGACAATCGTCGTATCAACTGCGTATTGAATAACTTTAAGCTCTTTATCATATCCCAGGATAGGTAAGCCTTGAACCTTTGGAGAAAGGCAGAGTTTCCTGGTCAGTGGTTCTACAGAGAGAACATAGAGCAAGGGGGATAATCCGCACCCTTGTCTAACTGAACGTTTTATGGAGAAAGGTTCGGAGAGGTAACCATTGACTAGGACGCATGAGGAAATATCAGTATAAAGTAACTTCACCCAGGAGATGAAATCAGGTCCAAATTTGTAGGCTTTCAATATAGAGAATAAATATTCATGGGAAACTCGATCGAAAGCCTTGGCTTGATCGAGGCTCAATAAACCACAAGGGATGTCCTTTGCATTTACATAGTCAAATAATGAACGGATCAGATGTAATTGATCATGGATTGATTTGCCCGGAACAGCACATGTCTGTTCCGGACCGATCAAAGAGGAAACAACCTTAGATACTCTGTTACAGAGACTTTTAGAAATTAATTTGTAGTCGACCGTAAGGAGGGAAATAGGTCTCCAACAGTTCAAAAGATACTTTCTGTCCTTAACCTTACAGATCAGGGTGATAACCCCTTTCCTTTGGGATGGGGAGAGCAATCCTTGATGAAAAGAAAAATTTATGACATCTACAAAGTCTTTTCCAAATAATCTAAAGAATTTGACATAGAATTCTTTGGGAAGGCCATCTATACCAGGACTTTTATGGTCCTTCATTTGCATTAAACTAGTATAAACTTCTTCAGCAGTGAGAAGGCCCTCACATGCTAATCTGTCTTCCTCCTTCAAGGAAGGCAGGTTAGAAGCAAAATCAATAATGGCAGCATGGTCAACAGGTTCTTCTGAAAATAGGTCTTTATAAAAATCTCTGCAGGCATTGGTAATGCCTACCTGGTCGGCTACAATGTTATCATCAACTTTTAATTCAGAAATGGTTTTATCTTTCCCTCTTATAATTTCCTTCCTAAAAAAGAAACTGGATGGTTTTTCGTCCAACTCCAGGTCACATAACCTGGCCCGTATAGGGCCCCGTTAGCTTTCTCCTGGAGGGCTAGATCTAGTCTGTTTTCAAAAAAGGAAATCTTATCTGAAACATCCCATGCAGTTTGCATTTGAATTTGTCTATAGAAATCTATTATCTTCTCTAATTTATTAATATTTGCTTTCTTTTCGTTTGAAATCCTATAGGAATGTCTCTTAATTACACTTTTAAAAGCAGTTTTACAGTTTTCCCACCAGCCCAAATCTTTTGAAACATGAGCTGATAAGGTGCCATAAAGGCTTTCCATATCTGATACAAGTAGAGGGTCATCAAGTATGGAAACATTACATTTCCAGAAGCCAGGTCCCTTGCCACACTGGTCAAAGTCCCTGACTTCTAGAACAACAAAATTGTGGTCAGATTTTGTACAAGGAAATATATTGATATTTTTGACATATTGAATGAAATCTATATTGACATAAAACCTATCCAATCTAGAGTACACACCTTGACCTGAAAATGTATAATCCTTACCCAAAGGATGCTTAAATCTGTTTACATCCTCCAGGAAAAAATTCTCTTTTAGGTCAGTGATTTCTTTTAATCCAACAGTACGTCCCCCGGATGGGTCACCACCTGTTTTATCTAACATAGGGTTTTCAACAAAATTGAAATCGCCACCCAAAATAACATAATTGTTTCCCAACAAAAGGTTGGAGAGAGCAGTCAATTGACCCCTTCTCTCTGCACCATCGTTGGACAAATAGACATTTAAAAGGGTGAAATTGGCCTCAGACAGGGTAACACGAGTTCCCATGCACCTGCCCTCGGTGTCCGAATAACAGGCTGTTGTATTAGATTCAAAACCTTTTCTAAATAGAATTGCAACACCTCTGCTAAGATTGGTGCCATGACTCCAGAAACCCTGAAAACCCAGGGCATCTTCAATGCGTTTGGCATCTGTAGATGAGGAAGTGTGCGTTTCCTGGAGATAAACAATATCAATAAAGTGATGAATTAAGAAGATAGAAATAACAGAAAGTTTTGTTGGGTTACTGAGACCCTTACAGTTAATGGTGGCGATTTTAAAACCCATTTTGATGATGTTTTGGGGTAGGATTTAAACATTACCATCACCCTGAAGGTGAGTATCTGCTTTATATTTCTTACGCTCCACAGAGGGACTCCTAGGAAGGAGGCGACTCCGATCGGGAGATGGCATCACTGGTACTGGCACGTGCCTTAGCGGTTGTGGTTTCGGGGGAACAGGAGTTTTGGAGCCAGGTTTACACCCAACTTCCTGGAGGGAGGAGTCGTCCTGATGGTCAACCTCCATCACCTCCTTCTCACTGTCTTCCCTTGACCTACCAGCCGTAGCCGTAACCTCACCATCAGCATCACAAACTTCGGGTTTATCACTTGACACATTTTCAACACTTTTAGGGATTTTCCCTTCTTTGGAACCTTGAGCCCCAGAGGCTAATTTGGAAGATTCTAGAGCACGTTTTCTTTCAATTTTTGATAGTTTTTTTGAATCTGAAACACTTGGGTGTGCATTGTTGTCACTGACAGAAGGGACATCATCTGATGTGGTCTGTGGAGAGGTCGAGGCTGACTGCTCATCCTCGTCCTCCTCCCAACCATCATCCTGAGGTGCCCCAGAGGTTCTGGCTGCAAATGACTTTGACCAGTGCTCATTTTGGCATATGCCCCTTACGTGACCTGTTTGTCTGCATTTCAGACACATTGGGGGTCTGTTGGGCATGGTGACAAGAATAGTGAATCTTCTACCAAGGAAGTAAACTACTTCAATATGGGGAACATCCTTTTCATTCTCAAATTCAACTTTTACTCTTTTTACACCGTTAGCATAATTTTCAGCAGTTGATTTTTCATGTTCTATAGCAATGACCTTGACCTTAGGCCCCAAAACTTCTTGTATTTTACTGGCAGGAAACACAAGGGGAGTCTAGTGTAGCCTGACCCACTTATCAGGTTCAGACCACTTTGGAACCCCGTCATTGCCAAGCTCCCCCACCTTCCTTACTATGCATTGAACCCCCGACACTTTGATGACCTTATGGTCGACAATATCCCCACAGGCACCATCTGATGTAAAAGTTATCTGCCAGGAGCTCGCCTGGCGCACCACCGCTTTTACCAATGCCATGGAGGAACATTCTGACACGGCAGAGACCACCTCAGAGCGTGGAAATGAATTACGCCCAGTGACAATCTCTGCCGTGTTCAAGAAGTCACGAAGTTCGTCATCTGACAAGATGCTGTCGGCTGAGGGATGGGGAGGCTGCTGCTGCCGTTGCTGCTCCAACTGCCTACGGTGCTGCTGCTGTCGTGCCTCTCTCTGCTGCTGCTGTCTGAGCTGATGCAATTGGGCCTGTCTATCGAGAGAACCAGAAGAGTTAGAAGAAGATGGGGCAGCAGAGCTGCCACCTGATGGCTTCATGGCACGACCATTAGCACCCACCATGGTCCACATGGATGGCTGACCATCACTGACAGGAGATGCCTCCGCACCTCTCTCCATGACTGGATTCGAACAAGCCATAGGCTGGCTCAGCCAATCTGCCCACAGCAGTACCTGGGCGTACTAAAAGTAACCCAGGCAGTGCCGTACCCAGAACTCTCCACCTACCACAGTACACCAGCGTAACCCAGTAGCTGATGCAGTGCCGCACCTGGAGGACACCTTACACAGGAGTATCTGACCAAGAAGAATCTAGGAGCAGACACTACATAGGAATACCGAAGCCTCGGATGGACCTCATTGGCTTTTGTATTGCCACTGCGCAAAGCTACCTGGGCCACAAGACCTAGATTGATGTGCAGCATTCAAATGACAGGAGAATGGTGTTTTGGCCAGACAAAGATTAAGTATGTAGCATAAACCCTACTCTGTTCATTAAGCATACATAAGCTGTGAAATCAAGGCAGAAGTCATAGTTGTAACACATTTCCCAATGGCATACATGTTATAGCGTATCAAAATACTATGTGTTTTCTCTAATCTTGGAGTACACTGGGTTGATTTCTTGGGCAGACCTTGAATGAGTGCAGCCATTTCATGGCCAAGTTTGGAACTAACTCACATCTACTGGATTAACAAACACCAGGAGGCAGCAGCAGATTTAACACAGACCAGAACTGAATGGTGTTGGACATTCAACATTGGTTTTGAAACCACTGTGGATTTAAGGCATTGACACAACATGACCTACCAATGGCTGCTTTTCTCTGCCTCTCTGCATTGCTCACACAAACTCCGATGCAGGCCCCTGTGAATCAGTGCCTCAATCCCTCACTCATTCGGCCCATCCTTGCATAGAGACCCAGGCATAGAGACAGCCTGCTCTTCATGTGTTAAGGTAACATGCCCACAGTGCAGTGGAGTGAGTGAGTGAGTAATATATATGTTTAATGGCATTTTGACAGCTAAGGTCATACTCATGGCAAGAACTACATTACACAATTTCACAGAGGAATGTGTCAGTACCCACGCATATGTGCACCAGACACATCCTAGGGGATAGGAAAGAGAAGATATAGACCCTTTTATTATAAAGTGGGCTAGGGAAGCCCCAGTGCAGTGGTGCATCGTGCAGATCATTAGGAAGTGTATTAATCCCATAGCTTCAACATGATGCATGAATGAAGTATTTTAGTAAGGTATTCCTCAGGGATGTATTCATGCATCATGACATCAAGATTAATGGGTGCGAGGCATTAATGCACTTTGCAGAGCCAAGTGCCTTTAGGGAAGAAAATATCTGGCAAAGGTGTTCTCTTTATTTAATTGTCATCTCCCTCAGAAGATGTCAGAAATTGCGAGTGCCGATCCATGTTTCAGGACGACACCACGGGGTATTGGGTATAGTTTTCAACTAGCAATAACCACGCCCCGGATGGACCTCATCGGCCATTGTATTGCCACTGCGCAAAGCTACCTGGGCCTTCTTCTTGCTTTGAATTTAAAGCTCACCTATGTGCCTCAAGGACACGTCGAGGGTGAGAGGTCCCATGGCGTGAAACCCGGACCCGTACACTAGAGGGAGCTAAGGTAGAAATCACGCCCCTACACATTTACCGAGGCAATGGTTCTTTAACATCCGTCACTACATAGGCATAGTGAGAGATGGACAGGCCTGTTTCAAGTCATTTGTCTGCCATGACCGCCGAGAGACTTTCCAGCACAGCCTAGCCAGAGCAGGGAGGAACTCAAACGACACCTTACGGCGACATTTGGAGCCACCACTATGCCCCGGGAACCGAACCCACGACCTTACGGCCTGTGAGCGGACGCGCTTTTTTTTTTTTTTTTTTATCCCTTTCCCTTCTTTTTCTTAACTATTTAAGTTTTAAAATATTAATTACAGGGATTTTCATTTTTATTCTGGGGGAAAAGGGTTTTTTTTTTTCTTTTTTTTTTTCCATCATTTCATCACTTTTCATCACAATTGATGTCCATCATGGTTCTGGCCCCCTCAAAGGGGTACCAGCCTCTGAAAAAGGAGATACATGAAATTAAAAACGGGGAGTGGATCCTTGGGCGAGACCAGTGTCTCAGGCTCTTGGACATTACTCAACAACTAATTTGAAAACCCATTTGTTGTTCTTAAAAGAACATAGGGCATTGGTCTGCCCCCACCACTTTTTAAAATCTTTCTCTTTTAACCTTTTAAGGTCTAGATCAAAACGGAACCTTAGAGTGGCTAGAAACAAATTTAAAAGGTCTAATGAAACTAGTTTCTTTCTATCCATTTTGACCTTATTCCTAATGATCCAAACACTTTTTTTGTATATGGATAGTACAAGAAGAACTATAGGTAAGTATTTCCTCAGTTCCTGAGGAAAAATATTGAATAGGATGGTATTCCTTTGCAAGATACAGGTTGAACCAGTCATTTCTCTAAAGATATTCTCAATAATTTTGAGTACAGGATTAACAAATTTGCACAACAGAAAAATATGAATCAAGTCTTCAGAGCCGGTTTTACAGAGGGGACATTTTTCTGATACTGATCTGTCTTGTCTATGCAATTTAGAATTGATAGGTAGAATATCATGGACTACTCTCCAAATGAAATCTTTGAGTCTGGAGTCTAGAATTTTATGATTGGCATTTTTCCAAATAAGATCAAAATCGAGTAACAAGTTTACTTGTTTCAAACATATTGCAGGACTGACCTTGTCCATATTATTACAGAGATCATATAACTTTTTGGAGGACATAATCCTCAAATCGACATCTGGAAATTTTGCTGTGAAATCTTTAAAGTCTCTTAGAGCCTGGGTGTAAAAAGAAGGTATTGAATCAGCATGTGGAATGGCATTACTAGCATAGCCACTATTCCACTTTCTGAGGTGGAAACCTACAAAGTAAATGGCAAAATACATCCATGGGGATTTCTTTTCTGCATATATCAAATCTATTAGATGTTTTATACGGAAGGCTTTCAATTTTAGGCTGATGTTAGTAACCTTTTGTCCCCCATGACTATACTCTTTGTACATTACTTCTCTCTTTACTCTATCAATATCCTGCCAGATGAAATTGAACATAGCACCATTAAATGATTTCAGGTGTTTATCGTCTAGCTCCAAAATTTTGCCAACATGCCATAATTTAGAACAGGCCATGACGTTGGTGATAATAGCTTTCCCCTTATATGTAAGTTTTCTAATTTTCCAGTCTTTCAAAATTTTTTGGAAGGAAAGGAAAACATGATCCCAATTGCCAGGGAGGCATAATTGGGAATCTTTGTAGAATTTTATACCCAGACATTTTAGTTCCAAATTTTCAAAGGAAATGTCGCAAACTATGTCTTCCCTACGAGCAAGTGCCCCTATAAAAAGACCTTTGCATTTTTCCTTATTTAACTTAGCACCTGAGGCTTTTTGAAAATTAGAAGTAATTTCAATAACATTTTTAACAGAATGATCGTTTCTAATGACAATCGTCGTATCATCTGCATATTGAATGACTTTAAGCTCTTTATCATATCCCGGGATAGGTAACCCTTGAACCTTTGGAGAAAGGCAGAGTTTCCTGGTCAGTGGTTTCTACAGAGAGAACATAGAGCAAGGGGGATAATCCGCACCCTTGTCTAACTGAACGTTTTATGGAGAAAGGTTCGGAGAGGTAACCATTGACTAGGACGCATGAGGAAATATCAGTATAAAGTAACTTCACCCAGGAGATGAAATCAGGTCCAAATTTGTAGGCTTTCAATATAGAGAATAAATATTCATGGGAAACTCGATCGAAAGCCTTGGCTTGATCGAGGCTCAATAAACCACAAGGGATGTCCTTTGCATTTACATAGTCAAATAATGAACGGATCAGATGTAATTGATCATGGATTGATTTGCCCGGAACAGCACATGTCTGTTCCGGACCGATCAAAGAGGAAACAACCTTAGATACTCTGTTACAGAGACTTTTAGAAATTAATTTGTAGTCGACCGTAAGGAGGGAAATAGGTCTCCAACAGTTCAAAAGATACTTTCTGTCCTTAACCTTACAGATCAGGGTGATAACCCCTTTCCTTTGGGATGGGGAGAGCAATCCTTGATGAAAAGAAAAATTTATGACATCTACAAAGTCTTTTCCAAATAATCTAAAGAATTTGACATAGAATTCTTTGGGAAGGCCATCTATACCAGGACTTTTATGGTCCTTCATTTGCATTAAACTAGTATAAACTTCTTCAGCAGTGAGAAGGCCCTCACATGCTAATCTGTCTTCCTCCTTCAAGGAAGGCAGGTTAGAAGCAAAATCAATAATGGCAGCATGGTCAACAGGTTCTTCTGAAAATAGGTCTTTATAAAAATCTCTGCAGGCATTGGTAATGCCTACCTGGTCGGCTACAATGTTATCATCAACTTTTAATTCAGAAATGGTTTTATCTTTCCCTCTTATAATTTCCTTCCTAAAAAAGAAACTGGATGGTTTTTCGTCCAACTCCAGGTCACATAACCTGGCCCGTATAGGGCCCCGTTAGCTTTCTCCTGGAGGGCTAGATCTAGTCTGTTTTCAAAAAAGGAAATCTTATCTGAAACATCCCATGCAGTTTGCATTTGAATTTGTCTATAGAAATCTATTATCTTCTCTAATTTATTAATATTTGCTTTCTTTTCGTTTGAAATCCTATAGGAATGTCTCTTAATTACACTTTTAAAAGCAGTTTTACAGTTTTCCCACCAGCCCAAATCTTTTGAAACATGAGCTGATAAGGTGCCATAAAGGCTTTCCATATCTGATACAAGTAGAGGGTCATCAAGTATGGAAACATTACATTTCCAGAAGCCAGGTCCCTTGCCACACTGGTCAAAGTCCCTGACTTCTAGAACAACAAAATTGTGGTCAGATTTTGTACAAGGAAATATATTGATATTTTTGACATATTGAATGAAATCTATATTGACATAAAACCTATCCAATCTAGAGTACACACCTTGACCTGAAAATGTATAATCCTTACCCAAAGGATGCTTAAATCTGTATACATCCTCCAGGAAAAAATTCTCTTTTAAGTCAGTGATTTCTTTTAATCCAACAGTACGTCCCCCGGATGGGTCACCACCTGTTTTATCTAACATAGGGTTTTCAACAAAATTGAAATCGCCAACTAAAATTACATTATTGTTTCCCAACAAAAGGTTGGAGAGAGCAGTCAATTGACCCCTTCTCTCTGCACCATCGTTGGACAAATAGACATTTAAAAGGGTGAAATTGGCCTCAGACAGGGTAACACGAGTTCCCATGCACCTGCCCTCGGTGTCCGAATAACAGGCTGTTGTATTAGATTCAAAACCTTTTCTAAATAGAATTGCAACACCTCTGCTAAGATTGGTGCCATGACTCCAGAAACCCTGAAAACCCAGGGCATCTTCAATGCATTTGGCATCTGTAGATGAGGAAGTGTGCGTTTCCTGGAGATAAACAATATCAATAAAGTGATGAATTAAGAAGATAGAAATAACAGAAAGTTTTGTTGGGTTACTGAGACCCTTACAGTTAATGGTGGCGATTTTAAAACCCATTTTGATGATGTTTTGGGGTAGGATTTAAACATTACCATCACCCTGAAGGTGAGTATCTGCTTTATATTTCTTACGCTCCACAGAGGGACTCCTAGGAAGGAGGCGACTCCGATCGGGAGATGGCATCACTGGTACTGGCACGTGCCTTAGCGGTTGTGGTTTCGGGGGAACAGGAGTTTTGAAGCCAGGTTTACACCCAACTTCCTGGAGGGAGGAGTCGTCCTGATGGTCAACCTCCATCACCTCCTTCTCACTGTCTTCCCTTGACCTACCAGCCGTAGCCGTAACCTCACCATCAGCATCACAAACTTCGGGTTTATCACTTGACACATTTTCAACACTTTTAGGGATTTTCCCTTCTTTGGAACCTTGAGCCCCAGAGGCTAATTTGGAAGATTCTAGAGCACGTTTTCTTTCAATTTTTGATAGTTTTTTTGAATCTGAAACACTTGGGTGTGCATTGTTGTCACTGACAGAAGGGACATCATCTGATGCGGTCTGTGGAGAGGTCGAGGCTGACTGCTCATCCTCGTCCTCCTCCCAACCATCATTCTGAGGTGCCCCAGAGGTTCTGGCTGCAAATGACTTTGACCAGTGCTCATTTTGGCATATGCCCCTTACGTGACCTGTTTGTCTGCATTTCAGACACATTGGGGGTCTGTTGGGCATGGTGACAAGGATAGTGAATCTTCTACCAAGGAAGTAAACTACTTCAATATGGGGAACATCCTTTTCATTCTCAAATTCAACTTTTACTCTTTTTACACCGTTAGCATAATTTTCAGCAGTTGATTTTTCATGTTCTATAGCAATGACCTTGACCTTAGGCCCCAAGACCTCTTGTATTTTACTGGCAGGAAACACAAGGGGAGTCCAGTGTAGCCTGACCCACTTATCAGGTTCAGACCACTTTGGAACCCCGTCATTGCCAAGCTCCCCCACCTTCCTTACTATGCATTGAACCCCCGACACTTTGATGACCTTATGGTCGACAAAATCCCCACAGGCACCATCTGATGTAAAAGTTATCTGCCAGGAGCTCGCCTGGCGCACCACCGCTTTTACCAATGCCATGGAGGAACATTCTGACACGGCAGAGACCACCTCAGAGCGTGGAAATGAATTACGCCCAGTGACAATCTCTGCCGTGTTCAAGAAGTCACGAAGTTCGTCATCTGACAAGATGCTGTCGGCTGAGGGATGGGGAGGCTGCTGCTGCCGTTGCTGCTCCAACTGCCTACGGTGCTGCTGCTGTCGTGCCTCTCTCTGCTGCTGATGTCTGAGCTGATGCAATTGGGCCTGTCTATTGAGAGAACCAGAAGAGTTAGAAGAAGATGGGGCAGCAGAGCTGCCACCTGATGGCTTCATGGCACGACCATTAGAACCCACCATGGTCCACATGGATGGCTGACCATCACTGACAGGAGATGCCTCCGCACCTCTCTCCATGACTGGATTCGAACAAGCCATAGGCTGGCTCAGCCAATCTGCCCACAGCAGTACCTGGGCGTACTAAAAGTAACCCAGGCAGTGCCGTACCCAGAACTCTCCACCTACCACAGTACACCAGCGTAACCCAGTAGCTGATGCAGTGCCGCACCTGGAGGACACCTTACACAGGAGTATCTGACCAAGAAGAATCTAGGAGCAGACACTACATGGGAATACCGAAGCCTCGGATGGACCTCATTGGCTTTTGTATTGCCACTGCGCAAAGCTACCTGGGCCACAAGACCTAGATTGATGTGCAGCATTCAAATGACAGGAGAATGGTGTTTTGGCCAGACAAAGATTAAGTATGTAGCATAAACCCTACTCTGTTCATTAAGCATACATAAGCTGTGAAATCAAGGCAGAAGTCATAGTTGTAACACATTTCCCAATGGCATACATGTTATAGCGTATCAAAATACTATGTGTTTTCTCTAATCTTGGAGTACACTGGGTTGATTTCTTGGGCAGACCTTGAATGAGTGCAGCCATTTTGTGGCCAAGTTTGGAACTAACTCACATCTACTGGATTAACAAACACCAGGAGGCAGCAGCAGATTTAACACAGACCAGAACTGAATGGTGTTGGACATTCAACATTGGTTTTGAAACCACTGTGGATTTAAGGCATTGACACAACATGACCTACCAATGGCTGCTTTTCTCTGCCTCTCTGCATTGCTCACACAAACTCCGATGCAGGCCCCTGTGAATCAGTGCCTCAATCCCTCACTCATTCGGCCCATCCTTGCATACAGACCCAGGCATAGAGACAGCCTGCTCTTCATGTGTTAAGGTAACATGCCCACAGTGCAGTGGAGTGAGTGAGTGAGTAATATATATGTTTAATGGCATTTCGACAGCTAAGGTCATACTCATGGCAAGAACTACATTACACAATTTCACAGAGGAATGTGTCAGTACCCACGCATATGTGCACCAGACACATCCTAGGGGATAGGAAAGAGAAGATATAGACCCTTTTATTATAAAGTGGGCTAGGGAAGCCCCAGTGCAGTGGTGCATCGTGCAGATCATTAGGAAGTGTATTAATCCCATAGCTTCAACATGATGCATGAATGAAGTATTTTAGTAAGGTATTCCTCAGGGATGTATTCATGCATCATGACATCAAGATTAATGGGTGCGAGGCATCAATGCACTTTGCAGAGCCAAGTGCCTTTAGGGAAGAAAATATCTGGCAAAGGTGTTCTCTTTATTTAATTGTCATCTCCCTCAGAAGATGTCAGAAATTGCGAGTGCCGATCCATGTTTCAGGACGACACCACGGGGTATTGGGTATAGTTTTCAACTAGCAATAACCACGCCTCGGACGGACCTCATCGGCCATTGTATTGCCACTGCGCAAAGCTACCTGGGCCTTCTTCTTGCTTTGAATTTAAACCTCACCTATGTGCCTCAAGGACATGTCGAGGGTGAGAGGTCCCGTGGCGTGAAACCCGGACCCGTACACTAGAGGGAGCTAAGGTAGAAATCACGCCCCTACACATTTACCGAGGCAATGGTTCTTTAACATCCGTCACTACATAGGCATAGTGAGAGATGGACAGGCCTGTTTCAAGTCATTTGTCTGCCATGACCGCCGAGAGACTTTCCAGCACAGCCTAGCCAGAGCAGGGAGGAACTCAAACGACACCTTACGGCGACATTTGGAGCCACCACTATGCCCCGGCCGGGCCGGGAACCGAACCCACGACCTTACGGCCTGTGAGCGGACGCGCTTTTTTTTTTTTTTTTTTTTTTTCCCTTTCCCTTCTTTTTCTTAACTATTTAAGTTTTAAAATATTAATTATAGGGATTTTCATTTTTATTCTGGGGGGAAAGGGTTTTCGTTTTTTTTTTTTTTTTTTTCTTTCTTTTTTCATCATTTCATCACTTTTCATCACAATTGATGTCCATCATGGTTCTGGCCCCCTCAAAGGGGTACCAGCCTCTGAAAAAGGAGAAACATGAAATTAAAAACAGGGAGTGGATCCTTGGATGAGACCAGTGTCTCAGGCCCTTGGACATTACTCAACAATTAATTTAAAAACCCATTTGTTGTTCTTAAAAGAACAGAGGGCATTGGTCTGCCCCCACCACTTTTTAAAATCCTTCTCTTTTAACCTTTTAAGGTCTAGATCAAAACGGAACCTTAGAGTGGCTAGAAACAAATTTAAAAGGTCTAATGAAACTAGTTTCTTTCTATCCATTTTGACCTTGTTCCTAATGATCCAAACACTTTGTTTGTATATGGATAGAACGAGAAGAACTATAGGTAAGTATTTCCTCAGTTCCTGAGGAAAAATATTGAATAGGATGGTATTCCTTTGCAAGATACAGGTTGAACCAGTCATTTCTCTAAAAATATTCTCAATAATTTTGAGTACAGGATTAACAAATTTGCACAACAGAAAAATATGAATCAAGTCTTCAGAGCCGGTTTTACAGAGGGGACATTTTTCTGATACTGATCTGTCTTGTCTATGCAATTTAGAATTGATAGGTAGAATATCATGGACTACTCTCCAAATGAAATCTTTGAGTCTGGAGTCTAGAATTTTATGATTGGCATTTTTCCAAATAAGATCAAAATCGAGTAACAAGTTTACTTGTTTCAAACATATTGCAGGACTGACCTTGTCCATATTATTACAGAGATCATATAACTTTTTGGAGGACATAATCCTCAAATCGACATCTGGAAATTTTGCTGTGAAATCTTTAAAGTCTCTTAGAGCCTGGGTGTAAAAAGAAGGTATTGAATCAGCATGTGGAATGGCATTACTAGCATAGCCACTATTCCACTTTCTGAGGTGGAAACCTACAAAGTAAATGGCAAAATACATCCATGGGGATTTCTTTTCTGCATATATCAAATCTATTAGATGTTTTATACGGAAGGCTTTCAATTTTAGGCTGATGTTAGTAACCTTTTGTCCCCCATGACTATACTCTTTGTACATTACTTCTCTCTTTACTCTATCAATATCCTGCCAGATGAAATTGAACATAGCACCATTAAAGGATTTCAGGTGTTTATCGTCTAGCTCCAAAATTTTGCCAACATGCCATAATTTAGAACAGGCCATGACGTTGGTGATAATAGCTTTCCCCTTATATGTAAGTTTTCTAATTTTCCAGTCTTTCAAAATTTTTTGGAAGGAAAGGAAAACATGATCCCAATTGCCAGGGAGGCATAATTGGGAATCTTTGTAGAATTTTATACCCAGACATTTTAGTTCCAAATTTTCAAAGGAAATGTCGCAAACTATGTCTTCCCTACGAGCAAGTGCCCCTATAAAAAGACCTTTGCATTTTTCCTTATTTAACTTAGCACCTGAGGCTTTTTGAAAATTAGAAGTAATTTCAATAACATTTTTAACAGAATGATCGTTTCTAATGACAATCGTCGTATCATCTGCGTATTGAATGACTTTAAGCTCTTTACCATATCCCGGGATAGGTAACCCTTGAACCTTTGGAGAAAGGCAGAGTTTCCTGGTCAGTGGTTCTACAGAGAGAACATAGAGCAAGGGGGATAATCCGCACCCTTGTCTAACTGAACGTTTTATGGAGAAAGGTTCGGAGAGGTAACCATTGACTAGGACGCATGAGGAAATGTCAGTATAAAGTAACTTCACCCAGGAGATGAAATCAGGTCCAAATTTGTAGGCTTTCAATATAGAGAATAAATATTCATGGGAAACTCGATCGAAAGCCTTGGCTTGATCGAGGCTCAATAAACCACAAGGGATGTCCTTTGCATTTACATAGTCAAATAATGAACGGATCAGATGTAATTGATCATGGATTGATCTGCCCGGAACAGCACATGTCTGTTCCGGACCGATCAAAGAGGAAACAACCTTAGATACTCTGTTACAGAGACTTTTAGAAATTAATTTGTAGTCGACCGTAAGGAGGGAAATAGGTCTCCAACAGTTCAAAAGATACTTTCTGTCCTTATCCTTACAGATCAGGGTGATAACCCCTTTCCTTTGGGATGGGGAGAGCAATCCTTGATGAAAAGAAAAATTTATGACATCTACAAAGTCTTTTCCAAATAATCTAAAGAATTTGACATAGAATTCTTTGGGAAGGCCATCTATACCAGGACTTTTATGGTCCTTCATTTGCATTAAACTAGTATAAACTTCTTCAGCAGTGAGAAGGCCCTCACATGCTAATCTGTCTTCCTCCTTCAAGGAAGGCAGGTTAGAAGCAAAATCAATAATGGCAGCATGGTCTAAAGGTTCTTCCAAAAAAAGGTCTTTATAAAAATCTCTGCAGGCATTGGTAATGCCTACCTGGTCAGCTACAATGTTATCATCAACTTTTAATTCAGAAATGGTTTTATCTTTTCCTCTTATAATTTCCTTCCTAAAAAAGAAACTGGATTGTTTTTCGTCCAACTCCAGGTCACATAACCTGGCAGTTTTACAGTTTTCCCACCAGCCCAAATCTTTTGAAACATGATCTGATAAGGTGCCATAAAGGCTTTCCATATCTGATACAAGTAGAGGGTCATCAAGTATGGAAACATTACATTTCCAGAAGCCAGGTCCCTTGCCACACTGGTCAAAGTCCCTGACTTCTAGAACAACAAAATTGTGGTCAGATTTTGTACAAGGAAATATATTGATATTTTTGACATATTGAATGAAATCTATATTGACATAAAACCTATCCAATCTAGAGTACACACCTTGACCTGAAAATGTATAATCCTTACCCAAAGGATGCTTACATCTGTATACATCCTCCAGGAAAAAATTCTCTTTTAGGTCAGTGATTTCTTTAAATCCAACAGTACGTCCCCCGGATGGGTCACCACCTGTTTTATCTAACATAGGGTTTTCAACAAAATCGCCACCTAAAATTACATTATTGTTTCCCAACAAAAGGTTGGAGAGAGCAGTCAATTGACCCCTTCTCTCTGCACCATCGTTGGACAAATAGATATTTAAAAGGGTGAAATTGGCCTCAGACAGGGTAACACGAGTTCCCATGCACCTGCCCTCGGTGTCTGAATAACAGGCTGTTGTATTAGATTCAAAACCTTTTCTAAATAGAATAGCAACACCTCTGCTAAGATTGGTGCCATGACTCCAGAAACCCTGAAAACCCAGGGCATCTTCAATGCGTTTGGCATCTGTAGATGAGGAAGTGTGCGTTTCCTGGAGATAAACAATATCAATAAAGTGATGAATTAAGAAGATAGAAATAACAGAAAGTTTTGTTGGGTTACTGAGACCCTTACAGTTAATGGTGGCGATTTTAAAACCTATTTTGATGATGTTTTGGGGTAGGATTTAAACATTACCATCACCCTGAAGGTGAGTATCTGCTTTATATTTCTTACGCTCCACAGAGGGACTCCTAGCAAGGAGGCGACTCCGATCGGGCGATGGCATCACTGGTACTGGCACCTGCCTTAGCGGTTGTGGTTTCGGGGGAACAGGAGTTTTGAAGCCAGGTTTACACCCAAATTCCTGGAGGGAGGAGTCGTCCTGATGGTCAACCTCCATCACCTCCTTCTCACTGTCTTCCCTTGACCCACCAGCCGTAGCCGTAACCTCACCATCAGCATCACAAACTTCGGGTTTATCACTTGACACATTTTCAACACTTTTTCCTTCTTTGGAACCTTGAGCCCCAGAGGCTAATTTGGAAGATTCTAGAGCACGTTTTCTTTCAATTTTTGATAGTTTTTTTGAATCTGAAACACTTGGGTGTGCATTGTTGTCACTGACAGAAGGGACATCATCTGATGCGGTCTGTGGAGAAGTCGAGGCTGACTGCTCATCCTCGTCCTCCTCCCAACCATCATCCTGAGGTGCCCCAGAGGTTCTGGCTGCAAATGACTTTGACCAGTGCTCATTTTGGCATATGCCCCTTACGTGACCTGTTTGTCTGCATTTCAGACACATTGGGGGTCTGTTGGGCATGGTGACAAGGATAGTGAATCTTCTACCAAGGAAGTAAACTACTTCAATATGGGGAACATCCTTTTCATTCTCAAATTCAACTTTTACTCTTTTTACACCGTTAGCATAATTTTCAGCAGTTGATTTTTCATGTTCTATAGCAATGACCTTGACCTTAGGCCCCAAGACTTCTTGTATTTTACTGGCAGGAAACACAAGGGGAGTCCAGTGTAGCCTGACCCACTTATCAGGTTCAGACCACTTTGGAACCCCGTCATTGCCAAGCTCCCCCACCTTCCTTACTATGCATTGAACCCCCGACACTTTGATGACCTTATGGTCGACAAAATCCCCACAGGCACCATCTGATGTAAAAGTTATCTGCCAGGAGCTCGCCTTGCGCACCACCGCTTTTACCAATGCCATGGAGGAACATTCGGACACGGCAGAGACCACCTCAGAGCGTGGAAATGAATTACGCCCAGTGACAATCTCTGCCGTGTTCAAGAAGTCACGAAGTTCGTCATCTGACAAGATGCTGTCAGCTGAGGGATGGGGAGGCTGCTGCTGCCGTTGCTGCTCCAACTGCCTACGGTGCTGCTGCTGTCGTGCCTCTCTCTGCTGCTGCTGTCTGAGCTGATGCAATTGGGTCTGTCTATTGAGAGAACCAGGAGAGGTGGAAGAAGATGGGGCAGCAGAGCTGCCACCTGATGGCTTCATGGCACGACCATTAGCACCCACCATGGTCCACATGGATGGCTGACCATCACTGACAGGAGATGCCTCCGCACCTCTCTCCATGACTGGATTCGAACAAGCCATAGGCTGGCTCAGCCAATCTGCCCACAGCAGTGCCTGGGCGTACTAAAAGTAACCCAGGCAGTGCCTTACCCAGAACTCTCCACCTACCACAGTACACCAGCGTAACCCAGTAGCTGATGCAGTGCCGCACCTGGAGGACACCTTACACAGGAGTATCTGACCAAGAAGAATCTAGGAGCAGACACTACATGGGAATACCCAAGCCTCGGATGGACCTCATTGGCTTTTTTTTTTTTTTTTTATTACAGGGATTTTCATTTTTATTCTGGGGGAAAAGGGTTTTCATTTTTTTTTTTCATTTTTTTTTTTTCATCATTTCATCACTTTTCATCACAATTGATGTCCATCATTGTTCTGGCCCCCTCAAAGGGGTACCAGCCTCTGAAAAAGGAGATACATGAAATTAAAAACGGGGAGTGGATCCTTGGGCGAGACCAGTGTCTCAGGCCCTTGGACATTACTCAACAACTAATTTGAAAACCCATTTGTTGTTCTTAAAAGAACAGAGGGCATTGGTCTGCCCCCACCACTTTTTAAAATCTTTCTCTTTTAACCTTTTAAGGTCTAGATCAAAACGGAACCTTAGAGTGGCTAGAAACAAATTTAAAAGGTCTAATGAAACTAGTTTCTTTCTATCCATTTTGACCTTATTCCTAATGATCCAAACACTTTTTTTGTATATGGATAGTACAAGAAGAACTATAGGTAAGTATTTCCTCAGTTCCTGAGGAAAAATATTGAATAGGATGGTATTCCTTTGCAAGATACAGGTTGAACCAGTCATTTCTCTAAAGATATTCTCAATAATTTTGAGTACAGGATTAACAAATTTGCACAACAGAAAAATATGAATCAAGTCTTCAGAGCTGGTTTTACAGAGGGGACATTTTTCTGATACTGATCTGTCTTGTCTATGCAATTTAGAATTGATAGGTAGAATATCATGGACTACTCTCCAAATGAAATCTTTGAGTCTGGAGTCTAGAATTTTATGATTGGCATTTTTCCAAATAAGATCAAAATCGAGTAACAAGTTTACTTGTTTCAAACATATTGCAGGACTGACCTTGTCCATATTATTACAGAGATCATATAACTTTTTGGAGGACATAATCCTCAAATCGACATCTGGAAATTTTGCTGTGAAATCTTTAAAGTCTCTTAGAGCCTGGATGTAAAAAGAAGGTATTGAATCAGCATGTGGAATGGCATCACTAGCATAGCCACTATTCCACTTTCTGAGGTGGAAACCTACAAAGTAAATGGCAAAATACATCCATGGGGATTTCTTTTCTGCATATATCAAATCTATTAGATGTTTTATACGGAAGGCTTTCAATTTTAGGCTGATGTTAGTAACCTTTTGTCCCCCATGACTATACTCTTTGTACATTACTTCTCTCTTTACTCTATCAATATCCTGCCAGATGAAATTGAACATAGCACCATTAAAGGATTTCAGGTGTTTATCGTCTAGCTCCAAAATTTTGCCAACATGCCATAATTTAGAACAGGCCATGACGTTGGTGATAATAGCTTTCCCCTTATATGTAAGTTTTCTAATTTTCCAGTCTTTCAAAATTTTTTGGAAGGAAAGGAAAACATGATCCCAATTGCCAGGGAGGCATAATTGGGAATCTTTGTAGAATTTTATACCCAGACATTTTAGTTCCAAATTTTCAAAGGAAATGTCGCAAACTATGTCTTCCCTACGAGCAAGTGCCCCTATAAAAAGACCTTTGCATTTTTCCTTATTTAACTTAGCACCTGAGGCTTTTTGAAAATTAGAAGTAATTTCAATAACATTTTTAACAGAATGATCGTTTCTAATGACAATCGTCGTATCATCTGCGTATTGAATGACTTTAAGCTCTTTACCATATCCCGGGATAGGTAACCCTTGAACCTTTGGAGAAAGGCAGAGTTTCCTGGTCAGTGGTTCTACAGAGAGAACATAGAGCAAGGGGGATAATCCGCACCCTTGTCTAACTGAACGTTTTATGGAGAAAGGTTCGGAGAGGTAACCATTGACTAGGACGCATGAGGAAATGTCAGTATAAAGTAACTTCACCCAGGAGATGAAATCAGGTCCAAATTTGTAGGCTTTCAATATAGAGAATAAATATTCATGGGAAACTCGATCGAAAGCCTTGGCTTGATCGAGGCTCAATAAACCACAAGGGATGTCCTTTGCATTTACATAGTCAAATAATGAACGGATCAGATGTAATTGATCATGGATTGATCTGCCCGGAACAGCACATGTCTGTTCCGGACCGATCAAAGAGGAAACAACCTTAGATACTCTGTTACAGAGACTTTTAGAAATTAATTTGTAGTCGACCGTAAGGAGGGAAATAGGTCTCCAACAGTTCAAAAGATACTTTCTGTCCTTAACCTTACAGATCAGGGTGATAACCCCTTTCCTTTGGGATGGGGAGAGCAATCCTTGATGCAAAGAAAAATTTATGACATCTACAAAGTCTTTTCCAAATAATCTAAAGAATTTGACATAGAATTCTTTGGGAAGGCCATCTATACCAGGACTTTTATGGTCCTTCATTTGCATTAAACTAGTATAAACTTCTTCAGCAGTGAGAAGGCCCTCACATGCTAATCTGTCTTCCTCCTTCAAGGAAGGCAGGTTAGAAGCAAAATCAATAATGGCAGCATGGTCTACAGGTTCTTCTGAAAATAGGTCTTTATAAAAATCTCTGCAGGCATTGGTAATGCCTACCTGGTCGGCTACAATGTTATCAACTTTTAATTCAGAAATGGTTTTATCTTTCCCTCTTATAATTTCCTTCCTAAAAAAGAAACTGGATGGTTTTTCGTCCAACTCCAGGTCACATAACCTGGCCCGTATACGGGCCCCGTTAGCTTTCTCCTGGAGGGCTAGATCTAGTCTGTTTTCAAAAAAGGAAATCTTATCTGAAACATCCCATGCAGTTTGCATTTGAATTTGTCTATAGAAATCTATTATCTTCTCTAATTTATTAATATTTCCTTTCTTTTCGTTTGAAATCCTATAGGAATGTCTCTTAATTACACTTTTAAAAGCAGTTTTACAGTTTTCCCACCAGCCCAAATCTTTTGAAACATGAGCTGATAAGGTGCCATAAAGGCTTTCCATATCTGATACAAGTAGAGGGTCATCAAGTATGGAAACATTACATTTCCAGAAGCCAGGTCCCTTGCCACACTGGTCAAAGTCCCTGACTTCTAGAACAACAAAATTGTGGTCAGATTTTGTACAAGGAAATATATTGATATTTTTGACATATTGACTGGAATCTATATTGACATAAAACCTATCCAATCTAGAGTACACACCTTGACCTGAAAATGTATAATCCTTACCCAAAGGATGCTTAAATCTGTATACATCCTCCAGGAAAAAATTCTCTTTTAGGTCAGTGATTTCTTTTAATCCAACAGTACGTCCCCCGGATGGGTCACCACCTGTTTTATCTAACATAGGGTTTTCAACAAAATTGAAATCGCCACCTAAAATTACATTATTGTTTCCCAACAAAAGGTTGGAGAGAGCAGTCAATTGACCCCTTCTCTCTGCACCATCGTTGGACAAATAGACATTTAAAAGGGTGAAATTGGCCTCAGACAGGGTAACACGAGTTCCCATGCACCTGCCCTCAGTGTCCGAATAACAGGCTGTTGTATTAGATTCAAAACCTTTTCTAAATAGAATTGCAACACCTCTGCTAAGATTGGTGCCATGACTCCAGAAACCCTGAAAACCCAGGGCATCTTCAATGCGTTTGGCATCTGTAGATGAGGAAGTGTGCGTTTCCTGGAGATAAACAATATCAATAAAGTGATGAATTAAGAAGATAGAAATAACAGAAAGTTTTGTTGGGTTACTGAGACCCTTACAGTTAATGGTGGCGATTTTAAAACCCATTTTGATGATGTTTTGGGGTAGGATTTAAACATTACCATCACCCTGAAGGTGAGTATCTGCTTTATATTTCTTACGCTCCACAGAGGGACTCCTAGGAAGGAGGCGACTCCGATCGGGAGATGGCATCACTGGTACTGGCACGTGCCTTAGCGGTTGTGGTTTCGGGGGAACAGGAGTTTTGAAGCCAGGTTTACACCCAACTTCCTGGAGGGAGGAGTCGTCCTGATGGTCAACCTCCATCACCTCCTCACTGTCTTCCCTTGACCTACCAGCCGTAGCCGTAACCTCACCATCAGCATCACAAACTTCGGGTTTATCACTTGACACATTTTCAACACTTTTAGGGATTTTCCCTTCTTTGGAACCTTGAGCCCCAGAGGCTAATTTGGAAGATTCTAGAGCACGTTTTCTTTCAATTTTTGATAGTTTTTTTGAATCTGAAACACTTGGGTGTGCATTGTTGTCACTGACAGAAGGGACATCATCTGATGTGGTCTGTGGAGAGGTCGAGGCTGACTGCTCATCCTCGTCCTCCTCCCAACCATCATCCTGAGGTGCCCCAGAGGTTCTGGCTGCAAATGACTTTGACCAGTGCTCATTTTGGCATATGCCCCTTACGTGACCTGTTTGTCTGCATTTCAGACACATTGGGGGTCTGTTGGGCATGGTGACAAGAATAGTGAATCTTCTACCAAGGAAGTAAACTACTTCAATATGGGGAACATCCTTTTCATTCTCAAATTCAACTTTTACTCTTTTTACACCGTTAGCATAATTTTCAGCAGTTGATTTTTCATGTTCTATAGCAATGACCTTGACCTTAGGCCCCAAGACTTCTTGTATTTTACTGGCAGGAAACACAAGGGGAGTCCAGTGTAGCCTGACCCACTTATCAGGTTCAGACCACTTTGGAACCCCGTCATTGCCAAGCTCCCCCACCTTCCTTACTATGCATTGAACCCCCGACACTTTGATGACCTTATGGTCGACAAAATCCCCACAGGCACCATCTGATGTAAAAGTTATCTGCCAGGAGCTCGCCTGGCGCACCACCGCTTTTACCAATGCCATGGAGGAACATTCTGACACGGCAGAGACCACCTCAGAGCGTGGAAATGAATTACGCCCAGTGACAATCTCTGCCGTGTTCAAGAAGTCATGAAGTTCGTCATCTGACAAGATGCTGTCGGCTGAGGGATGGGGAGGCTGCTGCTGCCGTTGCTGCTCCAACTGCCTACGGTGCTGCTGCTGTCGTCCCTCTCTCTGCTGCTGCTGTCTGAGCTGATGCAATTGGGCCTGTCTATTGAGAGAACCAGAAGAGTTAGAAGAAGATGGGGCAGCAGAGCTGCCACCTGATGGCTTCATGGCACGACCATTAGCACCCACCATGGTCCACATGGATGGCTGACCATCACTGACAGGAGATGCCTCCGCACCTCTCTCCATGACTGGATTCGAACAAGCCATAGGCTGGCTCAGCCAATCTGCCCACAGCAGTACCTGGGCGTACTAAAAGTAACCCAGGCAGTGCCGTACCCAGAACTCTCCACCTACCACAGTACACCAGCGTAACCCAGTAGCTGATGCAGTGCCGCACCTGGAGGACACCTTACACAGGAGTATCTGACCAAGAAGAATCTAGGAGCAGACACTACATGGGAATATAGAAGCCTCGGATGGACCTCATTGGCTTTTGTATTGCCACTGCGCAAAGCTACCTGGGCCACAAGACCTAGATTGATGTGCAGCATTCAAATGACAGGAGAATGGTGTTTTGGCCAGACAAAGATTAAGTATGTAGCATAAACCCTACTCTGTTCATTAAGCATACATAAGCTGTGAAATCAAGGCAGAAGTCATAGTTGTAACACATTTCCCAATGGCATACATGTTATAGCGTATCAAAATACTATGTGTTTTCTCTAATTTTGGAGTACACTGGGTTGATTTCTTGGGCAGACCTTGAATGAGTGCAGCCATCTCGTGGCCAAGTTTGGAACTAACTCACATCTACTGGATTAACAAACACCAGGAGGCAGCAGCAGATTTAACACAGACCAGAACTGAATGGTGTTGGACATTCAACATTGGTTTTGAAACCACTGTGGATTTAAGGCATTGACACAACATGACCTACCAATGGCTGCTTTTCTCTGCCTCTCTGCATTGCTCACTCAAACTCTGATGCAGGCCCCTGTGAATCAGTGCCTCAATCCCTCATTCATTCGGCCCATCCTTGCATAGAGACCCAGGCATAGAGACAGCCTGCTCTTCATGTGTTAAGGTAACATGCCCACAGTGCAGTGGAGTGAGTGAGTGAGTAATATATGTTTAATGGCATTTCGACAGCTAAGGTCATATTCATGGAAAGAACTACATTACACAATTTCACAGAGGAATGTGTCAGTACCCACGCATATGTGCACCACACACATCCTAGGGGATAGGAAAGAGAAGATATAGACCCTTTTATTATAAAGTGGGCTAGGGAAGCCCCAGTGCAGTGGTGCATCGTGCAGATCATTAGGAAGTGTATTAATCCCATAGCTTCAACATGATGCATGAATGAAGTATTTTAGTAAGGTATTCCTCAGGGATGTATTCATGCATCATGACATCAAGATTAATGGGTGCGAGGCATCAATGCACTTTGCAGAGCCAAGTTCCTTTAGGGAAGAAAATATCTGGCAAAGGTGTTCTCTTTATTTAATTGTCATCTCCCTCAGAAGATGTCAGAAATTGCGAGTGCCGATCCATATTTCAGGACGACACCGCGGGGTATTGGGTAAAGTTTTCAACTAGCAATAACCACGCCTCGGATGGACCTCATCGGCCATTGTATTGCCACTGCGCAAAGCTACCTGGGCCACAAGACCTAGATTGATGTGCAGCATTCAAATGACAGGAGAATGGTGTTTTGGCCAGACAAAGATTAAGTATGTAGCATAAACCCTACTCTGTTCATTAAGCATACATAAGCTGTGAAATCAAGGCAGAAGTCATAGTTGTAACACATTTCCCAATGGCATACATGTTATAGCGTATCAAAATACTATGTGTTTTCTCTAATCTTGGAGTACACTGGGTTGATTTCTTGAATGAGTGCAGCCATCTCGTGGCCAAGTTTGGAACTAACTCACATCTACTGGATTAACAAACACCAGGAGGCAGCAGCAGATTTAACACAGACCAGAACTGAATGGTGTTGGACATTCAACATTGGTTTTGAAACCACTGTGGATTTAAGGCATTGACACAACATGACCTACCAATGGCTGCTTTTCTCTGCCTCTCTGCATTGCTCACACAAACTCTGATGCAGGCCCCTGTGAATCAGTGCCTCAATCCCTCACTCATTCGGCCCATCCTTGCATAGAGACCCAGGCATAGAGACAGCCTGCTCTTCATGTGTTAAGGTAACATGCCCACAGTGCAGTGGAGTGAGTGAGTGAGTAATATATGTTTAATGGCATTTCGACAGCTAAGGTCATATTCATGGCAAGAACTACATTACACAATTTCACAGAGAAATGTGTCAGTACCCACGCATATGTGCACCACACACATCCTAGGGGATAGGAAAGAGAAGATATAGACCCTTTTATTATAAAGTGGGCTAGGGAAGCCCCAGTGCAGTGGTGCATCGTGCAGATCATTAGGAAGTGTATTAATCCCATAGCTTCAACATGATGCATGAATGAAGTATTTTAGTAAGGTATTCCTCAGGGATGTATTCATGCATCATGACATCAAGATTAATGGGTGCGAGGCATCAATGCACTTTGCAGAGCCAAGTTCCTTTAGGGAAGAAAATATCTGGCAAAGGTGTTCTCTTTATTTAATTGTCATCTCCCTCAGAAGATGTCAGAAATTGCGAGTGCCGATCCATATTTCAGGACGACACTGCGGGGTATTGGGTAAAGTTTTCAACTAGCAATAACCACGCCTCGGATGGACCTCATCGGCCATTGTATTGCCACTGCGCAAAGCTACCTGGGCCACAAGACCTAGATTGATGTGCAGCATTCAAATGACAGGAGAATGGTGTTTTGGCCAGACAAAGATTAAGTATGTAGCATAAACCCTACTCTGTTCATTAAGCATACATAAGCTGTGAAATCAAGGCAGAAGTCATAGTTGTAACACATTTCCCAATGGCATACATGTTATAGCGTATCAAAATACTATGTGTTTTCTCTAATCTTGGAGTACACTGGGTTGATTTCTTGAATGAGTGCAGCCATCTCGTGGCCAAGTTTGGAACTAACTCACATCTACTGGATTAACAAACACCAGGAGGCAGCAGCAGATTTAACACAGACCAGAACTGAATGGTGTTGGACATTCAACATTGGTTTTGAAACCACTGTGGATTTAAGGCATTGACACAACATGACCTACCAATGGCTGCTTTTCTCTGCCTCTCTGCATTGCTCACACAAACTCTGATGCAGGCCCCTGTGAATCAGTGCCTCAATCCCTCACTCATTCGGCCCATCCTTGCATAGAGACCCAGGCATAGAGACAGCCTGCTCTTCATGTGTTAAGGTAACATGCCCACAGTGCAGTGGAGTGAGTGAGTGAGTAATATATGTTTAATGGCATTTCGACAGCTAAGGTCATATTCATGGCAAGAACTACATTACACAATTTCACAGAGAAATGTGTCAGTACCCACGCATATGTGCACCACACACATCCTAGGGGATAGGAAAGAGAAGATATAGACCCTTTTATTATAAAGTGGGCTAGGGAAGCCCCATTGCAGTGGTGCATCGTGCAGATCATTAGGAAGTGTATTAATCCCATAGCTTCAACATGATGCATGAATGAAGTATTTTAGTAAGGTATTCCTCAGGGATGTTTTCATGCATCATGACATCAAGATTAATGGGTGTGAGGCATCAATGCACTTTGCAGAGCCAAGTTCCTTTAGGGAAGAAAATATCTGGCAAAGGTGTTCTCTTTATTTAATTGTCATCTCCCTCAGAAGATGTCAGAAATTGCGAGTGCCGATCCATATTTCAGGACGACACCGCGGGGTATTGGGTAAAGTTTTCAACTAGCAATAACCACGCCTCGGATGGACCTCATTGGCCATTGTATTGCCACTGCGCAAAGCTACCTGGGCCACAAGACCTAGATTGATGTGCAGCATTCAAATGACAGGAGAATGGTGTTTTGGCCAGACAAAGATTAAGTATGTAGCATAAACCCTACTCTGTTCATTAAGCATACATAAGCTGTGAAATCAAGGCAGAAGTCATAGTTGTAACACATTTCCCAATGGCATACATGTTATAGCGTATCAAAATACTATGTGTTTTCTCTAATCTTGGAGTACACTGGGTTGATTTCTTGGGCAGACCTTGAATGAGTGCAGCCATCTCGTGGCCAAGTTTGGAACTAACTCACATCTACTGGATTAACAAACACCAGGAGGCAGCAGCAGATTTAACACAGACCAGAACTGAATGGTGTTGGACATTCAACATTGGTTTTGAAACCACTGTGGATTTAAGGCATTGACACAACATGACCTACCAATGGCTGCTTTTCTCTGCCTCTCTGCATTGCTCACACAAACTCCGATGCAGGCCCCTGTGAATCAGTGCCTCAATCCCTCACTCATTCGGCCCATCCTTGCATAGAGACCCAGGCATAGAGACAGCCTGCTCTTCATGTGTTAAGGTAACATGCCCACAGTGCAGTGGAGTGAGTGAGTGAGTAATATATGTTTAATGGCATTTCGACAGCTAAGGTCATATTCATGGCAAGAACTACATTACACAATTTCACAGAGGAATGTGTCAGTACCCACGCATATGTGCACCACACACATCCTAGGGGATAGGAAAGAGAAGATATAGACCCTTTTATTATAAAGTGGGCTAGGGAAGCCCCAGTGCAGTGGTGCATCGTGCAGATCATTAGGAAGTGTATTAATCCCATAGCTTCAACATGATGCATGAATGAAGTATTTTAGTAAGGTATTCCTCAGGGATGTTTTCATGCATCATGACATCAAGATTAATGGGTGTGAGGCATCAATGCACTTTGCAGAGCCAAGTTCCTACAGGGAAGAAAATATCTGGCAAAGGTGTTCTCTTTATTTAATTGTCATCTCCCTCAGAAGATGTCAGAAATTGCGAGTGCCGATCCATATTTCAGGACGACACCGCGGGGTATTGGGTAAAGTTTTCAACTAGCAATAACCACGCCTCGGATGGACCTCATTGGCCATTGTATTGCCACTGCGCAAAGCTACCTGGGCCACAAGACCTAGATTGATGTGCAGCATTCAAATGACAGGAGAATGGTGTTTTGGCCAGACAAAGATTAAGTATGTAGCATAAACCCTACTCTGTTCATTAAGCATACATAAGCTGTGAAATCAAGGCAGAAGTCATAGTTGTAACACATTTCCCAATGGCATACATGTTATAGGGTATCAAAATACTATGTGTTTTCTCTAATCTTGGAGTACACTGGGTTGATTTCTTGGGCAGACCTTGAATGAGTGCAGCCATCTCGTGGCCAAGTTTGGAACTAACTCACATCTACTGGATTAACAAACACCAGGAGGCAGCAGCAGATTTAACACAGACCAGAACTGAATGGTGTTGGACATTCAACATTGGTTTTGAAACCACTGTGGATTTAAGGCATTGACACAACATGACCTACCAATGGCTGCTTTTCTCTGCCTCTCTGCATTGCTCACACAAACTCCGATGCAGGCCCCTGTGAATCAGTGCCTCAATCCCTCACTCATTCGGCCCATCCTTGCATAGAGACCCAGGCATAGAGACAGCCTGCTCTTCATGTGTTAAGGTAACATGCCCACAGTGCAGTGGAGTGAGTGAGTGAGTAATATATGTTTAATGGCATTTCGACAGCTAAGGTCATATTCATGGCAAGAACTACATTACACAATTTCACAGAGGAATGTGTCAGTACCCACGCATATGTGCACCACACACATCCTAGGGGATAGGAAAGAGAAGATATAGACCCTTTTATTATAAAGTGGGCTAGGGAAGCCCCAGTGCAGTGGTGCATCGTGCAGATCATTAGGAAGTGTATTAATCCCATAGCTTCAACATGATGCATGAATGAAGTATTTTAGTAAGGTATTCCTCAGGGATGTATTCATGCATCATGACATCAAGATTAATGGGTGCGAGGCATCAATGCACTTTGCAGAGCCAAGTTCCTTTAGGGAAGAAAATATCTGTCAAAGGTGTTCTCTTTATTTAATTGTCATCTCCCTCAGAAGATGTCAGAAATTGCGAGTGCCGATCCATATTTCAGGACGACACCGCGGGGTATTGGGTAAAGTTTTCAACTAGCAATAACCACGCCTCGGATGGACCTCATCGGCCATTGTATTGCCACTGCGCAAAGCTACCTGGGCCACAAGACCTAGATTGATGTGCAGCATTCAAATGACAGGAGAATGGTGTTTTGGCCAGACAAAGATTAAGTATGTAGCATAAACCCTACTCTGTTCATTAAGCATACATAAGCTGTGAAATCAAGGCAGAAGTCATAGTTGTAACACATTTCCCAATGGCATACATGTTATAGCGTATCAAAATACTATGTGTTTTCTCTAATCTTGGAGTACACTGGGTTGATTTCTTGAATGAGTGCAGCCATCTCGTGGCCAAGTTTGGAACTAACTCACATCTACTGGATTAACAAACACCAGGAGGCAGCAGCAGATTTAACACAGACCAGAACTGAATGGTGTTGGACATTCAACATTGGTTTTGAAACCACTGTGGATTTAAGGCATTGACACAACATGACCTACCAATGGCTGCTTTTCTCTGCCTCTCTGCATTGCTCACACAAACTCCGATGCAGGCCCCTGTGAATCAGTGCCTCAATCCCTCACTCATTCGGCCCATCCTTGCATAGAGACCCAGGCATAGAGACAGCCTGCTCTTCATGTGTTAAGGTAACATGCCCACAGTGCAGTGGAGTGAGTGAGTGAGTAATATATGTTTAATGGCATTTCGACAGCTAAGGTCATATTCATGGCAAGAACTACATTACACAATTTCACAGAGGAATGTGTCAGTACCCACGCATATGTGCACCACACACATCCTAGGGGATAGGAAAGAGAAGATATAGACCCTTTTATTATAAAGTGGGCTAGGGAAGCCCCAGTGCAGTGGTGCATCGTGCAGATCATTAGGAAGTGTATTAATCCCATAGCTTCAACATGATGCATGAATGAAGTATTTTAGTAAGGTATTCCTCAGGGATGTATTCATGCATCATGACATCAAGATTAATGGGTGCGAGGCATCAATGCACTTTGCAGAGCCAAGTTCCTACAGGGAAGAAAATATCTGGCAAAGGTGTTCTCTTTATTTAATTGTCATCTCCCTCAGAAGATGTCAGAAATTGCGAGTGCCGATCCATATTTCAGGACGACACCGCGGGGTATTGGGTAAAGTTTTCAACTAGCAATAACCACGCCTCGGATGGACCTCATCGGCCATTGTATTGCCACTGCGCAAAGCTTCCTGGGCCACAAGACCTAGATTGATGTGCAGCATTCAAATGACAGGAGAATGGTGTTTTGGCCAGACAAAGATTAAGTATGTAGCATAAACCCTACTCTGTTCATTAAGCATACATAAGCTGTGAAATCAAGGCAGAAGTCATAGTTGTAACACATTTCCCAATGGCATACATGTTATAGGGTATCAAAATACTATGTGTTTTCTCTAATCTTGGAGTACACTGGGTTGATTTCTTGGGCAGACCTTGAATGAGTGCAGCCATCTCATGGCCAAGTTTGGAACTAACTCACATCTACTGGATTAACAAACACCAGGAGGCAGCAGCAGATTTAACACAGACCAGAACTGAATGGTGTTGGACATTCAACATTGGTTTTGAAACCACTGTGGATTTAAGGCATTGACACAACATGACCTACCAATGGCTGCTTTTCTCTGCCTCTCTGCATTGCTCACACAAACTCCGATGCAGGCCCCTGTGAATCAATGCCTCAATCCCTCACTCATTCGGCCCATCCTTGCATAGAGACCCAGGCATAGAGACAGCCTGCTCTTCATGTGTAAAGGTAACATGCCCACAGTGCAGTGGAGTGAGTGAGTGAGTGAGTGAGTGAGTAATATATGTTTAATGGCATTTCGACAGCTAAGGTCATATTCATGGCAAGAACTACATTACACAATTTCACAGAGGAATGTGTCAGTACCCACGCATATGTGCACCACACACATCCTAGGGGATAGGAAAGAGAAGATATAGACCCTTTTATTATAAAGTGGGCTAGGGAAGCCCCAGTGCAGTGGTGCATCGTGCAGATCATTAGGAAGTGTATTAATCCCATAGCTTCAACATGATGCATGAATGAAGTATTTTAGTAAGGTATTCCTCAGGGATGTATTCATGCATCATGACATCAAGATTAATGGGTGCGAGGCATCAATGCACTTTGCAGAGCCAAGTTCCTTTAGGGAAGAAAATATCTGGCAAAGGTGTTCTCTTTATTTAATTGTCATCTCCCTCAGAAGATGTCAGAAATTGCGAGTGTCGATCCATATTTCAGGACGACACCGCGGGGTATTGGGTAAAGTTTTCAACTAGCAATAACCACGCCTCGGATGGACCTCATCGGCCATTGTATTGCCACTGCGCAAAGCTACCTGGGCCACAAGACCTAGATTGATGTGCAGCATTCAAATGACAGGAGAATGGTGTTTTGGCCAGACAAAGATTAAGTATGTAGCATAAACCCTACTCTGTTCATTAAGCATACATAAGCTGTGAAATCAAGGCAGAAGTCATAGTTGTAACACATTTCCCAATGGCATACATGTTATAGCGTATCAAAATACTATGTGTTTTCTCTAATCTTGGAGTACACTGGGTTGATTTTTGGGCAGACCTTGAATGAGTGCAGCCATCTCGTGGCCAAGTTTGGAACTAACTCACATCTACTGGATTAACAAACACCAGGAGGCAGCAGCAGATTTAACACAGACCAGAACTGAATGGTGTTGGACATTCAACATTGGTTTTGAAACCACTGTGGATTTAAGGCATTGACACAACATGACCTACCAATGGCTGCTTTTCTCTGCCTCTCTGCATTGCTCACACAAACTCCGATGCAG
Organism: Acholoe squamosa; assembly: GCA_949317995.1. NCBI lineage: Eukaryota > Metazoa > Annelida > Polychaeta > Phyllodocida > Polynoidae > Acholoe > Acholoe squamosa. The sequence goes on along the minus strand of OX439051.1, from coordinate 42,070,799 downwards.
GCCCCTGTGAATCAGTGCCTCAATCCCTCACTCATTCGGCCCATCCTTGCATAGAGACCCAGGCATAGAGACAGCCTGCTCTTCATGTGTTAAGGTAACATGCCCACAGTGCAGTGGAGTGAGTGAGTGAGTAATATATGTTTAATGGCATTTCGACAGCTAAGGTCATATTCATGGCAAGAACTACATTACACAATTTCACAGAGGAATGTGTCAGTACCCACGCATATGTGCACCACACACATCCTAGGGGATAGGAAAGAGAAGATATAGACCCTTTTATTATAAAGTGGGCTAGGGAAGCCCCAGTGCAGTGGTGCATCGTGCAGATCATTAGGAAGTGTATTAATCCCATAGCTTCAACATGATGCATGAATGAAGTATTTTAGTAAGGTATTCCTCAGGGATGTATTCATGCATCATGACATCAAGATTAATGGGTGCGAGGCATCAATGCACTTTGCAGAGCCAAGTTCCTTTAGGGAAGAAAATATCTGTCAAAGGTGTTCTCTTTATTTAATTGTCATCTCCCTCAGAAGATGTCAGAAATTGCGAGTGCCGATCCATATTTCAGGACGACACCGCGGGGTATTGGGTAAAGTTTTCAACTAGCAATAACCACGCCTCGGATGGACCTCATCGGCCATTGTATTGCCACTGCGCAAAGCTACCTGGGCCACAAGACCTAGATTGATGTGCAGCATTCAAATGACAGGAGAATGGTGTTTTGGCCAGACAAAGATTAAGTATGTAGCATAAACCCTACTCTGTTCATTAAGCATACATAAGCTGTGAAATCAAGGCAGAAGTCATAGTTGTAACACATTTCCCAATGGCATACATGTTATAGCGTATCAAAATACTATGTGTTTTCTCTAATCTTGGAGTACACTGGGTTGATTTCTTGGGCAGACCTTGAATGAGTGCAGCCATCTCGTGGCCAAGTTTGGAACTAACTCACATCTACTGGATTAACAAACACCAGGAGGCAGCAGCAGATTTAACACAGACCAGAACTGAATGGTGTTGGACATTCAACATTGGTTTTGAAACCACTGTGGATTTAAGGCATTGACACAACATGACCTACCAATGGCTGCTTTTCTCTGCCTCTCTGCATTGCTCACACAAACTCCGATGCAGGCCCCTGTGAATCAGTGCCTCAATCCCTCACTCATACGGCCCATCCTTGCATAGAGACCCAGGCATAGAGACAGCCTGCATAGAGACAGCCTGCTCTTCATGTGTTAAGGTAACATGCCCACAGTGCAGTGGAGTGAGTGAGTAAGTAATATATGTTTAATGGCATTTCGACAGCTAAGGTCATATTCATGGCAAGAACTACATTACACAATTTCACAGAGGAATGTGTCAGTACCCACGCATATGTGCACCACACACATCCTAGGGGATAGGAAAGAGAAGATATAGACCCTTTTATTATAAAGTGGGCTAGGGAAGCCCCAGTGCAGTGGTGCATCGTGCAGATCATTAGGAAGTGTATTAATCCCATAGCTTCAACATGATGCATGAATGAAGTATTTTAGTAAGGTATTCCTCAGGGATGTATTCATGCATCATGACATCAAGATTAATGGGTGCGAGGCATCAATGCACTTTGCAGAGCCAAGTTCCTTTAGGGAAGAAAATATCTGTCAAAGGTGTTCTCTTTATTTAATTGTCATCTCCCTCAGAAGATGTCAGAAATTGCGAGTGCCGATCCATATTTCAGGACGACACCGCGGGGTATTGGGTAAAGTTTTCAACTAGCAATAACCACGCCTCGGATGGACCTCATCGGCCATTGTATTGCCACTGCGCAAAGCTACCTGGGCCACAAGACCTAGATTGATGTGCAGCATTCAAATGACAGGAGAATGGTGTTTTGGCCAGACAAAGATTAAGTATGTAGCATAAACCCTACTCTGTTCATTAAGCATACATAAGCTGTGAAATCAAGGCAGAAGTCATAGTTGTAACACATTTCCCAATGGCATACATGTTATAGCGTATCAAAATACTATGTGTTTTCTCTAATCTTGGAGTACACTGGGTTGATTTCTTGGGCAGACCTTGAATGAGTGCAGCCATCTCGTGGCCAAGTTTGGAACTAACTCACATCTACTGGATTAACAAACACCAGGAGGCAGCAGCAGATTTAACACAGACCAGAACTGAATGGTGTTGGACATTCAACATTGGTTTTGAAACCACTGTGGATTTAAGGCATTGACACAACATGACCTACCAATGGCTGCTTTTCTCTGCCTCTCTGCATTGCTCACACAAACTCCGATGCAGGCCCCTGTGAATCAGTGCCTCAATCCCTCACTCATACGGCCCATCCTTGCATAGAGACCCAGGCATAGAGACAGCCTGCATAGAGACAGCCTGCTCTTCATGTGTTAAGGTAACATGCCCACAGTGCAGTGGAGTGAGTGAGTGAGTAATATATGTTTAATGGCATTTCGACAGCTAAGGTCATATTCATGGCAAGAACTACATTACACAATTTCACAGAGGAATGTGTCAGTACCCACGCATATGTGCACCACACACATCCTAGGGGATAGGAAAGAGAAGATATAGACCCTTTTATTATAAAGTGGGCTAGGGAAGCCCCAGTGCAGTGGTGCATCGTGCAGATCATTAGGAAGTGTATTAATCCCATAGCTTCAACATGATGCATGAATGAAGTATTTTAGTAAGGTATTCCTCAGGGATGTATTCATGCATCATGACATCAAGATTAATGGGTGCGAGGCATCAATGCACTTTGCAGAGCCAAGTTCCTTTAGGGAAGAAAATATCTGTCAAAGGTGTTCTCTTTATTTAATTGTCATCTCCCTCAGAAGATGTCAGAAATTGCGAGTGCCGATCCATATTTCAGGACGACACCGCGGGGTATTGGGTAAAGTTTTCAACTAGCAATAACCACGCCTCGGATGGACCTCATCGGCCATTGTATTGCCACTGCGCAAAGCTACCTGGGCCACAAGACCTAGATTGATGTGCAGCATTCAAATGACAGGAGAATGGTGTTTTGGCCAGACAAAGATTAAGTATGTAGCATAAACCCTACTCTGTTCATTAAGCATACATAAGCTGTGAAATCAAGGCAGAAGTCATAGTTGTAACACATTTCCCAATGGCATACATGTTATAGCGTATCAAAATACTATGTGTTTTCTCTAATCTTGGAGTACACTGGGTTGATTTCTTGGGCAGACCTTGAATGAGTGCAGCCATCTCGTGGCCAAGTTTGGAACTAACTCACATCTACTGGATTAACAAACACCAGGAGGCAGCAGCAGATTTAACACAGACCAGAACTGAATGGTGTTGGACATTCAACATTGGTTTTGAAACCACTGTGGATTTAAGGCATTGACACAACATGACCTACCAATGGCTGCTTTTCTCTGCCTCTCTGCATTGCTCACACAAACTCCGATGCAGGCCCCTGTGAATCAGTGCCTCAATCCCTCACTCATACGGCCCATCCTTGCATAGAGACCCAGGCATAGAGACAGCCTGCATAGAGACAGCCTGCTCTTCATGTGTTAAGGTAACATGCCCACAGTGCAGTGGAGTGAGTGAGTGAGTAATATATGTTTAATGGCATTTCGACAGCTAAGGTCATATTCATGGCAAGAACTACATTACACAATTTCACAGAGGAATGTGTCAGTACCCACGCATATGTGCACCACACACATCCTAGGGGATAGGAAAGAGAAGATATAGACCCTTTTATTATAAAGTGGGCTAGGGAAGCCCCAGTGCAGTGGTGCATCGTGCAGATCATTAGGAAGTGTATTAATCCCATAGCTTCAACATGATGCATGAATGAAGTATTTTAGTAAGGTATTCCTCAGGGATGTATTCATGCATCATGACATCAAGATTAATGGGTGCGAGGCATCAATGCACTTTGCAGAGCCAAGTTCCTTTAGGGAAGAAAATATCTGTCAAAGGTGTTCTCTTTATTTAATTGTCATCTCCCTCAGAAGATGTCAGAAATTGCGAGTGCCGATCCATATTTCAGGACGACACCGCGGGGTATTGGGTAAAGTTTTCAACTAGCAATAACCACGCCTCGGATGGACCTCATCGGCCATTGTATTGCCACTGCGCAAAGCTACCTGGGCCACAAGACCTAGATTGATGTGCAGCATTCAAATGACAGGAGAATGGTGTTTTGGCCAGACAAAGATTAAGTATGTAGCATAAACCCTACTCTGTTCATTAAGCATACATAAGCTGTGAAATCAAGGCAGAAGTCATAGTTGTAACACATTTCCCAATGGCATACATGTTATAGCGTATCAAAATACTATGTGTTTTCTCTAATCTTGGAGTACACTGGGTTGATTTCTTGGGCAGACCTTGAATGAGTGCAGCCATCTCGTGGCCAAGTTTGGAACTAACTCACATCTACTGGATTAACAAACACCAGGAGGCAGCAGCAGATTTAACACAGACCAGAACTGAATGGTGTTGGACATTCAACATTGGTTTTGAAACCACTGTGGATTTAAGGCATTGACACAACATGACCTACCAATGGCTGCTTTTCTCTGCCTCTCTGCATTGCTCACACAAACTCCGATGCAGGCCCCTGTGAATCAGTGCCTCAATCCCTCACTCATACGGCCCATCCTTGCATAGAGACCCAGGCATAGAGACAGCCTGCATAGAGACAGCCTGCTCTTCATGTGTTAAGGTAACATGCCCACAGTGCAGTGGAGTGAGTGAGTGAGTAATATATGTTTAATGGCATTTCGACAGCTAAGGTCATATTCATGGCAAGAACTACATTACACAATTTCACAGAGGAATGTGTCAGTACCCACGCATATGTGCACCACACACATCCTAGGGGATAGGAAAGAGAAGATATAGACCCTTTTATTATAAAGTGGGCTAGGGAAGCCCCAGTGCAGTGGTGCATCGTGCAGATCATTAGGAAGTGTATTAATCCCATAGCTTCAACATGATGCATGAATGAAGTATTTTAGTAAGGTATTCCTCAGGGATGTATTCATGCATCATGACATCAAGATTAATGGGTGCGAGGCATCAATGCACTTTGCAGAGCCAAGTTCCTTTAGGGAAGAAAATATCTGTCAAAGGTGTTCTCTTTATTTAATTGTCATCTCCCTCAGAAGATGTCAGAAATTGCGAGTGCCGATCCATATTTCAGGACGACACCGCGGGGTATTGGGTAAAGTTTTCAACTAGCAATAACCACGCCTCGGATGGACCTCATCGGCCATTGTATTGCCACTGCGCAAAGCTACCTGGGCCACAAGACCTAGATTGATGTGCAGCATTCAAATGACAGGAGAATGGTGTTTTGGCCAGACAAAGATTAAGTATGTAGCATAAACCCTACTCTGTTCATTAAGCATACATAAGCTGTGAAATCAAGGCAGAAGTCATAGTTGTAACACATTTCCCAATGGCATACATGTTATAGCGTATCAAAATACTATGTGTTTTCTCTAATCTTGGAGTACACTGGGTTGATTTCTTGGGCAGACCTTGAATGAGTGCAGCCATCTCGTGGCCAAGTTTGGAACTAACTCACATCTACTGGATTAACAAACACCAGGAGGCAGCAGCAGATTTAACACAGACCAGAACTGAATGGTGTTGGACATTCAACATTGGTTTTGAAACCACTGTGGATTTAAGGCATTGACACAACATGACCTACCAATGGCTGCTTTTCTCTGCCTCTCTGCATTGCTCACACAAACTCCGATGCAGGCCCCTGTGAATCAGTGCCTCAATCCCTCACTCATACGGCCCATCCTTGCATAGAGACCCAGGCATAGAGACAGCCTGCATAGAGACAGCCTGCTCTTCATGTGTTAAGGTAACATGCCCACAGTGCAGTGGAGTGAGTGAGTGAGTAATATATGTTTAATGGCATTTCGACAGCTAAGGTCATATTCATGGCAAGAACTACATTACACAATTTCACAGAGGAATGTGTCAGTACCCACGCATATGTGCACCACACACATCCTAGGGGATAGGAAAGAGAAGATATAGACCCTTTTATTATAAAGTGGGCTAGGGAAGCCCCAGTGCAGTGGTGCATCGTGCAGATCATTAGGAAGTGTATTAATCCCATAGCTTCAACATGATGCATGAATGAAGTATTTTAGTAAGGTATTCCTCAGGGATGTATTCATGCATCATGACATCAAGATTAATGGGTGCGAGGCATCAATGCACTTTGCAGAGCCAAGTTCCTTTAGGGAAGAAAATATCTGTCAAAGGTGTTCTCTTTATTTAATTGTCATCTCCCTCAGAAGATGTCAGAAATTGCGAGTGCCGATCCATATTTCAGGACGACACCGCGGGGTATTGGGTAAAGTTTTCAACTAGCAATAACCACGCCTCGGATGGACCTCATCGGCCATTGTATTGCCACTGCGCAAAGCTACCTGGGCCACAAGACCTAGATTGATGTGCAGCATTCAAATGACAGGAGAATGGTGTTTTGGCCAGACAAAGATTAAGTATGTAGCATAAACCCTACTCTGTTCATTAAGCATACATAAGCTGTGAAATCAAGGCAGAAGTCATAGTTGTAACACATTTCCCAATGGCATACATGTTATAGCGTATCAAAATACTATGTGTTTTCTCTAATCTTGGAGTACACTGGGTTGATTTCTTGGGCAGACCTTGAATGAGTGCAGCCATCTCGTGGCCAAGTTTGGAACTAACTCACATCTACTGGATTAACAAACACCAGGAGGCAGCAGCAGATTTAACACAGACCAGAACTGAATGGTGTTGGACATTCAACATTGGTTTTGAAACCACTGTGGATTTAAGGCATTGACACAACATGACCTACCAATGGCTGCTTTTCTCTGCCTCTCTGCATTGCTCACACAAACTCCGATGCAGGCCCCTGTGAATCAGTGCCTCAATCCCTCACTCATACGGCCCATCCTTGCATAGAGACCCAGGCATAGAGACAGCCTGCATAGAGACAGCCTGCTCTTCATGTGTTAAGGTAACATGCCCACAGTGCAGTGGAGTGAGTGAGTGAGTAATATATGTTTAATGGCATTTCGACAGCTAAGGTCATATTCATGGCAAGAACTACATTACACAATTTCACAGAGGAATGTGTCAGTACCCACGCATATGTGCACCACACACATCCTAGGGGATAGGAAAGAGAAGATATAGACCCTTTTATTATAAAGTGGGCTAGGGAAGCCCCAGTGCAGTGGTGCATCGTGCAGATCATTAGGAAGTGTATTAATCCCATAGCTTCAACATGATGCATGAATGAAGTATTTTAGTAAGGTATTCCTCAGGGATGTATTCATGCATCATGACATCAAGATTAATGGGTGCGAGGCATCAATGCACTTTGCAGAGCCAAGTTCCTTTAGGGAAGAAAATATCTGTCAAAGGTGTTCTCTTTATTTAATTGTCATCTCCCTCAGAAGATGTCAGAAATTGCGAGTGCCGATCCATATTTCAGGACGACACCGCGGGGTATTGGGTAAAGTTTTCAACTAGCAATAACCACGCCTCGGATGGACCTCATCGGCCATTGTATTGCCACTGCGCAAAGCTACCTGGGCCACAAGACCTAGATTGATGTGCAGCATTCAAATGACAGGAGAATGGTGTTTTGGCCAGACAAAGATTAAGTATGTAGCATAAACCCTACTCTGTTCATTAAGCATACATAAGCTGTGAAATCAAGGCAGAAGTCATAGTTGTAACACATTTCCCAATGGCATACATGTTATAGCGTATCAAAATACTATGTGTTTTCTCTAATCTTGGAGTACACTGGGTTGATTTCTTGGGCAGACCTTGAATGAGTGCAGCCATCTCGTGGCCAAGTTTGGAACTAACTCACATCTACTGGATTAACAAACACCAGGAGGCAGCAGCAGATTTAACACAGACCAGAACTGAATGGTGTTGGACATTCAACATTGGTTTTGAAACCACTGTGGATTTAAGGCATTGACACAACATGACCTACCAATGGCTGCTTTTCTCTGCCTCTCTGCATTGCTCACACAAACTCCGATGCAGGCCCCTGTGAATCAGTGCCTCAATCCCTCACTCATACGGCCCATCCTTGCATAGAGACCCAGGCATAGAGACAGCCTGCATAGAGACAGCCTGCTCTTCATGTGTTAAGGTAACATGCCCACAGTGCAGTGGAGTGAGTGAGTGAGTAATATATGTTTAATGGCATTTCGACAGCTAAGGTCATATTCATGGCAAGAACTACATTACACAATTTCACAGAGGAATGTGTCAGTACCCACGCATATGTGCACCACACACATCCTAGGGGATAGGAAAGAGAAGATATAGACCCTTTTATTATAAAGTGGGCTAGGGAAGCCCCAGTGCAGTGGTGCATCGTGCAGATCATTAGGAAGTGTATTAATCCCATAGCTTCAACATGATGCATGAATGAAGTATTTTAGTAAGGTATTCCTCAGGGATGTATTCATGCATCATGACATCAAGATTAATGGGTGCGAGGCATCAATGCACTTTGCAGAGCCAAGTTCCTTTAGGGAAGAAAATATCTGTCAAAGGTGTTCTCTTTATTTAATTGTCATCTCCCTCAGAAGATGTCAGAAATTGCGAGTGCCGATCCATATTTCAGGACGACACCGCGGGGTATTGGGTAAAGTTTTCAACTAGCAATAACCACGCCTCGGATGGACCTCATCGGCCATTGTATTGCCACTGCGCAAAGCTACCTGGGCCACAAGACCTAGATTGATGTGCAGCATTCAAATGACAGGAGAATGGTGTTTTGGCCAGACAAAGATTAAGTATGTAGCATAAACCCTACTCTGTTCATTAAGCATACATAAGCTGTGAAATCAAGGCAGAAGTCATAGTTGTAACACATTTCCCAATGGCATACATGTTATAGCGTATCAAAATACTATGTGTTTTCTCTAATCTTGGAGTACACTGGGTTGATTTCTTGGGCAGACCTTGAATGAGTGCAGCCATCTCGTGGCCAAGTTTGGAACTAACTCACATCTACTGGATTAACAAACACCAGGAGGCAGCAGCAGATTTAACACAGACCAGAACTGAATGGTGTTGGACATTCAACATTGGTTTTGAAACCACTGTGGATTTAAGGCATTGACACAACATGACCTACCAATGGCTGCTTTTCTCTGCCTCTCTGCATTGCTCACACAAACTCCGATGCAGGCCCCTGTGAATCAGTGCCTCAATCCCTCACTCATACGGCCCATCCTTGCATAGAGACCCAGGCATAGAGACAGCCTGCATAGAGACAGCCTGCTCTTCATGTGTTAAGGTAACATGCCCACAGTGCAGTGGAGTGAGTGAGTGAGTAATATATGTTTAATGGCATTTCGACAGCTAAGGTCATATTCATGGCAAGAACTACATTACACAATTTCACAGAGGAATGTGTCAGTACCCACGCATATGTGCACCACACACATCCTAGGGGATAGGAAAGAGAAGATATAGACCCTTTTATTATAAAGTGGGCTAGGGAAGCCCCAGTGCAGTGGTGCATCGTGCAGATCATTAGGAAGTGTATTAATCCCATAGCTTCAACATGATGCATGAATGAAGTATTTTAGTAAGGTATTCCTCAGGGATGTATTCATGCATCATGACATCAAGATTAATGGGTGCGAGGCATCAATGCACTTTGCAGAGCCAAGTTCCTTTAGGGAAGAAAATATCTGTCAAAGGTGTTCTCTTTATTTAATTGTCATCTCCCTCAGAAGATGTCAGAAATTGCGAGTGCCGATCCATATTTCAGGACGACACCGCGGGGTATTGGGTAAAGTTTTCAACTAGCAATAACCACGCCTCGGATGGACCTCATCGGCCATTGTATTGCCACTGCGCAAAGCTACCTGGGCCACAAGACCTAGATTGATGTGCAGCATTCAAATGACAGGAGAATGGTGTTTTGGCCAGACAAAGATTAAGTATGTAGCATAAACCCTACTCTGTTCATTAAGCATACATAAGCTGTGAAATCAAGGCAGAAGTCATAGTTGTAACACATTTCCCAATGGCATACATGTTATAGCGTATCAAAATACTATGTGTTTTCTCTAATCTTGGAGTACACTGGGTTGATTTCTTGGGCAGACCTTGAATGAGTGCAGCCATCTCGTGGCCAAGTTTGGAACTAACTCACATCTACTGGATTAACAAACACCAGGAGGCAGCAGCAGATTTAACACAGACCAGAACTGAATGGTGTTGGACATTCAACATTGGTTTTGAAACCACTGTGGATTTAAGGCATTGACACAACATGACCTACCAATGGCTGCTTTTCTCTGCCTCTCTGCATTGCTCACACAAACTCCGATGCAGGCCCCTGTGAATCAGTGCCTCAATCCCTCACTCATACGGCCCATCCTTGCATAGAGACCCAGGCATAGAGACAGCCTGCATAGAGACAGCCTGCTCTTCATGTGTTAAGGTAACATGCCCACAGTGCAGTGGAGTGAGTGAGTGAGTAATATATGTTTAATGGCATTTCGACAGCTAAGGTCATATTCATGGCAAGAACTACATTACACAATTTCACAGAGGAATGTGTCAGTACCCACGCATATGTGCACCACACACATCCTAGGGGATAGGAAAGAGAAGATATAGACCCTTTTATTATAAAGTGGGCTAGGGAAGCCCCAGTGCAGTGGTGCATCGTGCAGATCATTAGGAAGTGTATTAATCCCATAGCTTCAACATGATGCATGAATGAAGTATTTTAGTAAGGTATTCCTCAGGGATGTATTCATGCATCATGACATCAAGATTAATGGGTGCGAGGCATCAATGCACTTTGCAGAGCCAAGTTCCTTTAGGGAAGAAAATATCTGTCAAAGGTGTTCTCTTTATTTAATTGTCATCTCCCTCAGAAGATGTCAGAAATTGCGAGTGCCGATCCATATTTCAGGACGACACCGCGGGGTATTGGGTAAAGTTTTCAACTAGCAATAACCACGCCTCGGATGGACCTCATCGGCCATTGTATTGCCACTGCGCAAAGCTACCTGGGCCACAAGACCTAGATTGATGTGCAGCATTCAAATGACAGGAGAATGGTGTTTTGGCCAGACAAAGATTAAGTATGTAGCATAAACCCTACTCTGTTCATTAAGCATACATAAGCTGTGAAATCAAGGCAGAAGTCATAGTTGTAACACATTTCCCAATGGCAAACATGTTATAGCGTATCAAAATACTATGTGTTTTCTCTAATCTTGGAGTACACTGGGTTGATTTCTTGGGCAGACCTTGAATGAGTGCAGCCATCTCGTGGCCAAGTTTGGAACTAACTCACATCTACTGGATTAACAAACACCAGGAGGCAGCAGCAGATTTAACACAGACCAGAACTGAATGGTGTTGGACATTCAACATTGGTTTTGAAACCACTGTGGATTTAAGGCATTGACACAACATGACCTACCAATGGCTGCTTTTCTCTGCCTCTCTGCATTGCTCACACAAACTCCGATGCAGGCCCCTGTGAATCAGTGCCTCAATCCCTCACTCATACGGCCCATCCTTGCATAGAGACCCAGGCATAGAGACAGCCTGCATAGAGACAGCCTGCTCTTCATGTGTTAAGGTAACATGCCCACAGTGCAGTGGAGTGAGTGAGTGAGTAATATATGTTTAATGGCATTTCGACAGCTAAGGTCATATTCATGGCAAGAACTACATTACACAATTTCACAGAGGAATGTGTCAGTACCCACGCATATGTGCACCACACACATCCTAGGGGATAGGAAAGAGAAGATATAGACCCTTTTATTATAAAGTGGGCTAGGGAAGCCCCAGTGCAGTGGTGCATCGTGCAGATCATTAGGAAGTGTATTAATCCCATAGCTTCAACATGATGCATGAATGAAGTATTTTAGTAAGGTATTCCTCAGGGATGTATTCATGCATCATGACATCAAGATTAATGGGTGCGAGGCATCAATGCACTTTGCAGAGCCAAGTTCCTTTAGGGAAGAAAATATCTGTCAAAGGTGTTCTCTTTATTTAATTGTCATCTCCCTCAGAAGATGTCAGAAATTGCGAGTGCCGATCCATATTTCAGGACGACACCGCGGGGTATTGGGTAAAGTTTTCAACTAGCAATAACCACGCCTCGGATGGACCTCATCGGCCATTGTATTGCCACTGCGCAAAGCTACCTGGGCCACAAGACCTAGATTGATGTGCAGCATTCAAATGACAGGAGAATGGTGTTTTGGCCAGACAAAGATTAAGTATGTAGCATAAACCCTACTCTGTTCATTAAGCATACATAAGCTGTGAAATCAAGGCAGAAGTCATAGTTGTAACACATTTCCCAATGGCATACATGTTATAGCGTATCAAAATACTATGTGTTTTCTCTAATCTTGGAGTACACTGGGTTGATTTCTTGGGCAGACCTTGAATGAGTGCAGCCATCTCGTGGCCAAGTTTGGAACTAACTCACATCTACTGGATTAACAAACACCAGGAGGCAGCAGCAGATTTAACACAGACCAGAACTGAATGGTGTTGGACATTCAACATTGGTTTTGAAACCACTGTGGATTTAAGGCATTGACACAACATGACCTACCAATGGCTGCTTTTCTCTGCCTCTCTGCATTGCTCACACAAACTCCGATGCAGGCCCCTGTGAATCAGTGCCTCAATCCCTCACTCATACGGCCCATCCTTGCATAGAGACCCAGGCATAGAGACAGCCTGCATAGAGACAGCCTGCTCTTCATGTGTTAAGGTAACATGCCCACAGTGCAGTGGAGTGAGTGAGTGAGTAATATATGTTTAATGGCATTTCGACAGCTAAGGTCATATTCATGGCAAGAACTACATTACACAATTTCACAGAGGAATGTGTCAGTACCCACGCATATGTGCACCACACACATCCTAGGGGATAGGAAAGAGAAGATATAGACCCTTTTATTATAAAGTGGGCTAGGGAAGCCCCAGTGCAGTGGTGCATCGTGCAGATCATTAGGAAGTGTATTAATCCCATAGCTTCAACATGATGCATGAATGAAGTATTTTAGTAAGGTATTCCTCAGGGATGTATTCATGCATCATGACATCAAGATTAATGGGTGCGAGGCATCAATGCACTTTGCAGAGCCAAGTTCCTTTAGGGAAGAAAATATCTGTCAAAGGTGTTCTCTTTATTTAATTGTCATCTCCCTCAGAAGATGTCAGAAATTGCGAGTGCCGATCCATATTTCAGGACGACACCGCGGGGTATTGGGTAAAGTTTTCAACTAGCAATAACCACGCCTCGGATGGACCTCATCGGCCATTGTATTGCCACTGCGCAAAGCTACCTGGGCCACAAGACCTAGATTGATGTGCAGCATTCAAATGACAGGAGAATGGTGTTTTGGCCAGACAAAGATTAAGTATGTAGCATAAACCCTACTCTGTTCATTAAGCATACATAAGCTGTGAAATCAAGGCAGAAGTCATAGTTGTAACACATTTCCCAATGGCATACATGTTATAGCGTATCAAAATACTATGTGTTTTCTCTAATCTTGGAGTACACTGGGTTGATTTCTTGGGCAGACCTTGAATGAGTGCAGCCATCTCGTGGCCAAGTTTGGAACTAACTCACATCTACTGGATTAACAAACACCAGGAGGCAGCAGCAGATTTAACACAGACCAGAACTGAATGGTGTTGGACATTCAACATTGGTTTTGAAACCACTGTGGATTTAAGGCATTGACACAACATGACCTACCAATGGCTGCTTTTCTCTGCCTCTCTGCATTGCTCACACAAACTCCGATGCAGGCCCCTGTGAATCAGTGCCTCAATCCCTCACTCATACGGCCCATCCTTGCATAGAGACCCAGGCATAGAGACAGCCTGCATAGAGACAGCCTGCTCTTCATGTGTTAAGGTAACATGCCCACAGTGCAGTGGAGTGAGTGAGTGAGTAATATATGTTTAATGGCATTTCGACAGCTAAGGTCATATTCATGGCAAGAACTACATTACACAATTTCACAGAGGAATGTGTCAGTACCCACGCATATGTGCACCACACACATCCTAGGGGATAGGAAAGAGAAGATATAGACCCTTTTATTATAAAGTGGGCTAGGGAAGCCCCAGTGCAGTGGTGCATCGTGCAGATCATTAGGAAGTGTATTAATCCCATAGCTTCAACATGATGCATGAATGAAGTATTTTAGTAAGGTATTCCTCAGGGATGTATTCATGCATCATGACATCAAGATTAATGGGTGCGAGGCATCAATGCACTTTGCAGAGCCAAGTTCCTTTAGGGAAGAAAATATCTGTCAAAGGTGTTCTCTTTATTTAATTGTCATCTCCCTCAGAAGATGTCAGAAATTGCGAGTGCCGATCCATATTTCAGGACGACACCGCGGGGTATTGGGTAAAGTTTTCAACTAGCAATAACCACGCCTCGGATGGACCTCATCGGCCATTGTATTGCCACTGCGCAAAGCTACCTGGGCCACAAGACCTAGATTGATGTGCAGCATTCAAATGACAGGAGAATGGTGTTTTGGCCAGACAAAGATTAAGTATGTAGCATAAACCCTACTCTGTTCATTAAGCATACATAAGCTGTGAAATCAAGGCAGAAGTCATAGTTGTAACACATTTCCCAATGGCATACATGTTATAGCGTATCAAAATACTATGTGTTTTCTCTAATCTTGGAGTACACTGGGTTGATTTCTTGGGCAGACCTTGAATGAGTGCAGCCATCTCGTGGCCAAGTTTGGAACTAACTCACATCTACTGGATTAACAAACACCAGGAGGCAGCAGCAGATTTAACACAGACCAGAACTGAATGGTGTTGGACATTCAACATTGGTTTTGAAACCACTGTGGATTTAAGGCATTGACACAACATGACCTACCAATGGCTGCTTTTCTCTGCCTCTCTGCATTGCTCACACAAACTCCGATGCAGGCCCCTGTGAATCAGTGCCTCAATCCCTCACTCATACGGCCCATCCTTGCATAGAGACCCAGGCATAGAGACAGCCTGCATAGAGACAGCCTGCTCTTCATGTGTTAAGGTAACATGCCCACAGTGCAGTGGAGTGAGTGAGTGAGTAATATATGTTTAATGGCATTTCGACAGCTAAGGTCATATTCATGGCAAGAACTACATTACACAATTTCACAGAGGAATGTGTCAGTACCCACGCATATGTGCACCACACACATCCTAGGGGATAGGAAAGAGAAGATATAGACCCTTTTATTATAAAGTGGGCTAGGGAAGCCCCAGTGCAGTGGTGCATCGTGCAGATCATTAGGAAGTGTATTAATCCCATAGCTTCAACATGATGCATGAATGAAGTATTTTAGTAAGGTATTCCTCAGGGATGTATTCATGCATCATGACATCAAGATTAATGGGTGCGAGGCATCAATGCACTTTGCAGAGCCAAGTTCCTTTAGGGAAGAAAATATCTGTCAAAGGTGTTCTCTTTATTTAATTGTCATCTCCCTCAGAAGATGTCAGAAATTGCGAGTGCCGATCCATATTTCAGGACGACACCGCGGGGTATTGGGTAAAGTTTTCAACTAGCAATAACCACGCCTCGGATGGACCTCATCGGCCATTGTATTGCCACTGCGCAAAGCTACCTGGGCCACAAGACCTAGATTGATGTGCAGCATTCAAATGACAGGAGAATGGTGTTTTGGCCAGACAAAGATTAAGTATGTAGCATAAACCCTACTCTGTTCATTAAGCATACATAAGCTGTGAAATCAAGGCAGAAGTCATAGTTGTAACACATTTCCCAATGGCATACATGTTATAGCGTATCAAAATACTATGTGTTTTCTCTAATCTTGGAGTACACTGGGTTGATTTCTTGGGCAGACCTTGAATGAGTGCAGCCATCTCGTGGCCAAGTTTGGAACTAACTCACATCTACTGGATTAACAAACACCAGGAGGCAGCAGCAGATTTAACACAGACCAGAACTGAATGGTGTTGGACATTCAACATTGGTTTTGAAACCACTGTGGATTTAAGGCATTGACACAACATGACCTACCAATGGCTGCTTTTCTCTGCCTCTCTGCATTGCTCACACAAACTCCGATGCAGGCCCCTGTGAATCAGTGCCTCAATCCCTCACTCATACGGCCCATCCTTGCATAGAGACCCAGGCATAGAGACAGCCTGCATAGAGACAGCCTGCTCTTCATGTGTTAAGGTAACATGCCCACAGTGCAGTGGAGTGAGTGAGTGAGTAATATATGTTTAATGGCATTTCGACAGCTAAGGTCATATTCATGGCAAGAACTACATTACACAATTTCACAGAGGAATGTGTCAGTACCCACGCATATGTGCACCACACACATCCTAGGGGATAGGAAAGAGAAGATATAGACCCTTTTATTATAAAGTGGGCTAGGGAAGCCCCAGTGCAGTGGTGCATCGTGCAGATCATTAGGAAGTGTATTAATCCCATAGCTTCAACATGATGCATGAATGAAGTATTTTAGTAAGGTATTCCTCAGGGATGTATTCATGCATCATGACATCAAGATTAATGGGTGCGAGGCATCAATGCACTTTGCAGAGCCAAGTTCCTTTAGGGAAGAAAATATCTGTCAAAGGTGTTCTCTTTATTTAATTGTCATCTCCCTCAGAAGATGTCAGAAATTGCGAGTGCCGATCCATATTTCAGGACGACACCGCGGGGTATTGGGTAAAGTTTTCAACTAGCAATAACCACGCCTCGGATGGACCTCATCGGCCATTGTATTGCCACTGCGCAAAGCTACCTGGGCCACAAGACCTAGATTGATGTGCAGCATTCAAATGACAGGAGAATGGTGTTTTGGCCAGACAAAGATTAAGTATGTAGCATAAACCCTACTCTGTTCATTAAGCATACATAAGCTGTGAAATCAAGGCAGAAGTCATAGTTGTAACACATTTCCCAATGGCATACATGTTATAGCGTATCAAAATACTATGTGTTTTCTCTAATCTTGGAGTACACTGGGTTGATTTCTTGGGCAGACCTTGAATGAGTGCAGCCATCTCGTGGCCAAGTTTGGAACTAACTCACATCTACTGGATTAACAAACACCAGGAGGCAGCAGCAGATTTAACACAGACCAGAACTGAATGGTGTTGGACATTCAACATTGGTTTTGAAACCACTGTGGATTTAAGGCATTGACACAACATGACCTACCAATGGCTGCTTTTCTCTGCCTCTCTGCATTGCTCACACAAACTCCGATGCAGGCCCCTGTGAATCAGTGCCTCAATCCCTCACTCATACGGCCCATCCTTGCATAGAGACCCAGGCATAGAGACAGCCTGCATAGAGACAGCCTGCTCTTCATGTGTTAAGGTAACATGCCCACAGTGCAGTGGAGTGAGTGAGTGAGTAATATATGTTTAATGGCATTTCGACAGCTAAGGTCATATTCATGGCAAGAACTACATTACACAATTTCACAGAGGAATGTGTCAGTACCCACGCATATGTGCACCACACACATCCTAGGGGATAGGAAAGAGAAGATATAGACCCTTTTATTATAAAGTGGGCTAGGGAAGCCCCAGTGCAGTGGTGCATCGTGCAGATCATTAGGAAGTGTATTAATCCCATAGCTTCAACATGATGCATGAATGAAGTATTTTAGTAAGGTATTCCTCAGGGATGTATTCATGCATCATGACATCAAGATTAATGGGTGCGAGGCATCAATGCACTTTGCAGAGCCAAGTTCCTTTAGGGAAGAAAATATCTGTCAAAGGTGTTCTCTTTATTTAATTGTCATCTCCCTCAGAAGATGTCAGAAATTGCGAGTGCCGATCCATATTTCAGGACGACACCGCGGGGTATTGGGTAAAGTTTTCAACTAGCAATAACCACGCCTCGGATGGACCTCATCAGCCATTGTATTGCCACTGCGCAAAGCTACCTGGGCCACAAGACCTAGATTGATGTGCAGCATTCAAATGACAGGAGAATGGTGTTTTGGCCAGACAAAGATTAAGTATGTAGCATAAACCCTACTCTGTTCATTAAGCATACATAAGCTGTGAAATCAAGGCAGAAGTCATAGTTGTAACACATTTCCCAATGGCATACATGTTATAGCGTATCAAAATACTATGTGTTTTCTCTAATCTTGGAGTACACTGGGTTGATTTCTTGGGCAGACCTTGAATGAGTGCAGCCATCTCGTGGCCAAGTTTGGAACTAACTCACATCTACTGGATTAACAAACACCAGGAGGCAGCAGCAGATTTAACACAGACCAGAACTGAATGGTGTTGGACATTCAACATTGGTTTTGAAACCACTGTGGATTTAAGGCATTGACACAACATGACCTACCAATGGCTGCTTTTCTCTGCCTCTCTGCATTGCTCACACAAACTCCGATGCAGGCCCCTGTGAATCAGTGCCTCAATCCCTCACTCATACGGCCCATCCTTGCATAGAGACCCAGGCATAGAGACAGCCTGCATAGAGACAGCCTGCTCTTCATGTGTTAAGGTAACATGCCCACAGTGCAGTGGAGTGAGTGAGTGAGTAATATATGTTTAATGGCATTTCGACAGCTAAGGTCATATTCATGGCAAGAACTACATTACACAATTTCACAGAGGAATGTGTCAGTACCCACGCATATGTGCACCACACACATCCTAGGGGATAGGAAAGAGAAGATATAGACCCTTTTATTATAAAGTGGGCTAGGGAAGCCCCAGTGCAGTGGTGCATCATGCAGATCATTAGGAAGTGTATTAATCCCATAGCTTCAACATGATGCATGAATGAAGTATTTTAGTAAGGTATTCCTCAGGGATGTATTCATGCATCATGACATCAAGATTAATGGGTGCGAGGCATCAATGCACTTTGCAGAGCCAAGTTCCTTTAGGGAAGAAAATATCTGTCAAAGGTGTTCTCTTTATTTAATTGTCATCTCCCTCAGAAGATGTCAGAAATTGCGAGTGCCGATCCATATTTCAGGACGACACCGCGGGGTATTGGGTAAAGTTTTCAACTAGCAATAACCACGCCTCGGATGGACCTCATCGGCCATTGTATTGCCACTGCGCAAAGCTACCTGGGCCACAAGACCTAGATTGATGTGCAGCATTCAAATGACAGGAGAATGGTGTTTTGGCCAGACAAAGATTAAGTATGTAGCATAAACCCTACTCTGTTCATTAAGCATACATAAGCTGTGAAATCAAGGCAGAAGTCATAGTTGTAACACATTTCCCAATGGCATACATGTTATAGCGTATCAAAATACTATGTGTTTTCTCTAATCTTGGAGTACACTGGGTTGATTTCTTGGGCAGACCTTGAATGAGTGCAGCCATCTCGTGGCCAAGTTTGGAACTAACTCACATCTACTGGATTAACAAACACCAGGAGGCAGCAGCAGATTTAACACAGACCAGAACTGAATGGTGTTGGACATTCAACATTGGTTTTGAAACCACTGTGGATTTAAGGCATTGACACAACATGACCTACCAATGGCTGCTTTTCTCTGCCTCTCTGCATTGCTCACACAAACTCCGATGCAGGCCCCTGTGAATCAGTGCCTCAATCCCTCACTCATACGGCCCATCCTTGCATAGAGACCCAGGCATAGAGACAGCCTGCATAGAGACAGCCTGCTCTTCATGTGTTAAGGTAACATGCCCACAGTGCAGTGGAGTGAGTGAGTGAGTAATATATGTTTAATGGCATTTCGACAGCTAAGGTCATATTCATGGCAAGAACTACATTACACAATTTCACAGAGGAATGTGTCAGTACCCACGCATATGTGCACCACACACATCCTAGGGGATAGGAAAGAGAAGATATAGACCCTTTTATTATAAAGTGGGCTAGGGAAGCCCCAGTGCAGTGGTGCATCGTGCAGATCATTAGGAAGTGTATTAATCCCATAGCTTCAACATGATGCATGAATGAAGTATTTTAGTAAGGTATTCCTCAGGGATGTATTCATGCATCATGACATCAAGATTAATGGGTGCGAGGCATCAATGCACTTTGCAGAGCCAAGTTCCTTTAGGGAAGAAAATATCTGTCAAAGGTGTTCTCTTTATTTAATTGTCATCTCCCTCAGAAGATGTCAGAAATTGCGAGTGCCGATCCATATTTCAGGACGACACCGCGGGGTATTGGGTAAAGTTTTCAACTAGCAATAACCACGCCTCGGATGGACCTCATCGGCCATTGTATTGCCACTGCGCAAAGCTACCTGGGCCACAAGACCTAGATTGATGTGCAGCATTCAAATGACAGGAGAATGGTGTTTTGGCCAGACAAAGATTAAGTATGTAGCATAAACCCTACTCTGTTCATTAAGCATACATAAGCTGTGAAATCAAGGCAGAAGTCATAGTTGTAACACATTTCCCAATGGCATACATGTTATAGCGTATCAAAATACTATGTGTTTTCTCTAATCTTGGAGTACACTGGGTTGATTTCTTGGGCAGACCTTGAATGAGTGCAGCCATCTCGTGGCCAAGTTTGGAACTAACTCACATCTACTGGATTAACAAACACCAGGAGGCAGCAGCAGATTTAACACAGACCAGAACTGAATGGTGTTGGACATTCAACATTGGTTTTGAAACCACTGTGGATTTAAGGCATTGACACAACATGACCTACCAATGGCTGCTTTTCTCTGCCTCTCTGCATTGCTCACACAAACTCCGATGCAGGCCCCTGTGAATCAGTGCCTCAATCCCTCACTCATACGGCCCATCCTTGCATAGAGACCCAGGCATAGAGACAGCCTGCATAGAGACAGCCTGCTCTTCATGTGTTAAGGTAACATGCCCACAGTGCAGTGGAGTGAGTGAGTGAGTAATATATGTTTAATGGCATTTCGACAGCTAAGGTCATATTCATGGCAAGAACTACATTACACAATTTCACAGAGGAATGTGTCAGTACCCACGCATATGTGCACCACACACATCCTAGGGGATAGGAAAGAGAAGATATAGACCCTTTTATTATAAAGTGGGCTAGGGAAGCCCCAGTGCAGTGGTGCATCGTGCAGATCATTAGGAAGTGTATTAATCCCATAGCTTCAACATGATGCATGAATGAAGTATTTTAGTAAGGTATTCCTCAGGGATGTATTCATGCATCATGACATCAAGATTAATGGGTGCGAGGCATCAATGCACTTTGCAGAGCCAAGTTCCTTTAGGGAAGAAAATATCTGTCAAAGGTGTTCTCTTTATTTAATTGTCATCTCCCTCAGAAGATGTCAGAAATTGCGAGTGCCGATCCATATTTCAGGACGACACCGCGGGGTATTGGGTAAAGTTTTCAACTAGCAATAACCACGCCTCGGATGGACCTCATCGGCCATTGTATTGCCACTGCGCAAAGCTACCTGGGCCACAAGACCTAGATTGATGTGCAGCATTCAAATGACAGGAGAATGGTGTTTTGGCCAGACAAAGATTAAGTATGTAGCATAAACCCTACTCTGTTCATTAAGCATACATAAGCTGTGAAATCAAGGCAGAAGTCATAGTTGTAACACATTTCCCAATGGCATACATGTTATAGCGTATCAAAATACTATGTGTTTTCTCTAATCTTGGAGTACACTGGGTTGATTTCTTGGGCAGACCTTGAATGAGTGCAGCCATCTCGTGGCCAAGTTTGGAACTAACTCACATCTACTGGATTAACAAACACCAGGAGGCAGCAGCAGATTTAACACAGACCAGAACTGAATGGTGTTGGACATTCAACATTGGTTTTGAAACCACTGTGGATTTAAGGCATTGACACAACATGACCTACCAATGGCTGCTTTTCTCTGCCTCTCTGCATTGCTCACACAAACTCCGATGCAGGCCCCTGTGAATCAGTGCCTCAATCCCTCACTCATACGGCCCATCCTTGCATAGAGACCCAGGCATAGAGACAGCCTGCATAGAGACAGCCTGCTCTTCATGTGTTAAGGTAACATGCCCACAGTGCAGTGGAGTGAGTGAGTGAGTAATATATGTTTAATGGCATTTCGACAGCTAAGGTCATATTCATGGCAAGAACTACATTACACAATTTCACAGAGGAATGTGTCAGTACCCACGCATATGTGCACCACACACATCCTAGGGGATAGGAAAGAGAAGATATAGACCCTTTTATTATAAAGTGGGCTAGGGAAGCCCCAGTGCAGTGGTGCATCGTGCAGATCATTAGGAAGTGTATTAATCCCATAGCTTCAACATGATGCATGAATGAAGTATTTTAGTAAGGTATTCCTCAGGGATGTATTCATGCATCATGACATCAAGATTAATGGGTGCGAGGCATCAATGCACTTTGCAGAGCCAAGTTCCTTTAGGGAAGAAAATATCTGTCAAAGGTGTTCTCTTTATTTAATTGTCATCTCCCTCAGAAGATGTCAGAAATTGCGAGTGCCGATCCATATTTCAGGACGACACCGCGGGGTATTGGGTAAAGTTTTCAACTAGCAATAACCACGCCTCGGATGGACCTCATCGGCCATTGTATTGCCACTGCGCAAAGCTACCTGGGCCACAAGACCTAGATTGATGTGCAGCATTCAAATGACAGGAGAATGGTGTTTTGGCCAGACAAAGATTAAGTATGTAGCATAAACCCTACTCTGTTCATTAAGCATACATAAGCTGTGAAATCAAGGCAGAAGTCATAGTTGTAACACATTTCCCAATGGCATACATGTTATAGCGTATCAAAATACTATGTGTTTTCTCTAATCTTGGAGTACACTGGGTTGATTTCTTGGGCAGACCTTGAATGAGTGCAGCCATCTCGTGGCCAAGTTTGGAACTAACTCACATCTACTGGATTAACAAACACCAGGAGGCAGCAGCAGATTTAACACAGACCAGAACTGAATGGTGTTGGACATTCAACATTGGTTTTGAAACCACTGTGGATTTAAGGCATTGACACAACATGACCTACCAATGGCTGCTTTTCTCTGCCTCTCTGCATTGCTCACACAAACTCCGATGCAGGCCCCTGTGAATCAGTGCCTCAATCCCTCACTCATACGGCCCATCCTTGCATAGAGACCCAGGCATAGAGACAGCCTGCATAGAGACAGCCTGCTCTTCATGTGTTAAGGTAACATGCCCACAGTGCAGTGGAGTGAGTGAGTGAGTAATATATGTTTAATGGCATTTCGACAGCTAAGGTCATATTCATGGCAAGAACTACATTACACAATTTCACAGAGGAATGTGTCAGTACCCACGCATATGTGCACCACACACATCCTAGGGGATAGGAAAGAGAAGATATAGACCCTTTTATTATAAAGTGGGCTAGGGAAGCCCCAGTGCAGTGGTGCATCGTGCAGATCATTAGGAAGTGTATTAATCCCATAGCTTCAACATGATGCATGAATGAAGTATTTTAGTAAGGTATTCCTCAGGGATGTATTCATGCATCATGACATCAAGATTAATGGGTGCGAGGCATCAATGCACTTTGCAGAGCCAAGTTCCTTTAGGGAAGAAAATATCTGTCAAAGGTGTTCTCTTTATTTAATTGTCATCTCCCTCAGAAGATGTCAGAAATTGCGAGTGCCGATCCATATTTCAGGACGACACCGCGGGGTATTGGGTAAAGTTTTCAACTAGCAATAACCACGCCTCGGATGGACCTCATCGGCCATTGTATTGCCACTGCGCAAAGCTACCTGGGCCACAAGACCTAGATTGATGTGCAGCATTCAAATGACAGGAGAATGGTGTTTTGGCCAGACAAAGATTAAGTATGTAGCATAAACCCTACTCTGTTCATTAAGCATACATAAGCTGTGAAATCAAGGCAGAAGTCATAGTTGTAACACATTTCCCAATGGCATACATGTTATAGCGTATCAAAATACTATGTGTTTTCTCTAATCTTGGAGTACACTGGGTTGATTTCTTGGGCAGACCTTGAATGAGTGCAGCCATCTCGTGGCCAAGTTTGGAACTAACTCACATCTACTGGATTAACAAACACCAGGAGGCAGCAGCAGATTTAACACAGACCAGAACTGAATGGTGTTGGACATTCAACATTGGTTTTGAAACCACTGTGGATTTAAGGCATTGACACAACATGACCTACCAATGGCTGCTTTTCTCTGCCTCTCTGCATTGCTCACACAAACTCCGATGCAGGCCCCTGTGAATCAGTGCCTCAATCCCTCACTCATACGGCCCATCCTTGCATAGAGACCCAGGCATAGAGACAGCCTGCATAGAGACAGCCTGCTCTTCATGTGTTAAGGTAACATGCCCACAGTGCAGTGGAGTGAGTGAGTGAGTAATATATGTTTAATGGCATTTCGACAGCTAAGGTCATATTCATGGCAAGAACTACATTACACAATTTCACAGAGGAATGTGTCAGTACCCACGCATATGTGCACCACACACATCCTAGGGGATAGGAAAGAGAAGATATAGACCCTTTTATTATAAAGTGGGCTAGGGAAGCCCCAGTGCAGTGGTGCATCGTGCAGATCATTAGGAAGTGTATTAATCCCATAGCTTCAACATGATGCATGAATGAAGTATTTTAGTAAGGTATTCCTCAGGGATGTATTCATGCATCATGACATCAAGATTAATGGGTGCGAGGCATCAATGCACTTTGCAGAGCCAAGTTCCTTTAGGGAAGAAAATATCTGTCAAAGGTGTTCTCTTTATTTAATTGTCATCTCCCTCAGAAGATGTCAGAAATTGCGAGTGCCGATCCATATTTCAGGACGACACCGCGGGGTATTGGGTAAAGTTTTCAACTAGCAATAACCACGCCTCGGATGGACCTCATCGGCCATTGTATTGCCACTGCGCAAAGCTACCTGGGCCACAAGACCTAGATTGATGTGCAGCATTCAAATGACAGGAGAATGGTGTTTTGGCCAGACAAAGATTAAGTATGTAGAATAAACCCTACTCTGTTCATTAAGCATACATAAGCTGTGAAATCAAGGCAGAAGTCATAGTTGTAACACATTTCCCAATGGCATACATGTTATAGCGTATCAAAATACTATGTGTTTTCTCTAATCTTGGAGTACACTGGGTTGATTTCTTGGGCAGACCTTGAATGAGTGCAGCCATCTCGTGGCCAAGTTTGGAACTAACTCACATCTACTGGATTAACAAACACCAGGAGGCAGCAGCAGATTT
This sequence comes from Acholoe squamosa, assembly GCA_949317995.1. Taxonomy (NCBI): domain Eukaryota; kingdom Metazoa; phylum Annelida; class Polychaeta; order Phyllodocida; family Polynoidae; genus Acholoe; species Acholoe squamosa. The sequence continues at coordinate 42,045,479 of OX439051.1, read as the reverse complement.
AACACAGACCAGAACTGAATGGTGTTGGACATTCAACATTGGTTTTGAAACCACTGTGGATTTAAGGCATTGACACAACATGACCTACCAATGGCTGCTTTTCTCTGCCTCTCTGCATTGCTCACACAAACTCCGATGCAGGCCCCTGTGAATCAGTGCCTCAATCCCTCACTCATACGGCCCATCCTTGCATAGAGACCCAGGCATAGAGACAGCCTGCATAGAGACAGCCTGCTCTTCATGTGTTAAGGTAACATGCCCACAGTGCAGTGGAGTGAGTGAGTGAGTAATATATGTTTAATGGCATTTCGACAGCTAAGGTCATATTCATGGCAAGAACTACATTACACAATTTCACAGAGGAATGTGTCAGTACCCACGCATATGTGCACCACACACATCCTAGGGGATAGGAAAGAGAAGATATAGACCCTTTTATTATAAAGTGGGCTAGGGAAGCCCCAGTGCAGTGGTGCATCGTGCAGATCATTAGGAAGTGTATTAATCCCATAGCTTCAACATGATGCATGAATGAAGTATTTTAGTAAGGTATTCCTCAGGGATGTATTCATGCATCATGACATCAAGATTAATGGGTGCGAGGCATCAATGCACTTTGCAGAGCCAAGTTCCTTTAGGGAAGAAAATATCTGTCAAAGGTGTTCTCTTTATTTAATTGTCATCTCCCTCAGAAGATGTCAGAAATTGCGAGTGCCGATCCATATTTCAGGACGACACCGCGGGGTATTGGGTAAAGTTTTCAACTAGCAATAACCACGCCTCGGATGGACCTCATCGGCCATTGTATTGCCACTGCGCAAAGCTACCTGGGCCACAAGACCTAGATTGATGTGCAGCATTCAAATGACAGGAGAATGGTGTTTTGGCCAGACAAAGATTAAGTATGTAGCATAAACCCTACTCTGTTCATTAAGCATACATAAGCTGTGAAATCAAGGCAGAAGTCATAGTTGTAACACATTTCCCAATGGCATACATGTTATAGCGTATCAAAATACTATGTGTTTTCTCTAATCTTGGAGTACACTGGGTTGATTTCTTGGGCAGACCTTGAATGAGTGCAGCCATCTCGTGGCCAAGTTTGGAACTAACTCACATCTACTGGATTAACAAACACCAGGAGGCAGCAGCAGATTTAACACAGACCAGAACTGAATGGTGTTGGACATTCAACATTGGTTTTGAAACCACTGTGGATTTAAGGCATTGACACAACATGACCTACCAATGGCTGCTTTTCTCTGCCTCTCTGCATTGCTCACACAAACTCCGATGCAGGCCCCTGTGAATCAGTGCCTCAATCCCTCACTCATACGGCCCATCCTTGCATAGAGACCCAGGCATAGAGACAGCCTGCATAGAGACAGCCTGCTCTTCATGTGTTAAGGTAACATGCCCACAGTGCAGTGGAGTGAGTGAGTGAGTAATATATGTTTAATGGCATTTCGACAGCTAAGGTCATATTCATGGCAAGAACTACATTACACAATTTCACAGAGGAATGTGTCAGTACCCACGCATATGTGCACCACACACATCCTAGGGGATAGGAAAGAGAAGATATAGACCCTTTTATTATAAAGTGGGCTAGGGAAGCCCCAGTGCAGTGGTGCATCGTGCAGATCATTAGGAAGTGTATTAATCCCATAGCTTCAACATGATGCATGAATGAAGTATTTTAGTAAGGTATTCCTCAGGGATGTATTCATGCATCATGACATCAAGATTAATGGGTGCGAGGCATCAATGCACTTTGCAGAGCCAAGTTCCTTTAGGGAAGAAAATATCTGTCAAAGGTGTTCTCTTTATTTAATTGTCATCTCCCTCAGAAGATGTCAGAAATTGCGAGTGCCGATCCATATTTCAGGACGACACCGCGGGGTATTGGGTAAAGTTTTCAACTAGCAATAACCACGCCTCGGATGGACCTCATCGGCCATTGTATTGCCACTGCGCAAAGCTACCTGGGCCACAAGACCTAGATTGATGTGCAGCATTCAAATGACAGGAGAATGGTGTTTTGGCCAGACAAAGATTAAGTATGTAGCATAAACCCTACTCTGTTCATTAAGCATACATAAGCTGTGAAATCAAGGCAGAAGTCATAGTTGTAACACATTTCCCAATGGCATACATGTTATAGCGTATCAAAATACTATGTGTTTTCTCTAATCTTGGAGTACACTGGGTTGATTTCTTGGGCAGACCTTGAATGAGTGCAGCCATCTCGTGGCCAAGTTTGGAACTAACTCACATCTACTGGATTAACAAACACCAGGAGGCAGCAGCAGATTTAACACAGACCAGAACTGAATGGTGTTGGACATTCAACATTGGTTTTGAAACCACTGTGGATTTAAGGCATTGACACAACATGACCTACCAATGGCTGCTTTTCTCTGCCTCTCTGCATTGCTCACACAAACTCCGATGCAGGCCCCTGTGAATCAGTGCCTCAATCCCTCACTCATACGGCCCATCCTTGCATAGAGACCCAGGCATAGAGACAGCCTGCATAGAGACAGCCTGCTCTTCATGTGTTAAGGTAACATGCCCACAGTGCAGTGGAGTGAGTGAGTGAGTAATATATGTTTAATGGCATTTCGACAGCTAAGGTCATATTCATGGCAAGAACTACATTACACAATTTCACAGAGGAATGTGTCAGTACCCACGCATATGTGCACCACACACATCCTAGGGGATAGGAAAGAGAAGATATAGACCCTTTTATTATAAAGTGGGCTAGGGAAGCCCCAGTGCAGTGGTGCATCGTGCAGATCATTAGGAAGTGTATTAATCCCATAGCTTCAACATGATGCATGAATGAAGTATTTTAGTAAGGTATTCCTCAGGGATGTATTCATGCATCATGACATCAAGATTAATGGGTGCGAGGCATCAATGCACTTTGCAGAGCCAAGTTCCTTTAGGGAAGAAAATATCTGTCAAAGGTGTTCTCTTTATTTAATTGTCATCTCCCTCAGAAGATGTCAGAAATTGCGAGTGCCGATCCATATTTCAGGACGACACCGCGGGGTATTGGGTAAAGTTTTCAACTAGCAATAACCACGCCTCGGATGGACCTCATCGGCCATTGTATTGCCACTGCGCAAAGCTACCTGGGCCACAAGACCTAGATTGATGTGCAGCATTCAAATGACAGGAGAATGGTGTTTTGGCCAGACAAAGATTAAGTATGTAGCATAAACCCTACTCTGTTCATTAAGCATACATAAGCTGTGAAATCAAGGCAGAAGTCATAGTTGTAACACATTTCCCAATGGCATACATGTTATAGCGTATCAAAATACTATGTGTTTTCTCTAATCTTGGAGTACACTGGGTTGATTTCTTGGGCAGACCTTGAATGAGTGCAGCCATCTCGTGGCCAAGTTTGGAACTAACTCACATCTACTGGATTAACAAACACCAGGAGGCAGCAGCAGATTTAACACAGACCAGAACTGAATGGTGTTGGACATTCAACATTGGTTTTGAAACCACTGTGGATTTAAGGCATTGACACAACATGACCTACCAATGGCTGCTTTTCTCTGCCTCTCTGCATTGCTCACACAAACTCCGATGCAGGCCCCTGTGAATCAGTGCCTCAATCCCTCACTCATACGGCCCATCCTTGCATAGAGACCCAGGCATAGAGACAGCCTGCATAGAGACAGCCTGCTCTTCATGTGTTAAGGTAACATGCCCACAGTGCAGTGGAGTGAGTGAGTGAGTAATATATGTTTAATGGCATTTCGACAGCTAAGGTCATATTCATGGCAAGAACTACATTACACAATTTCACAGAGGAATGTGTCAGTACCCACGCATATGTGCACCACACACATCCTAGGGGATAGGAAAGAGAAGATATAGACCCTTTTATTATAAAGTGGGCTAGGGAAGCCCCAGTGCAGTGGTGCATCGTGCAGATCATTAGGAAGTGTATTAATCCCATAGCTTCAACATGATGCATGAATGAAGTATTTTAGTAAGGTATTCCTCAGGGATGTATTCATGCATCATGACATCAAGATTAATGGGTGCGAGGCATCAATGCACTTTGCAGAGCCAAGTTCCTTTAGGGAAGAAAATATCTGTCAAAGGTGTTCTCTTTATTTAATTGTCATCTCCCTCAGAAGATGTCAGAAATTGCGAGTGCCGATCCATATTTCAGGACGACACCGCGGGGTATTGGGTAAAGTTTTCAACTAGCAATAACCACGCCTCGGATGGACCTCATCGGCCATTGTATTGCCACTGCGCAAAGCTACCTGGGCCACAAGACCTAGATTGATGTGCAGCATTCAAATGACAGGAGAATGGTGTTTTGGCCAGACAAAGATTAAGTATGTAGCATAAACCCTACTCTGTTCATTAAGCATACATAAGCTGTGAAATCAAGGCAGAAGTCATAGTTGTAACACATTTCCCAATGGCATACATGTTATAGCGTATCAAAATACTATGTGTTTTCTCTAATCTTGGAGTACACTGGGTTGATTTCTTGGGCAGACCTTGAATGAGTGCAGCCATCTCGTGGCCAAGTTTGGAACTAACTCACATCTACTGGATTAACAAACACCAGGAGGCAGCAGCAGATTTAACACAGACCAGAACTGAATGGTGTTGGACATTCAACATTGGTTTTGAAACCACTGTGGATTTAAGGCATTGACACAACATGACCTACCAATGGCTGCTTTTCTCTGCCTCTCTGCATTGCTCACACAAACTCCGATGCAGGCCCCTGTGAATCAGTGCCTCAATCCCTCACTCATACGGCCCATCCTTGCATAGAGACCCAGGCATAGAGACAGCCTGCATAGAGACAGCCTGCTCTTCATGTGTTAAGGTAACATGCCCACAGTGCAGTGGAGTGAGTGAGTGAGTAATATATGTTTAATGGCATTTCGACAGCTAAGGTCATATTCATGGCAAGAACTACATTACACAATTTCACAGAGGAATGTGTCAGTACCCACGCATATGTGCACCACACACATCCTAGGGGATAGGAAAGAGAAGATATAGACCCTTTTATTATAAAGTGGGCTAGGGAAGCCCCAGTGCAGTGGTGCATCGTGCAGATCATTAGGAAGTGTATTAATCCCATAGCTTCAACATGATGCATGAATGAAGTATTTTAGTAAGGTATTCCTCAGGGATGTATTCATGCATCATGACATCAAGATTAATGGGTGCGAGGCATCAATGCACTTTGCAGAGCCAAGTTCCTTTAGGGAAGAAAATATCTGTCAAAGGTGTTCTCTTTATTTAATTGTCATCTCCCTCAGAAGATGTCAGAAATTGCGAGTGCCGATCCATATTTCAGGACGACACCGCGGGGTATTGGGTAAAGTTTTCAACTAGCAATAACCACGCCTCGGATGGACCTCATCGGCCATTGTATTGCCACTGCGCAAAGCTACCTGGGCCACAAGACCTAGATTGATGTGCAGCATTCAAATGACAGGAGAATGGTGTTTTGGCCAGACAAAGATTAAGTATGTAGCATAAACCCTACTCTGTTCATTAAGCATACATAAGCTGTGAAATCAAGGCAGAAGTCATAGTTGTAACACATTTCCCAATGGCATACATGTTATAGCGTATCAAAATACTATGTGTTTTCTCTAATCTTGGAGTACACTGGGTTGATTTCTTGGGCAGACCTTGAATGAGTGCAGCCATCTCGTGGCCAAGTTTGGAACTAACTCACATCTACTGGATTAACAAACACCAGGAGGCAGCAGCAGATTTAACACAGACCAGAACTGAATGGTGTTGGACATTCAACATTGGTTTTGAAACCACTGTGGATTTAAGGCATTGACACAACATGACCTACCAATGGCTGCTTTTCTCTGCCTCTCTGCATTGCTCACACAAACTCCGATGCAGGCCCCTGTGAATCAGTGCCTCAATCCCTCACTCATACGGCCCATCCTTGCATAGAGACCCAGGCATAGAGACAGCCTGCATAGAGACAGCCTGCTCTTCATGTGTTAAGGTAACATGCCCACAGTGCAGTGGAGTGAGTGAGTGAGTAATATATGTTTAATGGCATTTCGACAGCTAAGGTCATATTCATGGCAAGAACTACATTACACAATTTCACAGAGGAATGTGTCAGTACCCACGCATATGTGCACCACACACATCCTAGGGGATAGGAAAGAGAAGATATAGACCCTTTTATTATAAAGTGGGCTAGGGAAGCCCCAGTGCAGTGGTGCATCGTGCAGATCATTAGGAAGTGTATTAATCCCATAGCTTCAACATGATGCATGAATGAAGTATTTTAGTAAGGTATTCCTCAGGGATGTATTCATGCATCATGACATCAAGATTAATGGGTGCGAGGCATCAATGCACTTTGCAGAGCCAAGTTCCTTTAGGGAAGAAAATATCTGTCAAAGGTGTTCTCTTTATTTAATTGTCATCTCCCTCAGAAGATGTCAGAAATTGCGAGTGCCGATCCATATTTCAGGACGACACCGCGGGGTATTGGGTAAAGTTTTCAACTAGCAATAACCACGCCTCGGATGGACCTCATCGGCCATTGTATTGCCACTGCGCAAAGCTACCTGGGCCACAAGACCTAGATTGATGTGCAGCATTCAAATGACAGGAGAATGGTGTTTTGGCCAGACAAAGATTAAGTATGTAGCATAAACCCTACTCTGTTCATTAAGCATACATAAGCTGTGAAATCAAGGCAGAAGTCATAGTTGTAACACATTTCCCAATGGCATACATGTTATAGCGTATCAAAATACTATGTGTTTTCTCTAATCTTGGAGTACACTGGGTTGATTTCTTGGGCAGACCTTGAATGAGTGCAGCCATCTCGTGGCCAAGTTTGGAACTAACTCACATCTACTGGATTAACAAACACCAGGAGGCAGCAGCAGATTTAACACAGACCAGAACTGAATGGTGTTGGACATTCAACATTGGTTTTGAAACCACTGTGGATTTAAGGCATTGACACAACATGACCTACCAATGGCTGCTTTTCTCTGCCTCTCTGCATTGCTCACACAAACTCCGATGCAGGCCCCTGTGAATCAGTGCCTCAATCCCTCACTCATACGGCCCATCCTTGCATAGAGACCCAGGCATAGAGACAGCCTGCATAGAGACAGCCTGCTCTTCATGTGTTAAGGTAACATGCCCACAGTGCAGTGGAGTGAGTGAGTGAGTAATATATGTTTAATGGCATTTCGACAGCTAAGGTCATATTCATGGCAAGAACTACATTACACAATTTCACAGAGGAATGTGTCAGTACCCACGCATATGTGCACCACACACATCCTAGGGGATAGGAAAGAGAAGATATAGACCCTTTTATTATAAAGTGGGCTAGGGAAGCCCCAGTGCAGTGGTGCATCGTGCAGATCATTAGGAAGTGTATTAATCCCATAGCTTCAACATGATGCATGAATGAAGTATTTTAGTAAGGTATTCCTCAGGGATGTATTCATGCATCATGACATCAAGATTAATGGGTGCGAGGCATCAATGCACTTTGCAGAGCCAAGTTCCTTTAGGGAAGAAAATATCTGTCAAAGGTGTTCTCTTTATTTAATTGTCATCTCCCTCAGAAGATGTCAGAAATTGCGAGTGCCGATCCATATTTCAGGACGACACCGCGGGGTATTGGGTAAAGTTTTCAACTAGCAATAACCACGCCTCGGATGGACCTCATCGGCCATTGTATTGCCACTGCGCAAAGCTACCTGGGCCACAAGACCTAGATTGATGTGCAGCATTCAAATGACAGGAGAATGGTGTTTTGGCCAGACAAAGATTAAGTATGTAGCATAAACCCTACTCTGTTCATTAAGCATACATAAGCTGTGAAATCAAGGCAGAAGTCATAGTTGTAACACATTTCCCAATGGCATACATGTTATAGCGTATCAAAATACTATGTGTTTTCTCTAATCTTGGAGTACACTGGGTTGATTTCTTGGGCAGACCTTGAATGAGTGCAGCCATCTCGTGGCCAAGTTTGGAACTAACTCACATCTACTGGATTAACAAACACCAGGAGGCAGCAGCAGATTTAACACAGACCAGAACTGAATGGTGTTGGACATTCAACATTGGTTTTGAAACCACTGTGGATTTAAGGCATTGACACAACATGACCTACCAATGGCTGCTTTTCTCTGCCTCTCTGCATTGCTCACACAAACTCCGATGCAGGCCCCTGTGAATCAGTGCCTCAATCCCTCACTCATACGGCCCATCCTTGCATAGAGACCCAGGCATAGAGACAGCCTGCATAGAGACAGCCTGCTCTTCATGTGTTAAGGTAACATGCCCACAGTGCAGTGGAGTGAGTGAGTGAGTAATATATGTTTAATGGCATTTCGACAGCTAAGGTCATATTCATGGCAAGAACTACATTACACAATTTCACAGAGGAATGTGTCAGTACCCACGCATATGTGCACCACACACATCCTAGGGGATAGGAAAGAGAAGATATAGACCCTTTTATTATAAAGTGGGCTAGGGAAGCCCCAGTGCAGTGGTGCATCGTGCAGATCATTAGGAAGTGTATTAATCCCATAGCTTCAACATGATGCATGAATGAAGTATTTTAGTAAGGTATTCCTCAGGGATGTATTCATGCATCATGACATCAAGATTAATGGGTGCGAGGCATCAATGCACTTTGCAGAGCCAAGTTCCTTTAGGGAAGAAAATATCTGTCAAAGGTGTTCTCTTTATTTAATTGTCATCTCCCTCAGAAGATGTCAGAAATTGCGAGTGCCGATCCATATTTCAGGACGACACCGCGGGGTATTGGGTAAAGTTTTCAACTAGCAATAACCACGCCTCGGATGGACCTCATCGGCCATTGTATTGCCACTGCGCAAAGCTACCTGGGCCACAAGACCTAGATTGATGTGCAGCATTCAAATGACAGGAGAATGGTGTTTTGGCCAGACAAAGATTAAGTATGTAGCATAAACCCTACTCTGTTCATTAAGCATACATAAGCTGTGAAATCAAGGCAGAAGTCATAGTTGTAACACATTTCCCAATGGCATACATGTTATAGCGTATCAAAATACTATGTGTTTTCTCTAATCTTGGAGTACACTGGGTTGATTTCTTGGGCAGACCTTGAATGAGTGCAGCCATCTCGTGGCCAAGTTTGGAACTAACTCACATCTACTGGATTAACAAACACCAGGAGGCAGCAGCAGATTTAACACAGACCAGAACTGAATGGTGTTGGACATTCAACATTGGTTTTGAAACCACTGTGGATTTAAGGCATTGACACAACATGACCTACCAATGGCTGCTTTTCTCTGCCTCTCTGCATTGCTCACACAAACTCCGATGCAGGCCCCTGTGAATCAGTGCCTCAATCCCTCACTCATACGGCCCATCCTTGCATAGAGACCCAGGCATAGAGACAGCCTGCATAGAGACAGCCTGCTCTTCATGTGTTAAGGTAACATGCCCACAGTGCAGTGGAGTGAGTGAGTGAGTAATATATGTTTAATGGCATTTCGACAGCTAAGGTCATATTCATGGCAAGAACTACATTACACAATTTCACAGAGGAATGTGTCAGTACCCACGCATATGTGCACCACACACATCCTAGGGGATAGGAAAGAGAAGATATAGACCCTTTTATTATAAAGTGGGCTAGGGAAGCCCCAGTGCAGTGGTGCATCGTGCAGATCATTAGGAAGTGTATTAATCCCATAGCTTCAACATGATGCATGAATGAAGTATTTTAGTAAGGTATTCCTCAGGGATGTATTCATGCATCATGACATCAAGATTAATGGGTGCGAGGCATCAATGCACTTTGCAGAGCCAAGTTCCTTTAGGGAAGAAAATATCTGTCAAAGGTGTTCTCTTTATTTAATTGTCATCTCCCTCAGAAGATGTCAGAAATTGCGAGTGCCGATCCATATTTCAGGACGACACCGCGGGGTATTGGGTAAAGTTTTCAACTAGCAATAACCACGCCTCGGATGGACCTCATCGGCCATTGTATTGCCACTGCGCAAAGCTACCTGGGCCACAAGACCTAGATTGATGTGCAGCATTCAAATGACAGGAGAATGGTGTTTTGGCCAGACAAAGATTAAGTATGTAGCATAAACCCTACTCTGTTCATTAAGCATACATAAGCTGTGAAATCAAGGCAGAAGTCATAGTTGTAACACATTTCCCAATGGCATACATGTTATAGCGTATCAAAATACTATGTGTTTTCTCTAATCTTGGAGTACACTGGGTTGATTTCTTGGGCAGACCTTGAATGAGTGCAGCCATCTCGTGGCCAAGTTTGGAACTAACTCACATCTACTGGATTAACAAACACCAGGAGGCAGCAGCAGATTTAACACAGACCAGAACTGAATGGTGTTGGACATTCAACATTGGTTTTGAAACCACTGTGGATTTAAGGCATTGACACAACATGACCTACCAATGGCTGCTTTTCTCTGCCTCTCTGCATTGCTCACACAAACTCCGATGCAGGCCCCTGTGAATCAGTGCCTCAATCCCTCACTCATACGGCCCATCCTTGCATAGAGACCCAGGCATAGAGACAGCCTGCATAGAGACAGCCTGCTCTTCATGTGTTAAGGTAACATGCCCACAGTGCAGTGGAGTGAGTGAGTGAGTAATATATGTTTAATGGCATTTCGACAGCTAAGGTCATATTCATGGCAAGAACTACATTACACAATTTCACAGAGGAATGTGTCAGTACCCACGCATATGTGCACCACACACATCCTAGGGGATAGGAAAGAGAAGATATAGACCCTTTTATTATAAAGTGGGCTAGGGAAGCCCCAGTGCAGTGGTGCATCGTGCAGATCATTAGGAAGTGTATTAATCCCATAGCTTCAACATGATGCATGAATGAAGTATTTTAGTAAGGTATTCCTCAGGGATGTATTCATGCATCATGACATCAAGATTAATGGGTGCGAGGCATCAATGCACTTTGCAGAGCCAAGTTCCTTTAGGGAAGAAAATATCTGTCAAAGGTGTTCTCTTTATTTAATTGTCATCTCCCTCAGAAGATGTCAGAAATTGCGAGTGCCGATCCATATTTCAGGACGACACCGCGGGGTATTGGGTAAAGTTTTCAACTAGCAATAACCACGCCTCGGATGGACCTCATCGGCCATTGTATTGCCACTGCGCAAAGCTACCTGGGCCACAAGACCTAGATTGATGTGCAGCATTCAAATGACAGGAGAATGGTGTTTTGGCCAGACAAAGATTAAGTATGTAGCATAAACCCTACTCTGTTCATTAAGCATACATAAGCTGTGAAATCAAGGCAGAAGTCATAGTTGTAACACATTTCCCAATGGCATACATGTTATAGCGTATCAAAATACTATGTGTTTTCTCTAATCTTGGAGTACACTGGGTTGATTTCTTGGGCAGACCTTGAATGAGTGCAGCCATCTCGTGGCCAAGTTTGGAACTAACTCACATCTACTGGATCAACAAACACCAGGAGGCAGCAGCAGATTTAACACAGACCAGAACTGAATGGTGTTGGACATTCAACATTGGTTTTGAAACCACTGTGGATTTAAGGCATTGACACAACATGACCTACCAATGGCTGCTTTTCTCTGCCTCTCTGCATTGCTCACACAAACTCCGATGCAGGCCCCTGTGAATCAGTGCCTCAATCCCTCACTCATACGGCCCATCCTTGCATAGAGACCCAGGCATAGAGACAGCCTGCATAGAGACAGCCTGCTCTTCATGTGTTAAGGTAACATGCCCACAGTGCAGTGGAGTGAGTGAGTGAGTAATATATGTTTAATGGCATTTCGACAGCTAAGGTCATATTCATGGCAAGAACTACATTACACAATTTCACAGAGGAATGTGTCAGTACCCACGCATATGTGCACCACACACATCCTAGGGGATAGGAAAGAGAAGATATAGACCCTTTTATTATAAAGTGGGCTAGGGAAGCCCCAGTGCAGTGGTGCATCGTGCAGATCATTAGGAAGTGTATTAATCCCATAGCTTCAACATGATGCATGAATGAAGTATTTTAGTAAGGTATTCCTCAGGGATGTATTCATGCATCATGACATCAAGATTAATGGGTGCGAGGCATCAATGCACTTTGCAGAGCCAAGTTCCTTTAGGGAAGAAAATATCTGTCAAAGGTGTTCTCTTTATTTAATTGTCATCTCCCTCAGAAGATGTCAGAAATTGCGAGTGCCGATCCATATTTCAGGACGACACCGCGGGGTATTGGGTAAAGTTTTCAACTAGCAATAACCACGCCTCGGATGGACCTCATCGGCCATTGTATTGCCACTGCGCAAAGCTACCTGGGCCACAAGACCTAGATTGATGTGCAGCATTCAAATGACAGGAGAATGGTGTTTTGGCCAGACAAAGATTAAGTATGTAGCATAAACCCTACTCTGTTCATTAAGCATACATAAGCTGTGAAATCAAGGCAGAAGTCATAGTTGTAACACATTTCCCAATGGCATACATGTTATAGCGTATCAAAACACTATGTGTTTTCTCTAATCTTGGAGTACACTGGGTTGATTTCTTGGGCAGACCTTGAATGAGTGCAGCCATCTCGTGGCCAAGTTTGGAACTAACTCACATCTACTGGATTAACAAACACCAGGAGGCAGCAGCAGATTTAACACAGACCAGAACTGAATGGTGTTGGACATTCAACATTGGTTTTGAAACCACTGTGGATTTAAAGCATTGACACAACATGACCTACCAATGGCTGCTTTTCTCTGCCTCTCTGCATTGCTCACACAAACTCCGATGCAGGCCCCTGTGAATCAGTGCCTCAATCCCTCACTCATACGGCCCATCCTTGCATAGAGACCCAGGCATAGAGACAGCCTGCATAGAGACAGCCTGCTCTTCATGTGTTAAGGTAACATGCCCACAGTGCAGTGGAGTGAGTGAGTGAGTAATATATGTTTAATGGCATTTCGACAGCTAAGGTCATATTCATGGCAAGAACTACATTACACAATTTCACAGAGGAATGTGTCAGTACCCACGCATATGTGCACCACACACATCCTAGGGGATAGGAAAGAGAAGATATAGACCCTTTTATTATAAAGTGGGCTAGGGAAGCCCCAGTGCAGTGGTGCATCGTGCAGATCATTAGGAAGTGTATTAATCCCATAGCTTCAACATGATGCATGAATGAAGTATTTTAGTAAGGTATTCCTCAGGGATGTATTCATGCATCATGACATCAAGATTAATGGGTGCGAGGCATCAATGCACTTTGCAGAGCCAAGTTCCTTTAGGGAAGAAAATATCTGTCAAAGGTGTTCTCTTTATTTAATTGTCATCTCCCTCAGAAGATGTCAGAAATTGCGAGTGCCGATCCATATTTCAGGACGACACCGCGGGGTATTGGGTAAAGTTTTCAACTAGCAATAACCACGCCTCGGATGGACCTCATCGGCCATTGTATTGCCACTGCGCAAAGCTACCTGGGCCACAAGACCTAGATTGATGTGCAGCATTCAAATGACAGGAGAATGGTGTTTTGGCCAGACAAAGATTAAGTATGTAGCATAAACCCTACTCTGTTCATTAAGCATACATAAGCTGTGAAATCAAGGCAGAAGTCATAGTTGTAACACATTTCCCAATGGCATACATGTTATAGCGTATCAAAACACTATGTGTTTTCTCTAATCTTGGAGTACACTGGGTTGATTTCTTGGGCAGACCTTGAATGAGTGCAGCCATCTCGTGGCCAAGTTTGGAACTAACTCACATCTACTGGATTAACAAACACCAGGAGGCAGCAGCAGATTTAACACAGACCAGAACTGAATGGTGTTGGACATTCAACATTGGTTTTGAAACCACTGTGGATTTAAAGCATTGACACAACATGACCTACCAATGGCTGCTTTTCTCTGCCTCTCTGCATTGCTCACACAAACTCCGATGCAGGCCCCTGTGAATCAGTGCCTCAATCCCTCACTCATACGGCCCATCCTTGCATAGAGACCCAGGCATAGAGACAGCCTGCATAGAGACAGCCTGCTCTTCATGTGTTAAGGTAACATGCCCACAGTGCAGTGGAGTGAGTGAGTGAGTAATATATGTTTAATGGCATTTCGACAGCTAAGGTCATATTCATGGCAAGAACTACATTACACAATTTCACAGAGGAATGTGTCAGTACCCACGCATATGTGCACCACACACATCCTAGGGGATAGGAAAGAGAAGATATAGACCCTTTTATTATAAAGTGGGCTAGGGAAGCCCCAGTGCAGTGGTGCATCGTGCAGATCATTAGGAAGTGTATTAATCCCATAGCTTCAACATGATGCATGAATGAAGTATTTTAGTAAGGTATTCCTCAGGGATGTATTCATGCATCATGACATCAAGATTAATGGGTGCGAGGCATCAATGCACTTTGCAGAGCCAAGTTCCTTTAGGGAAGAAAATATCTGTCAAAGGTGTTCTCTTTATTTAATTGTCATCTCCCTCAGAAGATGTCAGAAATTGCGAGTGCCGATCCATATTTCAGGACGACACCGCGGGGTATTGGGTAAAGTTTTCAACTAGCAATAACCACGCCTCGGATGGACCTCATCGGCCATTGTATTGCCACTGCGCAAAGCTACCTGGGCCACAAGACCTAGATTGATGTGCAGCATTCAAATGACAGGAGAATGGTGTTTTGGCCAGACAAAGATTAAGTATGTAGCATAAACCCTACTCTGTTCATTAAGCATACATAAGCTGTGAAATCAAGGCAGAAGTCATAGTTGTAACACATTTCCCAATGGCATACATGTTATAGCGTATCAAAATACTATGTGTTTTCTCTAATCTTGGAGTACACTGGGTTGATTTCTTGGGCAGACCTTGAATGAGTGCAGCCATCTCGTGGCCAAGTTTGGAACTAACTCACATCTACTGGATTAACAAACACCAGGAGGCAGCAGCAGATTTAACACAGACCAGAACTGAATGGTGTTGGACATTCAACATTGGTTTTGAAACCACTGTGGATTTAAGGCATTGACACAACATGACCTACCAATGGCTGCTTTTCTCTGCCTCTCTGCATTGCTCACACAAACTCCGATGCAGGCCCCTGTGAATCAGTGCCTCAATCCCTCACTCATACGGCCCATCCTTGCATAGAGACCCAGGCATAGAGACAGCCTGCATAGAGACAGCCTGCTCTTCATGTGTTAAGGTAACATGCCCACAGTGCAGTGGAGTGAGTGAGTGAGTAATATATGTTTAATGGCATTTCGACAGCTAAGGTCATATTCATGGCAAGAACTACATTACACAATTTCACAGAGGAATGTGTCAGTACCCACGCATATGTGCACCACACACATCCTAGGGGATAGGAAAGAGAAGATATAGACCCTTTTATTATAAAGTGGGCTAGGGAAGCCCCAGTGCAGTGGTGCATCGTGCAGATCATTAGGAAGTGTATTAATCCCATAGCTTCAACATGATGCATGAATGAAGTATTTTAGTAAGGTATTCCTCAGGGATGTATTCATGCATCATGACATCAAGATTAATGGGTGCGAGGCATCAATGCACTTTGCAGAGCCAAGTTCCTTTAGGGAAGAAAATATCTGTCAAAGGTGTTCTCTTTATTTAATTGTCATCTCCCTCAGAAGATGTCAGAAATTGCGAGTGCCGATCCATATTTCAGGACGACACCGCGGGGTATTGGGTAAAGTTTTCAACTAGCAATAACCACGCCTCGGATGGACCTCATCGGCCATTGTATTGCCACTGCGCAAAGCTACCTGGGCCACAAGACCTAGATTGATGTGCAGCATTCAAATGACAGGAGAATGGTGTTTTGGCCAGACAAAGATTAAGTATGTAGCATAAACCCTACTCTGTTCATTAAGCATACATAAGCTGTGAAATCAAGGCAGAAGTCATAGTTGTAACACATTTCCCAATGGCATACATGTTATAGCGTATCAAAATACTATGTGTTTTCTCTAATCTTGGAGTACACTGGGTTGATTTCTTGGGCAGACCTTGAATGAGTGCAGCCATCTCGTGGCCAAGTTTGGAACTAACTCACATCTACTGGATTAACAAACACCAGGAGGCAGCAGCAGATTTAACACAGACCAGAACTGAATGGTGTTGGACATTCAACATTGGTTTTGAAACCACTGTGGATTTAAGGCATTGACACAACATGACCTACCAATGGCTGCTTTTCTCTGCCTCTCTGCATTGCTCACACAAACTCCGATGCAGGCCCCTGTGAATCAGTGCCTCAATCCCTCACTCATACGGCCCATCCTTGCATAGAGACCCAGGCATAGAGACAGCCTGCATAGAGACAGCCTGCTCTTCATGTGTTAAGGTAACATGCCCACAGTGCAGTGGAGTGAGTGAGTGAGTAATATATGTTTAATGGCATTTCAAAAGCTAAGGTCATATTCATGGCAAGAACTACATTACACAATTTCACAGAGGAATGTGTCAGTACCCACGCATATGTGCACCACACACATCCTAGGGGATAGGAAAGAGAAGATATAGACCCTTTTATTATAAAGTGGGCTAGGGAAGCCCCAGTGCAGTGGTGCATCGTGCAGATCATTAGGAAGTGTATTAATCCCATAGCTTCAACATGATGCATGAATGAAGTATTTTAGTAAGGTATTCCTCAGGGATGTATTCATGCATCATGACATCAAGATTAATGGGTGCGAGGCATCAATGCACTTTGCAGAGCCAAGTTCCTTTAGGGAAGAAAATATCTGTCAAAGGTGTTCTCTTTATTTAATTGTCATCTCCCTCAGAAGATGTCAGAAATTGCGAGTGCCGATCCATATTTCAGGACGACACCGCGGGGTATTGGGTAAAGTTTTCAACTAGCAATAACCACGCCTCGGATGGACCTCATCGGCCATTGTATTGCCACTGCGCAAAGCTACCTGGGCCACAAGACCTAGATTGATGTGCAGCATTCAAATGACAGGAGAATGGTGTTTTGGCCAGACAAAGATTAAGTATGTAGCATAAACCCTACTCTGTTCATTAAGCATACATAAGCTGTGAAATCAAGGCAGAAGTCATAGTTGTAACACATTTCCCAATGGCATACATGTTATAGCGTATCAAAATACTATGTGTTTTCTCTAATCTTGGAGTACACTGGGTTGATTTCTTGGGCAGACCTTGAATGAGTGCAGCCATCTCGTGGCCAAGTTTGGAACTAACTCACATCTACTGGATTAACAAACACCAGGAGGCAGCAGCAGATTTAACACAGACCAGAACTGAATGGTGTTGGACATTCAACATTGGTTTTGAAACCACTGTGGATTTAAGGCATTGACACAACATGACCTACCAATGGCTGCTTTTCTCTGCCTCTCTGCATTGCTCACACAAACTCCGATGCAGGCCCCTGTGAATCAGTGCCTCAATCCCTCACTCATACGGCCCATCCTTGCATAGAGACCCAGGCATAGAGACAGCCTGCATAGAGACAGCCTGCTCTTCATGTGTTAAGGTAACATGCCCACAGTGCAGTGGAGTGAGTGAGTGAGTAATATATGTTTAATGGCATTTCGACAGCTAAGGTCATATTCATGGCAAGAACTACATTACACAATTTCACAGAGGAATGTGTCAGTACCCACGCATATGTGCACCACACACATCCTAGGGGATAGGAAAGAGAAGATATAGACCCTTTTATTATAAAGTGGGCTAGGGAAGCCCCAGTGCAGTGGTGCATCGTGCAGATCATTAGGAAGTGTATTAATCCCATAGCTTCAACATGATGCATGAATGAAGTATTTTAGTAAGGTATTCCTCAGGGATGTATTCATGCATCATGACATCAAGATTAATGGGTGCGAGGCATCAATGCACTTTGCAGAGCCAAGTTCCTTTAGGGAAGAAAATATCTGTCAAAGGTGTTCTCTTTATTTAATTGTCATCTCCCTCAGAAGATGTCAGAAATTGCGAGTGCCGATCCATATTTCAGGACGACACCGCGGGGTATTGGGTAAAGTTTTCAACTAGCAATAACCACGCCTCGGATGGACCTCATCGGCCATTGTATTGCCACTGCGCAAAGCTACCTGGGCCACAAGACCTAGATTGATGTGCAGCATTCAAATGACAGGAGAATGGTGTTTTGGCCAGACAAAGATTAAGTATGTAGCATAAACCCTACTCTGTTCATTAAGCATACATAAGCTGTGAAATCAAGGCAGAAGTCATAGTTGTAACACATTTCCCAATGGCATACATGTTATAGCGTATCAAAATACTATGTGTTTTCTCTAATCTTGGAGTACACTGGGTTGATTTCTTGGGCAGACCTTGAATGAGTGCAGCCATCTCGTGGCCAAGTTTGGAACTAACTCACATCTACTGGATTAACAAACACCAGGAGGCAGCAGCAGATTTAACACAGACCAGAACTGAATGGTGTTGGACATTCAACATTGGTTTTGAAACCACTGTGGATTTAAGGCATTGACACAACATGACCTACCAATGGCTGCTTTTCTCTGCCTCTCTGCATTGCTCACACAAACTCCGATGCAGGCCCCTGTGAATCAGTGCCTCAATCCCTCACTCATACGGCCCATCCTTGCATAGAGACCCAGGCATAGAGACAGCCTGCATAGAGACAGCCTGCTCTTCATGTGTTAAGGTAACATGCCCACAGTGCAGTGGAGTGAGTGAGTGAGTAATATATGTTTAATGGCATTTCGACAGCTAAGGTCATATTCATGGCAAGAACTACATTACACAATTTCACAGAGGAATGTGTCAGTACCCACGCATATGTGCACCACACACATCCTAGGGGATAGGAAAGAGAAGATATAGACCCTTTTATTATAAAGTGGGCTAGGGAAGCCCCAGTGCAGTGGTGCATCGTGCAGATCATTAG